>OZ023212.1:52924996-52927496 GCA_963995525.1 Escarpia spicata
ACACACACACACACACACACACACACACACACACACACACACACACACACACACACACACACACACACACACACCTCTGACGGGATAACGTGGTAGTTCATGCATGACAGTAGTGATAGCGATATCTATCAAATTTTAGAAGACATACAGCATCCTTACTTAAACACCATAATGCGATGGTTTCGGCGCACGTATAATGTCGACAACCGCGTTACGCACGTGAGGCTATACGCGTTGTATGTTCAAAACGAAGAAGGTCAGAGAGAACGTAAAGTTCATGTCGTGATAGTGTAGAGTTGTTGAATAATATTCGAACCGCCATGGTATCGGCATTAAGGTAGATATTAGCCTATTGTCTCAGCGTCTACTTCATGTTACAAACTACCTAGTCCACGAAGCATGGCCTCATTTCCCGAAGTATTTGCCGCTCGCGCGTCGTTCTTACGATTGTTAAGCGATGTTATACGTTTCACGCACACATTACGTTTTATGTATTGAGCAATGAATTTACCGTATAAAATGGGGAAACCTTTAAATTATCATATTTATGTGGTAGTATGCAAAACAGTAACGGTCTTACGTTACACCCGGGTAGTAGTAGATTCATCTCGGAGTCCGAAGTGAAGCCGTCTAAGAGGAATACGTTATCTTCCCTACATACACTTGCTCAATTATAGTAACATGCAAATTTTAATCCCCTCTCCCTGTGTTATGAGAATATGTTTAATGGTTATACAAATATGTTATGCACATTTTCTGGACGGTTACGTCAACTACCCTTTTTAATACAGCCGCGAACAAAATATTCATTCAATTGTTTTACACATCTGCTAGATGAATACGCCATCTTCAATTTCAAATATAGCTTATGTTTAAATATGACGCCAGCAACATCTTATATTTAAGTAATACCTGTCGATTGGTAGTCATCATCAGTATCACCACAACTCTATGTTTAGGTTAAATACAATGCCAACAATTTCCTGGAGAAGAATCGGGACCGTCTCGGTGTGAACCTGTTGAGTGTGCTGCAGAAGAGTGAAAATGAATTCATCAAGGACCTGTTCACGGCCGAGCTCGCGGAGACTGGAGTACTCTCGAGGTGGGTCTCTTTCTTATGTCTATACAGTGAACCAGTGAAATATGGAATGTGTGTGTGTGTGTGTGTGTGTGTGTGTGTGTGTGTGTGTGTGTGTGTGTGTGTGTGTGTGTGTGTGTGTGTGTGTGTGTGTGTGTGTGTGTGTGTGTGTGTGTGTGTGTGTGTGTGTGTGTGTGTGTGTGTGTGTGTGTGTGTGTGTGTGTGTGTGTGTGTGTGTGTGTGTGTGTGTGTATTTGTATGTATGTGTGTGTGTGTGCGTGTGTGTGCGTGTGTGTGTGTGTGTGTGTGTGTGTGTGTGTGTGTGTGTGTGTGTGTGTGTGTGTGTGTGTGTGTGTGTGTGTGTGTGTGTGTGTGTGTGTGTGTGTGTGTGTGTGTGTGTGTGTGTGTGTGTGTGTGTGTGTGTGTGTGTGTGTGTGTGTGTGTGTGTGTGCATGGGTGCATGTGTGTGTGCGTGCGTGAGTATGAGTGTGTGTGTGTGTGTGTGTGTGTGTGTGTGTGTGTGTGTGTGTGTGTGTGTGTGTGTGTGTGTGTGTGTGTGTGTGTGTGTGTGTGTGTGTGTGTGTGTGTGTGTGTGTGTGTGTGTGTGTGTGTGTGTGTGTGTGTGTGTGTGTGTGTGTGTGTGTGTGTGCATGTGTACGTACGTATGAGTGTTTGTGCGTGTGTGTGCATGTGTGCGTGCGTTTGATATGAATGTGTGCGTGTGTGTGCATGTGTGCGTGCGTATGTGTGTGTGTGTGTGTGTGTGTGTGTGTGTGTGTGTGTGTGTGTGTGTGTGTGTGTGTGTGTGTGTGTGTGTGTGTGTGTGTGTGTGTGTGTGTGTGTGTGTGTGTGTGTGTGTGTGTGTGTGTGTGTGTGTGTGTGTGTGTGTGTGTGTGTGTGTGTGTGTGTGTGTGTGTGTGTGTGTGTGTGTGTGTGTGTGTGTGTGTGTGTGTGTGTGTGTGTGTGTGTGTGTGTGTGTGTGTGTGTGTGTGAAAACATGTCAGGAAATCCGGACGTGGAAGTATTTCCGGAGAAACAGTACGCAAACTCAAAAGTCGGTGAGTCTGTTTACACACGCCGGTTTCTATGTCCCGCAGTGTGTGCATAATTCATAATTTCATGAAGCATCTCAAGCCTGAATTGCAGTCATCGTAAACGTGGTTGAATGCGTATTGAAGTCGCGAAGCATTTTAAGACCTATATCCATTCTAGCATCTATGGTAGGAAGCTGGATCATAATTGGACTTGAGGAAATACATTCATGGTCCCTCCTATTTTCGCCGTAAGACCATTTTATATCACATTATATCAAAAATAGATAAGCGCGCGAAAAATTAACAACTGTCAAACTCGTTCCAAAAACGCCTTTTGAACGATTGCTAGTACCATTACGGTTCGTCGGATCCCAACAATATTGATGTC
>OZ023212.1:52932496-52954996 GCA_963995525.1 Escarpia spicata
ATCACGACATTACATGCTAACAATGAACAAACAAGAATGTGTGTTATCACGAGAGCCAGTTAGAGTGTTGGGTAAACTAAGCTTAGCCTTTCAAGTGAATGGTAATTTTAATATTGTGCCTACCACAAAGTCAGTACACACGATCACATACATATTTAAAGACATTTCAAGTACCTTTCGTTATACAAAAATAACATGGATCACGTAATGTGTTGGTTTTTCAATATATACTCTCAGATTTAGTAAATATGCCATTAAACTAAACATATATATTATTCCAGATGTGAATGTTGCCCACCACAGACGCAACCATAAAAAAACATTTGTTTTCGTGTCCAATCGTTGGTTTTTTTCGTGTTCGTCCGTTCGTTTGTTTGTTTTTAGTTTGTTTGTTTGTTTGTTTGTTTGTTTGTTTGTTTGTTTGTTTGTTTGTTTGTTTGTTTTATGTTCATCTGGTCAATTAAAAATAATTTGTATTAACACTTTACATGATTTGTTTATTTGACGGATCGGTATGAACGCTATTATATAATGACGACGTTATATACTTATGACAATGGCGTTAACTGCATAATATGTAGTCAATAACAACCAGGACAACACACGTATAGCCTTGCTTTTACATAGCGGTCTTTCTGGTTGTTTGAAAACGCAGACCTGCTTACACTACACGAAAGCAAATGACTACTTTCAAACTGTCAGTTGTCATGTGATTACTGTGCCAATATTTAATTGTTCTCGTAATTCTACTGCCAACAGATATTCATTTATATAGCCCAAATAATGAAGACAACGTAATATGTACTACAGTTGAACTTCGCTTTACTCGTACATCACAATTAAAGTCACCGTATGACAGTTCCAAACGGTTACAATCAAGCATAGGACATTAATCTCGCTAATTCGGCCACCTCGCCATTCGGGTCACTTTTGTACATTCCCGAGAGTGTCCTTAATAATGAGGTTCCTCTGTTTATTGCAGAGTTCTTGAATGCAACATTCTAAAATGTTCTAATTCCGTAGATAACATATATTATTGGAATATAGATGACCTATATTATTGGAATGTTGGCAGCTTTTCCCAGTGGCCTTTATCTTCGCATTCTTCGTTGCATGTGTATAGTTGAGCCCTACATCGCCGGACCCGTTGCTCAACAACTTCGCCGCATAGTCCGCGTTTCCGTAAGCAGTTATAGTATGTCTCCTTACAATTCCGCTTGCATAATTTAATACAACTGGTAATTAGAGAATCTTCCATACAGTCACACCAGTTTGTCAGCAGTGCTGTCATCATGAGTATCCATATCTGGAAATAATAAATATTTGTTGAAGTTGTTCATCACGCAGTAGTTCGTATACTGTATGCTGTATTGCTGTTATGTATGTTACGGTAACATGCCGGTGGCAGTGGAACGTAGTTGTTCCTGTGTGTAATATTCACTCGAACAGTGATTAAAACTGTGGTCATTGATTGAAAAGGGTAACTTCGGATTGCGTCCTACTTATCCAGATGTTGACAAATTAAAACCGAATTATACTTACGAAGCAGACGCTTGGATATGTAGTGTGCATCATATCAACTCGCTTGAATCATGCGGTGGTTATCGTAAAGGCAGATCAACCAGCGTTCACAGCTGGTCAGGGTGGTGCAAAGGTAACGCCAAACTGTAGTTGTCATAACCTTGGTTCAAGACTGGCGTGCAAAAACGACAAATTAGGCCCACTTGTCCCGTCTTCGTCTCCCCCTTGATCCCATGCGGGGGGCACGTAACTCGATCAATACCGCTCTTTCTCTCGACACCTCGACTCCACTTATCCCGTCACAATGATTCAATATTTACATTAACTGAGTAATCCGGTCAATATATTGCTGCGTTGGCGGTCAGTGAACGTCGGTATAATATGTTGCTGATAATGTAATGGATTATTATTAACTTAGATATATGTTTACAAGTAATTAGCAGGTTCAAATACACAAACACGTACACACAACACACATTAAATATCTCTTGTGAAAAAAAAACTAAAGGTATTTGTAACTTAAATTGGGTGGCTCATGTATATAACAAAAGCACACGTGAATATATGCGTATGCACCTAAATAAGATTGAACAATGGTGCGTCAATGGAGAACAAAAAAACAAAAAAATTATATAAATGGTATACAATTATCCAACCCCAAGTTGGCCTCTGTCATTGCAACTATTTGTTAGTCTTATTAGGAGTCCTACACCATAATTATATATTGCACAACCTTAATTTTGTATGTATTTTGCGTTAGATAGTTACACTATATGTTTATATGTATACCTTATTTGTATTACTATTCTATATTACATGTTGTACAATTTTGGGAAAATAAAAACACCTATCTACTTGTCTGTCTGTCTGTCTGTGTGTATGTATGTATGTCTGTCTGTCTGTCTGTCTGTCTGTCTGTCTGTCGGTCTGTCGGTCTGTCGGTCTGTCGGTCTGTCTGTCTGTCTGTCTGTCTGTCTGTCTGTCTGTCTGTCTGTCTGTATGGCTGGCTGTCTGTATGTATGTCTGTCTGTCTGTCTGTCTGTCTGTCTGTCTGTCTGTCTGTCTGTCTGTCTGTCTGTATGTCTGTCTGTCTGTCTGTCTGTCTGTCTGTCTGTCTGTCTGTCTGTCTGTCTGTCTGTCTGTCTGTCTGTCTGTCTGTCTGTCTGTCTGTCTGTCTGTCTGTCTGTCTGTCTGTCTGTCTGTCTGTCTGTCTGTCTGTCTGTCTGTCTGTCTGTCTGTCTGTCTGTCTGTCTATCCGTGTACGTCTTATAAATGTATGTAAATGTATGTAAATGTGTGTGTGAATGCGTGCGTGCGTGCGTGCGTGTGTGCGTACGTGCGTGCCTGCTTGTATGCGTGCGTGAGTATTTGCATGCTTACTATGTTTAAAAGTTTAACTTCATGTCACAAAGACAAAGGCGGATTATGTATATAACCAACTGGTGAAATGGCAAGTGTTTCTTGAAAGGTCAACAAAAGTAATTTAATATATTAAATATATGATGCTGGTTTTGATGTTGTAGTTATGTTTCTTGACATTAGTCTTGCATGCCTTACCAGGTATGTTGTGAACTTATATAAACTTTCATATCATGTAAACAAACCCGAGAACGAAGAACATGCTTTGAAACAAAAAACAATGTATTCGACTACAGTGTCCTTTTATAGCTTGAACAAGAACAAAATATTACAATGGCATCTGATCAATTTGAAGAGTTGTTCAACATCACTGTTTGAATGTATTATAATACACTCCGACTAACTAGCGTCGTCCTTCTGATTGCCAACATGTTTACGCTACCAAAAACCTGTAGACGCGAATACAGTACCATCACATTGTCTTTATATAATTACATGCCAACTTTCATGAGAATGCCTCCACATTTCTACAAAAGAACTATACATCGACGCATCAAGCGGACTGTAACGGAGAACTTTTAATATTAATGGACTGATTTTGTTAACGTGGAAACTGCTGTTGATGAAATAGCTCGAAGACTGCTGGTTCTGTACCACGCCATCAACGACCAAACAGGTATTCGACGTAATGGTATTTTAATATCTACATGTATCTTGGTTGCCAACAGAGGTACACAGAATATGTAAATCAATTATAATTAATAGTTTACTATTTTTGATTGGCATATGGTTTTGCTTATAGAATAAACATACGCAGTCGTTATTTTGCATAACATTTATCATACGCCATCAATCAAATGGCCGTGACGCGACTAGCATGACATGCTTCTATGGAATTCGTGTGGGCGTATGTATGTGTGTACGTATGCGTGTATGTATGTACGTGTGTATGTGTGTACGTATGCTTGTAGGCATATATGTATGTGGGTATGTACATGCATATATGTAGGTATGTATGCATATATGCAAAGCATGCTCGAATGCACGCATGTACGTATGTACGTATGGTTGCAAGTATATATATATATATATATATATATATATATATATATATATATATATATATATATATGGTTGCATGTTTGTACGTATATATGTGTCTGTTTGTATGTTCGTATGTGTGTGTGTATGTGGGTATATTAAGCTTTGCCTCCTACACGGTTTTCATCTTGGGTGCCGAACTTTCAGGGATGCATCTACAGTCCTTGGAAGGAAAAGCCCTAATCATAGCTCATGCGCATACATGTTCACAATGTGTTGCGTCATCGACTTGGCAACATGAAATAGACACTGACACAATAATGCTTATGTTTACCCTTATGCCAATAGCATAGCAATACGAATATTACTTGATAATTCTACACTATCACGACTAGGACCTATTGGTGGGGTTATGGGGTCTGTTTAACGATGCTGTGTGTTTTCTAACTTTTAATAAATATTACTATCACGACTGTCAACTAGCAAGGCATTCTGTCAGGTGACGAGTATTTTTGCTAGTTATTATAAACACAATAATGTACTTTACAAATATGTATTGCCGAATGTACATACAAAATTTGAATAGTTTTCATGTTGTTGCAGTTTGTATGTGGAAACAACATGCTGACAATGCTAAGCACTGCTATGAATAGACATTATACTCGTATAACTACAGAATTGAGTCACATGTGTGTCAACAATGTTGCAATGGCATTGATCTAGATCGACCTTGGACTTGACTTTTAGAAAGTATGTCAAGTAAGCTGTCATCGAAGTTACCAAGGAGGAATCTTGGGTGTTGTATTCGGTGAGTACGTATTGGAGTTGGGTCCGTTTTCAGTGTTCAGAAGTATGCAAATAATACTGCTTTGGCACAAAATGGGGAACATATTGCGGAGCAAATGATTGTATGATGGGACACATTGCAGTACATGGGATTTGAGGAATATTTCGAAATGACGACTGCAGATAACCATTGGCATAGAGGTAGAAACAGTATATATGTGTGCAAAGCCGTATGTACACACACACACACACACACACACACACACACACACACACACACACACACACACATACACACATATATATATATATGGTCGATTCTCACTAAACCTGGACACATTGTCGATTTGGCGACTTGCATATATCGATTTCATTTCTATATATGATACAATAGACATATTGAAGGTTTGAAAACAAAACATGGGATACCTTAATATGGCTATTCCTGTCAGAGAGATGGATTTGAAGTTACATGTCCAATTCATGTGATACCACGCGAAATACACAGACAGTTCGTCTTGCAACACCTCATGTCTCTATAATATTAGCTATTACGCATTTCTGATGGATTTCTGGTACATATGATAGACCAATAGTCATGTGGAATGTAATTTCATCAGCTGTCAACGCACAATTTAATAGTATTCTGGTTGTTTATATTCATCGCATTTATTTGCACTTCGTCCACATCATACACCATATCATATCAAATGTTATTAGTTTACTTATGTTGTGCGTAGATCATAATGTTGTTATTTCTGACTAAATATAAAAATATGGCTTTGCAGAGATATCGAATTTCTTTTTGTGGGATCATTAATTATATGGCAAATGCTTACTTAGAAAATGTGTTTCGCGGGTATCGCTTATATTTGTTATAATTGGGTATATGTAAAATAGCTAATAACGTATTTATTTTAACTCCATTGCTTTTCAAAGAATACTTCACATCTAATTTAACAGGGAACACGTAGTCAAACATATTTGACAACATATTTTGACGTACACTGTTGTTTATTTTTAAGCATAACACAATTAACATAACATGTTCTTAGCAGTCCCATCACCATACCTAGAATAGCTGGTTAAACACATATTTTACTTTAACGATAAGTGATGGATGTATTAGCAATAATCCTACAACAATTACTTTTTTAATCAATTTTGGCACAATAGTTACAAAAACGTATGAGTTTCGCATGGTATCGCCTTTCGTGTTGATCCATTTCTTGCAAAGAAATTGGTACCAGTGCATGTAATGGTAGCATTAACCTATCATTGACCATTGATCATAATAACAATATGCTATCAATATAAGTTTGCCACAAATGTTATAATTTTTACACAATTCGCGCCTCTAGAATAACAACACTTATTGTTTAAATATATCATAATCATATAAATAGTTTATGTTGTCGTTAGCTAGATTGTCGTACACACCGGTGATGTTACTTGGCATAACATTCCCTATTCTTTATATCACGCTTTCCCTATTTGAACCAGCCAACTTGAACAAGGCAAGCACTTCTCCCTCATGTGCCCTTTACCTTCTCTACGTATCACTTGTTATCAAGTTTGACAGCAATGAAGTCATCGTCTATATACATCACATTTTCTGCGTAATATATTTCATATATATTCGGTAAACAATGGCAGGATCATCAGTAACATCGTTTTATGTGACATCGGGGTGGTTATGTCATTAGTGGAGGCTGTGTTGTCAGTGAAGCTGACACGGTCACGATGAACCTTGAACATAATGATCTGCCTGGACACAAGTGCTGGAACGTCGTTGGCATAGCAAATTCCATACAAGCAAGCTCTGTTTCGCATTTTCGTTTGAACATTTGGCCTCAACTTGGGACCATAACGTGAGCGGTCATGAGATCGGTGAAAGGGGTGATGTACCATGAATTGATGATACCACAGCTGGCTTTGATGAGATGGAGGATTCACGGACAGTCGTCATCTTGGTCTCCTTTGTAACGAAGTTAATGTAGTTATAGGAGGTTTTTTTGTCCCACAGTATGACTCCTTTCTTCACAGCAATTTCAGCTAACTAACACACACATCTTCGCACGGCCTTTTCCATCGCCCACTTCCAGCCTTTGCTTTGAGTGTTCACCACGGTTCGCATTTCGTCAGTGAATTCCTGTTAGAACAAATCCATTGCAGAGCTCACATCGATGAGCTTCACGTTCTTTGTGTGCTTTCCATGCTACTACATGTCAGTTCTCATCATTGGTGAAATTAGCGTTATATTATTAACAATACAAAGCAAGAATTCTTTGTTTGTGAAATATCTGATACGCCGTGAAACGCATAGATACTGCATGAAAGAGAATGCACAGACAACATAGACTGCTATAAATCTACAATTTATGGTGACATGCATTAGTGAGAAGGTCAGTACATTATGTTTTATGAAAAACACATCTTATTGTTAAGTATATGCCTGACAACAAAATCATAATAGCTAATCTCATTGTGTTAAATGTCAAGACCCTTTGAAGTAACAACTTGATATGTTGGTATAATCAAAACTACGTTTCCAAAGCATAGTAGTCTGTTATTTTTACCATCAAAGTAAAATCAGAAAGGAATAGTAAAAAGCAGTATAGGAGAAATTTCCACAAAGGAAGGTATAAGGACATGAGGAAATATTTAGCAAAGATAGACTGGAATAACGCACTGAAGAATAAGACAGCAACCGAATGCTGGAATATCTTAAATAGTGCAATTAAGTGCATAGTCGATAAATTTGTACCTTTCAAAAAACAAGGGAAACGGTCTAAAAAGAAACACTTATCGAAAGAAGCCATTAGAAAAATTAAGTATAAACAAATGATGTGGAAGTCATATAGATGTACTGGAAATGATGAAGACTACAATATTTATAAAGAAGCACTTAATCAAGCTACAGCTGAAATTAGAAATTCAAAGAGAAGCTATGAAAAAAAATTAGCTAGTAATATAAAACATGACAGTAAGAGTTTGTATGCGTATATTCGAAGCAAACAGAAAGTTCAGGATAAGGTCGGTCCTCTAGAAGATAGTGCTGGAAATACAATATCAGAGGGATTCTTAATGGCAGAAGACCTGAATGAGTATTTTAGTTCAGTGTTTACCAGGGAAGATATTAGTTCACTGCCAGTACCAGAGGCTAAGTTCAAGGGGGCAGATTCAGACTATTTAGGACAGTTAGTTGTAACCTCGGAAATGGTAGCTAAGAAAATAAGGGCTATGAAGGATAATAAATCACCTGGAGTGGACGGGATTCCGCCCAAACTACTATTGGAAATTGTAGAACAAATTAGCGCACCGCTTGCAACAGTTTTCAGTTTGTCATTAGAAGAGGGAGTGGTTCCTTTAGAATGGAAAGAGGCAAACATATTATACCGTTATTTAAAAAAGGTTCGAGAAACAAGTCAGAGAACTATAGACCAGTGAGTTTAACATCAGTGATTTGCAAATTATTAGAAAGACTAATTAAAGATCACATGGTGGATTTTCTTGTTAAACATAACTTGATAAACCCATCTCAACATGGGTTTTTAAAAGCGAGGTCATGCTTAACAAATATGTTATGTTTTTGGAAGACATCACTAGGTGGGTAGATGAGGGATCACCAGTAGATATCATCTATTTAGATTTTCAAAAAGCTTTCGACAAAGTACCACATCAAAGATTACTCCTTAAGCTAAAGGCCCATGGCATAGGAAATGGTATAATAAACTGGATAGAAAAATGGCTGAATGACAGAAGACAACGTGTAGTAGTTGATGGGGAGGCTTCAAACTGGAAATCGGTATTGAGTGGGGTACCACAGGGATCAGTACTAGGACCTATATTATTCTTAATATATATCAACGATTTGGACGATGATATAACAAGCAAGGTGTTGAAATTTGCGGATGATACAAAAGTGTTTAGAAGGATTAAAAGTGATGGAGACAGACAGCATTTACAAGATGATCTTGATAGGTTGATCAAATGGTCTGAAAAGTGGCAAATGCTGTTCAATTTTGGGAAATGTAAATGCCTCCACACAGGTCATGGGAATGAAGAGGTAAAATATAAAATGGGGGGTACTGTTCTAAGTACTACTGTAAAAGAAAAGGACTTGGGGTTAACCATTAGTGCTGATATGAAGGTTTCAGAGCAGTGCGGAATTGCAGCGTCAAAGGGAAATCAAATCCTTGGATTAATTAGGCGAAATATAGCGTATAAGAAAAAAGAATTAATAGTACCGCTGTACAAAACAATATTGAGGCCTCATTTAGAATATTGTATACAAGCATGGAGGCCATATCGCAAGAAGGACATAGATATGCTAGAAAGAGTACAGAGGAGAGCGACTAAAATGATACCAAATCTGAGGGATCTTAGTTACGAAATACGCCTAAAAGAATGTGGTTTAACAACACTAGAGACCAGGAGATTGAGAGGAGATCACATAGAAGTGTTTAAAATATTGAATGGTTATGAAAATATTGATAGAAACATTTTTTTCTCAGTTAAGAAAGATAGAAGGACCAGAGGACATGAAGCTACATTAGTAAAGGAGCAGTGTAGATTAGATATAAGAAAGTTCTCATTCTCACAAAGGACTGTAAATGAATGGAACAGATTATCTCCTGATTGTGTTGGTGCTAGTAGCGTGAATATGTTTAAAAATAAAATCGACACACACCTTAAAAAGGCGGGATACATGTAGATAAAAAGTATTGGACTCTCGATAAGCCAAAAGGCTTCCTTGTCCAACTGCCATCCAGAGTAATTTTCTGGATGGAAATCTTGTTAAATCTTGTTAAATCTTGTTATCCTCATTATACTATTACACCTTATTGCGTAAACTAATTAATGTATGCCTAGAGGAGGAATGTTATGACAGACCAATGATACCACGCAGAATGCATATCTAATGTTACCACGCAAAACGCATAGTTAAGATTGGTATATTCTATGCAACACAATACGGACAAGCGCTAACGTATGCCCCAATCAAGCGTACTCATCTAACATAAATTTCCACAATACATTATACGCAACATTGCCAAATTCAACATTACGCGATATCTACAGCACACCATGATATTAATTTCTTAACATTGAGTCACGAGTAATGTCTCTAAAATACTAAACTTACATTTAAATGCCAGTGATGCCACAGTTATAATGACGGGGGGCAATGAATTTCATGGTAATTTTAAACTTTCAAATGTTTAGATGGCCTTTGCTAGGATTGTTGTCTATGCTGAGAAAATGCTAAATCTGAAGTTTCAATCCGATTGGACAATGTTTAGGGGTGCTTCATACAGTGGCGTCGTCACGTCAAAAAAGTGCAATTTTCAAAACTTGTTTTTATTTTATTTGGTACATTTTATGATACGTATTACAAAATAAAGGAATTGAATACAATGTCTGAAAGCGTAATACATATTTCTTACACCAAGTTGTATGAATCCACTAGTGTACAGCAACACTTTACGAAACACTAAGATAAACTATAATGAACACTATCAAACAAAACCTATAAATGTACATTGTACACATAAGGAATGTATATCTTTATTTCTTGCCCGAGCCGGGGTACAACTTACAGTATTCCTCGACGATTTGAAAGAGGAACTGCCGTTGGTCCTCGTATTTTGTGAACGACATATTGAATTGCTGTATAAGGGCCACTCCGCGCTTCGCTCGATCGTTGACGACGCTGAGCTTCGAGACACGTTGCTGAGCTACAACGTATTGAGCATCAGTGGGCCATTCCACGGGGTCAACCTCCAAATGGTGTGATACTGCTGATGAGAAATAGCTGTCTTGCGCCTTATAAAGTTGCTATGCATGGCATAATTCAATAACGTATCACGCCAACAAATATAACAAGTATATAGGTATGCTTTCGTTTGGCGCTATATTCAGTCGTTTGTTCCGGGCGTCTTATATTTCACCCGTGGCAGACCTGTTTACCAGAAACCAAGACACTTCCCAAACCCATTTTACGCATGCTATACGTTTTTCTCGAAACTTAAGAGTTCACACAATTCAGGTATTTAAGTAAGAGGTAATGAAATATTCAAATATATGACTCCCACGATATGTATTATTGATGCCCTGGCAAAATGTCCTGAAACATTTGTTGATCGCATAGTCGATTGCATTTGGAATGAGTATCCCTACAGTTCTTGACGAAATCCTTAGGAACTTTACCACACGGTCCGTGATTCCCTAAGCACCATAAGTAGGCTTTCTTACAAATTGCCTTGCATATTTTGATTTTTGCGGCAACCGAAGACTCGTCGGTGCAGTCACACCAGTTTGCTTGCAGTGTTGTCATCAGAAGAATCAATACCTGGAAAACAATAAACCACTGTTGGCGTCGTTGGTGGTACTGTAGTCTATGCTGTTCGCCGTGCTTTTGGCTGCTCTATTCGCTGTACTGTGTGTCTTAATGTTGGCCTGCTTTTAGTCATGTTGTTAAACGTTATGTTAGCAGTGCTCGTGACCGATTATTATAATAGTAATAACATGTTAATATGCTCACCCAGACAGAAGTGGATTTTGATGGTATTAACATATTAATGTATTAACCACATGCAAGTGTAATCACAACAAAATTAAATCGAGGGTGAGTCACTAGAATAATATTCCATGTTAAGCACGTGGCACGACATAAAAAATATATCACTTTTCCGTATGTGTCGTATATTAAAATAAAACCAATACATGGTGCACTAAATAGTTACTACAACAATATGTATCAATATTGAAACATTATTAGGGGCTAAATAATATAATAATATATAACTAAATAAAAAAGTAAAGGTAGTTTATATGCATTGAGGTTTCCAGTCATTATGATTGCCCAAAAATGCTTTACGTTTTACTCCCTGGCAGACCTGTTCGATCGAACACCGTTCAACCGAACATCATATAATTCCACAGATGTAGTCACCTCACATTGCACACAATTGGCTGTGAATTTGAAAACATAACTCTTGATGTATCGTGTGTTACAGTTATGGAGCTAATATCAACAAATGTGTTAGTCATATAAAGGTGATGGCTATTTATTTTTACTGTTTAATTGTGTAATGTTTAAATATATGTGTCATTTATACTCAATATAATTCATTATAAGTAATGCGATATGGTCTCGTAATTACTTTATTGAATTGTTGATGTTTCAAACGGCTTTTGGTTGCCCCTACATAAACTATAAATGTATGTATTATTTGTGAATATATTATAATGAACTATATTTCGTTCACTACCTGGATAAATAAAAGAAACACTGTCATACATTACACTACATTAAAATAGCGTTATGTGTTCTTTACACCAGTAGGTTGTTCCTGCCATGGTTAGTTATCAACAAGTATCACACCAATATTTGTGTATTCACGTTGTACGTTATCTTGTCTACACCACAGTTTTAAAAGTATAATATATCTTTGCTTTTGTTATTTCCAGGTATATTAAGCAACGATTTTGAACAGTCTATGATAAGCTGTTGTTATGGCTGTCACGGCTATAATCCATGCGTATAGTGAGAGTGCCATGAAGTGGCAGATGTGAGATAGGTCTTAATGTCTGGTGCCAGGTGAGACGTTGGCGTGACGACAGATGGAAGGTTGGAGATGAAATCTTAAAACGGCAGTAGGATTGTACAAAGGTAGGTGGCAATTGGGAGACGGAGACCACTACCACAACTCTACAGTAATGGAAATTAGAACGATGATTTTTATCGTAAAAAGGTTAGCTTTAGTTGTGGCACACATACATTTACGGAGGTAAAGGCAAAAGCAAATTTAACTTACGAAGTAGCTGATTGTATCCATTGTGTGCATCGTATCATACAGTTTGCATCATGTGATACGCCAAATTGAGACAGATTATCGTTGCCATAAATCTATTGTAGGATCCCAGTGCAAACAGGACGCATTGTATATTGTTCCTCTTGACTCGTCTCTAGGTCATAAATACTGTCACGTGCAGCCACTTGTGAATACATGCTGCACTTTATTTATACTACGTCCTACCAAAAACATTAATTCACTATTGTATTTGTGTTTGTGTTTGTTGTTTGGATTTAATTGTTTGATTGTATTCTCAGGTTTCTGGTACTTTTGTCAATATAAAACATATTAATTGGTCACATGGAACCATCTGTTTATTTGATAGATCAACGTGAGCGCAATAACACATGGCGTAGCTCCAAATTCGTGACATTGGTGTCACCTGCCGTTGATAATATGGTCTATAACGAGTATGTCAATATATGCAGAGGCGCAATAACCAGTCGTTGATATCGTTCCCTTACATTTCATACATGTTCGTGGCAGAGGTGTTTTCTGAAAAAACAAGAAGCTACTTCTCACAATTATGTGAAGACATCTATGCCGGAACGAAGAACCATGCAACTATAGTCGATAGTTTGCAGCACATAAAACATGTGTTCAAATCAAAGCTGGTATTCCAAAGAGGTTGTACTTTTTTACTAAAACAAGCTGATAAATTCCGATAGTTACTGGGATCAGCTTTCCAACCAATAGAGAAAACTAGCGCTGGAAATAGACGTATTCATGGTTTAAGATACCTGGGACCATGAATAAATGCAACTTCTGCAATTGCAATGCCGAAGCAATAGTTCTTGTTGTATTCGTACCCGCCATTAATTATAGACACGATATCAGCATTATGACAGCATATGAATAACTATTTCCCACGTAGTCTAATCAATTGGACAAGTCGGTTTATAGCAATCATATTTGCCAGGTTTACCGCATAGGCGGTACAACTGCCGATTTGTTCTTCAGTGTTTTACTGTACCGCTTTTTCTTCAGTTTTTACATGCATTGCAATGAAATCAAAACCTACCGCCACCATTTTAATGTTAAAAACAAATTAAGTTACCCCGCCAAACGAACATTCCACATAGAAAATGCAGCACTATGCATAAAATTGAAACATTAACCGGCATTGAATGGAAAACCTTCCCAAATTCCACACACCCCTTGTTATATACTCATCTACCACCATCATATCATGTAAAGCGCTAGATCAATACTGATATTGTGTAATATTATTTCGCACCTATGCCAAATCACAACTGCGCTACTGGACACAGCATGGCGTGCTGAGTATGTTGAAGTACTATCACGAGCACCGAATTCCACGTGCGTTAGTTTGTGCCAAAATACATTTCATACAAAAATAAATGACTTTAGGTGGTCTCGTTTCGGATGCACGAGACTGAGTATACGTGAAAAATGGAGCTTTATGTCGGCTTCGTTTTCAGCACAGTAGCTAAGTTTTTCACGATCAGTAATCGTTCACGAGATTCCACCATTAGCAGGCAATAATACCCCACTAAATTGTGACTACCTGGCGTGAAATATCATTTTTAAATGATTTAATGTCACAAATAATAAGTATCGTTGTTATCCTGGATAAAAACGTCCCGACGTCCTTTTACTTCTTACTCTCTATATATTGCGTTTATATAAATGAGTTTTGCAACGTTGAACGCGTTGCCCAGCAACTTCGCCACCTGGTCCGCGGATCTGAAAACATGTAGCATGTCCTCTTATGACGTTTCTTGTATATTTTGATACAGGTGCCAAATA
Organism: Escarpia spicata; assembly: GCA_963995525.1. Taxonomy (NCBI): domain Eukaryota; kingdom Metazoa; phylum Annelida; class Polychaeta; order Sabellida; family Siboglinidae; genus Escarpia; species Escarpia spicata. Next base: position 52,946,836 of record OZ023212.1, read on the forward strand.
CAGAATCGTCAATATAGCAACACCAACAATTATGTCATCATGAAGATCAGTATATGGAAAAATAAACATAAGTAGTGGTGACGCTGTTGATCTTTTTGGTTTAGGCTATATTGTTCGCCGTGCTGTTCGGCGTGTTGAAGATAGTCATAGATGTTCCCAGCTGAGTATTGTTGTAATAGCTGAAGTGTCGTGGCTTAAGTAATGTTGTACTATCTTAGGCCTACGTATAGAGCAACAAAGGAATCGTGGAGGAATCAGTGAAGAAGGGTAATGTAATTTCCAATGCTAAGAATTATCAGTCACAAGACTAGATACCTGTTCATCCATCGGTAAAGCAGATGTGAGGAAAAGCTCAATTATCAAGGACAACGTGAAAGCAAACCTTGTGAAAGGAATATATACAGTGCTCGAACTTGTATCTTTTGAAAAGAGATCAATATATATATATGTGTGTGTGTGTGGGTGTGTGTGCGTGTGTGCGTGCTTGCGTGCGTGCGTGTGTGTGTGTGTGTGTATGTGAGTTATTTAATGCTTCGAAGATTGCTGATAAAGCAACGCAACTAAGATATCATTTTACAGCGGGTTTCTCGACTGAACTACGGTGAAAATGTCGCTTCATCGATGCACCAAGTGCAAAGCTCCATTCTGACACATGAGCATTAATTTATTCTGCAGAGATTCCGTCAGCAGCAGGGGGTACATGGCGTCTGGTTTATAGCCTTCTCTGTAGAGTTAGCACTTGGAGAGAACAATCCTGTGTCATTGTAAAAAAGAACGGTAGGCAGAGCAGACATCCGACGAACGTTCACCAGTTAGTAGAGCAGATTAGACGAAGTATCGTTGAAATGGTGATACAAGCACGAAACTTGGCATGGATATTCCTACTGGGACTTTCTTCAAATTCAGTCTACGATCCATTTGAAAATCCAACATGGCGGTCTTTTTTACAAAATGGTCGACATTTATTTCACATTTTTGGGGGGATATAAATATTTTTTCTTTCAAGCAGGCCAGTTTAAAGTCTTGTTTCTACACTTTGCAAATATACCTGAACATATAATGGCTGCTATATTTTCAAAATGGCCGCCAGTTTAACATTACTGTGTATTTTCAGTTTTCAAAGTAACTCATCATGGAAAGTCTGCATTGCATTCAAATTCCCTGTCAATGTATGCTTTGCACTTTATAGGTTTCCTATGTCTTGGTACCTTCCTGATACATACTGCTGCATAGTGCTGCACAGGTGATAATAATTATAACAAATGCATTTTAAGCCTTCAATTGAATTATAGTCCGGTGTCAGGACACCATATTTCTAGAAAAGCTTGCTATGTTTGTTTATAATAAGTATTTGGTATATTTCGATAGTACTTGGTGTCTAGATAAAATGTTGGCTAGGTCGCCATTTGCCACCCGCTTGGCTTTTTCAGAATCCGGTGGCCGCAGCGCAGGACCAATATCTAGATTTCGTCCTAAGTTCTGTTCTAAATACAGTAGAAGGATGTTGTTGACCTTTATATGTACGTTTTCGAGGGCGAGAAATCGGATTTTGATGTTTCTTTGCCATTCGGCGGCCATATTGATGACGTAATTACAAGATGGCCGTCAAAATCACCATAAAACGCCTATAATCGGTTGAAGTTACGCTTGTTTCCTATGTGAATTAGATCAGACGGATGAAATAGAGCATGCTAATAGCTTATTTGGGTTGAATATTTTGTTTATAGGGTAAAATGTAGATTTGCAGTGACACAGTGGAGTGGACACTTTTTGACACGCGGCGTCGCACACACTTATAACACAACATTTACGCGTGTCTGTATACGAAGCAAACTATCCCATGGGAAACACCAGTTGTTGAGAACAAGGGTCCAAAGAAACCTGTTATGCCGTTGGCAGCAACAAACCGGTTCGAGATGCCAGACGACTTTGTACAAGCCACACAAGTCTCTCTCGCTAGAGGCCAAGACGTGGACTTTACCTTCCCCAAGAAAGTACTGTTCAAAGCCAACACGACGGAGAACAACGGCTACAACACACGGAATGAGTGCAGCGCCTAACTCTGCAGATGTCTATATTCCCCTCATCAATATGAAGCAAAGCTATCCAACTAGCGTCCTCACCTCAATCACTCAGTCACCCGAGATTCAAACCAGAATTTTCTGGTCCTCACCTGCGATCAGCAAATCTACAAGATCGTTGTGGACGTTACATTCCACCAACCAGAACAGACATAGTGGCGATTCTCGGCGGGATGCATTTCCTTATGGGTTTCGTGAGCTGTGTCGTAACTTTCATGGCGGACAGTGGCCTGAAAGAGATACAGTCTCGGGCTTTTGCGAGTGAGACTTGTCTGGCTTGAAAAAAATATGTCTAACTTCTCACTCTATAAAGCTGTCTGAGGGATAAAACAGCAGTAATGTTTTAATATCAAGCGCTCATAGTTTAGAATTTACCACGCACATACAAACACACACACAAACACACACACACAGACAAACAAACACACACGCGCGCGCGCACTCAAATACACACGCACGCACGTACGCACTCACAAGATGTTGGGAACAAACATATATCCTGGTTAAGCTGAGGGTCAACTTGAGAGTTAACTAAACCAAACTTTTGAAGTGAAGAGCACTCTTAATATTCAAGGTCGTACGTGTCTTGAACATCTTCGTTTGCCTCTTATAATAGTAATGGTATCTACATTTGTTTGTACATGTGCGTGCTTGCGTGTGGGGGGCATGCCTACGTGTGTGTGTGTGTGTGTGTGTGTGTGTGTGTGTGTGTGTGTGTGTGTGTGTGTGTGTGTGTGTGTGTGTGTGTGTGTGTGTGTGTGTGTGTGTGTGTGTGTGTGTGTGTGTGTGTGTGTGTGTGTGTGTGTGTGTGTGTGTGTGTGTGTGTGTGTGTGTGTGTGTGTGTGTGTGTGTGTGTGTGTGAGTGCGTATGTGCGTGTGAGTGTGTGCGTGTGTGTGCGTGTGTGTGTGCGTGTGTGTGTGTGTGCGTGTGTGTGTGTGTGTGTATGTGTGTGTGTGTCTGCGTTTGCGTGCATGCATGCGCGCATGCGAGCGTGCGCGCTTCTATATGCTCGTATATGTCGATATGCGAAATTATAAAGAGCAGATATATACATCTACTGTTACTACTATCGTAAACAACGCAATTACCCTGAAGAGTAAAATTATATTTAATACTTTAAGATGGTCTCTCACCTTGCAGGTACACGACTTCAAATGTGTTCATAATGCTCGCGTATTATGACTTGCTAAATGGTTTGGTGCGCACTTATGTTGACTTTTATTTTAATCACATCTGTCCTGGTGACTGCTCAAAGCGCTTGACACTTTATTACCTGGCAGACCTGTTCAATCGAACACTATGTCGATTTTTCTGGGAGGCTTTCAGCCAAACTGCAATTAACGTTCGAAGACTATGCGTACACAAGTATCCACCACTGTTTACAGCCAGGTTCTCGTCCATACAGTAATGTGAACTAGAGCAATGTAAAGTGTACGAACTTGCCCAGTATTCGAAACGGCACCAATATTGGTCGAACCCGGTATCTCTAGATCGAGAGTCCGCTGCTGTAAAGCTAAGCTACCGCGCTGTATATGCTATAATGCAGAAACAAAACTGATCTCACCGTTTTCCAAAACTAATAATTATTTCATTAAGCTATCATGATGTTTTACACGGTACTGATAGGGTCGTACGCCGCTTCTGTTTTTTGCTACGGCCACCGTCTTCACCGCTTCAAACACAGTTTCATTGCTGCGGCTGATTTAGCTTTTTCGGAGGAGTAACATTCACACCAGTTTGCCAGCAGTGTCGTTGTCAGAAGCATCAATATCTGGAAAAATAATAAAGTTGATTTAACATGAGTTAGTAAAATCTACATACAAAGCGATAATCCTCGATGGAAATGACCAAACAACATGTGGCTAACGGACAGTCCAACGCGTTTGTATCTATGTGAATACATTCTGAAATAGTTGCCAATTTTTTTATTTTAAGCATATCCATGCCGCTAGAATCACTTAATATATTATATTTTATATATCCTCTTAATCACCCTGGTTGGATTGTTGATCATGCCGTTAGTCATGTTGTTTATCGTGGCGATCGTCGTGCTCACGGCCGTCATGTTTCGTTGTGGCATTCACTGCATTAATTAAATTGTCATAAATAAATACTATGATAAAACTCGCTAGCTTCAGATATGCCACACTTACGTATATATGGCTATAACGGTAAATACGAATTGTACTTACAATGTAGCATTTTACGTTGTTTGCGATGGGAGATCAATTAGCGTTGGCAACTTGTTATTATGCACTTGTCGACACACAATCGAGAAAGAATGCTTTGTCTCAATCTTTATGTAAGACTGTCATGCAGTTAATACGAACGGACGTGCAACGTGATGCATCTTAAGGATTTTAGTCACAGACACGTAAGTCTCGAAATCATGACGCAATAAGTGAGTGAATGCGTTACGTTTTTGACATGCTGTCAATGTGGGGCATTCGTAAGTTGTACCATAAGCTACAACTTGTAAAGCGTCATAATTCTACTCAAAGCCCATTCAAAAGATCTAAAAATACATTAATGGTGCTAAAGCGAGTTAATTAAATAAATGATGATAAGTAGTAATAGGGGTTAAGTACGATCTACGCGTGCGCGCCCCGGAGCATATCCCATGTTAAGAGATAGGGGTTTTGCTCCAGACTGCGCATTTTTGTCTCATAGACAACGGCCGGGTTAAAGATAGGGATTGCTCCAAATCTTGTAAACGACTTCTCGCATACTGCTCCTGGGTTAAAGGATAGGGATTTTAACATGGGAGAGATACAAAACTGGTAAACGACAAATCTCGTTTACAAGGTTCCACCCGGTTTGCTCCGAAAATGGTTTTCGAGATTCGCCTGAACGACCGGGTTAAAGATAGGGAATTTTAACATGGGGGAGATAGGGATTCTACGAAAGTAGTAGCAAAATGGTTTTCGAGATACGGATTTTGCGAAAAACCGCGCCCGGGATAAAGATAGGGATTTTTAACATAAGAAAGATAGAGGTTGCACCAAAACTTGTAATCGACTGGATCTCGTTTACAAGTTTGCACAAGGTTTCCACCGAAAATGGTTTTCGAGATTCGGCTGAACGGCCGGGTTAAAAATAGGGATTTTTAACATGGGGGAGATAGGGATTCTACGAAAGTAGTAGCAAAATGGTTTTCGAGATACGGATTTTCCGCCGATACAAACCCATGTTAAAGCATAGGCCATTTTTATCGCAAAGGTATCCGACTACTTTTCGAATTTTTATCCCGTGTTAAAGCATAGGCCATTTTTATCGCAAAGGTACGCGACCACTTTTTGGAATAAAATAACATATACCGAACACCATTTGAATATGCTACTTACGAGATTGCTTGATCCGGAGGCTGAGTCTTCGCCAAGGGACCGACCCGTTATTTGTTTGACGATGACGTGTCCAATATGTGGTGTATAGTAAGGCGTAATTTATAACAAAAGGCTTATAATTTCAACGGAGACCGTTTTATCTGAAGTAATGTATACGAAATGTAGATTACATATAGGACTAGCAAATAGACGTGTTATCGCGTGGGATTAGCTTCAAAAAGAAGCAAAGCAAAGCAAATAGACGTGTTATCGCGTGGGATTTGCTTCAAAAAGAAGCAAAGCAAAGCAAATAGACGTGTTATCGCGTGGGATTTGCTTCAAAAAGAAGCAAAGCAAAGCAACTATACGTGTTATCGCGTGGGATTTGCTTCAAAAAGAAGCAAAGCAAAGCAAATAGACGTGTTATTGCGTGACATTTGCTTCAAAAAGAAGCAAAGCAAAGCAAACAGACGTGTTATCGCGTGGGATTTGCTTCAAAAAGAAGCAAAGCAAAGCAAATAGACGTGTTATCGCGTGGGATTTGCTTCAAAAAGAAGCAAAGCTGTGTGTGTGTGTGTGTGTGTGTGTGTGTGTGTGTGTGTGTGTGTGTGTGTGTGTGTGTGTGTGTGTGTGTGTGTGTGTGTGTGTGTGTGTGTGAGTGTGTGAGTGAGTGAGTGAGTGAGTGAGTGAGTGAGTGAGTGAGTGAGTGAGTGAGTGAGTGAGTGAGTGAGTGAGTGAGTGAGTGAGTGAGTGAGTGAGTGAGTGAGTGAGTGAGTGAGTGAGTGAGTGAGTGAGTGAGTGAGTGAGTGAGTGAGTGAGTGAGTGAGTGAGTGAGTGAGTGAGTGGGTGGGTGGGTGGGTGGGTGGGTGGGTGGGTGAGTGGGTGGGTGGGTGAGTGAGTGAGTGAGTGAGTGAGTGAGTGAGTGAGTGAGTGAGTGAGTGAGTGAGTGAGTGAGTGAGTGAGTGAGTGAGTGAGTGAGTGAGTGAGTGAGTGAGTGAGTGAGTGAGTGAGTGAGTGAGTGAGTGAGTGAGTGAGTGAGTGAGTGAGTGAGTGAGTGAGTGAGTGAGTGAGTGAGTGAGTGAGTGAGTGAGTGAGTGAGTGAGTGAGTGAGTGAGTGAGTGAGTGAGTGAGTGAGTGAGTGAGTGAGTGAGTGAGTGAGTGAGTGAGTGAGTGAGTGAGTGAGTGAGTGAGTGAGTGAGTGAGTGAGTGAGTGAGTGAGTGAGTGAGTGAGTGAGTGAGTGAGTGAGTGAGTGAGTGAGTGAGTGAGTGAGTGAGTGAGTGAGTGAGTGAGTGAGTGAGTGAGTGAGTGAGTGAGTGAGTGAGTGAGTGAGTGAGTGAGTGAGTGAGTGAGTGAGTGAGTGAGTGAGTGAGTGAGTGAGTGAGTGAGTGAGTGAGTGAGTGAGTGAGTGAGTGAGTGAGTGAGTGAGTGAGTGAGTGAGTGAGTGAGTGAGTGAGTGAGTGAGTGAGTGAGTGAGTGAGTGAGTGAGTGAGTGAGTGAGTGAGTGAGTGAGTGAGTGAGTGAGTGAGTGAGTGAGTGAGTGAGTGAGTGAGTGAGTGAGTGAGTGAGTGAGTGAGTGAGTGAGTGAGTGAGTGAGTGAGTGAGTGAGTGAGTGAGTGAGTGAGTGAGTGAGTGAGTGAGTGAGTGAGTGAGTGAGTGAGTGAGTGAGTGAGTGAGTGAGTGAGTGAGTGAGTGAGTGAGTGAGTGAGTGAGTGAGTGAGTGAGTGAGTGAGTGAGTGAGTGAGTGAGTGAGTGAGTGAGTGAGTGAGTGAGTGAGTGAGTGAGTGAGTGAGTGAGTGAGTGAGTGAGTGAGTGAGTGAGTGAGTGAGTGAGTGAGTGAGTGAGTGAGTGAGTGAGTGAGTGAGTGAGTGAGTGAGTGAGTGAGTGAGTGAGTGAGTGAGTGAGTGAGTGAGTGAGTGAGTGAGTGAGTGAGTGAGTGAGTGAGTGAGTGAGTGAGTGAGTGAGTGAGTGAGTGAGTGAGTGAGTGAGTGAGTGAGTGAGTGAGTGAGTGAGTGAGTGAGTGAGTGAGTGAGTGAGTGAGTGAGTGAGTGAGTGAGTGAGTGAGTGAGTGAGTGAGTGAGTGAGTGAGTGAGTGAGTGAGTGAGTGAGTGAGTGAGTGAGTGAGTGAGTGAGTGAGTGAGTGAGTGAGTGAGTGAGTGAGTGAGTGAGTGAGTGAGTGAGTGAGTGAGTGAGTGAGTGAGTGAGTGAGTGAGTGAGTGAGTGAGTGAGTGAGTGAGTGAGTGAGTGAGTGAGTGAGTGAGTGAGTGAGTGAGTGAGTGAGTGAGTGAGTGAGTGAGTGAGTGAGTGAGTGAGTGAGTGAGTGAGTGAGTGAGTGAGTGAGTGAGTGAGTGAGTGAGTGAGTGAGTGAGTGAGTGAGTGAGTGAGTGAGTGAGTGAGTGAGTGAGTGAGTGAGTGAGTGAGTGAGTGAGTGAGTGAGTGAGTGAGTGAGTGAGTGAGTGAGTGAGTGAGTGAGTGAGTGAGTGAGTGAGTGAGTGAGTGAGTGAGTGAGTGAGTGAGTGAGTGAGTGAGTGAGTGAGTGAGTGAGTGAGTGAGTGAGTGAGTGAGTGAGTGAGTGAGTGAGTGAGTGAGTGAGTGAGTGAGTGAGTGAGTGAGTGAGTGAGTGAGTGAGTGAGTGAGTGAGTGAGTGAGTGAGTGAGTGAGTGAGTGAGTGAGTGAGTGAGTGAGTGAGTGAGTGAGTGAGTGAGTGAGTGAGTGAGTGAGTGAGTGAGTGAGTGAGTGAGTGAGTGAGTGAGTGAGT
>OZ023212.1:52957496-52974758 GCA_963995525.1 Escarpia spicata
CACGTCTATTTGCTTTGCTTTGCTTCTTTTTGAAGCAAATCCCACGCGATAACACGTCTAGTTGCTTTGCTTTGCTTCTTTTTGAAGCAAATCCCACGCGATAACACGTATATTTGCTTTGCTTTGCTTCATTTTGAAGCAAATCCCATGCGATAACACGTCTATTTGCTTTGCTTTGCTTTGCTTCTCTTTGAAACAAATCCCACGCGATAACACGTCTATTTGCTTTGCTTTGCTTCTTTTTGAAGTAAATCCCACTGGATAACACGTCTATTTGCTTTGCTTCCTTTTGAGGGATCTCACAGTCTTTCACTATCTAGTTGGTCTGAGTTCATGTGCGTGTTGTGTGTTTCGTACCACGTGTATGTATCTATGTATATCTCTATGTATGTATCTATGTATGAATCTATCTATGAATGTATGAGTTCATTATCGGTTACCCATGTCGGGTTAGTTGTTTTACGACCGAAGCCAGTTTGGAAGGTTTTACCGAAGAAGCACGAATTTAAATACTATAGCACAAAAAAAGATAAAAACGTTCTAATGGACATTTGTACACTTGACCCTTAATACGGTAAACTATATAAATACTGGTACATTTTATCTGGGAGATTATGATGTGTCTGTACTGTTCTAACATAACGCTTCACTTTCCTCGAACAATGTAGATAGCGAGCACTGCACCGTCTTGTATTGATATATAATAATAATAATAATAATCTTTATTGATACATAATGTTAAGTATAGCACTGATGTAGCATTAATATGAAACATGTGATCTTTGGGGTCAAGGCAATCGAGTCGACATTGTGCATCGCACATAGCGTGTTTATTTATTTAATAATAATGTTGAACGCAATTATACACATACGTACATACGTACACACGTATAGGTTAAGAACACCAGCATGATAAAATGCTGAAACAGTATTGTTGGTCTCTAGGCACAGATGAAATACACATGAGACTTGAACAAGGAATACCTCTTCAAAACAGTTTGACACCACTTTGGTACCAGTTTGTATACAGGCTTTCAACTGTGACCGTCAGTAAGTACAAATCTCGTATGACAAATACTGTTACATGACAAACAGTTTGACCAAAATATTACACAGATAGCTGGTAGTTTGAATGTTTTAACATATAAGTTCTTATAATTCCCTATGCCTTAACACGGGACAAATACACGGATGTTTTTTCAACACAGAGCCTTGAGGGTTGATTTATACCAGTTCATACCGGTTAACGGGGAAATTTTTCACTCGGTATAGTATGTCAGTGTTTTGAGTGGTATATCAGTGTTTGTACGTTGTTTGTCAGTGTTTGTAAGTTGTTTGTCAGTGGTTATGCGCTGTTGGCCAGATAACCTTTAGCCTCTATGCCTATGGCTATGCTTTATCGGGTTTGGACCTATGTTAAAGTTATAAATGTATAGACTAGGAGAGGCCTACACCTAATCGAATGGTCGACAACCTACGCCATATAAGAATAGCCACTATTGCGCATGCACAATTACATATTTAATTGACATCACATGAAGGGATTACATTACATACGCGCAAGTTCAATACAAGGTCTAACCAAAGCACTATCTGCTTGAACAACTCACTTCGTGTACAAAATTACTGCGCATAGCGGTTTGAAGATGTCACTGATCATGACGTCACTGCATCATGACGTCACAAGTTCAATACAAGATCTAACCAAAGGACTACCTGTTTGTCCAACTCACCTCGTGTACAAAATTACAGCGCGTACCATGACGTCATACAGGGTGCGCGTGCTTGCGACAAACAAACATGTCCAGACACGCCTCGAGTATGGGATTTATAACAGACGCCAAAGGTATAATTCCAAAATGGTCACTCTGTTCGAGAAAAAAAACGAGGCTATAGGCTCTGGTATAACATAGTCCTATATGTAATCTACATTTCGTATACATTACTTCAGATAAAACGGTCTCCGTTGAATTTATATTTGTTAGCCTTGTGTTATAAATTACGCCTTACTATAACACCACATATTGGACACGTCATCGTCAAACAAATAACGGGTCGGTCCCTTGGCGAAGCCTCGGCCTCCGGATCAAGGAATCTCGTGAGTAGCATATTCAAATGGTGTTCGGTATATGTTATTTTATTCAAAAAAGTGGTCGCGTACCTTTGCGATAAAAAGGGCCTATGCTTTAACACGGGATAAAAATTCGAAAAGTGGTCGGATACCTTTGCGATAAAAATGGCCTATGCTTTAACATGGGTTTGTATCGGCGGAAAATCCGTATCTCGAAAACCATTTTGCTACTACTTTCGTAGAATCCCTATCTCCCCCATGTTAAAAATCCTTATCTTTAACCCGGCCGTTCAACCGAATCTCGAAAACCATTTTCGGTGGAAACCTTGTGCAAACTTGTAAACGAGATCCAGTCGATTACAAGTTTTGGTGCAACCCCTATCTTTCCCATGTTAAAAATCCCTATCTTTATCCCGGGCGCGGTTTTGCGCAAAATCCGTATCTCGAAAACCATTTTGCTACTACTTTCGTAGAATCCCTATCTCCCCCATGTTAAAAATCCCTATCTTTAACCCGGTCGTTCAGCCGAATCTCGAAAACCATTTTCGGAGCAAACCGGCTGGAACCTTGTAAACGAGATTTGTCGTTTACCAGTTTTGTATCTCTCCCATGTTAAAATCCCTATCCTTTAACCCAGGAGCAGTATGCGAGAAGTCGTTTACAAGATTTGGAGCAATCCCTATCTTTCCTATGCTAAAAATCCCTATCTTTAACCCGGCCGTTGTCTATGAGACAAAAATGCGCAGTCTGGAGCAAAACCCCTATCTCTTAACATGGGATTTGCTCCGGGGCGCATAGATCGTACTTAACCCCTATTACTACTATGATATATATATATATATATATATATATATATATATATATATATATAATCATGTGAAGGATAGCCGTTGTGATAACGTTCACTTTGATTACATCACTGGCAATAATGGAATGACTGTTGATGGAATTGAACTGATGAATATTAATAAGCAAATATATATCACAATGCAGCATTCAGAATTGCTATATATGAAAGCCAAATGGACCATATCTACAATAGACATTTTATAATATAAAAATACTGTTATTAGTTATACTCTAATATGTGTTAGATTATGTTTGTAAATGTAGGTTAGGCTAGTTTTGTTTCATTTAACATTGACTGACAATAATAATGCCAGTGGGTTTAAAGACAGTAGTGATGATTATTGATATCAATATTTGTAAATGTTGGTATTACTTGTCTACTACTCTTTTTGTACTTCAATTCATTTACAGTAAATTTTTTGCGTGCGCGCATGCCTGCGTGAATGCCTGCGTGCATGCCTGCGTGTATGCAAGCTTGCGTGCTTGCGTGCGTGCATGCGGGCATGCGTGCATGCGTGCATGCGTGCATGCGTGTGTGCTCGTGTGTCCGTGCGAACGAGCGTGCGGGAGCGGGCGGCCGGGCGGCTGGGCGATTTTGCGTAATTATCACTTTTCATTTACTGTCATAGTTGCCAACACATGTCCAACGTAAAGTGAGAGTAATATTTTAATGCGATCTGCCACATTGGAGGTAGTCACCTTCTCATTTTCATACAAAATTATGTTTAATTTATACGAGTATCTGCCAACATATCAGTACTCGCTAGCAAATAAATACCAGTTAAATACATTTTACATAAACACAGTGCTATATATGTGTATATATATATGTGTGTGTGTGTGTGTGTGTGTGTGTGTGTGTGTGTGTGTGTGTGTGTGTGTGTGTGTGTGTGTGTGTGTGTGTGTGTGTGTGTGTGTGTGTGTGTGTGTGTGTGTGTGTGTGTGTGTGTGTGTGTGTGTGTGTGTGTGTGTGTGTGTGTGTGTGTGTGTTTGGGTATGTATGCATATCACACTGGTTACTTCAAGGGTAAGTTCTTCCGCAGATAGTCCCACAATTAGTAAGAGTTACTGTTCCATTACAGTCTTCAATGCATCCACGACGCGTGAAAACGCCTGAACAATAACTACTCAGACTTATAGAACTTTTTTATTAACGACACAAACAAGTCCATGGAAAAATGATGCAAATACTCACACAATTTCAAATATTGATATGTTTTATTTATCTGCATACATATATGTACCTGCACTCTCACACCATAGTGAAGTGGAACGGCGCCACTAACATATATCTCGGTCATTTTAGTATATATTCGTGATAGCATCGGTAAGTTACATGAAACACAAGCACATATTTGTATATGAGTTACAAAACATGACCAGCAGCAATGCTACTTCTGAATTATGATGTGTATATGTTTACTGATATGAGTGGTTTTCGCTCAAAATACGGTTTATCAAAAATATAGTCACAATTTGGTTTCATTTTTGGTTTAAGTTGATTATATTCCTAGAGTTTAAATAAAATAAATTAATAATTTCCAAAGTTATAGGTATGTAGGTATTAATTTATTTTTCATTATTTGAATTGACAACCTGGCACTTTACTCAGAGCAACGTGACACTTTACTCGGGGCACCGTGAACACTACAAGTCTCTTAGCATAGCATGTAACACCACAGTCACTCATACATAATCACCTGTAGCCAAGGCTACACTACTCATGCCAATACAACTAAAGGTAGGCTTTGTTTAATGCGGTATTATTTCGTTTGAACCGCGTGTCTTACGTCCCCGACAGACCTGCTTAGTAGCAAGCATGTAATTGTTGCACTAGCGTATTCAATCAATTTATTTCTCCGCAAATCAGTCATTCATTTATGAAGTGGAACAACGTGTGGTGAAATACAATGCACCTATACTTGAAAATAAACCCTTTAAGGGTGGCACACTACCATCAAATGTGTGTATTACTGCTGTCCTGACAATTCGCCCCAACTTCCTTTGCTTACGCAGTCTTTCTTGCATTCTGCTAGCTCTAACTTGCAAAGTGAACCGTTCTGCATTGCAGGGTGGCGACATCCGGGTTTCCGTAGACATTGGTAGTATTTCCTCATACACGCTTTTTGACACAATTTTATGACAGCAGTAGTTGCAATCTTCGCGGCTTTCTTCTTGTCGTCCGTGCAGTTACACCAGCTCGCCAGCAGTGCCGTTGTCAGGAGGGTCAGCATCTAGGAGTCAAAGATAATTGTTCATATAGCTGCTCGTGTTGTTGGAGATACCTGAGGTTATGCTGTTACTGCGTTGCTGTTTTATGTTGTTGATCGTGGTATTTTGGTGGTGTTAGTTGTAGTAGATATAGTTGTAGTAGATATAGTTGTAGTAGACATAATTGAGAATGTATTTTTACTTTTTTAATATGATCGGCAACAATGCAGGTATTCACCTTCTCTTTTTCATACTAAATTGTTTTAAATTTATACGAGTACCTGACAACATATCAGCAGTTGTCGTGTCTACTGTTAGCAGCGGTGAATAAAAAATGGTAACATTAAGTAGATGTAAGAACGAATCATACTCACGAGGAGGCGTTTTACGTTATTTGTGCCCATGGTTTATAGCGCATCAAACGTCTTGCTTCTCGTGATGTTTTTCGTCAAGGGAGATCAGACACCGTCGCCCATTTGTCGAGACGCACATATAGACGCCTAAACGAGTAACACATATGTGGTCAAGATACCTATACAGGAATGTCATGTAAACACAACAAACGAAGTCCCACTTGTAAATTTACAAGGATCTGACACGTAATTCGTGCACTTTCGGTAAGTTAACACCGTGAGCGCGTGAAGCTATTGACTTTTGTGACATTAAGGTCAAAGTTGTGTCATTTTTATATAATCAGATAATGTTTGCACTGTTGTTATGTGTGTATGTATGAATGTATCAATATAAGTTTATGAATGTATGTGTGTATGTATGTCTGTATGTATGTATATGTATATGCATGTGTGTGTGTGTGTGTCTGTCTTTCTGTCTGTCTGTCTGTCTGTGTGTGTGTGTGGGTGTGTGTGTGTGTGTGTGTGTGTTTGTGTGTGTGTGTGTGTGTGTGTGTGTGTGTGTGTGTGTGTGTGTGTGTGTGTGTGTGTGTGTGTGTGTGTGTGTGTGTGTGTGTGTGTGTGTGTGTGTGTGTGTGTGTGTGTTTGTGTGTGTGTGTGTGTGTGTGTGTGTGTATGTGTGTTTGTGTGTATGTGTGTCTGTGTGTGTGTATGACGTTGTTGCTTCGAGATATATATTGCCATATTTTTTAGAAAAAACTACAATCAACGCAAACTCAGTGATGCCATATCAAGTTAGTGTATATAAATATTTATTTCATATATTTTTCTATATATGATCTGTTGGATACAGTATCATAACATAGGTGGGGAAGAATTTTGTATATGGAAAAGTTGAAATAATTAATTCAATAAAGGGTTATTCCTGAATAAAGCAGATACGGCACGGGGGAAGATCCTGTCTCTGAACCGATTTGTCTTTCCTCGGGTATTCCGGAATCACCTGCCTGATGGAAATCGTTTGAACAGATGATTAGCGAGGTATGTTCGATGAGTGATAATTCTTTGAGCTCTCGACTCGGATCTCTCCTTACATGTAACTGATAGAGTGGTGTGCTCACTGCCGACGATTTTCACCACTCTTTCAAGCCTGTTCTTCTGACGCTGGTTGATGTTGCCAAAACACACACACGTGAAGAATGTAAGTGCACACTCAATAGCAGAACGATAAAATTGAACAAGAATCGTTCTCCTCAGACCGAACTTCTTCTCGAAGTAGAACCTTTGTTGAGCCTTCTTCATGATTGCCTCCGTGTGTTTCCCCTATCCCAGGTCACTAGGAATGATGATAATAATGGGAGCAAACGGGGCTTTCTTCTTTCTAAAGTCAATAATCATCTCCCTTGTTTTGGACGCGTTCAGTTGAAGGTTGTTTTCGTCACACCACGACAGTAACCTGTCCACTTCGTGGCGGTACTCAGACTCATCAGAGTTCCTAAATTGCCCTTACAAGGTGGTATCATCTGCAAACTTCACCAGTTATACGGAGGAGAGTTGGGACGCACAGTCATTCGTGAACAGCGAGTACAGGAGCGGGGAGAGGACACAATCCTGGGGAGTTCTGGTGTTCAAGATGATAGTGTTGGAAACCATGTCATTAATATTGAGGTCGGAGCAGAAGAAAGTCAAGGATCCAGTAACACAGGAGACGTCTACCTACAGCAGTCGCAGCTTGTTGAAGAGTTTCTGCGGGACGATCGTATTGAACGCGTAACTGTTATCAACGAACAGGATGCGTATACGTTCATGTTCAAATGAAGTGGCCAAGAATTATTTCAGTTGTTAACATTATAGAGATAACATTCAGAATACGTGGTGATTAGCTTATTTCAGATGCCGTATTTGTCATGCTTATTTTCGCATAAACAATATCTTCAAATGAGAGCCTCGAATACAATTGCTGCAAAGTGCTATTCTGAAGTTACACATTTTCCAGCATATCATCGTCATGTGTGAAACATTGTTGTTGGCTGTGAATTATGGTTTGCATTTCCCATCCGCCTCGTTTTACCCGTGATTAATACTTAATATAGTGTATGAATCGGAAGACGTGGAGAACAAATCAATTGCTAAAGCAACACCCTATCACTGTTATCGCTGAACCTCTGTATGTTTTATTGTCGCTGTTTCAATCATTGTTATACAAGTTATAAGATTCATCTTGCAACCATCCGCGTGTCCATAAACACATGCGTTGGATCCCTGTCGAGACGACTTATCGAAAACCACGGTGAAATGATAATGATTGCTATCGCTGGTATATCCAGTTTTCATGCATGACTGAACCGTCACAAATACAAATGACGAAGTACCACTTGTCCCTGTAACGGCTCATGACACGGAAATCAGTATGTAAGTGTCACCGTGACCCAACTATCGGCATGTTTATCACATAACACCCTTCCTCGACGAATCCGTCGTAAGTACACGACGTCCATGTCAAATCTACTTAAGGCAACAAATCAGGATTGAGGGTTGTGAGAGCGAACGTTGATTGATGCAGACATATAATACCATGCTGACAGTAAAGCTTATATCAGATTAGTGTATCTATGCATCTTCGCGAGTTGACTGAAACGACGAAATGACGAAAACATTAAAAGACCAAAATTGTTTGATACCATGTACAGAAAGTATTCAAATCGCACCAAATGCTACTTCGTAAGTACATATTGCTTGTGTCTGTGTTTCGTTTATGCCAGTGTGCCCGACATAGCTTTGACATGATACCACTTTTATAATACCCGCTACCAGCATTATGCATCTAACTATTATATATCTGACCCTTCAGAAGAAAAGTAACACCTTTATACTTTCGAAATTCCCGTTAGTTCATAGTCCTTACCCGTTTTAAGGTTCGTACCGGACGCTAGAAGGAAATGAATCAATTGTTCATAATGTTACGCATCTTTTCTGCAATCGACACATTCATCATGTGACATATAGCCTAGCAAAAGACCCGTCAAACCATCAAATTATGGATGCTGAACACGGCGAATAAAACATGATAAGTGCATAATAGGCTCTTGAACGGGCTGCCGCAGGATCTGCGCTTGATCGAGTGTGCGAACAGTTTTAAGGCATTATTTTAAACTTGCTCTTAAAACAAAATGTTACACATTTTCACATTGAAAGCGAGTTTGGAATGGTGTGTTTTAAGGCGTGCTTTGAAGGCGTCCTGTGAGGGGGTCTGTCGCAGTGCCTCCGGCAGGCAGCGCGTTCCACAGAAATGGTCCGGATCGAGAGAGAGATCGCCGGCCGTATCGCACCGGGTTGTATTGTGGCACGGTGAGAGGGGCGCGGCCTGCGGAACGTGATGACTGGCGTGGCACGTGGACATTGATGCGCGGTACGCGGGTGTCTGGTTGTGAGAACGCTGAACACGAGGATCACTATGTTATGCTCTGTGCGCCACTTCACCGGTAGCCGGTGAAGAAATTTAAGTCCTGCGGTGATGCTCTGATGGCGGTCGCTGCGCTGGATATGTAGAGCTACTCTGACCGCGGAGCGCTGGACCATCTCCGGGCGATGCATCAGATACCGTGGAGCAGCGCGTTGCCATGGTCTATTCTTGGCGTCAGGAGCGAGTGCACTAGTCTTACACGCCGTGGTTGTGAGGCTTGCGCGTATTTTGGCGATGCCGAACAGTTGGAAGTATGCGCCACGCGATGTGTGATCGAGTGTGTCGAAAGCAGATCTAATTTTATTTATTATTATATATTTTTTATTTAATTTAAAGTAGTTATGCACAATATCATGCCGCAATTGTTGTGTGTAATGTGTATTGAATTATAACTTTAGATCATGATTGTTTAGCACAGTTTTATTTTATTAACTTTATAGACGTTTTATTTTAATACTCACATTTTAGTAGCTCTATTAATCATTACATAAGTATTAGTATTTTAGAAACATTGTCAATATCATTGAACGGAATTCTACTTTGGAAATGAGTGTCTAAATAAAATTATTAGTTTTATTAGGATATCTGTCTAAAAAACGAATTTCAGGCGCAGGGTACAGGTGAGAAACGTAACAAGGGTGGGTGCATGGGTCTCGGAAACATCCAAGAAATAGTGATACATACGTCATGAGTTACTCTTTGTTGTTGTTATTATTATTATTAATGTTATTGTCATTGTTATTCTTATTCTTATCGTCGTCGTCGTCATCGTCATCGTCATCGCCATCGCCATCGCCCTTGTTATTATTCTTGTTGTCGTTTCGTTGTCATTGTCATTATCATTATAATTATCACTGTCATTGTCACCATTATTATTATTATTATGAATGGAGCGCAGTAGCACAGCGATAAGAGCTCCGGACTCTCGCGGGTTCGAATCCTATGCGGCGGTGTCGAACCTTGGGCATGTTCGTTTACTCTACATTGCTTCAGTTCACTCAGCTGCATGAAAGAGTACCTGGTTGTAGACAGTGGTGGTTATTTGTGTACGAATAGTCTATGCGCATTAATTGCAATATGGCTTAATGCCTTTCAGAGAAGCCGAGATGGTGTTCGATTGAACAGGTCTGACAGGGAGTAAAGTGTAAAGCGCCTTGAACAGTTCTAAGAACTGGATATTACGCTATATTAGAACTTACCCTTTTTATTTACCTTTATTATTATTATTAATATTGGTATCATTATTATTATTATTTATGTTTCAGATATTGACCCTCCTGACGATGTCGCTACTGTCGGTAAGCTGGTGTTCTAGAACGGAAGCCTCCCCTTCAGCCACTGCCATCAAATTTTGCAAGAAAACTTGTATGAACCGATACAACAACTGCATGCGCAAACCCGGGTGTCGTCACCAGGCTAGGAGGCACGGCAAACGTTGCAAACATGATTTGGAAATTTGCGAAAGTGAATGCGAGAAAGGACATGAACTGCGCGGAAAATGAGAAAAAAACCTGGACGATTTGACTACCTCAAGCTTGTCTCAGGCCAATAAACTTGCTAGACCAGTACGAATATATTTTGCAGAGTGATTGAAATGGAGTTGAATGTTTCCCAGACTGGTTGAGTCGGTGTTCAATGAACACTGTTGTACTATACAAGAAATGTTATTGCTTAATTTTTATTGTTATGACTATTGAATCCCATATATATATCATATTATTTTTTACAATTAACAAGGACGTCACCAATATGGGGAACTGCACATTGCGGTGTTAGTCTCTCCTTCTCTTGTTGCTACGTGCGAGTTGACTCAATGATGAACAACATATGTAAAATAACTTTATTCGAGGCTGTGTATTCCATATTAGTTACTATAATTTTTTACTACTAAAATAAATGTGTTGAATGTGTACAAACCGCCAAATTGCGTTTAATAAACATGAAAAGTGTTCACAACTTGAATATTTCGACCACGAAATGTTCTTAAGTGGTTTGTGATCAGATTGAAAGAGGAATGTAAACCGCGAGGATACGTTTGTCCATTGACCACTTATTAGTTGCACATTCTCAACAAAACACCCCCTCCCCCACTCAACTTTGCTGTGGCTAGGTCCTTATTTCACATCTTCGGCCCTCTGTTTCTGATGTCTTAAAGTGGCACATTTCCTCCAATACGTTTATCAGCTAGTATCAAATGCAGCTTGAGAAATACACGAATTGATGAGTCAAAACCACTTATTCGAGTTATCTGCAAGGGATTATAAAATATTCCCTTTTATCGCCACCTACAAATTGATGGATTTTATATCCTGACTACCAGCTGTATTGGTAATATTTTAAACATGTATTCATAATACTTTGAAACAACATTGTTATTTTTTGTACATGCAAAAAAGACATGTGCGAAGATATTGTTTTAAACACTGCCAACAAAACTGTATATTACTCACGTTGACGGAGGCAGTGAACGCGATGGCGTGTCTACGAAACCAAAGTAAACCGCCAATATATAAGCAAGGTTGTGGTTTGTTATATGTGCTTACATGTGGCATGGAGTTATTGGACGACATGAGGTATAAATTACTATTGTATGCTACTACTTTGCATCATCGACACGGCAAGTTGACCGTCATCGTGTGCTACGCTCCAACTAATGTGGCCTCCGATGTTGACAGACAGGTTTTACGAATTCCTCTCGGACACTCTCTCAACTGCCCGCTGTCTCCACATCGCCCGCTTCAAGAAATCTCTGGCACAATGTTATTGGGCCCATCTCCTCGACGAAACAAATGGCCTCGTCATTGCAAACACCTGGTTCCCCCGTAAAGCGTTCCACCAATACACGTAGTGCAGCAAAATGGTAGGACAAAGAAGATATTCGATTCTATCACAATAAATCGCTAGTGGCTCTCGTCAATACACAACTGCCGTACTTATCGTGGTGCTGAACTCTTCAACACGGATCATCTCCGGCAACACTGACTCCTACCGAAAACTGAAACAGTCTCGAAAACGCGCCCTCAAACAGGATTACGAAAACTACTGGAACTACAAAGCGGAATGCATCGAGAACACCGCCATTCACAACAGTCATGCCACTATGGATCGGGAATTCAGCACCCTGGCAGCTGGACACACAATCCACAACAAAATCAATCTTGTTGTATTGACAGTTTAGCCTGTTTGTTTATTTCTGGCCGCAGCGCACATGACGTAGCTTTGTTACGGTCCAGTGAACATGTATGCATTGTCGACAGTCGCCGATTCGCCGTTTTTCTGCTGTTAGCCGTTTCGCCAATCGCTCCACGTGTTAATCTATTTAACCACTGTTTCGCGCAGTAAATGTAAGTATAGATTTCATACTTAAGTTGCATTTGTTGTAGTCGCTATAGGACATCGCTAGTTTAGTAATAGCTTCGCTCGTTATCTTGTAACTGTTGGATCATAAATTGTAGCCAAAGTCGGCCCGCTAGAAGCACAGCGCTAGGTCTATCGCCCATGCGGCCTATCCATTGTCATGCTATAAAGGCAAGTGTTATGCCATCCAGAACCCATCGCTGCTATGTATTATCCCGTATAATTATATGCTTAGCCAATGTTTGTATCGTATATAGCCTAGTTTTATTTATTTGCGTTGTTTTCTTTCTTTGCAGTTCGTCTGCATTGCATTGCATAGCATTGCGTTGCGTTACGTTGTGTAGACATATCGTGTTGTATACATGCGTAGATGTGCCGCTATAATAAACCGCAGTACGAAACAGAGCAGTGGTTTTAGCCAAATTACTTGTTAAGGACCAAAACGGCTCCACTCTTACAAACAAAGAACACTGCCTCAATCGTTGGAAAGAACACTTAGCCAACCTTCTCAACAAGCCCCTGCCAGAACCGGACCCATATGACGACACTACTACTACCGACACATACTAATGCTAGTGTACCCCACAGTCTCAGAATCACCTGTGACTGACGAGGAAATTATAAAGGCTCTCGCCAAACTCAAGAATGGACGTGCAGCTGGTATATGCAATGTCACCACCGACATGTTCAACGACGATGGATTCTCTATGATTGTGTGGCTTCAAAATATCATAAATTGTCTGGGTCTATGAAGAAATCCATGTCGACTGGAGACATGGTATCATCCTGCTATTCTGGAAGCACAACGGCGACCGCCTGATATGCAGCAATCACCGAGGATCCGTGGTAAACTCTTTGCACTCATCTTGCTACAACGTTATATTGGCGCCATGGGATCAAAGAGAAGAGTTCAGCAGGTTGGTTTCGTTCCGGGACGTTCCCCTATTGATATTCTCTCTATGCCAGACAATCAAAAAGATAAATGAATTTCATGTAACCACCTTCATTGCTTTTGTTGAGCTGTCTTTGATAGCATCGACCAGTAGCCTCTGGTTGCTCCTTCAGAACACTGGCCCGCCCCCAAAGTTATGCCGATTGTTCAAGTTACTGTACAGCAACAGTGAGAGTTGTGACCGCCTCAGAAATTATTCTCAGATCTTTTCACCATTGGCTCCGGTGTGCGCCCAAGCTGTGTGGTTGCCCTTGACCTGTTCAATCTCACCTTTGACCATATTATGCGACAACTTGAGGGAAATGCCAGTTATTCCCTTGGTATTAAACTTGGAGACACTGTCGTGATAGACTTGGACTATGCAGATGACATTACCATCTTCTGCACATCGCGTGCTGCCTCGTCGTCGTCTTCTAGGAACTCTGCACTATAGCCAGTGATGTTGTCTTTCCATCAGCTGGGCCTAAACGTAAACTATGGCAACATGCGCTGACATCGATTTGCTCAATGCCATTGCCAGCAACGGCGAAATCATCGACTTTGTGGATGACGTTACTTACCTGAGCTCTATCATAGCTGCCGGTGGCACGAGATCTCTGTTAGAATCGGCAAAGCAGCGGGTGTAATGAAACGATTATATAATGCTATGAGGCGCAGACTTCCATTTCGCGGGGAACTAAGTTAAATATGTTCAATGCACTCGTCATTTCGATCCTCCTATATGCCTCCGAGCCCTGGCAATTGACCGTTCAAGAGCCAAAACAATTGACGCTTTCGCCATGAAGTGCCTCCGCCGTCTTGAAAACATAAAGTGGTTCCATTACATCTGAAATAATACGACCAAATTCATAGAACACACTGGTCAGCAGCCTAAATCAGCACTCATTGCCCAGCGTCGCCTCCGATGGTTCAGTCATCTGCAACGCATGGCACAATACTACCCTGCAGCACAGCTATATTAATCCCACCCACATAACGCAGGCTGGAAAAGGCCCCGTGGTCGCCCTCGCCGACGATGGATTGATTACGTCAAGCAGGATCTGGACGGCCTGGACCTCACGCTTGAAGAGGCCTAGCGGATGGCCGTTGATCGCCCCACAACGGCCATAAAGAATGAACCTCCACGCTGAAGACCCTACAAGAGGAGGCTAGGGGTAGGACCACCTATCGGACCGATTTAAAAGCCACCCCCCCCCCCCTACACACAAGCACATATTACATCATTTGAAAGCTCTACATCTCCCTGTCGTAGAGCTGCCAAATGGTGCAGTAAGCGTGAATCCAAGGTCAAACAAGGTCACCGTGAAATGATGAATTTTCGAAATTGTGCGCTTCCTTAATCGTCTTAACATTACAATGGTCGTATATCTATTTTACTTAGTTAAAAGATGTTCATATATGTTTTGGAAAGAGTATTGTCTCCCCGTCAAACTGAGGTACGATATGGAGGTTTTACCTGATATGGTACGAATGGAGCTAAGGTCAAACAAGGTCACCTTGAAATGATGAACATTCCATTTTTTGCAATACCACGAAAGTATTGAAGTTACAATGACCCTACTACTACTTAATTTATATGTACGAGTCATATACTCTGTGAACTAACCATTCATTCCTGTCAAAATTAGATATGAGAGTAGGTGTGGAGCAACAATCAAACAGAGTCACCGCCATGTGATAAATGTTCGAAATTGTGTCATCCCGCAAACGACATACAATACAAATGG
Source organism: Escarpia spicata (assembly GCA_963995525.1). Classification (NCBI taxonomy): domain Eukaryota; kingdom Metazoa; phylum Annelida; class Polychaeta; order Sabellida; family Siboglinidae; genus Escarpia; species Escarpia spicata. The sequence continues at coordinate 52,972,477 of OZ023212.1, forward strand.
TTATGTATATCTACGTTACCTATCTATTCATGGCAATGTCCTATAGAATTAGAAAGCCAACTGTATCCCCGTAAATATAGTATACGACCTGGAGCTATCAAGTGGTGCAGTAGGTGTGGAATGAAGGTTAAACAAGGTCACCATCAATCGACGAATGTTCAAAACAACGCCACTCCACTAAAGTTCTACACTTACAATGGTTGCATAGCTACTTTAACTGCATACATTAGGCCATGTTGCATACCATTTGAAAGCATACTGTATCCCCGTACTCACAGACGGCTCAGCCTCAGCCCCATTTGACATTTCAAGGTGGTGTATTTGCTCCAGTTCTCTTCAACCTGTTCTTTACGTGCGTCTTGAACTATGTCGTAAGAGATTTGGACATTGGGGTCTACCTGAAGTATAGGCTAGACGGTTCACTGTTCGATCTGCGCCGCCTTGCTGCTAGGACCAAGACACTGCAACGACTCATTCTTGCTGACGACTGTGCCCTCGTGGCACACAAGGAGAGTCGTCTGCAGCTCATACTCAACAAGTTTGCATAGGCGTCTAAACTGTTTGGTCTAACTATCAGTCTTGGTAAGACGCAGGTCCACAATCAGCCTGCCCCCACAGTCTTCATCGACGGCACACAGTTAAAGGCAGTGGAGACCTTCAAGTACATTGGCAGCACCGTATCAAGTGACGGGTCCTTGGATAAAGGATCTGCAAGGCCAGCTAGGCATTTGGTCGATTGCGCACCAAGGTGTTGAGTCACCACCATGTCCGGCTGTCAACTAAATTGCTGGTATACACAGCCGTCATCCTCTCATCTCTCCTTTATGGTTGTGAGACATGGACACCCTACAGGCGCCACATCAAGAAGCTGGAAGTTTTCAACATGCACAACCTCAGGTCTATACTCCATATCCACTGGCAAGACAGGGTGACAAACATTGAGGTGCTTGAGAGAGCGCAGACCACTAGCATCGAGGTGATGATTATGAGTATATTACATTATCCCATATATTTATGAGAACATTCAAAGTTCAACACCAGATAACACAGACAATACATGAACAAATCATAACACATTTGGTTTTATGTAACGGTGTGGACAAGAAGATGTCAATTTATTCATAACAATATTTTGACACAACTTTGTGACTTTCAAATAACCTTCAAATAGGAGGGTGGCATCCACATACACCTATTTCCTTATCCCTTGTGTGATGGATCTAGCAACATTTCCTGCCATTAACAAAAAAGCAGTTGAAAGTATAACATCACATGTTGGCTAATCTACTTCTGCGGAAATGCATCATTTCGGAAATTCATCTTCTGACGGTGACCTTGTTTAACCTGCATGCCACAGATAGAGCACCACCTTACAATTCCATGCCATCAATAATTTTGATGGGGATACAATACGCTTTCAAAAGTTATGTAACATGGCCTAGTGTATGTAGATAAAGTAGCTACGCAACCAATGTAAATGTAGACCTTTTGTGGAGTGACGTAGTTTTGAACATTCGTCGTTTCATGGTGACCTTGTTTAACCTTCACTCCACACCTACTGCACCACTTGATAGCTCTCGGTCGTATCCATTATTTACGGCGAGACAATTGTCTTTCCAAGGGTGTGTCACATTAATTTTGTCAGGGGAAATTAATGTATCACTGAGTATATATGACTCGTACATATATATGACGTAGTTGCAGGGGCATTGTAAGTTTATTACTTTTGCGGTATTGCCAAAAAAAAAAATCATAATTTCACGGTGACCTTGTTTGACCTTAGTTCCACTCGTACCATATCAGGTAATACCTCCACGTTGTACGTCATTTTGATGGGGAGACAATAACCTTTCCAAAAATATATATTACTTGATTTGGCCATCTTGTAATTAAGTAAAGTAGATATATGCGACCATTATAATATTATGACGATTGCGGAAGCGCAACATTTCGAAAATTCATAATTTGACGGTGACCTTGTTTGACCAAGGATTCACGCTTACTGCTAACCACTTGGCACTTGTTGGGACGGCATTTAAGGGGGCATTAAAACTCCTAAAGTAAAGCACTTTTTTGGATTTGCCGCTCACCTAGAGCACTAAGTCAAATAAGTTAAGTACTCAGCAAGTGTCAGATCTCCCTGCTATCAGTTGCCGAAAAAGGTATTCCTGTTCAACCGACTATGACCAATATTATAGAGCGTCTTACGTGGAACACAACGCGGTTTCCAAACACTCACACGTGGTACCGCAACACATGACACATGACCCGTTTGCTGCTTC
>OZ023212.1:52974958-52984958 GCA_963995525.1 Escarpia spicata
GGATTGAACATCAGGACCTTGTTCCGCAGCCAGAATCATCCAACTTTCTCCAACTTGGACACGGCTGTACGTTGATGCCAATGTAATCAGAGGATGCTCTACTCGATATTCAGTGGTACAGATCATCATATACATCTGCGGTGCCAATCATTTATACGGTCCTGAATCCATCTTAAACATCACACTCCATAAAACCATAAAACAACAACACATATGTCTCATGCTGAATAGAAAAAGTAAAAAACAATGAACGAAGAACTGGTGTCACCTGGGCTGAGATGGGACACAGCAGCAAGACAGCCCGAGACAGAGGGAAATAACGATATACTGTGCGTACCGTACAAGAACAATATATAGGAGTATAAATCCACACATATTCACGAACACCCCTAGCAGTTAATAGGGTCAAGACGCGCCGGGAATGCGACGTCAAAACTCGCCATTTTGCCATAAACTGCCATAAAATTGCTGACTCTGGTTTGTAGTAAAACGCTTATTATTAATCCATAATAATGATGATCAATTGTAATTGGCATGACTACGTTGTCTTTACAAATAGTTATTGACTGTTAAACATAACTGACTTGGGAATATATGTTGCAAACAAATATGCAAATTAGGTGCCGTCATGTGCAAATATTGAACTCTCAAACTATTCCAGCAAGTATGCTTAATAGCAAAACAAACGGATATACATTATCGACGATGATATTCACATAGTTGTCCTGCCAACTACGTTTCACTTAATATGCAGCAGCGGCCATTGAACAAAGTCGATGTTTTGTCAATGTCTTCGGAACTATTTACGACAGCGTTTCAGTTGAAGTGTCATGTTCACAGGATCAGGAGTTTAGATAGCGCTGTCCAAAATGTAGTGGACGCATTCACTGTACCAAGTACAGCAGCATTATAATATGTTTTAAATATTAAAAAAATAAAATAAGCTAACTGGCCCTTGCATATCTCACCAGAGACCAGGATGTTGCCTATTTCTTTGCTGCTGGCCACCCCCAATTACACCAGATATGGTATATAAACATAAGGTCAATGGAGGCTCTGCCAACATATATTCTTCATGGTAAATCATTCGTCAAAAAATTATGTTCATGAAGGGTGAACATATGATGCGCCATAAATCAGGATTGTGAAATGGCATGTGGTCTCATATGTTCACAAAAACCACATACATGAGGTATGGAAATGACCAAAACGGAATAACTCCCAAGCTATCCCAGCTGAAACTTAAGCCATTGAACATATATGCAGCAAAGTTGTTCAAGACGTCACTGACATGTCAGGTGCGTAAAAGCAGACGGATGTGACTGCACGTAAAGAGGAACCGTAACGCGCCCACCCAGATAGGCAAGATCGCGAAAAGATCAGAGAACAATTCAGGCATCCATCGTTCTTCCTGATCCCGCTGATCACCCAGTCGGCACCATAAACTAAAAGAATAGCTCTAGACAATTTGTCAGCAGCTTGTTGAAAAGGAACACACTGAATTGTTACCATCCACGGGACCCTGTCTCAGAAGACAAACCGAAATGTTTTTCAAACGACACATGAGAAAAAGGACGTGATCATAATTCAACAAATGACACAAGTAGCCAATTCTGGGGCAAACAGCATCAACATCGTATGCATTGCCACCGACGTGTTCGTCCTGCTCCTCCATTACAACGCAGAACTCGGTCTTACTTGCAGACTTACGATGGAGTGCACCACTCCTGCACCATCTCGCCGGGCTCCTTCCAGATAGCCATTTGGAAATCAGCCCTTGATTCCTCACCTCCACTACTGGATACCACGAAGCAGACCCTTGGCAAGGATTGTGAACTTTTGCAATCTACCCGTTCTCATTTTTCATTTTTCGTTATGCCTATGAAAAACCTTGTCACATATGCATTGGTCATTGGCGTCGTAACGTGTTGAATATTCAGGGGGCTGAGGCTCTCCGAAAACCTCCAACTGTACCCCCTTGGACGCTCTCCAAAAACCTCCAACTGTACCCCCTTGGACGCTCTCCAAAAACCTCCAACTGCACCCGCCCTGAGGCTGGTAAAATACCCAAACTGCAATCTGTACTCTTGCACTCGCTTTCATACTTACAAGGCTCGTTTTATTGCTATGCAAACTCTATTTTAACCTTGTTATTGAGAAGAAAAAAAACAAGTTATGGTGCAATACGAGATTATGGTATCTGACAAATAAAAATATAATTATCCAAAGATCAAAAGACCGGTTATTTGAACAAGAAAACTAGTTGCAATTTAAAAAAAACCGTTCCAATAACGGGACGACTGTTCTCTGGCTAAGGGTTTGTTAAAAAGTATCGATGGATGGACACGTGATGACACAACGAAATCATTAACGCCTATCACATGGCCATCTAGTGTCTTTCTCGCCCTATCTCAAATTCTAGCACTCACACAATCAGCAGATAATCTGTTCCATTCATTTACAGTCCTTTGTGAAAATGAGAACTTTCTTATATATAATCTACACTGCTCCTTTGCTAATGTAACTTCATGTCCTCTAGTCCCTCTATCTTTCTTAAATGAGAAAAAATTATTTCTATCAATATTTTCATAACCATTTATTATTTTAAACACTTCTATCTGATCTCCTCTTAATCTCCTGGTCTCTAATGTTGTTAAACCACATTCTTTTAGGCGAATTTCATAACTAAGCTAAGATCCCTCAGTTTTGGTATAATTTTAGTCGCTCTCCTCTGTACTCTTTCTAGCATACTTATGTACTTCTTGCGATATGGCCTCCATGCTTGTATACAATATTCTAAATGAGGCCTCACTATTCTTTTGTACAGCGGTATTATTAGCTCTTTTCCTTATACGTTATGTTTCGCCTAATTAATCCAAGGATTTGATTTCCCTTTGAAGCAGCAATTCTGCACTGCTCTGAAACCTTCATATCAGCTGATATGATGGTTTCAGCACTAATGGTTAACCCTAAGTCCTTTTCTTTTATAGTAGTACTTAATACAGTACCCCCATTGTATATTCTACCTCTTCATTCCCATGTCCTTTGTGGAGGCATTTACATTTCCCAAAATTTAACAGCATTTGCCACTTTTCAGACCATTTGATCAACCTGTCAAGATCATCTTGTAAATGCTGTCTATCTCCATCACTTTTAATCCTTCTAAACACTTTTGTATCATCTGCAAATTTCAACACCTTGCTTGTTATTTCATCATCCAAATCGTTGATATATATTAAGAATAATATTGGTCCTTGTACTGATCCCTGTGGTACCCCACTCAATACCGATTTCCAGTTTGAAGCCTCCCCCATCAACTACTACCCGTTGTCTTCTGTCAATCAGCAATTTTTTTATCCACTTTATTATATAATTTCCTATGCCATGAGCCTTTAGTTTAAGCAGTAATCTTTGATGTAGTACTTTGTCGAAAGCTTTTTGAAAATCTAAGTAGACGATATATACTGGTGATCCCTCATCTACCCACTTAGTGATGTCTTCCAAAAAACATAAGATATTTGTTAAACATGACCTCGCTTTTAAAAACCCATGTTGAGATGGGTTTATCAAGTTATGTTTAACAAGAAAATCCACCGTGTGATCTTTAAGTAGTCTTTCTAATAAATTGCAAATCACTGATATTAAACTCACTGGTCTGTAGTTTTCTGACTTGTTTCTCGAACCTTTTTTAAATAATAAATAATAAAGGAACCACTCCCTCTTCTAATGACAAATTGAAAACTGTTGCAAGCGGTACGCTAATTTGTTCTACAATTTCCAATAGTAGTTTGGGTGGAATCCCATATTCTCCAGGTGATTTATTATCCTCCATAGCCCTTACATATTCTGTCAGTCCCAATTCGGCATCTGATATGTGGTGATCCAGGATTCGGTTATACCTATTATGTGAGGGTCAATATCTTCTACCATAATGTTTAGTTCATTTCTTTTGTTTACTATACTCCTTGCATTTAAACAAACACATTTATATCCAGCTTCAGAAGAGTTTTCCAGACTGTTCTTTGGTGATTTATTTGTGCTGTCTTTATGTATGCCTCCAGTTTCAGGCTTCTCTGTGAGTCCCCCCTGCGAATCTAGTTTAAATAGATTCAACCTGTCCCACTGTCAACAGATCGCAGCAGGTTCTCTGAGAAAACTGCTGCCCCCCTTTCCACTAAGATGGAGGCCATCTCTCATGTACTCTCTCCCAACAAAGTATCCCCATAAATCTGTGAATCCCACCCCCTCTTCTTCACACATCTGCTCAACTAGTGCGTTGATCGCCATCCTCTTGCAGTTTCTATACGTTGCTCCCTTCCTCCCATTACTGGCAAAATTCCTGAGAGAATAATCTGTTCAACTCTTGTCTTCTTTAGCTTCCTCACTAACTGTCTATACTTCTGTACTGTTCCTACGTGTACTAGTATAGACCCTCCCTTGCAATGTCCCAATACCTTCTCTACCCTTTCAGTCACATGTTCTATCCTAGCCCCCGGTAGACAAACAACGACGTCCCTCCCTTCGCTTAGTGTCTTGTCCGTCTTTCTTATAACTGAGTCGCCCATAAACACCCTCTCTTTCTCCATTGCCCCTTCAATCACTGCCTCAGAGTAGCTCCTTCTCCGGTTTGCATCTGTCTGGTTGTTGTATTTCCCTCTTGCCGTCTTCTCTCCTGTCACATTCTCTTCCGATCCATTCTTTCCTGTCGCTTTTTCTCTTGTCACCTTTCCTCCTGTCATCGTCCCTTTTATCGACTTCTCTTCTATCACATTTGCTCTCACTTCCTTTCGTCCCTTCATCTTTCCTCCCATCCCATTTTCTTCTCTCCTCTCCCGTCCCATCTTCTCTCCCTCCTTCTCTACGATAACTTTCTCCCTTGTCACCTTCACGCTTGTCATGTTTTCTGTCGTCGATTTTCCAATTTCTTCAATCTCCTTTCCTCCGTCTTCTTGCCGCTGCTATTCTCCTTCAGTCTTGCAGTATTCCCACCTCTCTCCCTGTCATCTCTCTCCATTCCACCTGTTTCCTTGCTAATTCCCATGTCCATCCCCTTCACAATATCTGACAACCTAACTATCTCCTTCTGCAGACACTCCACCTTCCAACACCCCATACACTGAAAGATGAATCCTTCCTCCATGGTTTCTGCCCATGACTTCCCACAGCCGTACAATACACAATCTACTCAGCTGTGGCAGTGATCGCACACCAAGTGTCGCTTTGCCTTGACTTGCCGCTTGCAAGGCGCCATATCACTATCAGAATTTATTTAATAACTTAACTAACTTCATAAAGACTGTTTCCTGTGTACTACAGCACACTTTATGTTACCGATTTTAAGTACACAGCTGACTATCTATCCTATCACGAATGCTAACATTACCGGTATTGACCTAATTTAAATACAATTAATTACGTTACGTTAGGCTGCTTTATTTATTTAGGTTACGCCGCACCCTAGCGAATACGTAGGACACTATCTACATAAACAATCTGGAGTTCGCCCGACTATCGCCCTTGCTTAATTTTAACAACAATTCTACCTAATCAAAATATCTAGCAAGTACTGGCTTACACAGATATTATATTATGTAAATAGTTTTATGGTTGTTACTTTATCTCCTATATATTCTACCACATAATCAGGTTTGTTAAATCTTGTTTACAACTTATCGAAGGCTAAGTTATCCTATTATCACTCACTATACTAAAGTGTTCTAAAATACGTTAACTAACTAACTTTAAGTACAACTGCTACTCAATATATGTTTACTGCAAGTTTATGAATGATATTAAGGCAATCAATCAGTAATTCCACTTGTTTATCAACTTTTCTGCACCACCAATTTCTACGATCAATCTCCGCCAAATATAGCCTCGAGATAGTGTTGTATAGCTCAATTATCATATCCGTTACGTGGTACCTGTTGAGGAGGGGCTAACAGTTAGTCGAGTTGCTGCCACCAGATAGATAGCTATTAACTGGTTTTGTAAATATTATGCCAGAAATTTGCCAGTGTTCACAAAAATAAAGGTATGTATACACCTCATTTGAGATGTCATCCTGTATACTTAAAAAATTATTATAAAACGATGTTTCGTTAACAGCGTTGGCAGATTTATATAATATTAAGAGTGCTTGAATATCAAGTCTCCTACAAGTATCCTTTTTAATGGCACCATCACATCCACTCCACTGCCCCCATGAACATGGGGTTAGACACCTCATATGAAACGCTGTCATAAATAGTTTCGAAAAAATTGACAAAACATCGATTTGCCTCAATGGCTGCAGCTAATTTGCATATTAAGTGGAAAGTGATTGGCAAGACTACTGTCTAAATGTCCTCGTCAATATCGTATTCTCTCAATATGCAGGTACAGACACTTCATCTGTTTTGCTACCACGCATACTTACTCCGACCTACAGACCAAATTCAATATTTAGCAAATGGCGGCACCTAATTTGCATATTTTTGTTGTGGAGTGTCGTATCCTTTTGGAAACATCCTAAGCAGTACCACAGACGTTCAAAATGTCGGTATAAACACCTAATATGTTGTGCTGTTGTTAGTAGTTACTGAGATATTGACGGAAATATAATATTTGGTAATGGCGACACTAATTTGCATATTTTCAAAAATTCTCAAGAGTGCCAGGGTGGCATAACTCAGGTTCCTGATAAGGACACCCCAGTGATATAGAAACTGCAAAAAGGTCGCTACTGCAAGGTCGTCTGGCCTACTGCCAGACTATACTATCACAGCAGATATTCTTTACCTATACATTATTGGCAGGTTTCCACATGACGAATATGATTACGCAGGCACTCTCTAGTCGGCGTCATTGTCGCATTTAACTAATATTGATACCGAATGTATGGGGGAGTTGCCAGGGTGGATGGGCCGGTGGGTGGGTGGGTGGGTGTGTGTGTGGGTGGGTGGGAGGGTGGGTGGGTGGGTGCTTGAGTGGGTGTGGGTGTGGGTGAGTGGGTGTTTGAGTGTGCTCATATTCGTGTGCATGTGCGTGTAGGTGCGTGTAGGTGTGGTTGGAGGTAAAGTTCTATACTTTAGTATTGCTCAAAGCGCTTGACACCTCACCCCCGACAGACTCTGAAGCATTCACCCATGTTGTAATTATTGGGCGAAGACTATTTTGTCATATATCCAACATGTGTATATATACCCAGACTGTCATTTTTTATTCAACAGAATGAACTGAAGCAACGTCCAATAAACTTAGTTGTCCACATACACATGCACACGCACACACATACACACACGCGCGCACACGCACGCAAACACGCACACACACACTTTTTAGATGAAAACACTACATTAAAGACATTACTTTCTTATCTTCTAAAACTGGTGGTTTCACTATTGTGCGATTTCTCAACAAATGAAGACTGTGGATACATTACAAAATACACGATGGAAGATAGATACCGCCGGCAATGGTGAGCGACTGACGATATATTCTAATATATTACATACACACACACAATGGTACAAGTGTCAACCCTTCGTTGCTGGCAGATTGAGAGAGTCGATGGCTTTCCTTGGATACGTACTTTAACTATTAGTAACGTCTTTCACTTGAAATAGACAAGTATAAACAACACTCCAGTTAACTATCTGTTTGACAAGGATGCTTATCTTCTCTTCGTTGGTAGTTCGTGCTATGGTTTCTATAAGACAAGTTGTGTCTCATCAAATAATGTTCTATAGTGTTCATGTGTAATTTGGTCTTCGCTTTGACTGTGTTCTCCAAATCTGTCATAATCGATATAGATATCGATGTGATTATCATTATCATATTAAATTGTAGTAGTTTTTCCAAACATATTTCACTACAGTATATTCCAGAATAAAATATTGCTGTGGCATTATTGGAGCAACGAACAAATCCCGACTGAACTGTTAATACACTCAAACTCACACAGACTGTGCATGCGTGCGTGCGTGCGCGCGTGCTTTGCGGGCGTGTGTATGAATGCATGTGTGCATGTGCGCGTGTTTCGTGCGAGCGTGATTGCGTGTGTGTTTATAGAAGTATAACAAAAGTCACCTATGCAGTTCACTGTGTAATGTATAACCATTTATATTTAACGCGATTATTCCATCCATAAAAGATTTTGATTGAGTGGTGTAAGTAGATGTTCACTCGACATCACACCTTGTCAGCCATTTTCAACGAGATAGACTTGGTTAATCCACTTAAAGACATAAAGTGTATGTTGTCTAACAGAACACTAACTTTACTCTGGTGAAACGTGACACCTTTGTCGACAGCACATGTTAGGCTTACTTCATTTATACAGTATTATGTGGTCACACAGAACACCGACTGCACAGGTCGAGCTGAATACAGAACTAGCAGTATTGCAAAAAAACGAACAAAACGTATTACACGGATCTTCGAAGGCGGTTCGAGCAACATGAACTACAAAGTCGTAAGCTGACACGTAACTTGTTCTTCGTCAGTCTTTATATATTTCATCGCTTACATGTTATTTATCGTCGTCACCGTCTATTGTATACAAGCGTGGAGGCCATACCGCAAGAAGGACATAGATATGCTAGAAAGAGTACAGAGGAGAGCGACTAAAATTATACCAAATCTGAGGGATCTTAGTTATGAAAAACGCCTAAAAGAATGTGGTTTAACTACACTAGAGACCAGGAAATTGAGAGGAGATCAGATAGAAGTGTTTAAAATATTGAATGGTTATGAAAATATTGATAGAAATATGGGTTTTTTTTAGTTAAGAAAGATAGAAAGACTAGAAGACATGAAGTTACATTAGTAAAGGAGCAGTGTAGATTAGACGTAAGAAAGTTCTCATTTTCACAAAGGACTGTGAATGAATGGAACAGATTATCTGATGATTGTGTGGGTGCTAGTAGTGTGAATATGTTTTAAAATAAAATCGACACATACCTCAGAAGGGCTGGATATATGTAAATAAAAGGGTTGGACTCTCGATAAGCCAAAGGGCTTCCTTGTCCACCTGCCATCTAGAGTTAATTCTCTGGATGGCAATCTTGTTAAATCTTGTTAAATCTTGTCTTGTTCTAACATGGGGTATCAAAACCATATATTGTGCACGTTATTCTGAACTATATATACATAGTTCAGAATATATATGTATATATATATATATATATATATATATATGTCATGTATGTATACATGTATACTATTTCAACATGGCCAGCATATTTGGCCGTGATCAGAAACACTGTCCAGCCTATTTATATACCTAATTAGAGAAAATATACGTTAACTCCCTCTGCCGTTTAGCATTAAATGCTGATTTTAAGTAAGCTGTTTCCAACTACGCACGTATTATGAATTAGTGTGTGTTGTGTTTTTTCTCATTTTAGTATTGGTAATATATGTTTTACCAATTTCATTTTGGGTATTTCAATGTGTGGCTAATGACAAATTTCCGTTTTAATGCAACGTCTTAAACGAACAATAAACTTATTGAATATTATACATACATATATATATATATATATATATTGAATACATAAAGCTATTAAAATAAAATAAACTGCTTCCCACATTTGAGAGAAGTACTGTTCTGCTTCTTCTATTTTTTTCCATGTGTATTACAATGTGACATTTTAAATATTCTGTATTGGCAAATATTATATTTTCCAGCTTATTCTGCTGCTGGTAGCGACCCTGCTGGTGACGATGTGTCTCGGAGACGAACCGGAGAACCAGACTCCTTACGAATGGTGCATACGCAAGTGTTATCAAGAATTTCTCAGATGTACTCGCTTGTGTCCACGCGTGAAGGACAGTAACAACCCAAAAGGAAAAGCAAAATGCTTCAAGAAACGCAAACAGTGCGATCGCAAGTGCAAAAATCGATTCGGTTGAGATAGAAATAGACAACGACATTACAGTAATATAAGAGTAATCGTAGTGTGACCATCAGAACTGTTGTAAGTATTGTATCGTTCGCAATGATTGCATTGTGTAT
>OZ023212.1:52987458-53006656 GCA_963995525.1 Escarpia spicata
GTTTACGCTAATCATGTTGAGCTTGTTGCCACGTGGATGATTAATTATGCAGCCCGAGAATAATTAATATTCATGTCCGCGCAGTGAACAACGCATAGACCGTTGACGTCACACACACAGCCAACATGTTAGATTCCGAGGTAAGTTGTTTCAAGCAATGGCATTGTAAATGATGGGCAGAACAAATAATTAGTTTTGCACTCCCAGTACAAAATAAAACATGTTTTTACACTGATGCAATATATTTTAAAACCTTATGTAGATAGGAAAGTACTCTTGGCAAAATCAAATTCTACCTCCTCGCAACCCCCAAAGAGCGGCAGAATAATAAGCAAGTTGATTGTGGTCGGAAAAAGATGATGATGATGATGACATAACCACCTAACCTACTTCAATACCATAATTTTATGGTGATGTATAATGTATTTATATTGCTTACGGAAATAGCAGCTGGATTTATGGTGCAAATAAAATTGTTTCATTATTGAATGTTTCTCGGCTTCAGTAAGTTTCTGTTATCTAAACGTTTCATTAAAACTTCACTTCAAAATGTATAGCCAGATGTACCTAGTGAAAAAGGAACATGATAGCACCATAGTTTTTTATATTCCAACAAAAACAATGCCAATCATTCAATATGACGTCATCGGAATCGACGGCTTCGACTTCGTGCATGGAGAGGTGGTGTTTTTTCTTTTAAATCAATCCGTGTGTCATGAACTGTCGCTATGTTAATTCTCCGTTTATTCCATATAATTTCCTTCTTTTCTTTGCTGAATCTGTGACATGAACAGCAGCTGGCCCACGTTTCATTTTGATAATTTTATCGGTCAGGACTCATGTTGATGACGTATTTCTTGCATCTATTAACTCGGCGTAGCTAATCGATGTCTGGCGGACAGTCCCGAATATTCATGAGCATGCCTTATACGGATCGTGAAGGTGGGCCCAAAGCAGAAACTCCGTGTACGCAGAGTTATTTTTTCGATATATTGTCAGGGTCACTAATGATTATTGAAACATAATTCTAATGAAATAAAGGCATAGAATTACATGAAATAATTATATTAACAGGATTACCTAATAATTGCGTGCATTACAAAGAGATTAAAATTCTCAAAGAATCCCTTTAATAAAACGATTGACCGGGAACACTTAATCCATCACAGATGCAGTGTGATCCGACTGTCTTCCAGACGATTACGTCGGATGGTCGGATTGAACCGACAGACAGGGTATCGCATGTGTCAGATGAACATGCGAACCGCCTGGTTGGCAGCGACGTACGTCACATGACTATAGGGCGTAGTGAAACGAATGTATGGGAACCGGATGTGCGTGCGTGCGTGCGTGCGTGCGTGCGTGCGTGCGTGCGTGCGTGCGTGCGTGCGTGCGTGCGTGCGTGCGTGTTTCATAAAGTGTACACGACCTTCACTGTGTCCGGCCCTTTGTAACCTAGCAAAGTTTCGATCGGATCTACCTAGAGAGAAGTCAACCGATGCACAGGCAATCTACTTTATTCATATCTAAATCGACGTACGTCAGTGTTTGACAATATCACAAACTATATGCGAAATAACGGTTTGCACAAAAGCTAGAATAAAACGCGTCCTACCTCATCAGGAACGTTAGAAGACACGCACGGCCATTGGTAACGCCAATGACGACAACAAAGTCGTAACGTATTCGTCATATTGCCACCACTTCATCTAATCGTGTGAAAGAAAATTAATACGACGGTTTTTGCTGCTATAGTTTACTGATTGATATTCATATGGCATTACAATTTATACAACTGAATATTATTTATTTAACAATTAAGCAAACAGCGTTCAGTCTCTGACGCGCTCCCTTCTGGAGAACCGAGACTACTAACGTAGCCGTTAGGTGGCGGCATCGATAAAGTTAATTCACATTTACAACTTGCTCCGCTCGAGAACTTGGTAGCCAACCGATAGTAGACTTATCGGACTGTTGCTAGAACTCCGTTTGAAGATGGTAAGGCGCATCGCACTACTCCCAATCTTCGGTAGTTAGCTGCACAGAAGACAGTTGGGCTGTATCTAGCGCAGCCACGGAACGAAGTGGGATGAAGCGAGAGTCTTACCACACCATGCATTGAAATGTCTCTATTATCCTTTAATCCAAAGTCATATAGCCCCAGGAAATGCAAGCATGGTGGAATGGAAGCACAATATGGAAGTTAGACATTTTACAAAAACGCCCTATAATTATATGTATGATTATCACAACAAAACACAATTCAAATCTTGTAAACATTGTATACTCCAAACGAACAAAAAGAAACAGGATAATTACTAGACAACACAAACTTTTAAAAGATGTAAGATTTGGATTTTGCGTATGAACTCGTTCACAGTCATATACAATTATAGGGGAAAACACAGTTTCAGAACACGATAGGACAGATAGGACTCAACATCAACAGAAGTAAGACAAATATGTCGTGAATGCTAACAAGAATTCCAACAACCCAGTCATACTGGGAGGGGAACCACTAGTAAAAGCCGAGTCCTTCACGTAGCTGGGCAGTACATTCACCAATAGTAAAATACGTAAAAACACGCATCGCATTAAAAAAAACAGTTGCATTCCTCATTATAACAAAAAAATTGGAAAGCAAATCACGCATAATACCAAACTGAGGATATTTACCTTAAATGTGAAGTAGTGTTGCTCTATGCTCGGAGACTAGGTGAATGGCACAGAAAACATTAAACAAATACAGATCTTCATCAACAATTGCCTGCGCAAAATCCTGCTTTTAAAATGGTCAGACAAGGTATCCAACACAACGGTATGGGGAAGGACCAAACAACTGCCAACAGAAGACGACATCAAGAAGAGGTGGACAGGCCACACAGTGAAGAACTCTGAAACAAAAACATATATTGACAAGCACTTACGTGGAACCCCCAAGCAAAAAGCAAAAGAGGAAGTCCGAGAAACACCAAGCAGAGAGAAACCGGAAGCAAAAGAAAGAAGATTGATTACACGGGGAAGACACTGAGAAGATGGTCACAAACAGACAAGAGTGGAGGACCGCAGCAGATGGTCTATCCTCCCGACGAGCTAACATGCAAAAGAAAGTAGAGTAAACATAATTAATAAACACACAAAGATACATAACCCATTTCCTGCCGAGGTTACCTAAGCATAATATTTGTAAAATATGAACCAGTTCTAATTATGAAATACAAAAACACCATATCCCGGTCTAAATTTCAAATAGCTACTAGGCAAACCATACATCTAAATAAATGTGGTAATGAAGCACATTGCTTAAATCCCAGGTGTTCGGGGTATCATTGGAATCGGCTACATTAATATTTGGCATCGGACGATTTCCCATTAAATGGTTTCTTTCTTCTCCACCACTGACCACCAGCCTCTTGCAGACAATGCAAGTATCCCGACACTTTTGCCAACCGAAAAGCATGTTTTACCGACACCGGTAAAGGCTAAAGTTTTGTCTCTGTTATTGCAGGGGTATGACACGAAACGAACCGACATCTTAGTTGCAGGTTTTACCAATGGCTTTCGCATTCCTTCCAGTATCCAAACAGATCCACCAAAACATGACTATGAGAATCACAGGTCGGTCAGGGATAACTTAGACATAGTACAACAGAAGCTAAATAAAGAGAAAGATAAACAGAGAATTGCAGGGCCCTTCGCATCAGACCCTTTCCCGAACATGGTTTACTCTCCTTTGGGTTTAATCCCCAAGAAAGTAGAGGGTGAATTCCGGCTTATCCATGACCTTAGTTTCCCCAAGGCCAACTCGGTTAACTCTCACATACTTCCTGAATTCACAGCCGTCACTTTCCATATGTTGGACCATTGTATTGAACAACTGGTGTCTCTGGGAAAGGGAGCATATATAGCCAAGGCCGACCTACAGGATGCCTTTCGAATCATACCCGTTTCGCCTTTCGATTACAGGTTACTAGGTTTCAAGTTCCTGGGGCAAAGATATTTTGACATGTGTCTTCCCATGGGGTGCAGTAATTCATGCCAAACATTTGAACTCCTGTCGGATGCATTACAATGGATTTGTCAGAAGAAATTTCATGTCACCAACATGAGTCATATTCTGGACGATTTTGTGTTTTTTGGTAAAACATTCCCTGAATGTCATGACAGTCTCTCACGGTTTTTTGAACTCAGTGAGATGGTTAACCTACCCATAAAGCAGACAAAAACGGTGTTACCTTCCACAGTAGTCACACTCCATGGTATTGAAGTTGACACGATTAATCAAACACTCGCTTTACCCTTGGACAAAGTACAGTCGCTACGTCAAAAGCTTAAAAACATGGCCAGGAGAAAGAAAGCCACCCTACGAGAGGTACAATCGATGGTCGGCTCCCTTTCCTTCGCTTGCAGGGCAGTCGCGCCTGGAAGATGTTTTCTAAGACGAATAATCGATTTAACCAGGGGCAAGACGAGACCAAACCACCGCATCCGCCTGACAATTGAAGCCCGGAGAGACATATCTGCTTGGCTTGAATTTCTGCACACGTTCAATGGCACTCTGTCTTTTCTACCTAGCAAATGGACGTCATCAGATGTGTTGCAGCTCACAACAGATGCAAGTGGCTTTGCCTATGGAGCTGTCTGGAGAGATAAGTGGTTACAGGGTCAGTTTCCCTCGTCTTGGAGTTCCAAGCACATTGCAATCAAAGAACTCCTTCCAATAGTACTGGCGTGCACGCAGAGTTCAGCCAAGTCTGGACGACCACCCAGCACCTGTTCCCACTCACTGGCTACCCTGGCACACAGCGCCCTGACTACCATGGACGCTGCTTTCGCACCAAGTAGTGCAAAACGTTATGAGAATAATTGGACAAGGTTTGTAACATTTGTACAAACACTAGATAGAAAGAGGCAATATCTACCAGCTTCCCCTAACACAGTAATTGCATTTGTTCAATATCTAAAAAATGAAGGCAAAGCACCCAGCACAATTAGGACTTTTTTATCGGCTATCTCTGAACGTCACAAAGTATGTCGCTACCCCGATCCAACAAATGATTACTTGGTGGTAAAGACTGTTAAGGGTGTGGCACGCGCTTGCCCGCACGTTGACCAACGTCAACCTGTCTCCTCTCATGATCTGTCTCTCATCATTAGAACAGTTCCAATGACTCAATGTTCTTCGTACACAGTTGTCTTGCTCCGGGCTATGTTCAGCCTCATGTTCTTTGGTTTTCTAAGAATAGGTGAGGTAACAGCTAGCCCGCATAATCTTTCGGTGACCCAATGTCGCATAAAACCTTCAAAATTACGCCTGGTGTTCCAGTCATACAAACACAGTGCAGGCCGCCCATTCAGTCTGGATGTCCTCCCCACAAGAAAGACAGCGTGTCCATATCGTAGGATGGTAGACTATATCAAACTCAGGGGTCAGGATGAGGGGGCCCTTTTCCGCACTGCCAATAAGTTACCAGTGCAGAAGACCGCTTTTGCTAACTATCTTAAAGCAGTGCTAGATAACACAGACTTAGCTGGCAAGAAAATTTCACCACACTCATTCAGAATAGGGGCTGCGACGTGGGCAGCAAAAGCAGGTTTCTCATCAGAACAAATTAAGGCTATGGGTCGCTGGCATTCGAATTCGTACCAAAAATATATCCGGGTAGAATCAATCTCCAGCAAATAAGCCACATAAGACGTACCAGCCACTCAACATACAACTGACCACATGTAACTATTGTGTTTCATGACGAGTCTACCCATTCAATCAAAAGTTCGCCGGGTCGCTACACAATGGGACGGTAGATCTGCAACAATCGGCAACCCCTGATGTGACGGCGCTGCAACACTGAATGGGACGAATTTTCAAGGCTAGCTGAGCTCTTTAAACTTTACAAGTCGTAGAATGCAGTGGTCAAGTGTGGTGGGACGGTCTCGTAGTGCCTCGTTCGTCTCGTGGTGGAGGGTGGGTCGTGAGACGGCCTATCCCTCTGTTGAGGGAGGGACAGGCATAGCGGGACAACCTAACACGAGTCCGACTTGCTTCTATCAGCAGACGATGGGTTTTCCTGTTGAAGCCATCAACTAAGGAAATACATTTTGTTAGAATTGGCTTGTTTTATTAGTCATCAGCAGCCCTTTAGTGGGGGTTTTGGCCACCACATGCGAACATGGGGGCCAGGGGGTTTGAGCCCCCCACTTTTGTATATAGCAAATTGCGGTAAATAATCTAGCTAGTAATATAGAAGGTGTGCAGTATGCACAGAGGTATCTTTTCCCTTGAATTATATATTGTAAATCTGTGACAGTTCGTATGCTGTAAATATGTATAACAGCATTCAAGGTTTTTTTCAGTCACTAACTAGCTAGAATGGAAAATTATTATATATATATATGTACAAATTGTAGTACATAGCATATGCGGTACATAGATCAGTAATCTTTATGTACCTGTCTGTGCACAGGATGCGAAATACACTGTATATATTGTCTGTGCACAGTGGCAATCCCTGTGAATTAATAAATTTGGATTGCCCATTACCAACCTATGAAATAGTTGGTGTAACTTTATACAAACAGAGAAAGGGCTGCATGAACAATTCTGTAACACATGTCATCATATATACACTGGGGGTGAGGGGGTACCGAGCGAAAGTAGCACACGAAATATGCATACATGAATACATACATAATTACTTGCATGCATGCATGCATGCATAAATACATACATATATAAGTTGCATATATGCCAACGTATGTCATGTGTGTAATCTTCACTGTGTGTATGTATAATTTTATGCACTCATCTACATACGAAAAGGTTGGTCATATGTTCGTTGTAGACCTGTGCTGTTTACACCTAACGTCATCGGCCGTGTCGACTAACGTGTTACATCTCAAGTTCACGAGCGTTTCGCTGTTTCAAAGTTGAAGTGGTGGGCGTATCGATTGCCTGGCGTCTCCTCACTGTTTACATTTCACGTCACGTAAGTGTTACCTTATTCATCCACTTCAGTTACCAGCAAAGTCGTTGCATCGCATACCAGAAATACTTAAATCCACACTTTGGCGAAAGCTGGAAAGTTATTAATCTGGCGAGAAGCCGACTGTCAACAGGTGATCTGATTGACACTGCTTCTGCTCATCACCAGATATGAAGGTTTTACTTGTAAGTGCATTGTTCTTGGTGGTTTTTATTTGTGTGTATTGTCTTTGCCATGTAATCAATGAAATAGTACTTACGCGACCAACATTTATTGTGTTCGATAAAAACGAACATTATTGGCTACATTAGCAGACAGACAGACAGCATGGTCAATTACGTGCATGTGTGATAGCGGAAACACTAATAGTATAAAATGTGTCATTCGCTTTCGGGGAAAAGGGTGTATAGAATTTGGCATGCGTCTTGTATAGGTGTTTCATGTTTGTTGTTTAAATATAACACCTAATAAAACAAAGACAAGCAGACAGGTGATATAACCACCTTCGATTCATACATGAAATAAGTTTAACTCCTATTACGCAAGACAAGTGTAAACTGTCTTTTTATTATTTAAATGTGATGCTTATGATCCATGTATATTTTGCCAGCGTCTCGTTGACGCAAAAAAAATCAACAGGTGACAAAAAGACAATGTTTCACGGGTTTTGTTTGATGATTTAAAACGGCTGACTTTACGAATATGTATTTGTTGATTGCTGAAGTAATCTGGTATGTTTATTAACCAGTATTGGCTGGCAGATATGTAGAAAAAAGTTACGTTAATTGATGAAATAAAGATGGCGGCTAAGAACGACGTCTTCTTTGCGAAAGTGAACAACAAGAACCATATATTGCAATTGTCATCGGACACATGTAGCTTAATGTATGTCATACACAGTATGGCCATGTTGATGTTTGTGCTGACAGTAGTACAACCTGGAACGACCCTTATAAAAACTGTTCTTATAGGGTATACAGTACGTCGTTGTACTATGCCTTGCTTCAGTGTTGAGCCAGATGGTTATCTCTTGTTTGTGCACAGTAAGTCAAAGTCAAGCACGAAGAAAAACCATGTGTGTGACATGATGCCTTAAAGCATCAGCCATGCAGAGTAATGTGTGGCATCTGCCTCCGTATTCAAACCACTTTAGAATGTCACACCATATCCCGAACATGGAAAAAAGCTACACTGAAAAATGTGTCTACAGCAAGCACTTCTAGAGTCACGCTTTGTATGCTTTTATCAATGAAATTCGGATGACAATATAGATTCCATAAGATAGCACGGCTTGGTGAAAACATGGCAATCAAACATAAGTATATTCAATCACAGACTTCTCATGCAAAAGCAGCAGAAATGGTTTTCTAAAAATGATTATAAGGGCAAAGTGAGTGTTCGTCTGCGCGCGTGCGTGCGTACGTGCGTACGCGTGGACGTGCGCGTGTATGTGATCGATACGATGGTCAGGTAATCAATGACAAATACACGTACGTTTTGTTGTAGCTCATTAATTAGGGTTGTCTTTATATTTGAATAGTGTACGCCAGATAACGTGTTTTTGGATACAAATTAACTATCGTACTTTGTACCATATAACGAAAGGTCAATGCTGAAATTATGTTCGTGAACGAAAAATGCATCAAGGCTTGCTCGCTTGGTCGTATAGCGATCACTTGTAAAATGGTTGTTTATTTGTAATTTTCAGATCACGTCGTTGCTGCTCATATCGCAGCTCAGCACGCCAGTGTCCGCTGCACCTGACGACCTGGCGATGTGCTACATTAGATGCTATCTGAAATACGATGAATGTATGCACACTTGCCCGCTCAACAAAGGCACAACGTACCACGTACGACACGAGATTTGTAGCAGATGGCGAAGTGGCTGTTTCAAGAAATGCCGAGAGGTTACGCCAGACAAAGCATTGGTTCCTGTCGAGCCAAAAGACCGTTAGACATGTGGTCTTCGAATGACGCTGCACGTTGCATAGTTTGTCTTTTTGATGAAGCCTCTTTATTCTGCAGAATATCTCGTACTTCTGGTTTTTCTTCCGCTGTATTACACTTTTTCATAAAACTACCATGAACAATCAAGTTTTATGTTTTAAATATTGCCATATCATATGGTTCTGTGTTTATTTTGATGTTCTCAATAGCACTATGTATGTACAACCATTAATAAATGTCACTAGCATATCTTGTGAACACTTGAACTGTGGTGAGTGTGTGATATAATCACGCACTGGCAAAAAATCTTCTGATCTACAAAACGCGATGTTTAGGTGAATATGACTTGTCAACATTGAATGCACAGTAAACGTAACCTGCAACCACCTGACAACCCTAGCGGAAAGCAAATATCTAGAGTCATATCACTGTGAAATATATACTCTCTTAGGATGGCCGGCACACGTTAAATGGTTGTTTAAACAACCTTTTAAACAACCGGCCGCATCCACTACCTGACAACCAAATGTCAAACACAACAAGACTAAACATATCAACATGAAAGTTTACCCGGGATTCTGTTACATTTCTTTACAGAAAGACATAGTGCGGCTACCTTTCCGAAGCTTGTTTTGTGGTCGACTGATCTTTCGCGATGTACTATGTTATTGTAACTGTTGCTGTGTGACAACCGTCAATACCGTCACAAGACGATAGGAAGCAGCTCCCAATTATGACGATGGGGCCCACATAAGTGTCCCGAAAGCTCAATTAAGCAAGAATTTTGTTTCTGAGAAGTATCAGAGCTATTTTGTTTAAACATCTCGAAGTCACATATATGTACCTCGAGGGCAGCCTTTTGTCATTATCATGCTGATATGTGAGCCGGTTTCTTCTCTTGTGTTTCACATAGTTCATCGCTGAAAGTATCAGTTCACAATAACAGCTTGATAAAAACATGGAAAATATAATTTTCGCCATATTGGTATCATGCAGCGCGGTACCGTAGGCTAGTGGCTAAAGTTTCGGGCTCTCAATCCGGAGAATCCGGGTACGAACCTTCTTGCTGTCGTTTCGAACCTTGGGCAAATGATTTCAATCCGTGTGGCTCCAGTTCATTCACCTGTATAAATGAGTCTTTGCAGTGGTGGACATTTATGCAAGTGCAGTCTTCATGCATTATTTACAGCGTGACATGATGCTTCCAAGAGACGTCCAGATGGTGGTCGAATGAACAGGTCTGCCAAGAGTCGAAGTGTAAAACGCTTTGAGCAGCTCCAAAGACTGGGTACTGCGCCATATAAGAACCTACCTTGACGTTTTTTTATATTACGAAAAGTTTGTAGTTTTCTTTTCCAGAGAGCCATGAGAGATTCCATAGTGACATGTTTTCTATTAAGTTCATCGTTTGCTGGGATCTAGGTCAGTTCCACTTAACACCCGAGGAGAATGGTATCAGTAAAGTATACACTAGTCGAAAAAGAAACGCAAGTTGCTGCGTTGGCTTACAATTGTTTTATTTTACAAGGTGTATCAAACATGATAGATGTGCTGTAACATATTTAGCCGCAGTGAGAAGAATTCGTTACGCTTGATCAATTTGCAACTAAGAGCCGATCAGTGTATGCCGTGGATATGAGCGCATGTCACCGTGTAAAGGTGACAGATGATCATTCTCTTCAATATTGGGTAGCTGGATACTCCAGAAGGCATGAAACTAACTTCATGTGACATTACTTTAGTTGGAGCGCGGTTACATAATTGCCATCGGACAGGGTGAATTCGCTTGCGAGCTGCCGGTCTTAGATGTTGCCGGCCATATTCCAACTTCAGGACTGGACACAGAACATGGACATTGCGCGGTTGAGTCAGTGTCGCCAAACCGTTTACTGCACTGTAGCAAGGGGTGCCACGAATCGTGGTATCACAATTCAGATGCTTGATGCTGTGCGTAATGTTTACCATCCAGAAAATTTCAAGGGCCATAAGAATCCGCCACCACGATTGTACTCTACGACACGATACCCTAGATTGTCATTCGTAATACACTATGTATAGTTCAATTGGTGAACTTCTCCCATCGCAATTGTTGGAGAATATCGGGTAGTGGAAAGGCGAGTAAAACGGGGCAGTTACTAGTATTAGTTTGATGTTCCCTAGCACCTCCACATATTATTATATGACGTAATGCCGTTACCCAAATACACAGTTGCAGCGGAGTAGCAATTCGTAAAGACAATGGTGGTGTCCGGCCTACTAATCATGCATGCCACTCCGCTAGACAGTGTTACAACTTGCTAATCATATAATCTAGCTTGCCTGCCTGTGTGTGTTTGTGTGTGTGTGTGTGTGTGTGTGCGCGCGCGCGCTCGCGCGTGTGCGTGTGTCTGCGTGTGTGCGTGTGTGCGTGTGTGCGTGTGTGCGTATGTGCGTGTGTGTGTTTACGCATGTATGAATGTATGTGTGTGGGTAAGTTAAGGTTTTCCCCATATAAGGTGTTTTCCTCTTAGACGGCTTGAACTTCGAGCTATATATTTTTTTCAAAATACCCCATGTATGTCAAGATACGCACCTTGTATGGGGTAAATCAGTTGTTGGGAACGTAAAGCGTAATGTGCGCGAAATACGTAACCTAACACTAGCCGGAACCAGGCGCGCGCGACAAACACTCCGCGAAAACGGACCCTGCGTCATAGACTTGGCGACATGGAGTAGACGCTGACACAATAATGCTTACATCTACCCTCGTGCCAATAGCATAGCAATGTAAATACTAGTTGAACATGCTTCACTGTCACAACTAGAGCCTATTGATGGACGTGAACTTCTCATTATCTCCGGCCTTCGTCATTTTGAACAGTGTCTGCGAGTGTGTTATGGTGTTTATGTAGCGAAGCTGTGTGTTTTCTAACATTTGGTAAATATTACTTTCACGACTGTCAACTACCAAGGTATCCCATCAAGTGACGGGCATTCTTGCTAGTAAATATTAACAGGATAATATGAATGTTCACCTACCGAAACACAAAACTACCAAACGAATTGAACACCAATGTTGACAACTTATATATGTGTGAATTACATTACTTTTGCTGCATGACTGCTGATAAATCCAACATTCCCGCATGCAGTTGTCACATTAAAAACTTCGGCTTATGTTTTTGTAATAAAGAAACACGTTTGTGGCCATAATGTCAACAAAATGTACGACGGAATGGACGAACGCACCATGTGTTCGGCATCCATTTTGATGACTTGACGGACACATTGTTAAGCAATGGATCATATGATGGTTAGGTCAATTGCTGGATCCGGTAGGTCACAGTTTGCTATATCATTATCAAAATTAGTTTGCTTTTGTCACAAACAGACAAATATTCGGAAAATAAATTCAACTACTAATACGACGGTATGTTTGCGGGGGCCATCTTAGTTAGCTTGTCGGACCTCGTTAGCTAACAAATACTGACTTAAAGAATCCTGCAGTTATGACTCACGAGACCCATTAAGGCGATGTTACGATATTTATTATTCGACATCATTACTCGGGTCAGTATTCGTGCAGTTTATCACGAGTCGGTCAAGTGGAATACCATATATATATTCAACTAGGCGTCATGTAAATACAGTTATTATTCTCACACGAGACAAACACTCGATAGCTTGGAATTGTAATGTGTCTTGCAAAGGCTACTTAACCTTAACCTTTTCATTATGCAGAATCACGTGATGTATACCCCAATAAAGACAGGCAATTTGAATACCAAACTGAAGTACCCGGAGTGCCTCTATCGTATTATGTGTAAACGGAATGTTCTAGTTTATATGAAGACATATAATTGTCATATACGTAGAATATTTGCCCTAAACTTAGTACGTCCAATAGTAGTCAAAAACGTCACACCACAAATACGTTTCCATCGATTCCTCATTTGCTGTAGTTTGATGTATGGTGTTTAACATGTCGTCGTTGAAATTACTCAGATGGGAGGTTGTCACAGTGGCTTACACACGAAGGAGGACTGCCATGAAATTGAAAGAGGCAAGCGTCGTGCTACGAAACTATTGCCATCACTTAAAGACAGTCCATTTGAAGACCGTCTGTAGGCATTCAGTCTTCTGTCACTCCATCATCCGACGTACGTAGTGACATAATAAATAAAAAAAATCGACTGAGTGGATGAAACCCTTTCCTTCACCCCCCCCCCCCCCCCAACATCGTCGTCGTCGTGATGATGGTTGTCGTGGTGGTGGTGGTGGTGGTGGTGGTGGTGGAGAGCCTCAGCCTCCCGCTCCCAGTATTTATCAAGTTCCGATGACAATGTATTATTATTATTATATTATTTCTTACGATTTATCTGCGATCATGCAAATCGTTGTGTGCTGCCACCTAGCGAATAATGCACATTTGTGGGCTGGTCCATTTGTGGTGCATCGTTGCTATCATTAGTAGATTATGCAATATTCCAGTAGATGGCGTCATTATCGGGCGTCAGATTTGACAACTTCGACACGTTGACAGTTTATGCCATAATTTGATTTTCTTTATATCATAATGCAGCATTGTAACAGGACTGAGTTATTGGAATTTGGAGGATGGCGGTTATTTAATCAGCCTAGTACATATTGAGATTTAACACAAATTTACCATAACGTTTGCGTACTGTTGCGTCTAAATACACGCAATATCGCCCACGTTGGGTCGTTGCGTCGTACATACTTTCATACTCATAGAATTTGTTATTAGTATGTGTAGCAGTTCGTAATCTGGCAGGATGCGGCGTTTAAATGTCATCAATAGAAAACATGCCTTGAAAAAGGTGAAGGAGCTCGACGCCTTTCCCAAGGTTGAGGGCAGTTATCAAGAAAAAACAGCGACGGGAGGAGGAAGTAAGTTGCGTTCATCCGGCGCTGGCTGATGATGTTTACATAAATAGTATAACTAATAATATAAGTATATTTGGCACTGGCCCACCTCGATTTTTCCATTAAAACTTCAGTTTTGCCTAACTTTGAGTTTGAACTTTGATACCTCAGTGCGTTAGTTCCATCATTCAACATCATCCCAGACACAGGCATATTTATATTGCGCAAAATTATTGTGTCTTAGTGCACTTTTCAAACTCAAATAGTGACCCGGTTTGTGCTAGTTTGCACCGCTGCGGCCGTGCGTGCATTCCACGCGTAAAATGAGCGATATAGCTGCACATGTTGATGCAAACCGGGGTGCTATTTACGCCTCAAAAGAGCGCAAAGACGTAATATTCTTAAACTTAGATATGCCTGGTATCATGTTGAATAATGCAACTAAAGCACCATAGAATAGTGCATTAGTTCCATCATTCAACATCATCCCAGACTTAACTTAGACTTAGCAGCTCCCGCGTCTAGAGATGCATGAGGCAGTCAAAGCACGCCAACCAGATCTGTCGTTTGCTAGTGTTCTGACGTTGCTCCCACTTATGTTGACGAGCTGTAGGTCGCGGTCGATTGTTTGGCGCCAGTTCATCCTTGGTCATGCCCTCTTTCTCTGGCCAGCTGGTATCCACCATAGCACTCACTGGGCGGGTCTAGTAGGTGGGTGCCTTGTGACATGACCAAGCCAGCTCATTCGTCTTCTACAGATGGTAGATGATGCCTGATCGTATCCAGACATTTGTGTTCATCACATGGTCACTCCAGTTTATGCCCAAGATCTTTCGCAGGCATTCAGTGTAGAATGCATCAATTTTGTTTTCTTGGCTTGTTTTTAGTTGCCATGTTTCACATCCATATAGGAAGGTTGGTAATACTTGTGAGTTATAAAAACGGTGTTTAAATTTCAAGGTAAATTTCTTGTTCCAAATTTTCCTCGGCTGGTTGAAGGCTTCTGACGCTTTCCCCACTCTGCAGTTTAGTTCATGATCGATGATTCCTTGGTTGTTGATGGAGCTGCCAAGGTAGGTGAAGTTTTCAACTGTTTCTACTTTTTTCTGGTTCATCAAAACATCTGTGGCTGGTTGATGCTCCCCTGTCAGCATGTTTTGTCTTCTTTTCACTGATGACAAGTCCCAAACCATCAGCATATTTGCTGACTGATTCCACGAGATGTTGTAGGCCCTGGGTGGTGTCTGAGAGGGCAGCAATGTCATCAGCAAAGTCCAGGTCTGATAAGCGCTCCTCCTTAACCCACACAGTCCCTTCATTGCCTGTGGTTGCTAGCCATATCGATAGCCACGGCAAAGAGAAGGGGGAAAGAAGCCTTGTCTGACACCAATCATTACATGGAAGCAGTCGCTGTAGCCTTCTTCTGTTTTTACACATCTCAAGTTTTCATGTATCTTCTTGATTGCTGTTACAATCTTTTGTGGTTAATATGTGGTTAATATTTTCCACATGGAGGGTCTGCGGATGCTGTCAAACGCTTTGGTGAAGTCTATGAAACTGATTGCGAGGGGTAACTGATACTCCTGACATTTCTCAATAATGCGTCTGTGTGTGAATATCTGCTCAGCACAAGAGCGTTTGGGCCTAAAGCAAGCTTGTTCCTCATGCAGTTCGCCATCTTCCACATCTCGCATTCGGTTCGGTACCATCTGGCAGTACACTGTTCCTGATATTGACAGCAGTGTCACACCTCTCCAGTTGTCACATTCAGTTATGTTTCCTTTCTTGGGGATACAGATAACAGCACCATCTTTCCAGTCTTCAAGAACAATGCCCAAGTCCCAGGCATACATTTATATTACGAAAAAATTGTGTCTTAGCACATTTTTGAAGCCCTAATAATGTTCCGGTTTTCACGCGGCTGGGATAATGTTGAATGATGGAACTAATGCACTGAGATATAAAAGTTAGGCAAAACTGAAGTTATAACGACAAAATGGAGGAGGGTCCGGATTCGATAAAAGTGCCTTATATTTTGTTGAAGATCATTATTGAACTGTATGAACGGTTAACTACAGGTTTTTGTTTTATTGAGAAAGCAAAATTTTAAACTAAAAATAAAATAAATTCATTCCAAATTACTGCAAGCTTAGGCATTGATTGTTATTCAGTTGGGACGATGAATTTGTTCTGTTTGCCCATCACAAGGTGGCAGCATGCTGTTATTATAGCCAGTTGTGTTTATCAGTCTCACAAGATATGATCAGTTATATGATGCTACTGTGCACATTGATCTATATCATTATGTGGCTTCAATGTCAGAATGTTTCCTAGAGTGCCAGGTAGTCATCATTCAGTAAGTCAATGTCTTTACTTGTTGTTTGGCATTTAATTTGCTCTAAATGATTAATGATTACGTTACATGAAACTGTTGTTTCAGTTTCTATCATTGTGCTGATCTTTATCGTCATACTGGTCTGGTCAGAAGTTAGCTACTACAGCTCAACTGAACTTGTCTACAAGTATGAAGTGGATTCTGATCACAGCAGGTAATATATCATTACTTAAGCATTCTTATAAGCTTATGGGCAGTTTTGTATTTGGTTAGAAATAAAAGTAAATTTGTCAGATTTGCCAAAATGACTGAAAGCTTCTGAGAAAATAATAGTTCTAATATCACTACTAGCAAAAAATGTCTGTGTGATGGATACACACAGAAGGAGAACAATGTTTCTCAAAGTATTCATACGTACATTTAACAAGTTTGAAGTGTTTTACAATGTTGCTACTGATTATGTTTTATACACTTGTTGATAGTTAGGTAAGACATCCCAGTCTGATCAGTGGACAATTCGCGTAACTTTGAACAATTGCAGAAAACATGCAGTCCTTAACTGGAAAGAACCCTTAACCAGCAGGGAAAAAATGAAAGTTTGGTGCCAGTAATTATAGGATTATAGTTGTATTGAACAGAGCAGAACAGCAAGGTAACACCACTGGCTTGAAGATTTGCTGCATTTCTATTAAATAATTATATTTTGCGTACAAAAACATGAACAATAATATACATAAATGTATTGAGAGTTACTTGTTGTTTGTGTTATAGGACTGGTTTATGCCTAGTAAAAGTTTCACAACCATATCTTCTACCCCACATTGACTTTTTAGGGTCGGAAGTTGGCTAATTGTATAGAAATATAATAACATAACACCTTTGAGTGTGTGGATTCATAATTAAGACAGTCAGACATGTCATATTGCTCTGGTAATACACACTGGTATGCATAGATACCAAATATTTACAACAGTTAATTAAGGCATCTATATTTAGCTCGCAATCAATGCCTGAAAACCCTCTTGTTAAGCGAGAGCGATTTATTGACAAATTTGGGGCACCCAGAAGTATCTTATTTTTGTTGTGAAGGAAGCACGGAAGGATATTGAGAGTTATTTGTGTTATAAGGACAAGCTTACACCTAGAAAAGGTTTTGTGACAATACATGCTACGCCTCATTGACTTTTAGGTCGGATATTGGTCATTTTAAAAGAAATATAACATCATACCATCTTTGCATATGTACTGATTCATAATTAAGACAACCAGACCTGTTATATTACTCTGATTTGCACACTTGCATGTGTATATACCAATTATATACAACTAGTTTCTGAGGTATGTGTATTTTGCTCACAATCAAGGTCTGAAAACCCTCTTGCGAGTGATTTAATAAATCATTATGTTTATCAACTTGGTGCACATTAACCAGACTCTGTATTTATATTCTAATTATGTTTAATGTGATCTAGACATTGTAGAGAACAATTCCACAAAGTTTAATTGACACAAGTTAAATAATGCAAGAGATATTAACATTTGAAATGTGAATAATTTTATTTATTTTTAAGAAGCCATCACAAAATGTCCCAAATTTCAAATTGCTGTAACTCGAACACTACTGAAGCTAGAACACTCAAATTTCACATTCTTGCTTATCTTTCCAAATGCTTTCACCAGACTGGTTCAATTAAAAATTGAAAGAGTTGAGTACTAGTTGGCAGGAGAGTTGAATCAGAAGGTAAAAATAGATCAACATCTTGGGGGAACCCCATCTTCGTTGTTTGTAAGCAAATGAACATTTATAGAATAACGTATAAAATTGTACAAAGTGACATATTATAGCAAGTATACTATAAACATAAACAATTAAAAAACAAACATTGTTCATGGTATACATTCACTTTCCTGAAAATTTTAAAAATTTTAATTAACTCAGAATGCAACTAGAAATTGCTCATTTGAAAGATCTTTTGTATTATTACCGTTTTTAAATACATGCTAAATGGCTTACAGCTATTTTGTTCTATCTAGAAGAAGACAAATTACTATTTTAGTAGGAAATAAGTGCAAATAAAAAAAAATCTAATTGCTTTGAAAAACATTTTCTACTGATTTCCCATCAGTACTTGAAAAAATCACTTGCTAATCAGTAATCACATTGTTAGCATGAAACAAAAATATTTATAATTATTAAATTTGTGTTAGTATGTAGTAGCTTGGATCTACCATTATCCATTTCATTAACACGTATGCCTTAATTTCCAGTAAACTGAACATAAATGCAGACATAACCGTGGCAATGAGATGCAGTGGTGAGTACATTTGGTTATTACAGGTTTTTATTAATGGAGACTATTTAAATTGCTTTCCCAACCTAAATCAATCTATGGTTGGTTCCTTGCTTTAGTTATGATGTGGACGGCGCACCCTATGTTTATGAACTTAATGTAACTAGTGATTCTTGTTTTGCTGCTGCTCTGAGTTCAGGTTCCTGAGGATGTAGACGCCACAGAAGGATACTGATATTATTATTACAATGTTAAATCAGAAAGAGTGACATCGCACATGTGATGTACAACAGCAAAGTTTGTTAAGTTGCAAAATTGTAAAACACTGTAAATATATCTTCAGTAGTTTTTGATCTATTGCTAAAATTGAAGCAGACTTTAGAAATGTTTTGAGAAATTATATCATTTTACTGATATTGTCTTGTTTATCTACTGTTTTTTAATTCAGGGGTTTGTGAATGCAAGAGTTTTATTAGATTTGGATTTTTTGTCAAAAAAATAAACTGGACATTGTAAGATGAGATTATAATGTGTGCATTCCTGCCAAAATCAAAAATATTATGTGACCTTTTTTTGCTTGTATGCAGGATAGGTCTGTGTTACTTATTAGCATGTTCACAATGGCAAGCCAAATGATAGTGTTACACGTACAAGGTTAAGTGAAAAAGTGCCAAATCACCCCAAAAATAATAATGTAACTTCTATTGCACCTAATTCACTAGAAAATAAGCTCAGAGGAGCATCAAGACAAAAGGGTTTGTCAATCTCAAAATC
>OZ023212.1:53006856-53356377 GCA_963995525.1 Escarpia spicata
CAGTTTAAATTCTCTTTGCAGTCAGCTCGGTAATACTGCCACCTTGCAATTGAACTCGCCCAGAGTCGCCCTATCACAGCCCAAATTACATCTAAAGGAAATTAGTCCTGGCAGTACTGTTTTTATATATATATATATATGTATATATATATGTATATATATAGTTTTATATTCACCGGGTTGTGGGACGTTCTGTAAGCCCGCTACTCACGTTGTGGGACGTTTTCAACGTCCCACAACCCATGTTGCGTTGTGCGACGCCCATTTGACTCTAAATAGATGTATGCTAATTTCTACGTAATACAATCCCACAGCACTGTGGGATTGTTTGGTTCGCATTAGCTAATGTAGATGGCGCTACCATCGATTGTAATCGTCGACTGGAAACGAGTTGGCGCTCGTAGCCGCTACACCCACAGAAGGGTCGAAGGTCAAAGGTGACCCTTTGCTCGGGACTCGGGAGGCATTACGCGGGAAAATGGAAAGATGGCGACAAAAAGCCGGCGGACAGGAATGGTAAGCATACATTAGGTTAACAGTATTTGTTTAATGATTACATATGTGAATAATTGCAGTCTTGCCCGAAGAATTTATATTAAGAAAAGTTTGCAGTCATTAGGTTAGACTAGTTGGTAAATCTGTTTGAACTATTGCAGCATCCTCAGCAAATATATTGAACGCTAGCAACATTAACGTTTTAATTAATTGACTGTCAGTTTTTGTCATGCAAAGCTTAACGATATTTGCGCAACACGCCGCTATTTTAAATCATTCACAAGCATTTAATCGATATTAGGCAAACATATGTAGTTATATAGTTTACATGCGAGAATGACGTTGTTAAAATTATTTTAAACGGCTATAAATAATATAATATATAGTGCAATCATAAACTAATAGATTGCCAAACTAATTTACGTTGCTTAAACGACATTCGTAGCTCTTGCTTTTGTGCAAAATCCAGAGGGAGGGTTGGGTCTGTGGGCCTTTTTGCCAACAACGGGATTTACATGCGACATTTCTGTTGAATGAATGTGAAACCTGACCACAGATTTGTAAACACCTTGTGACTTGTCAATGATTAATCATTTCCCTGTACTGCCGCCTGGGTTACTTGTGAGACCAAAATGTTTAGGTAAAATTCCACTGCATCTGCGCGCTACCGAGGTACAAAGTCTAAGACATGAAACAACACATTATAGCAATAGTTGTCAAAATTGTGGCTTCTACATTCCGAATTTTATCAGACGCCCTGCCCTACTTTACACCCACTGGCACTGCCCTTTGAAAGCTAAAATAGATGGCAACCACGCGAACAACATCATTTTATTAAGACTTTAAGTACTCTGATTAATCAGTGTTTTTATTATTAAGTACTCTGCTTTATCATGTCATTACATGGAATTTTACTATACACAAGTTTATTTATATAACTAGGATGTTGCCTTATTAACTTTTACTTTTCGAACAGTAATTTATTTAGCTTTCTATATGCGATTTTATGTGTTTTAGATTGATGCCAACATGGTAGGCCTAAACACCTGTGAACAAGGCATTAGCCCCGAATTTGCATGGTGTCTAAATAAATAAATTATTATTATTATTAAAACAAAGAATGGTGAGTCAAGTTAAAAAAAACATGTCACTTGGGTTTGTAGTGTCCTTGTTTTTAATTGAACTGTATCATGTTTATATTTGCCATATTGGTGCAACCTGCTGCATATATTGTTGGTGTCTACTAAGCAATGGTGGCTCTCATTGACACTTTTCTTTGACAGCATTGTGAACATTAAGACAATGTATGTTTACATGCATCTCTTACTCAGTTTATGAATTTGTCATTATTTAGATAACACTGACAATGATGGCATCTCTCCAACCAAAATTAACACGAAGGAAACACGGTTAGCATGTTTTTCTGAGACTATTGAAGCGTTGTAATATACTAATCCAGATGTTCGAAGTGTTTATTTGAAGTAACTATTTATTGTATAGGCAATGCTTCTTTGAATTACCGTGCATACATAATATTATGTCATAAAAGGAAATGGAATGGATAGGTTACTGCCTCATTCAAAATGGCCGCAGAGATGTGGCGCAGACGCACATGTGTGACTGTTACCGTCTTACCGATGTTCAGGGGATAAGGAAGTGTGATCTCAGTATATATCTCGTCAGAGCCCATAAGCATATTCATAGCAAATCAATTTCCTGTCACCCTTTTAACGAAGAGGTTTCTAAATGTAAATGTTATCTTATCATCCACTCTGCGGATCACATTCAAACAGGTTTTGTTTTACAAATATCACTATCCTGGGAAGGCACTTGCCACTCTTGCTCCCCTCCAGGTGCCCATCCTTGGCATAAAATCTATCAACAATCCTCCATTTGCTACATGTTTTTGCCAGTATTTTGTATAAGTAAGATCATTTTGGTATTTCATAAAACAAAAGAATGTTATTCGCTATGCTTCCTCTACCTTTCCGTTGGACATAACAACATTATGTAATTTGGACGTACTATTTTGTATCACATTTATTTTAGGACCTCAAATCCCGTGAACCAAAGAGTCACTGCAGTTAATTACGACAGCATTCTGCAACAAAATCAAAGATTGTGTCTTCCCCGGCTATAGATGCGTAAGACGCCTGAAAGACAAGCATCTGGGAATACTAAAAGGACGCACGGAGGCACAGATTACTGCTCGACTGCAGAATATGATGAACAAATTATGTTGTTACGTGGGTCAATATTTAATAAAGGGGCAAAACAGTTATGCCAACATTCAACGTTTTTTACCACACTGAATATACTTAGGTGTTCTAATTGTGTATGGAAATATGTGTATATATATTTCCATACATATCTGATCTGTTATCTTTAGATAGTTTTGTCTTTTTAAAATGTCCACGAACGCGCAAAGTAAAATACAAAAAACGTTGATATCCTTCTGCCGAATTTGTGTTTCGCCAATGACATGGCGGTAAAATTTGTTCAAAAGAAATACAAGATGTGAACAAGTATTGTATTTCATGAACTATAATGGTGCATGCTAATTGTTTAACGCTAATGACTCCAGGATATGTATATATTTATAAGCTTATCCTTCCTGTGTTCCAGAGTAAAGTGTGGACCCTTTGTGAAACCCTACTGTATTATATTAATAGTATGTATTTTATTGATAACACAACTAGTTGTTTCTCATAGTAAACCGTTTCAAGCAGAGTAAAAGTAAAATATGTTTGCAATAAAGTTTTTATTTTTGTGTCATTAATTATTACAACAAAATAAATGTATTTATCATCTGTACTGTTTTATTGTGTAAAATACTGAAGTATGCCTACAGTTTGATTAAAATAAATAAACAATGTGGACAACGATTGTATTGCATGAACTTTATGGTGAAAGATAATTATGTGATGGCTAATAACATCAGGTCTACCTGTCTACACTGTTTGTTCTCTCTGAAACTGAATCCCAGTTTGCAGGTTAAGGCGTGGACAGGGACAACTCTATATATTATAGATATACAATGACATAAGATAAATGTGTTAACCTATTTTAATGTTTTAGGAGACATAAACTTTTAGCACAACTGTGAAATGTTGATCCTTGTATCACTTTTGTGCTTTGTAATAAAAATTGGATTACGTATCCATTACATTATTTTGTGTATGTTATGAAAACCCATTAGCAAAAACAAATGTCTGTTCGACTAGTATATCTCGTAAAGTAAATTGAAATGCCTGCCACAGTTGATTTTAAAGTAGCAATCAGAGTTAAACTACCTTTGTAAACTGTTTTAAGACTTTTATGTAGTATATAAACAGCATTTTATTACTTGGTCATACTTGCGACCACATATGTCACTTTACTACTTGATATGTTATTTAATAACTTATGTTTTTTTTAAATTGCCGAGATCGGTCGGGGAATAATATATGTTTGGCACGAAAATATAATTTGTCGTCTTTTGAGCTTTATCTTTATTTATAAGCTTTATCTTAACACTACATATTATGTGAAAAACGTTATTATGGTATTGAGGAAAGTGATATATAGTTTGTTGGGACATGATGATTCACTGGAAATTTGTATTTAAAAGATGAATAATCTCAGAGACCAACTTAAAAAACACTAATTATTTATTAAAATAATACTTTTGATAGGACACTTAAATAAAAAATAGAGAAGTTCGTGTTTTAGCCAAACACGTTCATGCACATTCTACCACAATTCACTTCTATCATGGATTGTGGGATGTTACGTATATATACATAATGGTGTTGTGGGACTTTGGTAGGGTTCAAAGTCAAGGCCACTACAAACATCCCACAATGTAACATCCCACAGTGTAAATATATATTAAGTTAATTAACAACTTTTTTCTTAAAATCGAAGTATATTTATAATTACCGACCCAAGTGAAGAAAATATACATAATGTGAAACTTGTTGGACAACGGGAAAGACGACGTCCCACATACCACTGTATATGTGTAATGCCCACAAACCACCGCAAGTGTGTATATATATATATATATATACAATATATATATATATTGTGGTCACTTTGCCTCAGTTCCAACTTCCCAAGGGTGACTTTAAAGTGTGATTCCACTGTCTTTTACCTAACCATAATATATATATACATATATATATATATATACTTCTATATCTAATTTTTTATATATATTGATTGTTGACTATGCTATTCTTAAACATAAACTTAGTTTATTCTTACATATTTACATTGATTATTTATTTAATCCCGTTACAATTCTTTCTTACAGTTACATGGATGGCTCTCATGTTGGCAGTCAATTATTGGTCTGGTCATTGTGTAATTTAGCCATTGTGTTGATATCCCAGGCAGGAGTAAATATTTATGTAATTAAGTTTAATCTTTATTAATTTGTTGTTTAGACATTTTGCATTAATTCATGATATGTTGTATTTTATGTTATGGCCATGCCTGTTGTATTTTGTGCAGGGAGGATAAACCAACTCGGCCAATGGATGCATGTCGAATTCACGGCACCCTCACAGTAAACAAAGTGGCCGGGAACCTTCACGTCACTGTTGGAAAGTAAGCATCGTGAATCATTCTAAATACAGTGAGGTATTACTATGTGGGCTCCCAGACTAAAAGGAACATTATGGCTCTAATAAACTGTACAGTGTATATGGACAGTTTGGCCAAATTTCAACATGTCCATGTACACTATATATTTTATTCAAACAAACAAACATTCAAACAATATAGCCAGCCCGCAATCGCCTCAACATGATTTTGCTGTGACATTATATAGGTATGTACAATGTTGTTTGAAAGGAATACACAAGAAATTATAAAAAAAACTTAAATATACATTTTTGTTAATCACATTACAGAGTTGATCAGATGAATGTGTGTATAGTGCACACATTCTAAATGCATACACATGTAAGGAAGAATAATTAAAAATAAAACAAAAATGTAAAAATAATACTTTGGTTCACATAGTCATTTTAATATGATTAGTGCAAAATAAATAAATGCAAAAAATACATAGAATTCTATCAGAACCAGTTGCAATAATAAATACAATTATATATATATATTAATTTATGATTGTAATCTAACTCAAGTACATCTCTCTACACAGATCTATAATAAGTCACAATTTTAAGAAACTCCTCAGTTGTCCATTAATGTCATAATCATGTAGTATATTTTTTAATGTGTTGTTGTCTTAACGACAATTTCTTTCAAGTAAATTGTTAATCGCAAATTACATTATGACACTTGGTAAATTTGGCCAGATCTTACATATATGCCCTATATAATAGTACCGGTAAGTGTAATAATAGGTACGTCCTTTATTGAAAATAGTATTGTTTCAATGGAGTTGTTGTATTTTTTTTAAATGCATAGTATTGATAATATATAGGTTATATAAAGTACTGATAAATTACTTCAAAGTTGGAGGGTTTTAATATAACTTTATAGTATATTTCTACTTAAATATACCATTAATTTCTTCCATCCAAGCTACCAGTGCACCCAAGTTGAAAATTGTATTAATAATGTTTGTTTAACTCAGACATCATTTCTAACCAAAACATATGCTTTGTCAAATATGGCATGTGCATTGTGACATGTATGTTGAATGAGGTGTCCCCTGTACTGCATAACAGTTTGATGCAGGACGTTTGTTGTGCCCACTGGCGAACGTATTCATGTACCATTCATGATTGAGAGCACTGGTGAGATGTCATAGATTCTTGTTATTTTACCTCTTGTCCCAACAAGCAGCACTGCTTTGCTAATGCCATTTATTTAAATATTGTTTGGTCCAAATTAATGAAAGTGTTAGTATTTTAGAAAAGCAGCTTACAATAAATTTTATTTTAAAAGCTTCGGTGTCATTTTGTGAATTTTTATTTGTGGTTCAAGTAGAATGAACTGACTTAATTACAGCATATAAGACTATGCATTTTGTTACTATTTATAAATAGTGTAATCATTATACAGGCTTAATTTTTTCCAGATAAAATATTGCCGATTTAATTATATGTTTTTTACTAGTTTATTACAATGCTGTGTTTCCTGCATTTGTACGAATGATCTATAATTCAGTTCTGCTTGCTGGCATATGAGGTACATTTGTACAAATGATCTATAATTCAGTTCTGCTTGCTGGCATATGAGGTATATTTGTACAAATGATCTATAATTCAGAGCTGCTTGCTGGCATATGAGGTACATTTGTACAAATGATCTATAATTCAGTGCTGCTTGCTGGCATGTGAGGTACATTTGTTTCTTGTTTTGTAAACTTAACTAACAAAATTATACTTGTTGACATTGTACTTATTGTAACTGTTTTTGTTACTAATATGTTACAACAGAATTTCATGGACTGCACACTCAACACATATTTATAGTCTGGTTTTGAACAACTGTCGTCCTCCAAAAGCTATATGAAACAATGCTTTTAATATATTGTTACAATTGACAGGTTTAAAATAGTATTGCATTTATAAATGAATACCTGGTACACTCTGTTAAATGTACAGACAGAACAATGTGTGGTGCCGTCCAGTGCAATGTTTGTGTTCAAAGCAAGTTCTGTTTTGTTCCCTACACCTAGGCCCATTAAGCTCTCCTCCGGTCGTCATGCTCATTTCGCTGGTCTCGTTGAACAGTCAGGTAAGCGAAATGTCACATATGAGAATACTGTATTGATTCTATTAAGCCTACAGTACACTTAACAAATACTTGAGACTAGAAATATGTCTAATTGCACATTTCAATAAGCATACAGGGGTGTACACACATTTTCTGCGGTTCCTAGATAGAGCAGACGTGACTGGCAATGGCAAGCGATTTATGCATCTCACATGTGAGCAATAGGATACCAGAACACTGTAAAGTCTGATCATTTTGATATGTTGTCATCGCTGAGCTTAGTGTGACACTGGTAGAATTTAAATTACAATAATGGACTCAACAGTCAAGGCATTGGAGATCGCTGCCATGGTGTCAAATGCTGCTAAAAAAAGGGGCTGTACACTAATTAGGACATGTACGCTTAACAGAATGAATATGGTATCCTAGCTACCACAGCTATTACTTGGGCCTTTCAGAATAATATCATGTTTGAGAATACCTCGCTTACCAGTTATTGCAACTATTACATATGCCTACCAGAATAATATCTGTTTCCGGTTATCCAACTGACCCTGTTTAATGTAGCTGATCATAGACTTTTTTACAACCTAGCAAGAAATATACATCATTTGTTTGTGACCCTGAATAAATCTGAGCGCAAGGAAAACAACTACCGGTATTTGCCACCCAAACAAAGTTCTACTTTTTTTAAATAGGGAACGTACATGTGTTATTCTCATATTGGTTGAATGGCATTGTGGGTGATATATTCATAAAACATCAAAATTACCAATGAAATACTGAAAAGCCTACCTATTTTCTCCCAGGAAAAGGTACAGAAACAAAATATATTCTACCTACCCTAAAATCATGTAACAAGAAACACAAATGTCATATTGGTAGGCATTATGATCTTTCGAGTATCAGTGTCTGTCCTTTCGATATAGCTTTATAGTTCAAGCCTTGTAAAATACTATATTCAGAGTTTAAGACTAGTTTAAACTTGATAGGCTGTGTTTGAAATTGTGTTATGAAACTGTGTTATAAGTATTACATGTTCATCAAAATGATTGAGGATTGCATGTCTAATCTAAATAACTAAGAGCTGAAATATGTTTAGTCTGTGACGTAAGGCCATTTTATTGTGATTGATGTTCAGTGTCTGAGTGACAGTTGGCGCTATTGTTACACCTAAATGTGGTATAATTAACTGTTTAAACTTAATTGTGGCTGCTTCTTTGTTGTTATAAGGACAATATGAACAAACAGTATACAACATCAGCTGCCCTTTAAGTTTGTGAATTATTCATGATGGCATATGCTATTAACTCTACAATTGTTGTAGTTTGGCTCACCTTATTTTCAGATTACAACTTCTCACATCGAATTATGCACTTTTCCTACGGATCCCCAACATCTGGGGTTGTGAACTCTCTTGACGGAGAGGAGAAAATCACAACAGCAAGTAGGTTTATACTTAATCTGTAATCATGATCATTCGTGTCCATCCATAAGGGTATCACACAATACGCTTCAAGTGTTTAACACATTTGACGGCGATGTCATTGGCTACTGTGGCACTAGGCAATGGTCTGCCTAGTGCCACAGTCACAGTTCTCAAGGACGTTGGAGTAACCCCAGTTTGTAATAACTGAATATAATAACATTAATAAGTATTTATTCATTTACTATTTCTTCCAGCTTTTTAAACATAACATTAACATGTAATGTTATATAAGTTGGTAATGG
Source organism: Escarpia spicata (assembly GCA_963995525.1). Lineage (NCBI taxonomy): Eukaryota > Metazoa > Annelida > Polychaeta > Sabellida > Siboglinidae > Escarpia > Escarpia spicata. Next base: position 53,015,761 of record OZ023212.1, read on the forward strand.
GATTCCTTTTAAAATTAAAGTAAGTGCTTTCACTTTTAATTTGTATCTGAATTTACAGATCATAGGGAAAATTCAAACTTTCACATTTTCCAACAGCAATGTCACTCACTAGCATTATTTGCTGTATGCCTATTGTGTCCAAGATTATGTGATTTTTATATTCTTCCTGGTAAAATAGTATACATTTGAAACAGACTCATTTTCTTTTTGTTTCATTCAGAAGAATGTTTCATTAATAAATACTTAATTTATGCCTTTATATCATGGCAATGCTATGAATTACAAATTACTACTACAACAGGAATTATACATTTAGAAGTTTCATATGAAATGTCATTAATTTACAACTATTGAGCATAGAACATTATTGCAGTGAATATGCTTAACTACTTTGTTATTTTCCCACAGACCACCATATGTTCCAGTACTTTATCCAAGTTGTGCCAACTGAAGTGGACACAACTCTCAAACAGTTGTCCACCTACCAATACTCAGTGACAGAAAGCGTAAGTGAACATTAGCATACGTACAAAAGATGGTATAGTATGATTATATCCCACTATTTTACCATAGCAAAATTCAAATATGTATTCAACAGATTAAGTTTATATGTTTGGTGACTATTAACAAACACATTTTCATAAATGAGAAAGAGTATTATTTATATCTTCTGAAGAAGTTTTTTTTACAGCTGGGCACAGAAATAAATATTACGAAAACAATTTGAAAGGTTTTGATATAACTATTATAATGCGTACTTTCAAGAGAACTTGTCCGTGGGAATGGAGATGTGTTGAACCATTGAAATATAGGATTACAGACCCGGATATTTAGACTACACTGTTGTGTAAATATTAAAGAAAATTGCAATATCAACAATTTGCACAACACGATTGAAGAATCAAAACTGTCCATTTTATTTGCACCTTGGGGCTGCCAGGTATGGGTCAGTTTGGCTGTTCAGATAACCAGACAGCAAGTTCGTTTGGTTTCAATGCATTTACCAGAGAGCGATACAGTCTAACTTGACACAAAACTGGGCGTCTGTTGTGTGGACTCTTCAACAGTGTTATCAGATTGTCCTGTTGTTACAACTGACATTTGGTGCAGTGGCTAGAACATTGGACTCAAACAAGAGAGAACACAGGTTCTAAGCCTCATGCTGACGTTTCGAAAATTGGCAAGTTTGTTCACTCTGACTACCTAGCTATAGGCTGTGGATATATTGATGTCCAAATAGTCTTCATGCATTAATTGTAGCATGGCTGAATGCTTCCCAGAGACGTCGAGATGATGTTTGATTTAACAGGTCTGTGAGGGAGTAAAGTGTTAACTGCTTTGAGCAATCCCGAGGACTGAAAAACATTGTTAATCATTTAATGGCCTGGGAAATATTTGTAATTAAACGAGTATTTAAAAAAACTACATTTGAGATAGGTTACGCCCAACAGCAGGAACATTGTTTAAAATTAAATAATTTCTTAATGTTTTTCTAAGCTTCGATTCACTGCGACAATTACTCAGAAAAGTGAAAATTTTGGCGGACAAGTAGATTTCTAAACTATTAGCGGACAAGTGAAAATTAAGCCTACAGAACGCCTAACAAATATTTGAGACACAAAAATATGTCAAATTTTGCGTGTCAATAAGCATACAGGGGTGTACAGTGTACACCCATTTTCTGGGGGTCGTAGTATACCAGAGCACTGTAAAGCATAGTATTAAATATTTAGGTGGACCTTTCGATCTTTGTTTCATCATGAGCTTTGAATCTAGTGTGACATTAGTAGAAATTAAATTACAACGATGGATTCAACAGTCAAGGTTGACATTGGAGATCACTGTCACTGTGTCACAATGCTATATAAGAACATACCTTACCATTGTACTCGTTTGCAGAATCGGACCATTGACCACTCTTCAGGAAGTCATGGTGTGCCCGGGATCTTCTTCAAGTATGACGTCTCCTTCCTGAAGGTGAAGGTGCGAGAGGAACACAAGCCTTACTGGCAGTTCCTCGTACGACTCTGTGGGATCATCGGAGGAATATTTGCAACCTCAGGTATGTTCTATATAACTCTGTACACAGAGATACACTATGTGTGAAATTATATTGATATTTTCATCCCCAAAAACTTACCGTGATGGCAATTAAATAAATAAAATGTATGGTTAGAATTTCAACAAAAATTATGTCAGAATGTTGGAACTTCGTACGCCATGGCAGTTTTAATAAACTTGTCAGATTTGGTTGCTAGTAAAGAGTGACGTAATGGGTCCTGTTTGATGACTGAGTAGCTTTATTCATTGTGCCTTGTACTATTCACTGAACTGTTCAAATGACTACAGATTGATGTTGGAAATGTGAAAGAATCCAAAAAAACTATTTTATTATTTTCACATTATTATGTTATAATAATTCAAATTGACATGTGCCATATGTACTGTAACTACAGTTTTGAAGCGGGGAAGCACTTCATAAGTGTTAAACATCTGCTTTCTCATTTTCCACAATAATTGTGACTACAATTCAAAAAATTATGTATGCATAATGTTATTGTAGACAGAAGATAGATTGTATCGTATTGCATTTGAATTGCAGTTGAATGCTTCCAACTGAAGTTTTTTTAGTATTGCAATGCATAAGTTTAGTAAATATAAATTTTTTCCTGAAGGATAGGATCTGCGGTATATAAAGTAAAAGTGAAGGTGTGTTCTTATATAGCACATAATCAAGTCCTTGGGGCTGCGCAAAGCACTTTTTACTTCACCTTTTGGCAGATCTGTACATTCTAACACCATAGTGACTTCTCTGTAAAGAATCCTAACTTTAACTCAGTTTTGGTGTCATTTGCAGGTATTTTACATATCATCATCCAGTTTCTCATTGATGTCGCTTGCTGCAAGTACCAGTGGGGCAAATACAGCGCATCCAAGGAGATAGTTGGAGAGACAGTGCCAGTGCAGAGTCTTGCCACAGACTACTCTCCACTGCCAGAGTCCGCGCCGACTGTAAACCTCATGCCCCCAGACCGAGAACCACCGACGTAGGTCGCCAGGCAGTCAGTGTCTTCCACAGGAGCTTCTTAAGGGTGGCTTCACAAGTTCTCATGGTCCATAAACGTATAATAGTGTTTAGGAGTGGTTCATGCTACCACTTCTCAATATGTGGTGTGGCACTTCAAATATTATGTGTATTGCCAAGCAAATTACTATCGTTTTAAACCCAGGCATAATGATGATACTCCATGTATGCAACGCTGGACTGAACACATGAAATGGAGGTAGGCATCAGGTGATTAGCCCTACAGCTGTTTTTCACTCGTTTGGCACCATCTCTGGAGCAATTCCCAAAACCAAAAAACATGAAGACCAAACCACATACATAATCTAATACCGTTTTTGGGACATTGCGAACTTGTGCACCCTCACATTACAGGATGTCCAAGCAAGCACCAGATTTAGTTCATTCCAGTGCCACAAGGTCATATATTTTTGCAGCTGGCATGTAGCGGACCCAGTCAATTATGGAGGGTTTCAGCAGGTGTGGGTTTTGCAGAAATATGCAATACTTAGTGGCCACATTATTGATAAAAACAGTATCCTAAGTGTCATGTGTTGGTGGGTTCCAAGTTAACATTGGGACAACTTGAACTGAAACTCGCATGAAAACAGTTGTTGACTTGAATGTAAAATGTTTGTATTTTTAGAAGTTGTTGATAAGAAACGTACACGCAAGTATTTAATTAAATTGCTTCTTTGCATTGATTGCCATAAAACGTGTTGGTGTTGTCTAGGCAAGACAGCACATATTCTACGTGTGGATTTGTTTTGCTCGTCAAGCATTTGTAAAAAAAATCAATCAGTTGTGAATTTGTTAACAGTACAAGTGCTTATATTTTGTATGTACAATTTTAGTAATTAATTGTTGCAGTTAATAACTATTCACGTGTGTGTGTGCATCTTCAACTAAAAACAACTTGTTTTTGCCTCAAACTTTGTTGTGTTTCAAATAATTAATTAGATTGCAAATGATTACCAATGATTTTCAAATGTATTTGTGTGCGTATGTTTGTGTGTATGCAATCCGTACACGTATAATTTAGATGTGCGTGTGTGTGTGTGTATGTACTGTCTGATATATATGTATGTATATATGTATGTGTATGTATATATATATATATAAATATATATGTTGTCATAAACTATTGCTCCATGTGTGTTAGAGCACTAAGAGAACATGGAAGCGATCAGTGCAGTTATGGATACTGCGAGTGGAGGCTGGATAGATGTCATTGCTACTCTCGTGGTATCTGCCTACCATTGAATGTGTTGGTTCACAGATAGTGAACGGCATTTATAAACTACAGAAACTATATTCATACAGCACTGATTTACTTGATAACAATATTTTGGTGGGGTTTGTTGAAAGGTCTTTAATAAAATATCACCACAAATTTGGGTTATTCTGATGTCTGCATTACTTACACAACTACATGTCGGTTTTCAAAAACTGTTCAGCAACTTTTTTTCTAATTTTGCATATATGTATCTTAGGGTGCTGCCACTATATAAAAGAAATCTGTATTTGATTGAATCATTCTAAGGGCACCTGAGGGGCCCCCAAAATGCAAACGTTTTACATTATCTAGTGATGTGGTTTTGAGAAGGGCCCTTGAGACCACCCCCAACAGTAGATTTTGTTTAATGTGCCACAAAGTCAACACCATGACTAAACTCTGCAGCCAAGTGCTACTGTTCCATTGAGACCTTGACTAATCTTTATTTGGTCACAGAGCCCAGGCAGAGTAGACACACTTGACCCCTGTTAGACTGAACAGTTGCCTAACACTTTTTATCTTCAAAACTATTGATTTTCTATAATTGGAAGTTGTGTTTATTTTGATGTTCATTTAATTATTATAAAATGGTGTGACTGTGGTGTATATTGGTTAAAGATGTATTGTCTGTAGAAACTTGTAGGTGACAAACATAGAAAATTAATTTTCTGGACAACTATAGAGTGAAATATCCTACACTTTATTGATATCAAATGCATTCTACTGTTCTGTTTACGCTTGCCATGCCTTGTGTAGACATGGTACTGTGTAAATCAATTGTATCAATATAGACTAATAATTACAGATTCACAATATAGTTGACACCTGAAACAACCAAATGTCAACCATTAGAAGAGTTGACATAGTTCTGCTATACACAAGCAAGAAATATGTATTTGATTGAATCATTCTAATGTCATCAGCATATAGTAGAACATACATTTTCTACATCATCATCACTAAGGTTGTTGTAAATTTCACCAGCTGCCATGTCAAGTCCATTATAATTGTGACTAACAGTGTTCAAAATTATTCAGGTAAATAGCAAATATCAAAGGACACAAGTTTTCTCCTTGCCATACCTATACATCACATTAGAAGAAGGCTGACACAGCCTGGCCCTGATTTATACATGATTTAGCATTTCTGTACATGTATACAACTTTCAACACAATACCATTAATACCGCATGAAATTATCTTAGACCACAGGGAGGACCGGTCTACTAAATCAAATGCTTTCTTATAATCGATGAAGGCACAATAAAGCCAAAACAACCAATACCCCTATTTGAACACTGCCTGTTCTTCACCTATTACATTCGCTTTGTTTAGGTATGTGGTCAGTCTGGTGTTCTGAACAATCACTAAGGATTAATGAGCACTAGTGCAGAATGTCATCAACTTGGCAGGTTTAATTGATCTATTCAGCAATGAGGACACTGCTTAGGCTTCACTCTGGACACTGTCACTCACAGTGTTGTGTATTGTCTTAGTTGGTGCATTGAGCTAATCTACTTGACCATGAATCAGTGGTGGCTCTGGTTGTGTATTACACCCAGCTGTGGAGTTAAGATTCTCTGCCTGATATTGTTTGATGGAAACTGTGACTAATGTGTAATTGGTCACTGGCAGTAGCTTGTGTCAACAGACAGCATTAAGCCACTAGACCCCTGTTAAACTGAACAGTTGCCTGTAAGTTTTAAACTGTGACAAACAGTGAGTCTACCTTTTGCTCTCAAATAATCTGTCCTCTTAGTTTTACACATGAAGACATAATCTGGCATAACTTGATAAGTCTTTGTAGCAGCACATTTGTACTTCCAGTGTATCATTGTAACATAACATACATATTACATACTGTGTGCCACATTTGAATGTTGTGCATGCAATATTTCCATGCAATCCATTTGCATATATAATGTAAAACTTCAACAGCCGTTTTCTTCATTTTCACTTTTTGATCCCTACCATGTTCAATGCTCCATAACTTTTTGTAGCAGTCATATTTTTTTGAAACCGTGTAAAGCACCCTACCAAACTTTTATAAGGATGTAACAAAACAATGTTAAAATTTTTCCGACTTATCACTCATCATTTGGTCAGCCGGGGTCACATATAGACGTATTAGTCCAAAGGACTACAGGCCACTTGGCCCATTTTTTATATTGTATCTGTTTGTAATAATATAATAAAATATTTGTAATAAAAAAAATTATTTACGGCATATATGCAAGTTTCTTTGCACCATAAAATATATATTTAATGTATGAACACATGCCTAGAACATCAAATTAGTAAACCTTTTCTTCTTCTACCATACCTATAACGCCATAAACGTTTTAGTTCACATATAATTTATTTATGTCCACATATAATTTATTTAATGTAACGCATTAAATACATATTAACATGCTGTTATGTTCCATTGATTTAAGATCAAATGTGCAATGCGAATCACAGTGCAATGCATCTGGAATTAAAGCTGATCTGTGACCATTTTCATAACATGAAATACTCAGATTTATACACAATTCCATAATACCCTAAGCATTTACACACAATTTCCTGATATTACAAGACCCTCCAATTTACGCAGAAATCTCATGCATTGGCATTTCTGAAACTTAATTTTTTTATTAAAACATGATTATTAATGTCTGTGGAAAGTATTTGTTGTTGTTATATTTTAATAAAATTTATGTATAAATGCCTGATTTTCCAAGATCCTCCGATTTACGTCTAAATGCTCGATTTTCTGAGACCCTCTGATTTACGTATAAATGCCCGATTTTTTTAGACACTGATTTACGTATAAATCTCCTGGATTGGCGTTTCTGAAAGATAACATGTATGCTGTACTTGCCCCCCCCCCCTATAATTCCTCTGTCATAAACGACCTACCAGCATCAGTAAAATCTAAAGTCCGCCTATTTGCAGACGACTGCCTGCTATACAGAGAAATCAAAACATTCAACGATCTCATTGTACTACAACACGACCTAAAACAAGTCCAAAAGTGGGCAAAGGACTGGGGTATGAACTACAATACAAACAAATGCTACATCCTCAGTGTAAAACATAAAACTGACTATTTCTACACCATAAATAACGCCACCATAGAACGTGTAAACTGCAACCCCTATCTTGGTATCTCTATCTCCGACGACCTTAAATGGCACTCACACATTGCAACAGTAACTAAAAAAGCAAAAAAAATCATACTTTGTAAAGACAACAGTAGACTGGAATAAACTAAACGTGTCGCAGGTCCAGGCTGATACTATAAACGATTTCAGTCGCCTATCCTGCGGCCCAAACATTCAATAACACCATACGCACCCACCCCGTCTTAAACCATAGCTAACAGTGGCTCCTTACGATGTAATTAACTAGAATTCGATAACAACATGTGAGAAGTTTAAGAATTTGTGTACGTCTCGTTTACTTATAATCTTACAAAACGTTAACATGGCAACCAATGGGAAAACTACCTTTATAAGCAGCTAAGAACGCTTAATTGGCGATAAGATGTTTGTCGCGTGTTTTTAAATAAGCAAAAATAGGACTTTATGCAAATGCGTAACGATTTGTTTACGTAATTAGGAAGAAGATAAGGCTTTGTGTCCTCACAGGTTATTATATGCATTCAAGCGCACGCACACACAGACGTTTTGCACGCACTCACTCACACCAAACACACACAGACACACGCACACGCGCGCGCGCACACACACACACACACACACACACACACACACACACACACACACAATGAATGTAGCCTAATATACTTTAATTGTTTTCACTCCCTGGCCATTCGAGGAATAAAGTAGCCAAACTACCATATGACGTCAGTAGATGTAGATGACGCATTGACATGTGGTATTTGTAACATCGATGTTTAAAGGGGCTCTGTACAAATTGCGCCATTCCACGGCCGAAGTATTTTGTCGGCCGACGCTTGGCGTCTGCGGCTATTTATAAAACAGTTTGGTGCAGGCGATATGTTTGCCGTCGTTAGTTCTCGCGAACACGAGATTAGATTCACTAGATTCTGAGCACGCTTGTCTTGTGTCCCCGAAAACTAACGACGGCAAACATATCGCCTGCACCAGACAGTTCTATAAAAGCCGCAGACGACAAGCGTCGGCAAGCAAAATACTTCTACTGTGAAATTGCGCAATCTGTACAGGCCCCTTTAAAGGGAATACAAACATATATTGCTTGAATTCATGTTATATTACATCCTGCTATATATTTCCACATCCACAAAGTCAAAAAAATTCAATGAATTAGAAATTCCACATTTTATGCTGTACATCCGCACATTTTCGAATATGCATATTTTTGGCGCGCTTTTCGGGATGCCGAGATGTGACGTGCATGTTTGCAAGTATAGCTTTTGGGTCGAAACGAGCGTCAGAACGAGTTGTTGTGCAATATTCCGACGTAATACAAACACTAGTCACCATAGAGGAACAAGCAGTTATCTTACGGTTCCACATGAATCGAATTTTATTCAAAACAACGAATGCGAATGGGTCTACAAGTCGACTAGGTTTCGCCGAGCTTGGGTTCGTTTTCAGAATAATTATATCGAATGCAACTAACGGGAGATAATATACACCAATAAACATACTACAGCTACATAAAGTAACGTGTATAATCTCATAATATCCCTAGAATATCGATATATGAAGCAGGAGTTCTACAATTTATCATAACAACTTAAATCAGTCAAACAGTTTCTCTTGGTGCTGCTAACTCAATTGGTAGAAGCGTTGGTTTCTTGTCAATTACTTTACAATCGGGCGACGCCGGTTCAACCCTGACAGCATGCACACTATTGATTTTCTTTACACTTTTTTTGTTTATGTTTTCACGAAGTAATATAAACCAAATCATTTAATATACTATGATGCACTGTTTGTAAATATTTTTTTCCTTTTGTAGTAATTATTTATTCGCCACAAAAATTTAAATATGGTCATTATATATAACGATGTTTCTAAATTGTATTTATCCAGACAGATCACAATCTGTTTTCACATATATAATTACAATATATTACCGTACAATATATTTACAATTAATAAATTATATATCCAGTACATTATATTTGTTTGGATAAATAAAATTTAGAAACATCGTTATATAATTCCCATATTTTCATTTTTGTGGCGAATAAATAATTACTACAAAAATAATTAATATTTACAAACAGTGCATTATAATATAACATTATTTTTTATATTACTTCGTGAAAACATAAACAAAAAAAGTGTAAAAAAATCAATAGTTTGCATGCTGTCAGGATTGAACCGGCGTTGCTCAATTGTAAAGTAATTGACAAGAAACCAACGCTTCTACCAACTGAGTTAGCGGCACCAAGATAAACTGTTTGACTGATTTAAGTTGTTATGATAAATTGTAGAACTCCTGCTTCATATATCGATATTCTAGGAATATTATGATATTATACACGTTACTTTCTGTAGCTCAATACAATATCTGTTTGCTATGTATGTTTATTTGTGTAGATTATCTCCCGTTGATTGCATTCGATATAATTATTCTGAAAACAAGCCCAAGCTCGGCGAAATCTAATCAACTTGTAGGCCCATTCGCATTCGTTGTTTTGAATAAAATTCGATTCATGTGGAACCGTAAGATAAATGCTTGTTCCTCTGTGATGACTAGTGTTTGTATTACATATATAATATATATTACACAATAACTCATTCTGACTGGTTTAGACCCAAAAGCTATCATTGTAAACATGCTCTGAATGCATGGAAAGGGTCGGCCTGATGCGAGTGTGTGCCATAAATGACGTCACGATCGCCTAGCTCATTAAAATTAATTTTTCCGCGGGAATCGAATCACAGACGGGCTTAAAATCGAATTTATGCTAAAAAATGTATTTTTCTGTATTTGTTTAATATACATATTACAATGTTAAACTTTGTGTACACATGGGAAAAGGATTTTAGCTAATGCCTTATTTTTATTTCCTTTAACTAATTGAACTTGGAAGTGTCTCGCGATCCTAAGCAACTTTAGGTAACATGAACACTTATACAAGTTGGTGAACTTCCGCTTTGAATATATTTCAAATATTGACGATGACTGGGCATGCATGTTTGCGATCAAAGGTTATAATGATACAACGTGCAGTAGTATATGTAACTAAATTACCAAATGTATTCTATTAATGTACCCACTGCAGCGTCCAAGCGTATTTCTAAATTATTACCGGCAACTTCGTGCTCATAGCGAAACAACCAATGTATCATAGGAATGTACTCACTATATGAACAAAAGTTGCAAAAAATTATGTAACCAACAACTTGTAATATGAAAGGTATTGCATAGGCGTCGGAACCGACGGGTTGAGAGCTGAGCCCCTCCCCAATACTTGAGGTGGGGGCCGGCTTTATGTTTAACCCGGCAACATTCCGGCAAGTGGGTGCAGTTGGACGTTTAGTTAACCCTCAATGGGGTGCAATATTCACCACATTCCAACGCCTATGTGTCGACCTATTAGAACATTGGCAATAAGGCAAGACACGAATGCTTTGTCGGACTTGTTTTAAGCGGTTGATCACCCAGCATCTAATTTTGACCGTATTGTTTATTGCAGTGTGTTTGACATGTCTCGAGTTCTTTCCAACACTGTGTCTCGCGTCCCACCTTTCCTTTGTTATACGGACAATTCCGCATACACTGCATGTAATTTTTCCAGCAAAGGTCCGTGCATTTATCAAAAGCAGAACCAGTTCCTTTGTCCTTGGCACCTCGTCCTGTATTTGGTAGCAGCGCCAACGTCAAGAGGAGGAGTGTCTGCAAATAATGTAAGTATAGGTGATTGTCGTTTTCAAACGAAAGATCGGCGCATAGGATGTTCTCAGGAAAATGAAGTATGCAGACGATCAGGTCATAATAGTAGGAAACAAGCAAGAACTATACGAAGTGTTGGAGGAATGGAACGGCGTGTTCAAGATTAATGGACTGACAATGAGCTTGCAGAAGACAGAAGTGATGTAGGTTGGACACCAGAAACACAGAGGAGTTGAATATCATGTTAGATGGGGAGGAAATCAAGCAAGTGGATGGTTTTCTGTACCTTGAATGGAATGGTTGCGGATGATGGACATACAGAGGTTGAGGTGCGACGTCGAATACAAGCAGGAGCGAATGCTAGGGAAAATGTAGAGGGGGGTGGGAGTCATGATGGACAGAAAATGTTGAACAAAACTTATTAAAGGGAACGTTTTGAGAGCGTGTATTACATCTGCATGCCCGTATGGTCTGGAGATAGTGTCGCTGATAGAACAACAACGACAACAGAAGCTGCAAGTTTGTGAGAACAACTTAGTTCAAAGAATCACATGAACAAAGAGGGTGAACAGAAGAAGGATGACCGACCTGAGGAAAGAGGTTGTGATAGAATGCAGCCTAACAGGAAGACTAGTGAGACACCGGATGAATGAGCAGGCCATTTGGCAAGGATGGATGCAGGCAAACTTGCTACCAGAGCAGAAGTGGGGCAGCATTAATGATGCAGGAGAAGGGGAAGGCCACAGGTGAGATGGGAGGACTGTGTGAGGAGGGACATGAGACGATCAAGGGATAATGAAAGATGAAGAGAAGTGGCTGCTGACAGGAAGTTATGGGGAAAACGAACAGGGCGAGTGGTTCAACACTACTACACCTGACCTCACCCATGTACATGGAACAAGGAGGAAGAACACGTAACGCCTGCCCGAAGACCCTAAACCCCACGTAAATCTCACCACGCAGACCAGGAAAGCCACGCTCCGTAAGCGTGACGTACTTTACTGATGACCCTACTGGAAACAATACTATTTTCGCCATCTTAAAGATTTCCTCTTTTATCCGAGTTCTACGTAAACACTCCAGCGTTGGTAACGATTTTGGTGGTATATATATCCGCGATCATTAGCGAATCTGTTGTAGGCCCCTATGCGTGCTAGTCACATTGGCCAGCTCAAACCTGGAGTCGAAATATCCTTGTTATGTTGGAGAATACACACTGTTCTCGCTTTCATAGTAGGTCCTACAGTAGGCTTAGTTGTCTTCGTAGATCACGGTTCGCCTTAATTGTCCTTCTTTTCGTTGTTAATTGACTTGATAAAAAGGCTGGACAGGAGTGAAGGGTCGGTCTCTGACGATAGGATCTGCTATTATATAGGCCTACTCAGCCTTTCAGGAAAAATACACAATTCTAAAAAATATTAACGTACAGAAACTGAAAAAAGGAACCGACGCATGTAGAAAGATAACAATTTATGCGATACTACGGGCATCGATGCCGCGATTGCTATTAGGCCTAAACGTCATTGCTGACACCAAAAAGATAGACTTATCAGTCATAATATAAAGTATAGACACTTAATTTTAACTTACGACGTAGCATTTCATCATTCAATTACTTTCGAGCGATTGATCTGCAGTCCAGTGTTCTTGTGTTACGGTTTGTATTATATCGGCGATTCCCGTCGATCAGCTGGACCAGCTAGCGTTGCCGACCAAACGAGATGGAAAGGACCGCATTAAACTCAACACCCTTTAACAAGTAGAAACATGAAGAACAAGCGGTCGATGCCCACCCTCTACTTTAAGTAGAGTCAACAGTTTCATTTGCAACTGTAATAACACACTTCACGTAACTCAGCTTTGACCTTCGGTTTTATAGGGCGAGATCCGCACACTTTTCCCAACTTAGAATAAGTGTTTACTTTGCAAAAGAATATAAACATCGATTAATTCCAATGATCTTTTCATCAGGTAAACCAACTACGTTTAAACAAATAGGCTAGACGAACGATTCCTTTACTAACATAACACTCTATTTTGCTATTTCGTAATATTGTTCGAAAACGCTTGCTTTTTCGCAGTTACACTGTGCCACTAAAACAATGTCAGCCTTATAACACTTTCCCAATAATGTTTCCACTCCAGCCAATTAAACACATGATCGTTTAAGGCGTCGGAACCAGGGATCTTGGAGAGGGGGCTGGAGTTGTATCAGTCCCCCCAATATTTAGGGAAAGGGTGCATATTTTAATGTTGTTGATGAGTGTGAAGGTGTAATTAGTGTATGTGTAGGTTTAGAGCCTCGGGGCGTGCATTTGGAAGTGTTTGGAGAACCTGAAGGGAAGTCTAATTGCAGATTGGAGGTTTTTTGAAGAGCCTCAAAGGGGCACAATTGAAGGTTTTGGGAAAGCCTCGGAGTGCAATTGGGTTTTTGGAGAGTCTCAACAGGGTACAATTCAAGGTTTCTGGAAAGCCGCGGGGTGCAATTGGTTTTTTGGAGAGTCTCAATGAGGTGCAATGTATAAGGTTTCAGAGATGCGATTGTTTTTCTTTCTTTGAGAGCCTCAACTGGGTGCAGTTGAAGGTTATTGGAGAGCCTCAGCCCCGCCTTTATTCTCCACGTTCTGACGCCAATGATCACGGTCAACGATTTGATGCAGTAACTTTAGAGACATACTTTGGAATGACCATTGACCAACAACTTAAGTTACCTGACCATAGTGAAAACAGTGTCAAGAAGGCCAAGCGGCTGCCAGTTAACACATAACAAGAACATTGGTCGTCTCAGTGTCAAGTTTTGTGGTTATGAACTTAACATAGGTTGTTAGCGTCTGTGAAAGACTACAATAGGGGTTACCCTTTACGGCTACTGACGGCTGGCTAGTGCTTACGCAATAGTGTGAATGCACTGGGGAAGTGGCATGGGGTCAGATTTTAAAGAACCGGGGAAACATTACAGTATAGTTAGGGTAGACAGGTAGGATCGTTGAATCTAAAATGTAATAATTGTAGAATGGTAGGCAGCTTTATATGAATAGAAACTGAGGTACGGGTGGAAATGTATATGGGATAATGTCACAGCGTATAGGAATGTCGCAATAATGAAGATTTATATACATTTTGACTTATTGTATTACCCATGGGGTGGTGGTAAAATTGTTACAATGGTGTCAGCATTGGCAGGGATGACGTGACAGGTGCGAAGTATATGGTTCACTAACTGAGGTTTGGGGGAGGGAGAACACACCAGCCCAGAGTGATCCACAGAAGGACGATGTAACCTGGTCTTTATTGTAACGAGATATTATTACAGTGTGGTTATCAAATCCATATATAGAAGCAATACCAAGCGGTTGCGTAGACGATGAAATCTTACATTCATGTATATTCGAGAAGAGAATACCGGAGTGTCGAGTCGGAGCGAAGACCAACAAGGACTACACGTTTGTGCATGAAGCCGAGTGGCATGTAGGGCTGATATTCATGAATAGGCGGCTTCTGCGTCAAGAGTGAATTCCCGCGAGAAGAGGGAAATTCGATGGCCAGAGCAGATTGAAGTTGACGTCCGTGACAAACTTTTATATCGTTGATCTCGAACATTCATTCGACGAATATTTACACTACGATGGCCACGAGGGTAGCAGTTCTACGACCTGTCACTATTGTAATTATATAAGGTTGCATTAGCTTGTCTTGTCCGTTTGTATGGAATATGATGGAAGAAATTGTTCTACTACTTATATATATATATATATATATATATGTATATATATATATGTATATATATATATATGTATATATATATATATATGTATATATATATATATATATATGAGAGGTGACTTAGAAGAGATATTTATATGGTTGTCATCTCAAAGATAGGTGTGATGATGAGTCTCCCTCTGGAAATTTATGAATACTGATATTTTTGTTATTCGGTGAGGGTGAATAAATTTTGAAAACCTGTACATTGCGTCGATTTGTTTATTCAGTTTTACACTATCTCTGAACCCGAATATATACACAAGTTCGCTTCATCTGGCGGATCTTGACAGTCAGTAAGTACACATTTCTGATGATGTGCGAACCAATGTCGAAGCCACTCCTTAAAGCAAGGCAGTCCTTGGGACTACTCAGAGCTTTATTCTTCACTCTCTGGCAAACTTGTTCAACTGAACACCCATCTCGACTAGCCATAACATATGTAAGTGTATCGTAATCAACCCTTATGTCGATGGATGAACAACGTTTGTTAAACTTCCGCATAGGTCATGCAATAGTGCTTGTATATTTGTATCAATTTATTCAGTAGTGTCCTGTTTATAGTTCGCCGAATGTCACTAAAATGCGTATAAGTTTTGTGGAGAGCATTTCGTATATTCTAAATATCAAGATAAACGATAAACAAATAAACAAGCTCACGTGTCGTGTTTACATTTCCACGGATAGTATAACACTAAATCGTTCTATACATAACCTTTTGAATTATAATGTGTTTGCACAACAATAATCGTGTGCTCAAAATAACGCGTTTCCTAATCCAGGTTGCGTAAATGTGTTAAAAGAATTATCGCATCAGCGTAGGACCCTTCGGGTTCGAATCCTCTTGCAAGCATTTGGTACCTTAGCCTTGGGCAATTTCGTTTACTCGGTTTGCTTTAGTTCACTCAGCTATATAAGGGTGTACCTCCTTTAGGCCAATGTGGATATAGGCGAATGAATAGTGTTCGTGCAGTGTTTGGCTGAATACCTCCGACAAAAGTCTGGTGTCATACGTAATGGTCATGTCAGGTAATAGGTTTTATTTTTTTTTTAAACAGGGAAAATATTATCATACTAAGTGAAACAATTCATTGTTATTCACGCTTGGCCAACTGTTAGAGTTTTGCCTTCTAGGGCCCGCCAAAAAAATGGGGGCCACAACAGAGTGTACGAAAAAAACCTTATGATTGCTGGTAAGAAATGAACTAATTAAGAACACAAATGCTATGACCATATGCCGGGCTCGAATTGAATGTACAGTTCTTGGTCTATGCAATTTACGACTGATCTACAACAACCGACGTCAGTTTACAAGCTAGGTATTGCTTCGATGAGACGTATTTGTTGTTAAAATGGAACAAGCAAAGTTCTATTTCGGCGAACTGAAAGATGAAACAAGTGCGCGCGTCGTCGTTGTTGCCGCGTCGCGTTGACAAGTCTGCATCGCCAGCAGGTTTGTCCTATTCCAATCACGGCGCCCGACTTTGTTGACACGACGTCATCATTAGCGCGTGACCCTGTAGTTGCTTTGCCGTTTTTTTAACATCATAGAACTGTGACTAATTAAATCGTATTTGTATGTTTGACACTTTCATGTTGTTGTCTACTCACCGTACATTGTTGTTGTTAGTGTTGCTATTGTTATAAAGATTAAAGATAATAATAGACTACACCCTGTTTATTTACATCTTACGCTGCGTTGCAATGCACTGGTATTCACCCAATATTGTAACTTTCCACTTCACCACTGGTACTTTGGTCGTGTAGGGTTCGCGAAATTGAACGTACGATAAGCACGATCACACTGTGCCGCAGCTTACCCACCAAAATCACTACATTCGCATATTTGTTCCTGAGTGATAACATACAATTGCCGACCATTCGGCTTCACAGTTTCACGGCAGCGTATAGCTTCGCCGAGCGGGCGCGCGGGTTCTCGTCGACGTCTTCTGGCTGCGGCAGCACCATCCTCCTGACGGTCTCACACCGCCGCTGTGACACCCTCTGAATAACCTCCTGCTCGTAGAAGATGGCCGAGCTGCGGTACTAGTCGACGATGCTCGTGTTACACTTGGCGTCCATGTCGATGCCCTGGAAATGGCGCTTCACGGTGCGGTCTTCGTGCGAGTGGAAGGACATGGCGACACACACGCCGGTGTGTGGCCACAGGAGGTGGTGCGCGATTTCCAGACTGCTGTACCGCTCGTTCATCTCGTTGTTGACGAAGATGCGAAGCGCCTGGGACGTCTTCGTGGCGACGGGCGAGTGCCGCATCAGCTTGTCCTCACGGTGGGTGCTGAGGCAGACAGCAGTTAAAAATGTAGCGGGTTAGTCGTCGTTAAACATAAGCCGCCTTTGTACAATATCTCCGGTAAGGTGGATGTGAAAGAGTACATATGAAACACAATGTGTCGCGAATATGTATTTTTGTGTTGTAGATTAATCCCTGAAAGCTTGGCGCAAGAAGTTCAAGCCGTCTAGGAGGGGTACTTTAGCATACAAACGTAAGCTGGTTTGTGGTAAGATATGTCTGGCACATTATGTTGTTGTTGATATTGTTGTCGAAATCAAAATAACGATTTATTAATAGAATACATCCTTTTTATTGACATATTACGCTGCATTGCAGTTCACTTGTATTCACAGTAAATACGATCTTAGGACCCATATACACACAAATACTGTAACTGTCGTCTTCACCACTGGCACATTGGGTCTTGTAGGATTCGTGAAACGATAAACACGAGCACCCTGGACCGTACCATTACCCACTAACAATCGCTACATTCTCATGTTTTGTGATAACGCAGAATCGTTTTTACATTCACAAGTTGTTCCTACGTGATAACATAGAATCGCCGACCATTCGGCATCACAGTTTCACGGCAGCGCGTAGCTTCGCCGAGCGGGCGCGCGGGTTCTCGTCGACGTCTTCTGGCTGCGGCAGCACCATCCTCCTGACGGTCTCCCAGCGCCGCTGCGTCACCCTCTGAATGACATCCTGCTCGTAGAACTTGGCCAAGCTGCGGTTCTGGTCGACGATGCTCATGTTACACTTGGCATCCATGTCGATGCCCTGGAAGTGGCGCTTCACGATGCGGTCTTCGAGCGAGTGGAAGGACACGGCGACACACACGCCGGTGTGTGACCGCAAGAGGTGGTGCGCGATTTCCAGCCCGTTGTGCAGCTCGTTCATCTCGTTGTTGACGAAGATGCGAAGCGCCTGGAACGTCTTCGTGGCGACGTGTGAGTGCCGCATCAGTTTGTCCTGGCGGTGAGCGCTGAGGAACAGGAATCGGAAATACGTGTCCCAAATACACAATACAACAGAATAATCGTTACAAAAACTAAACACCATACAATATATTGCAATCGAGTCGACATAAAAAAACACAAAGTGATGAGTATATAACACATGGTGGGTGCAAAGGTAGAGAGCTAGTCATCTTTAAACACCTGCCGCCTTCGTGTAGTATCTACGTACAGGTAGCAATGAAACAGTAGTTGTGAAACTGAACGTGTCGCAACATTTATCTTCCGGGCAGATAGCTATATAATGGTTGTGAAGCATTGGTATTATGGATCGAGAGAATAAACGTATTACTGAGGTGACCGTACAGCAAGGTTCGACTCTACTTGTGCAATTGTAAGTTGGTTTTTTTGTAACTAAGGCGACATCAATTTTATTATTCGCATTACGGACCCGCTGACATTGTTTTTGACAAAACGGAAATAAAATTTAAATTTTGAACTTTTATTTCTGATCGAAATGCCGAACCAATGCTTTTGTATCGATTCGTCCAGCATTTACGATTACTGACACCGATTTTCCGCGATCGCGGAAAAAGGGAAGATTTCAAACGGAAATTCCGCGATCGCTGAAAACGTATCGTATAGAATTCCGCGTAATCGACATTTCGAAACTGGGTTTGTGTTTGTGTTTTCGAACGGAAACTCCATAAACGCTGAAAGAGTAGAATCACCAACACCGTATACGATGCTGACTTTATTGGAGATATTTTGAAACAAACATGATTACTCTGCAACGGTATTCGTTTATTTTGGTGGATTTATTAAAGGGAATAAAAACATATATGGCTTGAATTCATATTACATTACATCCTGCTATATATTTTCATGTCCACCAAGCCAAAAAAAAAAAAAATTCAATCAATTAGAAATTCCACATTTTATGCTGTGCATCCGGACATTTTCGAATATGCATATTTTTGGCGCGCTTTTCGGGATGCCGAGATGTGACATCACATATGACCAATAGTCGCATCAGGCCGACCCTTTCCATGCATTCAGAGCATGTTTACAAGGATAGCTTTCGAATCGAACGTCAAAATTAGTTATTATGCGATATTCCATGTAATACAAACACCAGTCATCATAGAGGAACAAGCAGTTATCTTATGGTTCCACATGAATCCAATTTTATTCAAAACAATGAATGCGAATGGGCCTACAACTTACAAGTCGACTAGGTTTCACCGAGCTTGGGCTCGTTTTTAGAATAATTATATCGGATGCAATCAACGGGAGATGGTCTACACCAATAAACATACATAACAAACATATATTGTATCCAGCTACAGAAAGTAACGTGTATAAGTGAATAATCTTATAATATCACTAGAATATCAATTTATGAAGAAGGAGTTGTACAATTTATCATAACAACTGAAATCAGTCAGCAAATTTCTGTCGGTCCTGCTAGCTCATTTGGTAAAGGCGGTGGTTCCTTGGCATTTATTTTGTAATCGGGCGACGCCGGTTCAATCCCGAAACCAAACCATTGATTTTTTTAACACTTTTTTTAATGTTTTCACGAAGTAATATAAACCAAATCATTTTTATACTATGATGCACTGTGTGTAAATATTGTTGTAGTAATTATTTATTTGCCACAATAATGAAAATATGGTAATTATATATAACGATGTTTCTAAATTTTATTTATTCAGACAGATCACCATTACAAAAATTCAAAAAAAAATCAAACAGTGCATCATAGTATAAAAATGATTTGGATGATTTGGTTTATATTACTTTGTGAAAACATAAACAAAGTGTTAAAAAATCAATGGTTTGGTCTCGGGATTGAACCGGCATCGTCCGATTGCAAAATAAATGCCAAGGAACCAATGCGTTTACCAACTGAGCTAGCAGGACCGACAGAAATGCACTGACTGATTTCAGTTGTTATGATATGATAAATTGTACAACTCCTCCTTCATACATCGATATTGTAGTGATATTATGAGATTATACACGTTACTTTCTGTAGCTGGATACGATATATGATTGCTATGTATGTATATTGGTGTACATTATCTTCCGTTGGTTGCATTCAATATAATTATTCTGAAAACGAGCCCAAGCTCGGCGATACCTAGTGGACTTGTAGGCTCATTCGCATTCATTGTTTTGAATAAAATTTAATTCATGTGGAACCGTAAGATAACTGTTTGTTCCTCTATGATGACTAGTGTTTGTGTTACATCAGAATATTGTACAATAACTCATTCTGACGCTCATTTCGACCCCAAAACTATCCATGTAAACATGCTCTGAATGCATAGAAAAGGTCGGCCTGCTGCGAGTGTGAGTCATATGTGACGTTAAGATACCACGTGATCGCCTAGCTCATTAAATTTTTATTTTCCACGGGAATCGCTACACAGACAGGTTTAAAATCGAATTTATGCTACAAATGTATTTTTTTTTTTTTTTTTAATGTTCTCGAATGTTACATACAATGGATGAATGAAAACGGATTTTAGCTAATGCCTTGATTTTATTTCCTTTAAGCAGGGTTAATAAAAAGCGCAAGGCAAATTGCTATGAAGTGTCATGGCACCCGTGGTACCTCGTGTCAACAGACGTAAACAGGAACGCGGGCGGAAGGTGCTACCATAAACCGTTTCGCGATCGTTGTCTGGTTGTCCGTTAAGCGCATTGAAGATATGTTGCTAATTAAATGTGGTTGTCACATCATTAGAACATGCATAAGCGTATATATTCCGGTTTCGAACACAACACACTAAGGAATAATAACAGCCTAGGTTACGCTGGCTCAAAGTGATATAGTCCGCGTTTCGTATTTCTCACAAATTCCGTTGGATGGCGTCACAATAATTGAACAAAATTATCAGTGAAACAGCATCAGTGATTTGAACATTCATAAAGTTCTGTTAATATGATTGCTTGTGTAATTTACATTTGTTAACTTAAATATTAAGCACTGCTGCATTAGAAACAACCAGTCATTTATATTATTGTGTGAAAGGAATTATTTTATTATCTAAATTGATTATGTAAGGTTGTTACTGTGTTGCAAATATTGCAAAAATAAATGTTGTTAGAAAAGTTAACCACACAATAAAACAGTATTATATAGATACATAGATCATAACATTGTGATATTTTTAATATTTGACAGAATGTATTATTTCTCAAAGTTAACTTTGAAATATGTTGAGGTACAACAATCATGTCCTAATTGTGCCAGTCAAATTAATATTATCACAGCAAGATATATCCTGCCTCTAATCTGCACGTGTATGGCTGTAATGTTAAACATAATGGTACCTGCCAAGTCTTGTTATCAGTACTTGTTATTTTAAATTGTAATAGTCTTCAACTTTTATTAACCTTTCATAAAAGTATGTGTCTAGTAAGTTTTGATACAAGGCTAAATCAGTTTTTAGCATTTTAGCAATGTACTGGCTCATATGACAATTCACGTATTTATGCAAAACACCTTTCTCGTGCAATGACTGTTATTTTTATTCCCCCCTCCTCCCTAACAAAAAGGTCTCAAAAATCTGTAATCCTAACAATCAAATTGGTGTGGCCTAAACGTGAATTTTATAAACGTGCAAGGATTACCTAGTCATTTAAATGCATACAGATGTCATTTACAATACCAGGTATATAGAAAGGGGCCAAGGTACATGCAAGCACATTCAGTTACCTTTCAAACACTGTTGATACAATGTTTGCCAGTTGCCCGGTCGTTGTTATCCGTCCAAAGGCGTAGCGGCTGTCAACAATGGCCCTTGCTATGGAACGAGCCATCTTCTCCTCACCGTACTTCTTGATGATCTTATAGAGTCCTGCCTCGTCCATGTGATTGACTACATCAGCTGCACTAGGCTGGCTCTCAACTCTGCATAGACAACACAGCAATTTCAAATCAGATTATTTTTAATCACGTTTTCCTAATAACAGAACTATTAAATTGTAACTCACTAACATTAACAGATCGTTTAGATTGCGAGAACTACTGGGTATTTTAATATGTGTGTATTTGTTCATGATATACTATAATCTGACATGGTTATAGTTTCCATGAACTGTCACTATTCTGTGTGCTGTGTTCTGCTTAATAGGCTGTGCTTACTGGATATTGCAAGGCTGTCGATGGGGAGAACTGGAAAGGGTAACAGTGAAAGAGAAGCAACAGAACATTGACTACTTCACGTATTTACAGAGAACCACACGAAAGAAGACACTGCAACATGTTTAGACTGGTATAGTCATAGCTGCCAGTGTTAGTATTTTTTTAAAGAAACACTTCACAACAAATAAATGATGAACACTGGTTACATTCACAGCGAAACTGTTCTTGTGCGAACAATTCTGTTCATCTGCTCACTGTACATTGAAGAACAGAGAACGCGATAGCGTACTGGTTAGCACATCTGCCTGGCATGCAAGTGCTCTTGAGTTCAAAACCCGGACCTGGCAGGCATGGTATATTTGGTGTAAAAACCCAACTCTCAACATTGGGGACTGCGTATTCCTCATGACTCGGAGATCACGTTAATGTCGGTCCCGTCTCAATTTGGGACCTAAAAGAACCACTGAGGACAACAAGCACCCTGGCAGTGACCACCTTCAGTGCCAGCATAGAAAGGTCGGTTTGGCGATTGTGAGAAAGGCTGACTAATTGAATGAGACCTTATAAGACCATAACATTGTAACCACAATATATATATATACAGACTAGCCAGTGAATAGAACGTTGCCAAGCACTGGAAACAACTAGAAACAAGAAAGAGAAACAGTTAACTCTTAATTACCTGTCTGAGTCCATCCTCATGTCAAGCGGGCCGTCTTTGTTAATAGAGAACCCTCTTGCTGCTGTATCAAACTGCATAGATGATGCACCCAGGTCAAAGAGGATGGCATCGACACTGTTGGCTGTGATTCCATGGGCTGCCAGCAGATGGTGCACTTCGCTGAAGCGCCCCTGCAGAGCAGTCACTTGAGAGCTACACAAAAAGTTCAATTGCATGGTAATAATAAGACAGGTGTGTTTTCTTTCTGTTGACAGTAATGACCATCTTGCTTGTTGCCAAGTACTCCCTTGGCGACACACGCACATGCATACCTTCACACACACTTGATGACATGATCACACGAATGCACGCATGCACACAGTTATTTACATACACACACACACACACACACATGCCCACACACACACATATGCACGTACACACATGCTCGCGCACACACACACACACACATGCATGCATGCACAAGCACACACACCAGGAATGGGATGAACTACCTTTGAACAAATACAATTCCAAGTACATGTGTACAAGAGCGTTAGGTCAATTACAAGTACTTTGAAACAAACAGGTACAATTCCAAGTACAAGTAGTTTAGGTCAAGTACAAATCAACGTACATTTCACTGTTTTCAGGTATCAATCATTAACTATTTAGAAAATATATAAGATAACTTGTACATCTATATAATCCGGATTGGCATTCAATGTTGTGCATGACACAGCCAAAGCAGTAGAGACTAGAGAAAGATTATTTTGTTTTATAAAAACTCCAGTTATGTACTTGACATGTACTTGATACTCTGGCAAATATAACTGACCTGAAAAACAATGCAGATTAAAGGGAACAACTTACCATTGAGATGCTAGTTGTGTAGCTAAGCAGTGAGCAAATGGATCCCTGTCCAGGCCAAACACTCGTACTCCAGGACATTCCTTCAGAAGAGCCTTTGAGTGGCCTCCCGCCCCAAATGTCATGTCCACAATTACCTGAAAACACACAGCTGAGCATTGTGGTCACAATACACTTTAAGTAAATTGTGAATAATGTTTTCATCTTGCCACGAGATTAAAATAAGGTGAACAGACCAACAAGTATTTATCAAAGATGTCCATGTTTACTTTATTTACATAGCGTAGCCTGAAGGCAACCTAACCATCTAGATTGATCAAATCTTGCATGGTAACTACCAAGTAAGTATCTAAAAAGGGGAGTTCTTATATAGCCAAGACTGCTCAAAGCACTTTACACTTTCCTCTCTGGCCGACCTGTTCAACTTATCTGGGAAGCATCCAGCCATGCTGTAATTAATGTGTGAAGACTATTCATACACAAATATCCATCACTGTCTGTAGCCAGGTTCTTATTCATACAGAGTGAACTGGAGCAACATAAAGTGAACGAACTTGCCCAAGGTTTGATAACAGAGCACAGGATTTGAACCCGGGTTCTAGCTATTGCACCACAGTGCTCCACAGATCTAGTGTCTAAACAAAAAAGTGGAAAGGCTATCTATTATATAATAATAATAATGTATTTAATTTGTTATAGCGCCAGAACCACAATAGGAAAGATTATATAATAATGTATTTAATTTGTAATAGCGCCAGAACCACAATTGTTTGTAGCCCTTTGCAATACATTAGATTTAATAATCAGTAACATGAAATACTAATTGTATGATATTGATAGCGTAACAATAATAGTAAATCTGCAATCTCAACCTGGTTATCCTTTGGCTGAATAACGTCCAGCACTTCTCGTACAAGCACCGGTGTGTGTAGCTTATGAGATAACGACTCTGTCTCTGATTTGTCGTCTGCTTCACCTTCGAAGGTGATGCCGTGATCATTCAAAGTCTCAAGTTGTGTACTACGGAGTGTCTCTCTTGAAAAATATCTTCTTGATGGGAACACTTTTGATGTGTCATTGTCGTGTTGTTTTTTACATAAGCTGCACGTATACATGCATACGTACTGCTTTGTGGAGCCATGTGATGACCCTCGGAGTCGGACAAACCTAGTTAACATGTTGACTTGGGCGATAATACGGGATTTGTGAACATGCTCGGTCAGTCAAGGCATACTACGCCGTAACGACTGATGTGAAGATACAAATAGAAGTGGTCATTCATAGTTGATATTGACAGTGAAAATCATCAGCATAGCTATTTGAAATATCGATTCAAATAGAAATTAACGTGAATCTAGATACGTCCAACAAAATCACGAAGTAAGGTCGGTACTCTCAGAATGAGGACCGCTTACGGATTTTACCAAATATTCGCTGGGTCTCAACAGAGCTGGTAGAACAGAAGTGGGTCACCTCCGTTATTAAATTCTAATATACAGTATTATTGTATATTGACAAGTAGCTGCCTCATAAGGTTGGAACCAGCAAATTCCTCTTAGTCGACTGAGCGCCATTTAAGAAACTACAATTAAAGACTAAGCGAAATGGAATTGTAAATGTCTTTGAAACTTCGTATACATAAACTTAATTAATATTCTTGTCAAGTAATATGTCAAATATGAAGCCTGTTCATTGCGAACTCATGTCACTAAGCCCGCTCAAACGTGGTCATTTGCGCGTCACAAAACAACCAGCCCATCTGATGTTGCTGACGTCACCACAGGTACAGCCGCTGAGCGCGCCCTATCTTTTAGTACGGTAAGCGATGGTGCGGCCTGTTGTTTCAAACTGTACATGAAATTGTAATCGCGGAATTAAATAGTTTTATGTCGCCGTAAAATAGCAACTGTGTTAACTTTTTGAGTTAATTATTGCTATTTGAACATCACGAATGCTTAAACTTGCATTATATCCGCTGTCGCGTACATTGCAGAATTAAGCATTTGCGGTGTTCAAACAGCAATAATTCAAAAACTAACAACAAGTCATGGGTACATATATGTAGATACGCGCGTGTACGGTTATCATTTTTAATGTGATATCAACAATTATTAAATCCCATTGCAAGTTTGAGTATTCGCGATTTTCAAACGGCAATAAGTAGAAAAGCAAAAATAATTCCTGCGTACATCCAGCGATACATTTGTAGGTACGATTGTTATCTTTACAGTGATATAAAAATATAATACTAAATCCGCGATTGCAATTTTAGGTACGTCCTGAAACACAAATCCGCATAGATGCGATCCTTGCAAAATCCTAGCGGCGCTACGTACGGTGACGTCACTACGACCGCTAGGTGTCACAACAAATTGTGCAGAAAATGTTAAGGAAAGCGCGGCCAAAAGGGGCCTTGAATAGGGTAAGGGAGGGGGTTAAAATAGTTGAATATCGGGGCACTATTTTTAGAGTATATTTCTTTCAGATTGGGAATAAAACATGTTTATTTCGCTTAGTCTTTAACTAAATACCGCGGGCCCGAGTGATGTAGCTCTAAACATTTACTAGCTCTGGTTCTAACAATGTGCTTGTTCGGTTGCATATGAATATGATGTATTAGAAGACATTTGTCAGCTAAATTTATTCATCTAATTCGACTGAGAGTAAATGCATTATACAGAAGAATGCAGTATATTTCTTATTTGTAATTTCTACAGGGAAACGAGGCGCGGTGATCATAAATGTGGGATTCTGCGAACATTTTCCTATTGAAAACACTTGTCCATATACGTACGTGTTTTCACTGGTTCAGAACACGTGAAATCACGTAAACATACCTACTTGTAGTGGTGGTTCCGTATTAGATCTGAATCAGAACGACACTGGGGCATTAATTGGTGTAAAACTAGTTCCTTGGTTATTGGTTAACCAATTGGTTAACCAATAACCAAGGCAATTGGCATACGAACGAGGGGTTGCAGAAATAACCTGGTAGCTTGGTTTGCGCAGATTACATTTCATATAATGAACCCAGGTGCATATGCGAGTTTTCATTTCTTGTCGGCATTATGGAGCGTCTCAATCTGCTGAGAAAGGCAGGACACGTACGAAGCATTCATTGAGCTGTTGAGACGGGAGTTTGCAGAACATTTGACGTATTTCTTGGCTCGTATTTGCTCTTATTTTATAGCCTAATATAGTCGACGACGCGTCGGAAGCTGTGTAGATGAAGTTCATCAACATGTAATTTTTATGGGTGACTTTAACCATGGGCATATACAATGGAAATCTCTACAGAGTATGGGGAGTGAGGACGACAAGTTTTTAGTTTTAGTACAAGATAGTTTCCTTTCTCAACATGTGCTAAAACCAACAAGGGGAGAGAATGTGTTAGACTTAGTTTTGTCCTCACAGAAAGAATTAGTTGACAATGTCAAGATATGTGAGCCACTGGGGAGTAGTGATCACAACCAGATACATTTTACCATCAAAGTAAAATCAGAAAGGAATAGTAAAAAGCAGTATAGGAGAAATTTCCACAAAGGAAGGTATAAGGACATGAGGAAATATTTAGCAAAGATAGACTGGAATAACACACTGAAGAATAAGACAGCAACCGAATGCTGGAATATCTTAAATAGTGAAATTAAGTGCATAGTCGATAAATTTGTACCTTTCAAAAAACAAGGGAAACGGTATAAAAAGAAACACTTATCGAAAGAAGCCATTAGAAAAATTAAGTATAAACAAATGATGTGGAAGTCATATAGATGTACTGGAAATGATGAAGACTACAACATTTATAAAGAAGCACTTAATCAAGCTACAGCTGAAATTAGAAATTCAAAGAGAAGCTATGAAAAAAAATTAGCTAGTAACATAAAACATGACAGTAAGAGTTTTTATGCGTATATTCGAAGCAAACAAAAAGTTCAGGATAAGGTCGGTCCTCTAGAAGATAGTGCTGGAAATACAATATCAGAGGGATTCTTAATGGCAGAAGACCTGAATGAGTATTTTAGTTCAGTGTTTACCAGGGAATATATTAGTTCACTGCCAGTACCAGAGGCTAAGTTCAAGGGGGCAGATTCAGACTATTTAGGACAGTTAGTTGTAACCTCGGAAATGGTAGCTAAGAAAATAAGGGCTATGAAGGATAATAAATCACCTGGAGTGGACGGGATTCCGCCCAAACTACTATTGGAAATTGTAGAACAAATTAGCGCACCGCTTGCAACAGTTTTCAATTTGTCATTAGAAGAGGGAGTGGTTCCTTTAGAATGGAAAGAGGCAAACATTATACCGTTATTTAAAAAAGGTTCGAGAAACAAGTCAGAGAACTATAGACCAGTGAGTTTAACATCAGTGATTTGCAAATTATTAGAAAGACTAATTAAAGATCACATGGTGGATTTTCTTGTTAAACATAACTTGATAAACCCATCTCAACATGGGTTTTTAAAAGCGAGGTCATGCTTAACAAATATGTTATGTTTTTTGGAAAACATCACTAGGTGGGTAGATGAGGGATCACCAGTAGATATCATCTATTTAGATTTTCAAAAAGCTTTCGACAAAGTACCACATCAAAGATTACTCCTTAAGCTAAAGGCCCATGGCATAGGAAATGGTATAATAAACTGGATAGAAAAATGGCTGAATGACAGAAGACAACGTGTAGTAGTTGATGGGGAGGCTTCAGACTGGAAATCGGTATTGAGTGGGGTACCACAGGGATCAGTACTAGGACCTATATTATTCTTAATATATATCAACGATTTGGACGATGATATAACAAGCAAGGTGTTAAAATTTGCGGATGATACAAAAGTGTTTAGAAGGATTAAAAGTGATGGAGACAGACAGCATTTACAAGATGATCTTGATAGGTTGATCAAATGGTCTGAAAAGTGGCAAATGCTGTTCAATTTTGGGAAATGTAAATGCCTCCACACAGGTCATGGGAATGAAGAGGTAAAATATAAAATGGGGGGTACTGTTCTAAGTACTACTGTAAAAGAAAAGGACTTAGGGTTAACCATTAGTGCTGATATGAAGGTTTCAGAGCAGTGCGGAATTGCAGCGTCAAAGGGAAATCAAATCCTTGGATTAATTAGGCGAAATATAGCGTATAAGAAAAAAGAATTAATAGTACCGCTGTACAAAACAATAGTGAGGCCTCATTTAGAATATTGTATACAAGCATGGAGGCCATATCGCAAGAAGGACATAGATATGCTAGAAAAAGTACAGAGGAGAGCGACTAAAATGATACCAAATCTGAGGGATCTTAGTTACGAAATACGCCTAAAAGAATGTGGTTTAACAACACTAGAGACCAGGAGATTGAGAGGAGATCACATAGAAGTGTTTAAAATATTGAATGGTTATGAAAATATTGATAGAAACATTTTTTTCTCAGGTAAGAAAGATAGAAGGACCAGAGGACATGAAGCTACATTAGTAAAGGAGCAGTGTAGATTAGATATAAGAAAGTTCTCATTCTCACAAAGGACTGTAAATGAATGGAATAGATTATCTCCTGATTGTGTTGGTGCTAGTAGCGTGAATATGTTTAAAAATAAAATCGACACACACCTTAAAAAGGCGGGATACATGTAGATAAAAAGTATTGGACTCTCGATAAGCCAAAAGGCTTCCTTGTCCACCTGCCATCCAGAGTAATTTTCTGGATGGCAATCTTGTTAAATCTTGTAATGTGGCTATGTGGCATTCTAAGGGACATTCAGTAAGGTCTATTTTGCAACTAAACGCACATGCCGACGGAACAGTTTCTTAGGCTGATCACACACGCCAAGCTCACTTGGACGCGCGGCACTTGGTCAAAATGTCCTTTGTATGACGACAACGCGGATCTTGATTAATGCGTAATTTCAATAGTAAATGTTATTGTTCAAAATTAGCAATTGGTGTTTCATAATAATAACAACTCCAAAATTAGGGTTGACAGCAGCGGTTACACGTAAAGGGTCAATGGCAGCGGCTACAAGGTAATGACCGACTGTTGCGGATACACGCTCAGGGCAGACAGCCGACAGGGACGGTTGATCGTTAAAGAACCACCAGCAGCGGCTATATGACTAGGTTCGACAGAAGTTGCGGCGACCTATGCTCAATGTCCGACAGCCGCGAATGTCCCCAGCCCCATGTACCCACGTTACCCGATCAAAGGCCCAGGATCTGGAAAAGATTGTGAAGAAGCTTGAAACCGCAATGCTGCAGGACTTTTGAATACAGGAATATGAAGATGCTCCAGAATTCCCCATTGGACATCAATAAAGTGTTTTAATTACTGTCTCCATTAACAAAAAAACTACAGAATTCTATAAAATGTAATTTTCTATACACTATTTTGTAGAATTATAATATATAAAGTATATAGCCCCTTGACTTTCTATAATTATAATTGTGTAGAAGACTATAGAATTTTATAGAATGTTGCGTAAAAAACTAGTTGTGAGATAGTTTCAAAGTCAGCAGCAAATTTGTCATCATCAACAAATTTACTACTGCGATATTAAAATACTGTCTGCCAATTTTTGAGTTTCGAAATAATTCGTGAGTTTAAACAGGTCGGCCCGGTCCTGTTGGATTAGACTTCTGAAGGGGAGATTTTTCGTGAGTCTCGAAAGTTCGGTCCAGTGTGGTTGGAAAATGGTAGATGGCCGAGGGTGCTATTGGATGTCTGAAGCGAAATCCGTAAGAAGTTATTCTATTATGGCAACAAATCAGAGAGACTGCACAAAATTACAACCTCGGAGATACAAGAAGAGAGAAAACACAAGACTACAAATTCAGGGACATCAGAAGATAAACAGGATCAGTCGCTGTTTTAATACTTATCAAATGACAAAGTCATGGTAAGCCGCCCTCGATGTATATTGGTCTACCTAGCAAACACTTATATTTACAAAGATGCTCAATCAATCAATATCTCACTATGCACCACGTCTGAAATCAACAAGATTAAACAAATCAAGGAAGGTAAATCATTTGGACAAGCTGTCGAGGCATCTCTTTGACCCTGAACATCCGATTAATTCCAAGCACACCTGTTGAGTTTCTGCCACGGAGTTACTTAGTAATGCAACTTAACCAGTACCTACAGTTAATGCGTCACACAACAATAGCCTACTTTCACGGCCCAGAGACAATAGCGATGACTGAAAAAAACAAGACAAATGAAAGTTTGTTTCTGAAATAATTGTATAACTGGGTGAGAACAAATTGTAATGTCATGAATGATTCTTTGACAATTATTTTGATGTGATTTCTGACATTGATATAAGCTACAGTTTTACCTTACTTACCTCAAATTCTTACCTCAAGAACGGTCAATAATTGCCCATGATTGAGTATTAATTGAGACCGTCTCAAAATGTTGTTTTCTGTAGTTGTTTTTCAACTTCTCTATTGATTATGGTGCTGTTGTTTTTACTATCGGCATTATTGTTTTTTCCGGTTTGTCTAGTCAAGGCTAACCTGGTAGCTAGTGTCTGGCGACTCGGCTTGTTTGTGAAGTCATAGTTGTATAAGTCTGGGTGGTCTCTCCAGTCTCTTCGGAGGCGGGACTTCAGTTGGTTGAAGGTCTTCACCTGAAATGTGTCTTCCGATAGCGAATTACTTAGAAATTATTTTCAAATTCAAGATATGTGTAGTTTAATATATATATATATATATATATATATATATATATATATATATATATATATAAGTTATATATCCGTGAAATGTTGGCGGAGTCAGGCTTTTAAAAATAAATTTCCAAATACACAGCGCACTTTTAGCACCCAGTAGGTCCGTGTCTGTTCCGAACACGACGAATTTGTTTACCCCTGGGTCGAACGCGATGTGATGTCAACACCGGAGCGTATTCTGTCGTCGGACGCTGGAGGAAATATAGCCTAGAAGCGGTGAAGAAACATGGCTTTGCACGGCTGTTTAAGATGCCTGAAATATATCGTATTCACCCTTAACTTCGTGGTTTGGGTGAGTGTTATGCGTTTGAAAGCATTTGGTTTCATGTTTTGTATTTAATCGCGTTATCGGCGGCGCTTGCCGTTGCAAGTTGCCGCCCACGTCGGACTCGGAGCCTGCACCGGAGCCGAGGTACGGGCAAGGCAATCAGAGCGCCTGGCCTATGTCAGACTAAGACTAAGAAGGGCAATACACGTATCAATGTTCGTTCTCAGAGAGGGAGATGGTTGGAATATTATTGTCATTGTCCAGTCAGAAAAATAACCAAACAACATGTAATCAGTGATACGCCATGGTTCACAACTGGCTTAAAACATTCTTGTTACTAGTAATACAACTGACACAAGAAAAAACACTTGTAGTTGTATAGAACATTTCTTTAAAATAGATCACAATAAACAGAATATTGTTACAATACTTATAAAAAATAAACTAACTACAATACTAAGAAATGCAAAAAAAGCATACTATAGAAAATTATTGGATGGCCAAAAACAAAACAATAAAGAAACTTGGAGCAAGTCAACAACATAAATACACTTATTTAATTACTAAACAGTAAAATTAATATTCTTATCCTGAATATTGTGCAATGCAGGGTAGACAATTACCAACAAGAAAGACATAGCAGATGGATTTAACATCTTCTTTTCGAACATTGGCAAAGAACTAGCTGTTAAAATAGATCCACCGGTAAATGGTACCTCATTTTATGACTACCCTAAAAACAAAAATAAAAACAGTGTGTTCTTAAATCCAGTAAGTGAAGAAGAAGTCAGTAGGATCATCGGTGCATATAAACCCAAAACCTCAACAGAGAGTAATGATATAAATATGAATATCATAAAAGGTTATGCAATCCATTATTACGCCATTAACAGCAATATTTAACATGTCTTTTGAAAATTGAGTTTTTTCTTCTAGAATGAAAGTAGCCAAAGTCATACCTATATTTATAAATGGTTCAAAAACATAGTTTAACAACTACATACCAATATCCTTGTGTCAGTTTTCCAAAATATTTGAAAAAGTATAATAAAAAACTCAAACAATTTATTGATAAAATTATATCTTGTTCAAACAGTCAATACAGCTCCCGATCCTCAATGTCCACCTCACATGCATTGCTTGACCTGGTCGAAGAAATTAGTACATCATTAGATACAAAAATACACACTTGGCTTTTTTTTTACTTAAAAAAGCATTTAACACTGTAAATCATTCAGTATTAATAAAACATAAATGTATATGGTGTGGCTTAGAAATGGGTGGAAAGTTATCTAAGCAATAAAAGACAATTTGTCAAAATAGATAAATGTTCATCTAATCTCCTAAATGTGTCATGTAGAGTACCACAGTGGTCTGTGCTAGGCCCAAGACTTTCCATTTTATATATTAATGACATACATAATGTATCAGAACTTCTTAAATTTGTGCTGTTTGCAGATGATACCAACATATTTTATTCTGACACGGATGTACATAGACTAAAACATGTTGTTAATTGTGAACTAGATAAAATACTGTATACAATGGTTCACTGTTAACAAATTGTCTCAGAATATACGTTATCTATGGTAACCGTAAGATAAATATTGACTTAAATTAAAAAAATTAATAGAGTTAAGAAAATTCCTTGGAGTAAACATTGATGAAAAACTTACCTGGAATTATCATATAAACAGTGTGAAGACTAGGCTATCTAGAATAGTTGGAGTAATGTATAGAGCAAGTCATATCCTAGGAAACAAAAGTTTACTTACTTTGTATTTTTCATTCTTCTTACCAATAATGAGTTATTGTTGTGAAGTTTGGGAACTACATATATCACCAATGTACATTGTATTACAATCTTACAAAAGAGGGTGATTAGTGGTAATAGACTTCATCATACTAATGCTTTATTTAATATATGTAGACTACTAACATGTCAAGACCTAGTAGATTTTAAGATCTTATCAACTATGTATAAAGTGTATAACAATTTACTGGTACCTGTCGATGTGCAGTGTTTGTTTTCAAAACAAACTTCTTCACGCCCTTCCCGAGTTCAATATCAATATGTCCGACAATGTGTTTGAACTAACGTTAAACTAAAGTGTTTAGCAGTCCATGGTGTAAAATGCTGGAATTCATTAACTTCCAGTACTACAATAGTGTCAAGATTTCATGCATTTGTTTGCACATTAAAAAGGAACATGATTGACAAATATAACTAAAAACAGGTAATTGGTCAAAACTGTATATTTAATTCTAACTTGCACTTCACTGTTATAAATAAGTGAGCATATCGCAACTTGAAATATGATTGGATTGTAAATTGCTGCAAGGCAATATAAATTATTAATTGTCAAATAATTACTATTATCAATGTGCTATTTTTGTGTATTTATATTGTAATAGCCAATAATAACTGACATTGTACTATTATGTAATATCTGCCATATTCCATGTGTTGTAAGTAAATAATTCTTAGGGGTATACAGATACAAGAGTTTCTTCAGTGTTCCCCTTTTTCTGACATAATCATTCTGGTATACCATAAACACTGTATATATTGTTCTTTTGTTGGAAAAATAAATATTTACTTACTATAATAATTGCCATTGAAACCAAAATATGGCACTTGTGTAGAATCCGGACCAACCTCGATTATATATTTAAAAAATACTATTTTATGAGTCACTATTTTGAATAATAGTCATTCATAAAATTGTATTTTAATATTCTGGCATTCTGTTAGTTTTAAATGTGCTGTCAGAGAAGAAAATTAGGATTTATAATTAGTCACTGATACAGTATAAATAAGTAGCAGCTAGGTCCTGATAGTACTACTAATTCACGATATAAATTCACAGCTGACACTTATACCAGCAGGTGTCAACATTGTCATTGACATTGTTGATGTGCTTCCCTCCATGGTTACTAAACTGAATAATTGTTATGTCTCACTGGTATAGTTAGTTCAATTTCATCTAATGAACAACAGTAATCCATAGTCTCCCTCCATGGATTGATATTTGTCCATGATTGCATGATGCATCTATTATCGTATGTAGCTGTCACTGCTCCAGTTGTCAACACTTTCCCTTTAATTGGATCATAAAATTGGCTATTAATCAGTCACACACATGGATGAACATTAACGTTTATAATTATCCAGCTCATCACAAGATCTTCTGGGTGTTGATACATGATAATGATATCTTTAGAAGTGACATCATCATAGATGCCGAGATAAATATTGAACAGTCATTGAGCATTGGCATAGATGCATGCACTGAAACAAAACAGAACGCCATGTGATAATCATTACAACATTGTAAACACATTTTATAGCAATGTGTCATTACATAAACCCCCCAGTGCAGAGAGTATTAAAACTTGTACTATGCTATGCAGGCTGTTTAATTCCCTGTCGGTGTCACTGTCAGTAACGAGAAGCTAGTATTAGATGAAATTAAAATGAGAGCTGCCTGTTCCAGGTCTAGTTGAAATCCCATGTCATTCCATTGTCGTTGATAGTGATACAGATATCTTTTGTGAACTGACATTTAAAAAATGATAAATCATACTTTAGAGGGTTGTATAACATAAAAATATAAATCTATATTTTACACAGTGTACCAGTCAACCTGGAACATCTATCTGATGATATGGATTGTATAGTTTCAAGTTACATCAGAACCTTTTTTATCAAATTCAGCAATAGTAAATCTGGAAATTGTATGCTACATGAAAATCAAATTTGTGGTAGAGATAACAGAGTACAGTACATACTACATGTATGTACAGTACTTCGTAATGTCACTCACATATTCAAACCCAGCATGTACATATCAGATAACAGGGCAGACACACCACTATTAGCTTTCCCACTGGTGGCCATGTTAAAAAAATTGTCAGATTATAAGAAAAGTGTACAGAAGAAAAAAATCTTATTTTTGTCACAGCTACTGCCATCATGTCATTGTCATTGATATGCTGATATTTTTTTAATCACACACAAAGACCTAGATGCTAAATAGGCCTACAATACAAATACCATTCAAACTGAATTGTGTGTCTTGAAGTTATCAATTGGAACAATCTAAAAACAATTATCTTGTAAGGGGGCCAACCACCCACCACTTTTTAAGAGTGCCACCCACCATTCCCACATCCTACCAAAGTTTAGTTCCCAACTGCCATTTCAGCCAAACCCCTTCTCTACTTATGAAGCCCAGGTTCTAGATTATGCAGAACTGGTCTGTATGTCATCAGTTGCATTGCAATTTAAATAATAGTTCCCATTAAGAAAACACTGTAGGCTCTATATCATCCATCTTCCATTTAAATGTCTTGCAATGAGAATAACCTTATTTAGTTTGATTCCACTGAGATCAACATTACCATCGTAACGTCACAATTTAATTTAGCAAATTGAATAAAACTGGTTCAGATACTTGCTTTCTGCATATGATTAATATGCATTCATTCTACAGTAACTTATCTAGAACAATGTACCCAGGTAGTTTCAAATTATTAAAACTTATTGATTTTTGAAAGCTGGGATTTAAGAAATATCTTTGCCCACATCCATCTTAGATGGCCTATAAGTTCACTCACTGCAGCGTTGACAGCTGGCTGCAGCTTGTTGACAGCCAAACACAGCCTTTCTCTATTCATCTACAGATGTCACCCACATGGCAATGATACATCATCCATCAGAAAACTGACAGACAGGAAGTGGTTCTCCATTTTAAACATTATTTCATCACTCATATCCAACACAAGTATGTCAAGGTTCTAAAGCAACAAGTTCAATGTTCACATAGAAACAAGAAAGGAAGTCAGTGGTTTATATTCAGAATAGATCTACAGTTTAGTGTAAATTCCAATTTAACTATAGTGACACTGCAGCAACAGTTACGTTATCCATTTTTATTTTTGATTGTGTACTATGTACTATTGTATGTCTGTAAATACAATTCTGATTAATAAATACACATTTTATAATTTTTGCAACTACCAACCAAAGTTTGGGACAAGTACTTAGTGTTGCAGTTAAGTACTTCTTTCTGTAGTTGTAAAGGGATTTTTAAATGACAAGTATACAGTAGTTGGTCAGTTGTATTTGCCAAAATGTCAAGTCCATTTCAGGTACATAGCTTGAGTATTTAGGAATTAGAATACAAATAGAATACATTTTTGTAAGATATGATGACATTAATTGCCATCTGAATGATATGGTTGATCACTGCAACTCAAATGAACTTACATGTACTTGTACTTGACCAAATCTACTTGTAATTGTACTTGATAAGGTTATGTTACAAAGTACTGGTACTTGTACTTGACATAATCTTGTACTTGGAATTGTACTTGATTAAATGTACTTGACTCGGAGTCTGGGCCATACCATGCTTTCTAGAGAAGTCGAAATGTCGTTCAATTGATCAAGTCTGCCAATTAGTAAAGTGTAAAGCACTTTGAGCAGTACTAATGACTGGGTACTGCACTTTACTTTACATTACCCTGCTACCAACATCTGGAATACTTAACCTGGCATCCACACAGATCTGTTATCAATTAACTTTCTCTCAGGGACTTTAATATACATTTACTCAAAATAAACAAGGACAGAAACTATAGCGCTTTTTGACACTAACATTGCATAGTCTTTTCCCACAAATTACTTTCCCAACTTGTTTCACTAGAAGAAACGGAACACTGATAGATACCTTTTTCTGTAGGCTAAGTAAGTCTGTACTAGAAAGTACTGCTGGGATTCTTACAGAAAACTTTCTCTGATCATCAACCTTATTTTTTAATCATTGTCATTATTTTCAAAGCATAACTTCCTCCTAAATCTGTAAAAAAATACATACACAAAGTTATGAAGCCATGCAGAAAGTCAAAATTGGAATATATACTTATAATTTATACAACAAACTACATAAACAGCAAAATGTGGATCCCATTTTAAAATACAACATAATGCATGAAGTAATTATGTCAGTACATGCCTACTAAAATAATGAAATTTAATAAATACAAACATAAAAAAATTACAAGGATCACTCAAGGATTGCTAGTCTATTCGATATCGGGACACACTTTATAAGCAATTAAAAATGTCTGACCCTATTTCACCAGATTATGAGACTGCAAATACCCGGTACTAACCTAAAAACATACAACTCTATATTAAAAAGAAATGTTCGTGCAGCTAAACAAATCTATTTTGAGTCACGATTTAACTAATTCAGATATGCTTTAAGAAATACCTGGAAAACCATAAATGAAATTCTTTCAAGAAATACAAGAAAGAAGATATCGTCAAGAGGCCCTCACCCTTTATCAAATTTTTGCCAGTCTAAATTTCTCTGACATGCTACGAAGCACGGTCGGGCACGCGATCGAACGCGCGGTCGGACACGTTATCAGATGCGCAGTATACATACTTATATATATATATATATAAATTTTGGTAATCATACTTGAAGATAAACTAAAAATACATATTACCATTTATGAAGGCAAGGCAGAGCACATGGCTGAATGCACATCTGGTGTGTGATCAAAAACGAAAGTAGTAATAACAATATAAGTATGACAGCAGATATGTATATTTATTTACATAGGAATTAAAGAGATACTTCTTAAAACACAGTAGCAACCATGAGTATATATAGGGACACTGATATTGGTTTCAAAAAAGGCGATCAAGTTATAACGGCAAAATCGAGGTAGGTCTTGATTCTATACAAGTGCCAACTGGGCCCAAGGCAAATTCCATTTCAAAGAAAGTATTTTCCGTTTCAGAAAAAAAACAAATTCTGTGTCCAATGATGCATTTTCCATGTCAAAAAGTGAAAAATAAGCCTATTTCTGTTCAGAAAAGTAATATTTTATTTCAAAGTTAACTTGTTTTCTGTGTGGTTAACTTTTCTGACAACATTTATTTGTGCAATATTTGCAACACAATAACAAATGTACATAATCAATTTCGATAATAAAATAAGTCCTGTCACACAATGACATAAATAACTGGTTGTTTCTAATGCAGCAGTGCTTAATACATAAGTTAACAAATGAAAATACCAAATTAACAATTATGAATGTTCAAATCACTGATGCTGTTTCACTGATAATTTAGTTCAGCCATTTTAGCTAGTGCTATATATGACGCCATCCAACATAATTTTTTAGAACTAGAAACTCGGGTATGTCACTTTAAGTCAACGTAACCTAGGCTGTTGTTATTTCTTCAAATTTTTTGTTCGAAACCGGAATATGCACACTCATGCTTGTTCTAACGAGGTGACGATTACATTTAATTATTAATTAATTTGCTTAACGAATAGCTAGACAATGATCGCGAAAGGTTTATGTTAGCGCCTTCTGCGCTTGTCCCTGTTTTCGTCCGTGGACCACCACTAACAGTTAGGTGACAATTATCCTAGCAACTGGAGGCCTGGCTTAATCGGTTTATGGCGTGTGTCAGGCAGCTGGCCAGGCGATCCGGGTGGTCAATTTTCAAAACCAATCTCCGTAGATTTTATAACTGGCTTCGCAACAGTTTCAATGATGTAAAATGGCATGGACGGGCTGGCCCGCGCAAAAAACAACAGACAGACCCGTTCACAATCAATTTAAGCCCATCCAAAAACGCTTTTTTCGAATTTTAACCGTCCAAATTACAGAATGACGGGTCTCGAGGTGAGGCCCTGATCCTCAAAAATTTTTAAAGTAAATGGTACTACTATAACAGATAAATCAGATACAGCAAACTAATTCAATAACTATTTTACAAACATAGGCCAAACTATAGCAGAAAGCATTCAGTCTAAAGGAAACAAAAACTATGACAATTATTTAAATAAAAAAGTTAAATCTGTTCTGAAATTTAAGAATGTTAATGAACAAAACTGTTAAGAAAACAATATATAATCTCCTAACCAAAAACAGTTGTGGATTTGATGACATTTCTAAAAATTGCTAAACAAATAATTTAGCCCACAATCGTTAAATCCTTAACCCTAATAATTAACCAAGTCATAAATACAGGCATATTTCTTGATAAACTTAAAATTGCAAAAGCAGTTCCAATTTTCAAGAATGATGATCCAACACTCTTCAAAAACTATAGGCCTATTTCTCTCCTTCCAACTATTTCTAAACTATTCAAAGAAATCATCCATAATCAGTTATGTGCTTATTTTATTCATTCTAAGCAATTTTTTTATAATCAATATGGATTTAGACCTAATCATTCAACAGAATTTGCATCACTTAAGTTGATGGATAGAATAATTGCTCAAATGGATAGTGGCGACTCGCCATTTGACTTGTCCAAGGCATTTGACACTATTGACCATTCTATATTACAAATTAAGATACTATGGCTTAGATGGCAAAACTACATTTATTCAAAAGTTATTTAAGTAACACAGGATGAGAATGTTATCTTGGTGGACATTTCCCCTTGACCTTTCACCCCAAGTAGGCCAGCTACCTAGAGTGCAGCCTGTAATTGACAAGTGTTCAGACATAAATAAGAGGAAGCCTAGTGTCAGTGACAGGACTCAAGTGTACTTTGTAGATGAGTTTGTTGTTGTCCTTTTCTACATAGTTGGTGTATGGTGCAGACCCAATAATTAGAATCAGACATACTGCTCTAACACATGCATCTCTGACTAGTATGTGTGCGTAGTTTTGTTTTAAATATATGCAGACAAAATGTATAAAAAAATATGTATCAAATGTATTTAAGGCAGTTGAAATTACTAAAAATAAATAAAATAAAAATAGTAAACCTGGGATTCATACTGTTTCTGGGATGTTAGATCTGTGATAACTTTAACATTAGCATGACTACGACATTAATGAGTTTATGTCATCAAAGTAGATAATTTAAAATTAATAACTAGATGGGGTACAGTAACAGTAGAAGCCAACAATTGGTCGACAGGAGCAGGATTCGATACACCGTGCTGCAATGTTGAAGCATTTCAAAGTACCTGGTAGTTTAATTCCCCCCACACTGCCTATGTCGATGAGATCACACTCAAAGCCATTGATCCCTTCTTCTAACTGGTCACTATAGACACAAGGGGAAGCAAAAGATGCGATAACTGTGTGGTTAACTGACTTGTTGAACCTGCTGTAGGCTCCATCTCCCAATTGCGTGATTCACGTTGAAGTGTCAATGACGCATTCTGGTCAATTCTGCTAACCACCATGGACAAGAAGAGATTGAATGAACAAACCAAAATAGATCATAGCATCTTGCCATTCTCTAGTTCCCCTACACATGCACATCTTGGTTAGCTGGCACAGACATAATTAACTAGATAGTAGCTTGAAGAATGCCCAGTACATCAGCATCTTTTGTTACTAATAGCATAGCATCCCTGACTGCAATGTTTTTGATAATGGAGCTGTCTCCCTGGGGGTTTGTGGGGAGCCTTGTTGGTGTGATGGTTTAGTTGAGGGATTGGTTGCAGATAATTAGTGGTGATAGCTGATAGCTTATGTTGCTTGAGCCCTGATTGCTTTGGGACTTTGTGTTTGTTTGACTTTGAGATTGACAAACAACTCCAGGAAAGCTTTGGTGTTGCTTTATCTATATATAGGCTTATGCTGGTTAATTACAGCTCACTGCTGGTTAATGTGAAGTTTAATATGTTATCCTGTATGAAAATATATCTCTATAGGTAGATTTTTAGTGTGTTATTTCCCTAATATCCAGCCCTGTTAATGTCCCTTACCTGTTCTGTTATCTCCCTTATGTCCCTAATAAAGAGAGTGTTATGGGCCGAGTCCAGGGCAAATCCCAGCATGCCAGCCTCTCTTAATGACCTTCTACATGGGGCACCCAGAGAGGCTGTTTTCATGGCTCACTTGATGACCCTGTAATGATAACCCTGATAATATTACCCCCACAGTCTAGTCTGGCCTGATCACCTTTCCTCTTCTGCCAGATACTTAGTTGACAAGTCTGACATATAATCAGTGTTAACAACTTGCTGCTAGAATTGCTGGTTCAGTTGGTTTATTTTACACCATTCTATATACCAGGTAATTGTAATCTGAAAAACAGAGTGTTTATTTTGGCAAAACGTAGTTGCATACTAATAAGAAATGCCTTTAGATAAAGGCTAGCTTAAAAACTTTATTATTAAAGTATTGTCTTCAGAATAAAAAACTGCAAAATATGTTGATTTTGTATCATTCGTTTTCTACAGGCATTTTAAACTGTTGTGTCTTCAGCAGAAAGACAGGTGTGGGCCACCAACAGGATGTAAGGAAATGGAATTAGCTCTAGTGTGTAGGGTAAGGTCAAAGTCCAAGCTTCTGTTGTCAGCTGTCAATTAAAGCCAAATGTGTAGTAAGGCTAGTGACCCTTTTGTTTGCCCTTCATGGTTGGGGTTGAAATGAACTTGGCACTTGCTTTGATAGTACTGTTGATGTAACTGCATGCGATTAGTAATGGTTATGCACAATATTGCAAACAAATCCAATTTAATTAATTAAAAGATTTGAATCATTATACATGTGCTCCTCCAGTGTTGAATAATCTTTAGTAAAATTTTTAGTCCTTTGGGCCGAAGGTCCAACAGACTTATGCCATCACTCTGCATCCGCTGTCCGCCGTTAGCTGCCATATCTCAGAAACCGTTCAGCAACTTTTTCTCTAATTTTGCATAGGCATATCTTAGGGTACTGCCACTATGCACAATAAATCTGTATTTGATTGACTCATTGTAACGGTCCCCCAGGTCCCCCAAACTGGAAATGTTTCACATTGTGCCTTTTTTTTTATAACTCTTCAGTAACTTTTTCTCTGATTTTGCATAGACATTTCATGTTGTAGTGCCTCTGTAATTATAATCAAGAAAAATCTGTATTTGATTGAATCATTCTAAGGGCACCTCTTGTCTGTTTTTTCAAGTATATTTATTCATGAGCTGATTGAATGACAGCTAGTGACTGCTATGGTATTTCAGCAAATCAGAACAAAGCATTTCAGACACCCTGGTCCTCCGGAGCAGTAGTAAACAACAAAATGGTGGACATCGTTGCGGAGAATTGTTAAATTCGAAATTTTATTTTGGATTATCTCAAGTTACACCATCAATATTTCGACAAAATGCTTGACAGTATTCATGAATAAGGATATTATACTAGTTCAGATAGTTAGAACGACTTTGGATGCTTTTTGAGGTGAAAATTCAACAACTTGCCAGTGCAATGTTTGTCCTGGCATTGCTGCTAGAAACTGCAAATTTTTACTTCGGAAAAGATCATAAAAAGTTCTTAATGGATTTAATAAATGTTTATGTTATTTGGTAGCTAACATGTGTGGCTACATTATTTCACTGGACGTAGGGCATACATTCACTCAGTAATTATCTACCAGCAAGATAAAAGGTTAAATTTTAGTCCTTTGGGTTGAAAATCACTCCGCTGTGCACCGTTAGCTGCCATATCTCAGAAACCGTTCAGCAACTTTTTCTCTAATTTTGCATAGGCATATCTTAGGGTATTGCCATTATGCACAAGAAATCTGTATTTGATTGACTCATTGTAATGGTCCCCCAGGTCCCCCAAACTGGTAAATTTTAACATTTTGCCTATTTTTTCAAAAACTCTTCAGTAACTTTTTCTCTGATTTTAGATAGACATTTCTTGTGGCAGGGCCACTGTACACAAGAAATCTGTATTTGATTAAATCATTCTAACGGCCCCCCAGTGTCCCCCAAAATGCAAAGGTTTCACATTTTGCCTATTTTCTTAAAAAACTCTGCAGTAATCTGCAGTAACTTTTTCTCTAATTTCGTATTGATATTCCATGCTGTAGTGCCACTATACATAAGAAATCTGTATTTGCTTAAATTTTCTTTAAACAACCTTTAACTGTGCTACATATATTGACAAAGCTGAAATAATAATAGATGGAAACAAAATAAAACATGTCCAATTCACAAAATTTCTTGGAATAATTATAGATGAACACCTAAACTGGAAGACTCATATTAACAATATATCAATTAAAATAGCACATAATGTAAACAAACTAAAACACTTTCTTCCTATATCCATTATGAAAACTATTTAGACTGCATTAATTCCATCACATTTATAATATTGTACTCTATTATGGGCAAATTCATATAGCACAAACCTACGCAAACTAAAAGCTATTCGGATAATCAGATTATCCCAATATACTGCACCCTCAAATCCACTGTTCGCGAAATTTAAACTATTAAAATTGGATGATACATACAAATATCAGTTAGGTGTTTTTATGCATAAAGCAACAAATAAACTCCCAGTTAGCATGTCAATAATGTTATTGCAACCTGATAATGTACATAAACATAAGCTGAGAAACCATAATGCATATTGAATCAAACAAATAAGAACAAAAATTCACAACAAACTATTCAGGACCAATATTTGGAATGCACTACCTCATAATTTACAACCAATTGTATCCATCAATCAATTTAAGAAGAAACTCAAAGAGCTGTTATTGTCAAAATATCATTAATTCTTCTTATTATTATTTTG
The DNA here is from genome assembly GCA_963995525.1 of Escarpia spicata. Taxonomy (NCBI): domain Eukaryota; kingdom Metazoa; phylum Annelida; class Polychaeta; order Sabellida; family Siboglinidae; genus Escarpia; species Escarpia spicata. The sequence goes on from OZ023212.1 coordinate 53,060,209, forward strand.
TTTGAGATATCTTACATTATAAATTAACCATAAGCATGCCATCATTTTATCATGGTATAAATGATTAAGTTTGTATTTTGTATTCATGTTTTACCTGAAAATTAATGCATTTATTCTTTTTACATTATTACGTTCTAATGAGTGCAATTTAATTAGTAGTCAATCTGTTCTAAATGCATCTATGGCATGATTTATTCACTTTGTTCCAGAAGAACTTACTGTCCTACTTTTATGCTTTAATTTTATGGAACAAGGAAACTATTTTTAAATTATTATGTTCTGGTGGTCCTTGCTATATGCACCTAGGGGTTTCTAGAGGATCTCCACAGTTGCAATTTTTTTTTCTTTCTGTTTTATAATCTATTGTACATGTGTTCACTAATTTGTACTTGTAACCGAAATAAAGATCATTCATTCATTTAACACATACACTGTATACAATCTTTACGAAACGGTCTACTCGAATATTTTATTTCCAGGTGTATCTTCACTGGCATGAATATAATCTCCACTAAACATGTCAACATTTTATTTCCATCATAAACATTAATGATCTGTAACTATGGTTCACTAAAAAACATTTGATTAATAATTACAAACTTACAATATAGTCCAAAGGACTTTAGGACCTCTTGGCTCATGTTTATTGAATGGCAAACTACTGGTTGTTGTGTTCTTAGCAATCTGTAAACTGGATTTCCCTAGTTCAACCCAAACTCTTGCCAATCATCCCGTGTCGATATTTAACAAGGTCCTGTCACTTGCTGACATTATCTCGGCTTCAAGGAACGTATTGATTGCTGAACCTACTGGTGACCAGGTTGTGCCCTGGATTCTGTCAGAACTCAGAATCATACGGCAAATAACTAATAAGCTCATAGCAGGGGATTCCCACAAACACGAGTGGAAACTTGATTGAGTACAAGTTCATTGTCCAGCTGCCAGCATCATGAATATGATGAATATGAAATACTGTGTAAACTTCTAAATAATTGAATTTTCCATTTATATATTTGTGATTCGTGACATCAAAGCAGGCTGCATTAGCAGAAATGAGAGATTTCATAGCAATCTGATTGATTGATGTCACGTGGAAACTGGGACAAAGCTCAAATCCATGTTCGTAGGGAGTGGACCCACCCACAGACAAAAACACATGAGTCCATGTTAAAATTAATGCATTGCCAGGCAATGCCGATGCATCTTGTGACAGACAAACCAATCTGGCTGCTGACACTGTCTTTGATTTGCTGACACTGTCTCGGACATACTGACACTGTCTTAGACATGCTGACACTGTCTTTGCCCTGCTGACACTGTCTTTGCCCTGCTGACACTGTCTTTGCCCTGCTGACACTGTCTTTGCCCTGCTGAAACTCTCTCAGACCTGCTGATACTGTCTCTGCCCTGCTGACACTGTCTTAGACGTGCTAATATTGTCTTTGCCCTGCTGAAACTGTCTCAGACCTGCTGATACTGTCTCTGCCCTGCTGACACTGTCTTAGACGTGCTAATATTGTCTTTGCCCTGCTGAAACTGTCTCAGACCTGCTGACAGCCTGACATTGTCTTAGACCTGCTGATAGCCTGACACTGTCTTAGACCTGCTGACATTGACACTGTCTTAGGCATGCTGATACAGCCTTACACCTACAGATACCACTTTAAACATACTGACACTGTTTTAGACCTGCTGACACTGCCTTAGGCATGCTGACATTGTCTTAGACTTCATGCCACTGAGCATTAGACCAACTGACAGTGACACTGCCTTAGTGAGTAGACATGTTGACACAGCATTGGGCCAACTGACACTGCCTTAGTGAGTAGACATGATAACACAGCTTTGGACCAACTGACACTGCCTTAGACTCGGTGATGCTGTCTCAATTCAGTATCCATTAAATATTTAGCAGAGAAATGTTGGCCACATTATGCAAAGTGTCACAGAACCCTGTTCCTGTGTCACAATCAATATTAGTTTACCTGCCGCAGAGCCAAGCTGCATGGGCCCAGCAGTGTTGTACAAGCAGTCAGTTGCAGGCACACATGCAGCTTTAATAAAGACTACCCCGGGGGTAGGTTTTTTACGGTTGAATGCATACAACCAACAAAGCTGCTAACACAGTCTGATCCTCGTTTACAATTTTTTCGTATGTGCATCAGAAACAACAAAATTGTGTTTGATTAAGTTCTTGAACAATAAATTCCACTTGATCATGAATTACTACAAAATTTATATAGTCCAAATGTCACGGTGTAGTTTCAACTGTGCAAGTTAAAGGAAGATGTATACACATGATTCCATGAAGGTGAACTGCTCACTTCATTAACATGTCAACAGTGCAGAAATGTAGTAACCAAGCATGCCTTGTGTTGACTCTAAATATCTTCACTCTGCCTATCATTTACCTGGGGCAGACCATCAACTTGTCTGCACATAATCTCCCTAGTGCTATTTGCATGACAGGACCAAATGTTGGGCATGCTCTGACAACAGTAGGCATTTTAGCAAGGCAGAATGCCAGACTGCAGAGGTTTGGACTCTGTGATCACTGGAGACAAGGTCTCTTGAGGTCTTATGTGAAATTGATATGTGCTGTCTGTCAGTGTTACAAGGACAGACATGTTGCAACTTTGCTTGATCAAAGACGACACATTCACCCCTGAACCCATCACTAATGTCATCCAAGACAGAAGGAGAACCTTGTTAGTGAGGCATTCAGTCAGTATCTCAAAGTCAAAAGACAGCAGAAGAGAAGAAAGGCCCAGAAGAAAGGATTTTACAAGCTAAAGAATCTTTGACTTTAAACTTTCTGAAACATAAAAAGGGTTCACAATTTATTAATAATAATACTACTAAACTTCTGCAGTGCCTAATACAAGAATCATTATAAAAAAAAAATTGGGACGAGCAAGAGTCATCATTAGATCAAGAGGCCGCCAAAGGTTAGGGTGGGAATGTGATTGCAATTAAATAAGTCTTTAATTATTTATGAAAAGTAACGATAGTTTCAGATGATAATAAAATGATAGGGAGTTTATTAAATCAACGCTAATGTATCTGAGACTATTTAAAAGTTACCAACTGTTTATGAGAACATAATGATCAGGGAGAAGAGGTTACTGGCACAACATCCACACCTAGATAGTTGCCACCTTGTGTATGAATTGGTTCTACAGCCCCCATCCCAGGCAGTCCTTTATTTGCACTGCACGATATCCAGACACTGGTGTAGACAGATGAATGGCAAGCCATTTTCCCAGGCTGCGACACAGTGAAATTGCATCAGCTCACCAAACCCATTGACCGGGATGACACGTACAAAATTGCTTTGTGTCTGCAACTATTCTAGCCGTTTCCTTGCTAGTTCAAACTTGGTATAATTTTATAAGATAATCAAAAATAGTTCCCAAGTAGGGTCATTTTCAAACTTAGCTGTATGTCCATAATAGAGTAACAAAGAATATTATCCAGCTATTTTCAGATTGCAAGTTGGACTCTGAGATTAAACCACATCTGCAGACTTAGGTTATAGTTGGATAGACAACCCCCTAAGGTCTTAGGTGTATAGACCCCCCCCCCACTAATGCTTCCCATTGCAGACAATACATGAGGAGCAATGCTACTCAAAATGGTAACTAGGACACATCCTTGTTGCTGCGTAAATAAAAAGTAAAACACAGCGTAAGTAATTGTTTGTAACTGTATCAACAGTCTGCATGCCCCATGGAAGCCCAGCTTGTTCTACCATTCACCCATGCATGTGAGCGTCGTGCTTGTGTAGGTCTATGTGCATGTGGTCTATTCAGACATGTAGGTTTTCACACTGCAAACGTACAGCAATCATATTACCAAAAAATATTACAAATTACACCAGGTGTGGCCACAGTAGATTTTTCATTAATTAGTAGCTCACCTGGGAATTACTGCAGTTGTTATGAATTAAGTACTGGGTTTTCTCCATTAATCAATGCTTTTGTGGTTTTATTATGGTTTCGCACCAACAAAATGAAAAAAATCAATAGGAGTGGAACTGAAAAAAAATAGATTTTTCCACCCAAAGTGATTTCGATTTCACTGTGTTTACATCAACTGGTTTCTGGAACTGCAATCAGCCTTCAATTCCAGGATCGGCCTAGGTATGGTAACATCTTTCAAAGAAATCTGGTGTTGGTGTCACTGGCAGACCTGGTTTTATGGCATCATCCTGTGCAGTGCCCCTGAAGTGGTGAACTGTAGAATGCATTAGACCACAACACGCACAAGGGGGAGTGCTAATGTCACATGTATTCACCTCTGTGGAGAATCATAGTGGCATATGGCTAATGCAAGCACTGGAATGTTATTGGTCTTTTATCTGCATTTAGTAATTAGCAATCATCATTTTGTTGTTACAGCCCCATATGCACACACACACACACACGCACACGCACACGCACACACATACACACACACACATACGCACACATGCACACACGCACACACTCTCGCATGCATGCACACATAGCTACACTCAAATTGCACGAAGTATGCATACATCACATTGGCATTGTTCCAAATATAATGCCTGGACATGAAGACTGATGCTTATCAGAAAACTTCTAAAACAATCCTAGTTCATCCAGCCATGGCATACTTCAATATGCAGCAAGTAATTGCAGTAATTTCCCACTGGCAACATCCTGCAGGAAATTGACTATAATGTAACCCCTAATCTTCCAATAGTCCCTGGCTTATCTCCCACTCTGTCTAGCAGATTATCTTTTCCAGAATGTCCCACAAAGAGGTTATGTATGTCATGCACATAGCTGCCAGGGTCGTTAATGTCATCCGATGTGAGGCCCTGTAATCATGCGGCCAGCTTACTGTATACTTGTTTGTTAGCTATATTTATAACAGTAAATTACAGTACTTAGCACATTGTCTTCATCGACCACACCTTCTGTGGCTTCTGATTGGAAGTTGCAGCTGTAATTAGAGGTACTCCATCTGACGGAAAACAGGTCACTTTTGTTGGGTGTATAATAGTTTGTGGAACAATCTTCTGTTCTTTCTCCTTTTCCTGTATGAGTTCTTCTCATCTCATCTTGAATAAGTAAGCCCAATACTGGGCAGTATTCCACAATGGATACTAGCGCTTTGAGTTATGCTATTATCATTGTGGGATGTGGGAACGTCTTACATTTTATTACAATTTATCCGTCTGCCATCAGTTGCCCATGATTTCACTAAAACTGTGTTGCAGCTTTGTACTGTCTGGTGGTATTGGCCTATTTACATTGTTAATTACTTTTTATTCCACATTTTACACCGATGGCATGCAAGGAATACAAATGACCAGCATTGCACCATGAGGTGGCAGTAACTATGGCAACAAATCCTTGCTAAAACAATGATTTCCTGGTGATGCATACAACATAAGGGCATTTAGCGGGTCATCCCAAAGATGTAACTTATTAAAGATGAAAAATTTAAATATTCTTAATTTTTGAGTTAACAGTAATCGGTTTTAATTCCATTCAATACGTTTTTTGTTCTCCTACTGCTTTGAATAGATTAACAACAAACAATATTCACAATTTAAAAACAATTACATTTAAGTATAAATTACTACAGCTTCCAAGTCGAATGGGTTTATTTAGTAAATTTGATGTACTGTGATTTGATACTTATCTGTACAATGAGAAAGTAAACAGTAGATTTCAGATGATGTAAGATTTGTTTAAACTTTTGAGAAGGCCCTTGGACCCAGCTGGTGAGATGTCAATTGTTTTGTCACATAGACCAGAGGGAAAATCAGTCATCAAATTCACTTGCCTAAAATACCTGAAGAGAAAGTGTACCTTCCATGAATCGCTAAACAACTCGTGCAACTTATTTCCACAACAGAATTATGCAACCAATGTCCTTATCGCTGACCTGTTAAAGAGAAGATCATTAATTAATATTCCCAAAGCCAACACATGAATTCATTGCAATCAAATTTATTCATTTACATTGTCTAAATCCAGAAAATAAGTCAAGATGAGGTATTTTTTTATTAATTCTTATATGTGAATATAATTTTGTTTGGTCTCCTTGGAAATGGATGCATCTTGTGAGATAAAAATTGCATCTGAAACTTAGATTCTATTAAAGAAGATTACCAGGTTAGATACTAGATACCGGTGTGTATGGCTCAGAACTCAGAACTCAGAATCAATTTATTTGACCTATAAATACGATACATATACAACGAATAACGGTTGGGAGACTCCCATTAAGATATATAATATCACTACCACAGGAGCCACCCCATAAATATAAACAACAATAACATTTACATGACAAATCAAAATAGCATATGACTTGTCTTTATAGTTGATAGTTACTCAATGTGTCAACATGCATAGATAATACAAGGACTGATTATATGTACTCGTGTACACATTGACGTACATATGGATACTTAGGTACACATTCTAATACGTATTACGAATTACAAATAAAGCAATTATGGATACAACAAGTGGATTCATAATTTAAAATAAAAACATTTTTGTGTATGTTGAAAAAACATATAGACTGTGGGTGTAAATTTTATTAAAGATATGGTGCTGTACTTAGTGTTTCTTTAGTAATACATGTTGTAGTTTCATATTATTACATTTGTATCACTATTCACTTGCAATGATATTATAATTAACTATTCAATTTAACTAAATAAAAATGTATCGTTGCAGGTCGCTGGCATGTTGTTGCTGGGATTGGCCGTGTACATGCGGATAGACCCACAGACCAACCACTATGTGAAGGCTGGGTACGCGGCTGAGATCAACACCTTCCACATCATATGTTACATCCTCATGGCCAGTGGAGGGGTGATGACCTTCGTCGGCTTTCTCGGTTGTTGTGGTGCGTTCCAGGAGTCACGGTGCATGCTGGGAACTGTGAGTATATGTTTGGCGGTGTTGCATTGTCAATGTGTTGTGTGCGTTGTATATCTATGTGTTGTGTCTGAGTTGTCTTGTGCTTACATGCAGTGTCTGTCAGTGAACATTGTGTCTCTGTTGTGTCTGTCAGTGTTTTTGTTGTCTAAAGTTCTGTTGAGTCTGGTAGTGTCGTGTCGTGTCTCTCTCTATATATATATATATGTTTCTCAGTGTTTTTCAGAATTTAGGAAATCAGACTGTTTTACTACATATAATAGGCTTTTAATAAATGTTACCATGCCCATTGTATCTTACATGTCACATGCTAAATGCTGACTTGTATTATTTTACAATCTTATAAATAATAAATAAAATTATTTCAAAATTGATTAGCCAGTGCAAATTCACAAATATACCATTGCGATCTAAGTGTTATGCATCATACAAATTGCAATTACTCAAACTGCCAAATGACTATCTCTTGTGTTCTTGGTAATACTACTGTGCAGGGTTAATGCGATCCAAATCGACTATCCTAGGGAATCTTCTGTATTGACAAGGCTTCAAACTCACTGCTGAATTTGTTATCGTAGTAGTTAGCGGCTCAACAGGCAGCCCGCCAAGTGTAGGCCCCTTATGACAATGTCACCTAATCAGAGCCAGAAATCAATGCAGCTTATGACAGGCGCCCGACATCGCTGAAGAGAAGTCTCCAGTGTCATGCCTTTGTCATGGCAGTAAGTGACAGTAAAGTGCGCCTTGTAAATTGTTGTAACATTGAGTTTTAAGTAATTCTGGTTCACGCAGGACTTGTGACGGTCTGACTGCAGAGAGTACTGTCGTGTGATGGTGTTAGTGTGTGTTTAGTGATGTCTTACAAGTCAGGCTGCGTCACTACACACAGATAGTGCCTTGTCTGTTGGGACGATAATTGCAGTGTGTGTGTGTGTGTGTGTGTGTGTGTGTGTGTGTGTGTGTGTGTGTGTGTGTGTGTGTGTGTGTGTGTGTGTGTGTGTGTGTGTGTGTGTGTGTGTGTGTGTGTGTGTGTGTGTGTGTGTGTGTGTGTGTGTGTGTGTGTGTGTGTGTGTGTGTGTGTGTGTGTGTGAATGAGTGTGTGCGTGTGTGTGTGAATGAGTGTGCGTGTGTGTGAATGAGTGTGTGTGAATGAGTGTGTGTGTTTGTGTGTGTGTGTGTGTGTGTGTGTGTGTGTGTGTGTGTGTGTGTGTGTGTGTGTGTGTGTGTGTGTGTGTGTGTGTGTGTGTGTGTGTGTGTGTGTGTGTGTGTGTGTGTGTGTGTGTGTGTGTGTGTGTGTGTGTGTGTGTGTGTGTGTGTGTGTGTGTGGATGAGTGTGTGTGTGTGTGTGTGTGTGTGTGTGTGTGTGTGTGTGTGTGTGTGTGTGTGTGTGTGTGTGTGTGTGTGTGTGTGTGTGTGTGTGTGTGTGTGTGTGTGTGTGTGTGTGTGTGTGTGTGTGTGTGTGTGTGTGTGTGTGTGTGTGTGTGTGTGTGTGAATGAGTGTGAATGAGTGTGTGTATGTGTCTTCATATGTGCAAGTATGTGTGTGTACATGTCTGTATGTGTAATTGTGTATCTGACTGTGTGTATGTATGACAGGTTTAATTACACACCCATTAGTTTTTCAAGCTAAAATGTAGTGGCGCAACAGGTCATCTAGGTGTGTTTAGTTTCTAAAGGAGCCGTGTTTCTATGCGCCAAGCCTAAATAGATTGTGCATGGATTTACACCCGTGTGTGACTATGTTTATATGTCAATATGAATGTTGGACAGGTAATAAAAGCTGTATCTAAAGCACATGTATGGTTTCTGTAGACCATAGTCTCGCTTAACCGACTCTCGCCTGGCTGCGTGACTTCACCAGAAAGATAGTCTGGCTCTGAATGGTCCTTCTGAATGTTATCCTCTAGATGGCAACACTCGTATACTCATAAATTAAAGCTTCATCAAGTTATGAAGTTATGTGATGTATTGTCAGGATTTGCTGTGTATTAATAATTATTAGTCTCGCTTAACCGACTCTTGCCTGGCTGCGTGACTTTGCCAGGAAGATAGTCTGGCTCAGAATCGCGTTTTGACTGCTCACTGCCAGTTAGCTCGTCTATCCCCCAGAATGTTTATATATTATGTATGTTTTCGATAACAAAAACAATTAAAAAAATAGTGCCCGAAATAGTATTAAACAAAATTAAATGACTTGTAAACTAAATGAACACAAACAAAAGTTTCAAGTAGTCTGTGGGATTCGAACCGAGGACCCTAAAAATAGCAGCTTGACACGCTACCGATTTAGGCACCACGATCAGCACATTTTGGTTGTACTTTGGCGACTACATATATTAGTTTGCGTGAGACATCGATTGCACTTTGTTTAGTTAAAGTTGTCCTTGTTTGGTATTTATATCATGCTTGTTCACACTTAATCTTTTGTTTCTGCTCGAGGATAAGCAAAGAAAGTCAATATGGAATCTTCGACAGCGACGAGAGCTGCCACTTAGTGAATATGCATGTGATTAAAAGGCACTATACTATGAAAAAGTTTAATGTCGTTTATTTTTTGTATGACATGTTTCAATATAAGTTTAATGTTGAATAGTTGTTATATAGTATAGTATTATCTGATAAAAATGTATCCTTATTTAATTTGTTATTTCGTAGTTGGCCTGAGAGCCAATCATCGTCTCTACCCGAATCTGGGGTAAAGCCCCCTACTGGTAACATTGGCTGGAGCTTAATAATCCAGGCCGTAGAGATGGGACAATGCTGCCACCTCACAGCGCCTGGATAATCGAGGCTATGTAGACCAATGATTGTGTCTGTAAAGAGAACATGGATAGGTCATAGGCTTTGTGGAAAGAACATGATCTATGTAGGCATGTCAATAGATGTTAAAGTGTGGTTCTTTTTTGTTCCAGTTCTTTGTCATGCTGTTTCTAGTCCTGGCTACAGACATCAGTGGCTGTGTTTGGGCCTATATGCAGCGTGACCAGGTAAACTGGGTGAACGGGTGGGCAAATAAATAGATAGTTTTTACTTTTATATACATAGATGGACTGATAACCAAGTTAGTAGGTGGAATGATGGATTGACTGAAACACAAACAAACCGAAGAACACACAAATGCATATTAAAACATTAAAAAAGTGTTACTTCTATCAATAGTTCTTTAAAAGAAGTAATACATTCATTATTTGGCATTAATATTTTGTTTACATTTCTATGTTCACATATGTCATAATTCCAGATATGTAGAATTTCCATGTATTACCATCTGCTTTGATCATAAAATTTGCTTAAGAAATGTTATTTCTGTTTTATTCTTAGGCAAAGAAGTCTGTGACACAGACATTTAGAAACTTTGTTGTCACAGAATATGGAAAGGATTCACTTACAGATGAAACTATAGACTTTGTGCAGTCTTCGGTAAGTAGCTGTGCTTTGCCTAAGATTGTCATAAATTAAATGATTAAAAGGTACGTTTTGTTCAGTCTTATGAACACAGCAGTTAGTATAAATAATTTGAGGTGACTAATATTATAATTTTGAAAACTATAGACTGCGACAACATTAGAATTACAAAGGCAGTTTGTCTGAATGATTTCATGTGTAGTAAATATGTGTATCAGAAAGTGGAAGTGTAAAGCTTAGATGTTGTAGTAAAGACAAGTGAAGCACTGTATAAGATATATCTGGAGCAGTGGCTAGAGCATTGAACTCTCAATCCAGAGAACCTGGGTTCCAACTCTTTCAAAACCTTGGGCAAGTTTTTAGTCCTTTGGGCCAAAGGTCCAACGGACTTATGCCGTCACTCTGCGTCCGCCGTACGCTGTTAGCTGCCATATCTCAGAAACCATTCAGCAACTTTTTCTCATATTCTGCATAGACATATCCTACAGTACTGCCACTACGCACGAGAAATCTGTATTTGATAGAATCATTCTACTCCTCCCAATTTTCACATTTTGCCTATTTTTTTAACACTCTTCAGTAACTTTTTCTCTGATTTTGCATAGCCATTCCATGTGGTAGTGCCACTATACACAAGAAATGTGAATTTGCTTCAATCAATCTAAGGGCCTCCAGGCCCCCAAAATGCCAAATTTTAACATTTTACATTGAATGACGTCATTATCTTGCCATCATTGGGAAACACGTAGGAATCGCCAAATCAAAGATGGCAGATAAGTCGCAAACAATGAAACATCATGAAATTTTGACAATTTTTGAAGAATAACTCTGCTAATATTTACTTCATACTGGTAATAACAAGGAGGCAGGCAAGCGGATAGACAATATAATATGCACATGGCATGCTAATTGGTGCAATATTTATCCGTGAAAATATACTCAAAGTTACTTTCAATGACAGTAACTGCTTCACAGATTAATTGACATTGAAATGTTTACCAAATTTGTTACTTTAGTTAGTTGGTTTATTTGTTATAAGTAACGAAACACAAAAATAAATGTTGTTGCCAGAAGATATTTCAAATATTTGCATAAATCCACTCGGTGATGCCACATGCTGCCATTCTGTTCTTTCGCGTAGGGGTGTTCTAGTTCTAGTTGTTTCCAGCTCTCAGCAACGTTCTATTAACTGACTAGTCTGTATTATTGTGGTTACAATGTAATGGTCTTATGAGGTCTCAGTCATCTAGTCAGCCTTTTTCAGAACATTATCACCAAACCGACCTTTGTATGCTGGCACTGAGAGTGGTCACTGCCAGGGTGCTTGTCGTCCTCAGTTGTTCTTTTACGTCCCAAACTGAGACTGGACCCACATTAACGTAATCTCGGAGTCAGAGGGATATAGTCCCCAATGTTGAGAGCCAGGTTTTTACACCAAATATCATGCCTGCCCGGTCTGGGTTTCGAACTCAGATGTGCTAACCACTACACTAGTCGCTCTCCCGTAGTGTTACTACAGAATTGTACATAATGAGATAATTATCTAAGATACGAGAACAAATTTTATACCATTGTTTTCAGGGGAGAATGGTGTATAAAATAAAATCAACTTGCTCATTGAGATGTTGCCTCCTTCATGGTGAAAAGTAAAATGACAAAACACAACACACATTTGAATTTGTTGGGAAATGTTTTGCCACATACAGTAAATGTCATCAAACAACTTAATTTGTCAATATAACTTCAGAGCTTATTTTATCTGCTTTCTAATGGTATATCACATATATATCACAATAATTACAAACAATGTAGTCCAAAGTTGATCTATTTTTTTCACTCTCTATATTGCGCTGATTCACGCTGTATGAATGAGTACCTGGCCATAGACAGTGGTGGATATTTGTATACAAATAGTTATTGTGCATTAATTGTAGCAAGGCTGAATACTTCCCCGAGAAGTCGAGATGGTGTTCGGTAGAACAGGTCTGCCACGGAGTAAAGTGTAAAGTGCACTGAGCAGTTCCTAAGGACTGGATACTGTGCTACAGTATATAAGAGCTTAGATTTACCTTTTACCTTTCCTCTGCCTTTAGCTGCATTGCTGTGGTGCTGAGGGCCCTGAAGACTGGCGCCTGGCGTCGTGGACCCAGTCAGACCTGACTCACATCGGAAGTGTGCCTAGTTCCTGCTGCATCAATAACAGCAAGGTGTCTCGCTTCATGGGCAGTGGCGACCTCTGTGGGCTGGCGGGATCAGTACTCCCCGGCCAGACACATCCCGGAGTGTGGCACAAGGTATGCTCTACTTGTGTCAATCCAATTTATTGTAACTCTATAACTTTTTGTTCCTAAGACTAACCTTAATGTTGGCAAATGTGCATTCTCTGTAGCTGCAACGAAAATCTGGAATCAGCTCCCTATCATGTTAAAATAATCTGAAATTGTAGCCACTTTTCGAAAAAAACTGAAGATTTATTTGTTTGAAATCGCATTCCCACCCAAAACCGTAGGTGGTCCCTTGCTCTAATGATGACTCTTGCAAAATCCTTGTTCACGATTTTGCCATATGATTTTTTGTATGTTGCATCTCTGAGGTCAGATCCTTGAGGATATAGGCATTACAGAATAAATCTGTGTTTTTATAAAATAATAGCAATTATTTAAAATAATTTTTTCTGGGTTTTTTTCAGGGATGCGGACCAATGTTAATTGCTATATTCCAAGAGAACATGCTTATTCTCATCTCTGCACAGTTTGGAATCGCTGTCGTACAGGTAATGTCATTAAATTATTACTGATTAAAGATATAAATTTAGTATTTTTCACTTCATTTATGCACACATCCCAACTGTACAGATACGATTTTTGCACAAAACAAATCAATTGACCTATCCATCACGTGGCCTGTTGCCTTACAAAAACTCCGTCAAGCGATAACAAAATGGATGACAACCATGTGGTGGGTGGTGCATTCCGTTGTATATTTTGTTGAAATTCTGGCTACAAAAGTGTTTTTATGACAAAAAGGCAGTTTTTAAAGTAACAACTGTATACATTAATGTTTGATTTGTGAGATGTTATGCCACAATAGTAATGTAAATTTTATTGTAATTCACGTATATAAACATTATCAACATTGGTGGCAAAGGAAAAGCTTTACCAAGGTTATGTGCAAAACGTTTATTGTGGTAAGTAAAACGCGACGTACTGGATACATCAATTCCCTTCAAAAGGCAATCATGAGCTTCTTTTTCAACAATGGTACATGTTTGATAGAATAAGCAATGTTTTTCGGTGTGCTCTATCAACCTGTGTGGCAGTTTTCAAAATCTTAATTCGTAGGCTTGCAATCTGGAGAAGCTGATGCATTGCTGTTAGTTGTTGCCGTTTTGATCACCAGGTGGCAGTACCAACATGGTTGTTTGTTGTTGCTGTTTTGGTCACCAGTCGGCAGCACTTGTTTAATATTGGTTCATGTCTAATTTTGTCTACTAGATGTGCTTTATTGTATCCAATTACTGGGTACTTTACTTGAGAAATTTTGTTTTAACGAACGTATTTATGCAGTCTGTGACCAGTAATAAGCCAGAGGTGTTATTTTCTGTTAGTCATTCTTTCCACAGCTGTTGCCTGTTGATTACTATTTCAGGGATGAGAAATTTCCGGTTTTTGCCAGAATTCCGGTTTTTATACTGCTCCAAAGATCATTTTTGTGAATCGTGTAAATCCGGGGAGAAAAAAAAAAGAATGTTGGGGGGGTAGGGCATATAAAATCCTGGACAACTCGCCTACGATCTATCTGCGGATTGAGTTAACCATCTATCCACCGGGTGTCGCCACGTGTTAATGACGCTGCCTGACGATTAGAGACAGAACCGACCCAACCGAGCCCGTGAATCTGCGAAGTAAAACCCTTAGTTCTGTCGGCTGTTCACTTCAGCGCTTTCGAAGTGCGCGCACAAAAGCAGTGGACCAATAGGAAACGACGATGTATCTCGTGGAGATGTTGATCATTTTCTAACACAATGGCTATTCGACGATTTGTTGTACGGCAAGACAAATTTTGCGTGAAAGACATTGACAAAAGTGTCAAGAATAAGTGGAATTGGGTGTGGCTGGGGAGATCGGCTGGAGACACTGTGTTGGATATATTCATTAGTAAATTATCAGCACCAGGGAATGCCTACTGTTTGTGGTGCGAGGCCGATGTCAACTATGCGGATTGGATCCTACAGGCTACAGTCAGATGGGAACCGAAGGCATTGAAGTACACACGCTGGCACTGCCCACACAGGTCACCAATGTTCTGTTAGAACCTGAACAGAGGGCGTATCACATAGAAGTTCGCCGATTCCATGTAGACAACACACTTCCGCAAGCACCCACAAGTTCCAGATTGGACTCATGGTGGGCTACCATATTCTCTACTGGCAAGTTCCCAGCCTTGTCAAAGCTGGTGGCTGCAATGATGAGCTGCTTTCATGGTCCTCAAGTGGAAGGGAGTTTTAGTCAGATGTCTAGCATCATGAATACTGCCACTGCCAGAAAGAATGTTAGTACATTCAACACTATTCAAACAGTGATGTACTCACTCATGGCAAGTAACAAGACTGTTATACAGGACTTCCACAAACAGGACTGGTCGCCTCGTTCACAACACGAGGGGTGCACACAAAATGTGCTCCATCCATCTTGCCAAGGAAGGAAAGATGAAGGAGGAGAAGAAAACTGAGCTGAACATGTCAAAGACGAAGGCAGCCACCAAGTACAAAGCTAAGGAAGCAGTTGAGCTGGCAACGAAGAAAGCTATAATGGCCCATCAACGGGCTGTTTTGACAAAGCTGGCCAAGGAGAAAGCTGCCCGTCAGCCAACTGGGGTTCAGCCTAGAAAATATCATTACCAATGAGTTAGTACTGTGACATGTGTCCGTGAGTCCGTGTGCTTTTTTGCTGTTGGAAATGTTAAGATTTTCTATTTAATATTGCTCAAAATACACCATATGTCGTCTACAATTAAAACATATCTCTGAGGAGTCCTCCCCTTCCCCCGATTAGATGAGACAGTCCTCTCGGGCTAAAATGTGGGCCACAGCAAAATTTCCGTTTTTTTCTCTGAATGTCACTCATCCCTGTTATCTTAATCTTGTACCGATAACTTGTCACAAAATGTTGTTGTAATGGTACATCAGTTTAATTAATGTAATATTAGATGATGCAGTTGATAGAGTTTTATACTGTAATATAGAAATATGTTATGTGTGCGAGCATATCTAACTGTTTTAATTTTAATCATTGTTGTTTAATTTGCACCAGTTTTACAAGTGTGTAAAAAGTCATGTTTAGAACTTCCAGTACTGTGGCTTTACATAGCAGGACAAAAATATGTCCCCAACACAACTAAACATTAAACATGATTTGTACACCCACATGATTTATCTATACACCCACATATGCATGCACATATTTTTATATTTGTCACTGACTTCATCCACATTTCAGTCATCTTTGTGTGTAACATTTTATATGTTTGTTTCAGTTGCTCGGCCTTTGCTTCTCCTTTTCCCTCTGCTGTGGAATGCGGCGGCAATCATACGGAGGATACAAGTCATAGCATACGGAGCTAGCCTCACTGAACATGCGGAGCTAGCCACCAACTACCAGTACATGTAAATAACAGTAAACTCATGATCTAGCCTACACTGAAATATCAGGAGCTACCCAGGTAGTCACATAAGATATGTACAGTAATATCTGTTTTACTGGTTTTATGTTGCTATAACATAGTCTTAGTTTTTGTTATGTTGTTTTCAATTTAAGTTCAGAATTGGGAGTAAGTTCAAAGCATTCTAACTTTTGTTGATATATTTTATTTTATTTTTAACAAATTATCCTTTGAGTCGTTGGGTGACCATGTCTTCTAGATGTCTCTGCATTTTACACAGTGTGCCAAGAATGTTTCTAGACCCTCATTTAACAGACACACCAAAATATAACAAAACAGGTGTACTGCTTAGGTCTTCATCAGGGCGATGTTTACTTCCATGTTGCTTAATATTATGAAAAACCTGTTTATAAAATACATATGCTGTGTGTAGCACGTAAAGTTACATCGTGTGAATTTGGCAAAACAAAGAGCACATTTTACCTCACCAGCCGAAATTTATGCCTACATCCTAGATTTGTCCAGTTTCACAGGTATAACCTAAACATATATTGAAATTTGTGTGCTTTAGTCAGGATGTATTCTTAAAATACTTGCAACTTGGAGGTTGTTGGATTCTAAAAGAGATTACTGCATGCACCACACATTGATTTCCCCTTCCACCATAACCCAATTGCGTTACCTTTGGGAGAACATGTATAAAGACACGGTCGTTAACATTTAATTTACTTGAATTAAGTTACGTGCCTCCTAGTTCAGCAGTGCAGAAAGATTTCATTTTGTTTCTTAACAATGCTTAGACGTGGTGGTTTGCCTGTGACATTCAAGAACAATTCATAAATTAGTGCCTCATCCAAGGCAGACATCATTGTATCTATTTATAGCGGACATCAATGGTACTAGAAAGCAGTGGGGATCTAAACACTCTATTCTACACTGAAAAAAGCATTTCCTGTGGGGAAATGTTAACATGTACGCAGTGTCAGATGTAGTTCTGTTGAGCTGGAAACATGTCAGTGGTGGACACGTAAATTTAAAATAAATACCAAACAGTATATCGGTTAAGCGATATTCATAACTAGACAAGACATGTTACTGAAAAAGGCAGTAGGTACAGGGTTCTTTCAGCAAAGATAAACATGAAACAGTATATATCTGATTTATGTTTTCTTGTTATTTGAAATATACACTATGCTGATAATTTTTTAAACAGTTGATTGAACAAACCCCAAAATATGTCCCAAGTGACATTATATTTGCATCTGAAATTCTATCATCATGTTTACCTGTCGGTACCCTACTTTAGATGTCACTGCTGATGTAAGAGTGATATTATGGATCCACAATCTAATGGTACCATTTGTCTGATCATTAATATAAAACAATACACAATTGTAGACAAAAGCTGCAGTGCAATACATTATAATACTATATCAATATTTGTTTCTACAATGATCACGTTAGATCTGAATTTGTACAGAGAGTATTACACCAGCAGGTAATATTTATACCAATCTGTTATTTCCATCTGACAATGGCGTCAACATGTCCGCATATTATGGACATGTATAGTACCAATAAGCTATTGTTAGCATATTATGTATATATTACAGTAATATTAATTAGCTTTAACAGTTTGAGTATGTTGATATTGTCATGTACGTGAATTATACTTTTGATTGCTTTCATTGCCTTCCAGGAGGCTGACAAATGTGTTGTCTTGTGTAGATTAATTGTATCTTTAAAAACTAGGTAATTTATGTTGGAGCAGTTCACACTTGGACAGTTTTATACATTTGGTTTTTAAATATTTAGAAAATGTAAAATATTGAAACAGCTACTGAGATAAGCAAGTATAGTAATGGGCTCATTCTACTGTGTTTTCTTTTTGTTAAATGATTGCTTTTTGCCAGCAAAATTTGCAAAATATCTTCCATTTTATTTACCCAAACATAATAATTTATCCATAAAAGGCCAATGGTTATCAAAATATAACAAGTGTATTTTCGTTTGGGTGATCCATATGAAGGTAACTACCTGGTATCCTAATGCAGTGATCACCTGTTAAACACCTACGTAGAAGAATGTTACATTACATTGCTCAATGTTATACTGAAATAGTATTGCATTTTCTGTGTATTTTTTTCAATTTATCCCAAATAATTTTGCTTGTAACTTTTGTGAAATATAAGTTGTACTTTGTCAGGTATTTTCATAGATGTTTTTTATTTAAAATAATATACTGACAGTATTACTTTAATAATGTTGCTATGATCTGCAGTGCACCTTTAACATGGTACACATCGTATTGTGCAATATTTGTGAAAGTGAGTAACATGAAAATATTTTTGAAAGTGAGTAACATGAAAATATGGTATATTTACTACCGAGTTGTTGAATGTATGCTATAGGTAAATTCAATTCATAGGGACAGCTATTTGATGTAGTATTTTCATTTGAAATTTAGTTTGTACAATTACAGGTATATTACTAAAAGAATATTTCTTGGTAACATAATATCTTTCCTCTATTTATTATTACAGATTATTACTCACTTTACACTATGCTGATAATTGGTTAATTATGAAGTGCTATACATGAAAAATATAAATCAAAAGTATAATAGTATTTAGACTGTACTATTGTATATGTTGTATGCATTGTATTTCAAATATTTGTCTGGAATCAAATAAATCTTTCTAGTATTGCAAGTAATTTCTTTGTTTTCAGTTATGAAAATCATCACAAACTAGGACACGATTATTTATCACTACCACACAGATAATAATATGGGGGTGAACTTAGATTTTGATTATAGGTATTACATACCGTGTGTTTATTCTTTATAAATCCATGTGACACAGAGTGGACTCTTGCTGGAACATGTTGAGACTGTTCCAAATATATGATGTTTCTTATGCAGAGGTTTCAGAATTGGGGACTTGTTGGATGCTGAACTCCCCAATATTTTCTGTGGAGGCTGCAGATATGTTTAGCTCCCAATATTTAAATGGGATGCAGATGGAGGTTTTTGGTAAGCCTCGAGGGAGTGCAGTTGGGAGGTTTTTAGTGAGCCTCGAGGGAGTGTAGTTGGGAGTTGTTTTGGTGAACCTCAAGGGAGTGCAGTTGTGAGGTTTTTGGTAAGTATCAAGCAGTGCAGTTTTGAGGTTTTTGGTGAGCCTCAAGGGAGTGCAGTTGGGAGGTTTTTGGTGAGCCTCAAGGGAGTGCAGTTGGGGGTTCATTTGGTGAGCCTCAAGGGAGTGCAGGTGGAGGTTTTTGGTGAGCCTCAAGTGAGTGCAGTTGGGGGTTTATTTGGTGAGCCTCAATGGAGTGCAGTTGGAGGTTTTTGGTGAGCCTCAAGGGAGTGCACTTGGGGGGTTTTGGTGAGCCTCAAGGGAGTGCAGTCGGGGTGTTTTGGTGAGCCTCAATGGAGTGCAGTTCGGGGTTTTGGTTTTTATGTATCCATAGATCAGAATGGGGGTATGAAGGTTGTTCGTTTTAAGTTGACATTCCTTACAGGAATCCTTATAGTGAGAGGCCACTGCAGTGAAAACTATCTAGTTTAACATCTCGACTACTCAAATCTGAATCAGAAGTGTTAAATATAGTCCAACCATTATCTGTTTACCAGTATCGACCTTTTCCTTTCAGTGGGGATTGCTAGTAAGTGGACCAGAGTAACACCATGACTAAGCCAAACTGCGTATTAGTCTGCCCCCAATTAAAATCATTATAGGTGAACAGTCGATTTGACTTTTAAACAACTTCGGTTCGTTAAAGCACTTTGGTAGTCTGGCTGTCAGAATAGATGTATTTTATACTTTGTGATAAAATTATGTGTACCTTTAGTGTATTGCAACTAAATATACCAATGACTTCTATAATATAAATTCATAAATATATATTAAATATCATGCTTTTTCCTCATTTATTAACATTTATGTAATTATTATTCTTCATGCTGGAATAAAAAATATACCAGTATTTAATGTATTCTTTTATAATCCTGAAACAGTGTTCACAATTTGGATGTTACACCCGTGAAATGTAAACAAAAATGTATTTAGTAAACAGCCACTAGTACAAGTTGTCTCATTCCCATGCACATGACATTTAACAAGATTTAACAAGATTGCCATCCAGAAAATTACTCTGGATGGCAGTTGGACAAGGAAGCCTTTTGGCTTATCGAGAGTCCAATACTTTTTATCTACATGTATCCCGCCTTTTTAAGGTGTGTGTCGATTTTATTTTTAAACATATTCACGCTACTAGCACCAACACAAGCAGGAGATAATCTGTTCCATTCATTTACAGTCCTTTGTGAGAATGAGAACTTTCTTATATCTAATCTACACTGCTCCTTTACTAATGTAGCTTCATGTCCTCTGGTCCTTCTATCTTTCTTAACTGAGAAAAAAATGTTTCTATGACATGCGAACTACCTGCAAATAATTATGTAACGGAAGCCTCCTTTTAAATTAAAGCTCTGTAGCAATGACATCGAAATAGTATGAAACTGTACAAATATCTGCTTTCAAGATGTGATTAAATCCAGTAAATAGTACTGTTTTCCAAGTTATACCAACTGTTGGTGATGACCGATTTTTGCACAAGAACATGCTGCAGAATTACATAATACTCGGACAGTTTCTAAATGATTGTCAATGTGTACAAGTACAGTTTACAATTTTAAATAACATTTAAAAACTTCTTGTGATTTGCATGATAATTACGCCATTTCTGAACGCCACAAAGCCGTTTATTAAATGGAATTACAAGTTTACAGCAGCATTCCATCGGTAAAATAAATACTAATTTCTGCAAATTCAGCTGTTTTAATACTAAAATAATGCCATTGATCACAACAGACTACTAAGTATTGCTCAATTATTGACAACTGTTTTAACCTTGTTGTACGGAATCTTTCTGAAGATTATGTTAACATGTAATTTAAGCCAACATTCAAACTTAACTACCGAGCACCCTAATTCAGCTGACATCCAAATATGAAAAAGGACGTCATTATCGTTCTGTGCAAAATTGTCTTGTTTTGTCGTATGTAGCCAGCCAGGGCTGCCAGAACTACCAATGGTCGTAGGATGTTTTTACGCAGCAGCTAATGCATCATCCATCCTATTTTATGACTAAACTTCATGACAGATCACTTGTTTACCGTCAGCGGCTTTTAGTATTTCATCTGAAAGACACCTATACGCAAAGTGGGGTCAACAGAATTGTCCAAGTTTTAAAACAGGCAGATTGGTATTCTCGATCGATTGCTCAGCTCTCTACCCCTGGTGCTCCTATGCCCACAATAATTTCCTGTTTCAAAGACAGCACCCCTTGTACATGAACCCCTCTGCTATTCACTGCTATACAGTTCCGTTGACCTGTATTGTAGGCACACCACCAAAATTGATGTTTCTTTTATGTGTCCGCTTGAATGATTGAGTGACTCACATTTTGCACCTGTGTACAAATGCATGTAAATGAGGTCATGCATATTGCAGCCATTCACCATCTATTGCAGACATTCCTATTCATTGAAGCATTATTTTACGCCTGGGGTATAATTTTTTTGGAATGGTCTAATGTCGAGTTTTTACAATGACTGCACTTCGAGTAGCAGTAACATTTATCAAGATGAGTAATTTGAATGAAGCTTTATAACCGAAAATGTATCTATAATTTTAACAATAATAATTATAATAGTATTGCACAAAGGTGCCTCTTCGGTTTGGTTTTTTGCTCGTCTCCTTTCAAATTCATTTTGCCAAAAACCACACTACACAGTGTCCACTCTGACATGCCAGCTCGTTTATCCAACTATTTAATATAGTTGTGCTAAGATCATCATACAAACTTTTACCGTATACAATTCACGGTCAGGAATTAATTCATGTGATTCTCTAAATTTGAATCATCACACAAATGCACAATACAACTATGCATGCACATGTTTCTGTGTTGATGTTATTGCCTTTCCGGTGTACTGGTCTGGTTGGAGGTTCCGGTCTGAGAGTAAGTTCCGGTTCCGTTTTGCGTATTGCGCATGCGATTGTACATGTCAAAGGTTAGCGCCTACTTTCGGCCCGCAGCTGTACGGTCTGGAAGGAGGTTCCGGTCTGAGAGTAAGTTCCGGTTCCGTTTTGCGTACACACAGTACATGTCAAAGGTTAGCGCCTATTTTTGGCCAGCTTAACACGGTGTTTGCCGAAAGAATGTGTGCTAGTTTACGTTAATGATACGGTTACTTTTGTAATTGTTAGTATACATAAAAAAAACTCATAATTAGCATAACTTGTAGTTATTTGCAAACAAAATTGTGTTTTATTTTGATGTCATTGTCTCAGAGCGTTGACGTTGTGTATCTTACGACTTCGTCACACAGAGCTGCAGTTTTCAGCGCTGTTTATACGCACAGCGGGTTTTGTGGTAAACACAAATTTCAGCATTTTAAATGACATGACACATACTTATTTCTGTCAGTTTGGCATGTATGAAGCTGAAATTTCGTGTATAATCTAGCAGGCCCATTGGGGGTGGTTCGTAGGTTTAGATTTTTAAAAATTTGTCGGGGGTGGGAATCTTGGGGGGTGACAATTTATAAATGACACATATCTCTGTTAATTTGATATGTATAAAGCTGAAATTTTGTGTGTGATCTAGGGTGTCCATTGGGGTAGTTTGTACATATAGGTTTTTTTCGAAATTCATCCAGATGGTAGGGGTCTCGGGAGGTCACAATTTTAAAATGGCACTTATCTCTGTCATTTTGTCATGTGTGGAGTTGAACTTTTGTGTTTGATCTAGCAAGCCCATTGGGATCTATATATTGAAGAAAAAAATTCAAAATGTGGGGGTCACAATTTTAAAATGGCACTTATCTGGGCCAGTCATGCCTGTATGGGGCATACATTTTATGCGATCTAGCGTACCCATTGGGATGGGTACGCTAGATAATTTATATTTTTTTCTAAATTTGTCCGGGGTGGCGGTTTGGGGGTCACAATTTTAAAATAGCACTTATCTCCATCAGTTTTGGAAATATGGGGCTGACATTTTGTGTGCAGTCTAGAAGTCCCATTGAGGCACTTCAAAATTTGTATGGAGGGTGGGGATCTTGGGGTCACCATTTCCAAACAGTTTTTCCCAACGCAACTCTGAGTAACTCAACAATTCTTTAATAATACATTTATGGAAACGGGTCATGCATTCACGACTTACATAAGTAAACATTTATTATCATGTCAACGTGTATAATTATGTGTGACATAACAGTTCAAATAGTATTATTAAATGAAATATAAAATGTTAAAAATTATTTATTTACACATCATAACTAGCCCTTTGTATAATACTGTGATGTTTCATCAGACAAGTGATCAAATGCAATTATAAAAAAATAAAACTATTGTTACAAATAATTATTAACTCGTAGATAACATTAGCATTTCTCATACATATTTACGTCACATTATGGGCAATCTAATGTAATGTAAATTAAACTGAGGAGATCCTTATGAAACTAAAGCTGTGATTGTTATTACGTTAAACAAAGTAACATAAAACAACAGGAATACACTAAAATGATTGGCATACATTTGCAAAGAACCAAACCACATAGCCTGTTATATAACGCTGCACTCGCTTGCAGTAAACATTGCTACAAATAAAGCATATCATAATATTTAATCAGCCAAGTAATATAAAATTTAATTATTCAGAAATAAAACCATTGTCACAAGTAATCATTAATTCATATATAGCATGACTGTAATAATAATAAAATAAGATATTTATATAGCGCCATAATCACACAGTGCTCTACGGTGCTTTACAATACAATCATAATACCAAACCTGTATAGTTAGATCATTAAAATATTAAGTTAAATATCATAAAAACAATACAACTAAGAATCGTACATTGAATTAATAAACAATTTAAATATAAGGGCATTATACCTAAAACATATATAATATATTTAAATAATAAATTACACTAAGAGCCATCAAATAATAGAATGAGGTGGGATTAAAATAGTGAGATGACAAATTAAAGTATACAGTCAGTGACTGCAGGTGCCATTACTGTGTCTTGTATTGCAGGAACTCTGCTAATACTGCCTTTCTAAAAGCATCAACATGGCACTGGTGTATCTTGTGAGGTGGTATCATCCCTTAATAACATACATAGATATAGGTCACACTTTTCCTTTGCTATTTCTGTGAAATATAATACTTTACACAAACCAACTTGTTACTTGGTAGTGTGATAACACGCTCAATGTTATTGTAAGCGAGCTGGCAATTAGTGTGTATCGTGAAGTTTTCATTCCTACATCAGTGAGGGACGTTTTATGTAACCAGCATTGCGAAAAACTGTTCAAATATATAACATAGCAAATGTCATGAAATATGCCAGGAAACAGACTATTGTGTCTCTGTGTATATAGCACCATGTGGAGGATTGGCACATTTGCTGTTTTTTTTCTCAAATTGGCAGGAATTTATTGTCTTAATATATCCTAAATTACAATTAATGGTAAGACCTAATTGTTTCTCAAATGATGCTCACCATCACTGTGAACACACCACAACTGTGGCTGTCTTCCTGCTGACCACATCTTACCTTTATGGCTGTCCATGTCTCCAATGGCAAGCCCAGCTTTGCATTTCTCGCGTGCGTGTACTGCCTTGAAGAAGGACAGAAATCCGTTCACATTTATCAGTCATTTTGCAGCTTAATTCGGGCATCTCATAAAAATAACGGACCTACGAATGCAGGAACAATATCCATACTATCCAGATATCACAATTATTTGCAAAGTGTATTGAAACTATAGTCTGACTACAGGGCCACATGTTAAAATAATCTACATACTCCTGCATAAAACATATCACTAACCAACAGCAGGCATGAATGAAAGGCTTGTTACCATAAACACTGAAGTAGGCAACAAGCCCTGTCTCCACTGTTTTACTACACCAATGAAAACATGGACATGTGTAAAGACACACGTAATCAATAAGTGGTGTTACAGCAGTTGTTAACCAATGTAGGGGTAGAAACTATAAGAAAGTGATTGTATTGCACACAAACAGTAGGAATGGTTGCACTGGTTCGTTGGCAGGTAATACTTACTGCCATAGGGCGACAAACTTGTTTCGTCTTGTCTCCTGCGGATAAAAATGGTTGGGCTCTCAATAAGCCAAAAAGGCTTCCTTGTCCACTTGCCATCTAGAGTTAATTATCTGTGTGGCAATCTTGTTAGGTGGACAATGAAGGTATGGGGTAAATCAGTTGTTTGGATCTTTTTTCAATAGACTATATCTGATGCTTCAACTGTTGCATCATTGAAAGTCATTTTAATTAAATATCAACATAATCATACTCGTAGATGCAATGTATCGGTCAATAAGCCCATGCCAGGGGTAATTGTGCACAAAGGTTTGTGCATTTACCTGGTGGATTTGAACCACCAACAGATACCGAGACATTAGCATCTACAGGTGTACTCTTAATTTAAAATAAACAATGTTAAAAAGGAAACCACTGTTTCAAGTTTCAATAAAAAACAGACAACTTAATAAAGGCCATTTACAAAATTTGCAGATGCTGCAAAATAGTATTGTTCATTTGTTACAATTTATCAGTAAAGCTTACTACATAAATGATGGATGAAATTACCAACACAAGTTACCTGATGATGCACTGCCATAGCCTAAGGCAGTAGGGGTCTAAATTCTAGTGATAAGGGCCTGAGCAAACTATGCAGAGAATATCATAATTCACTTGAAACAATGTAGCACTACAAAGTGTACCAAGTCAGTATGATACAATTAATTAGTAAATTCCTTACTGTCATGTAACAGTATTCCCACACACTGTCAATAAGCTTAGTGTCACTGTGTCTACTTCTGAGAAAGGAAATATCACTTTATTCATACACAAATACACTACAGTGTGACAATAACAATGTAAGTACCTGTGCTAAATGCAATACTAATAGCGAGTGATTGTCCATGATTTATTAATCTATTTCATTCATTAATTGCACTATATATGGTCAAATACATTGGTATTTAGGTTGGTGTACATTTTAGTGGTAGGCACCTAGGCTAGGCCTATACATTTTTAGGTAAAAACGATTGTTTAATAGCGTTAATAATTTCAGCTGAAAGAATATTCACAAAATAGAATTCACAATTAACATAATTCCAGTGGGCAGCTGCCCCCCTGTTCCCGCATCTATGGCCGCTGGTGATAGGAATAACCTTGCAGATTCTATGGATGGTCTGTGCAATCAACCTGTGCATATGAATAATTATATAAACGTGCATGAAAATGTTTGAATGCATGAACAGTTATATGTGAAAATTCTGACTCAGCCAGAAGAGAAAATGATTTGGTTAATAATATGTTTTTAGTATTTTGGCACAATACAAACATTTGGCCCCAGATGATCTGTAATGGTTGCTTTATAAAGAGATGACTGACCCAGTACATGCCAGTACATTTCTAACTACTTACATATGTATATACTTTTAGGTCTTACTCTTATAATACCTTTACAATAAATAGGGATCATTATGTGTGCACGCAACCCCCTATACATGCTCCATATACATCATGTCTGAGTCCCATGTAGTAAGTCAATTAGGCCTGACCTCCCCCAGTTCACAGCATGTTTGTGTAATGCCACTATGTATGCTTATGTCTGCGAGTTCGAGTTGAGATGTCAGATACTGAGGTGATCATGGTGGAGATACAGGGTGAAGATATTCTGCCACCTCCATTACTGTCATTCATGGTCTATGTGCCTACCTTACACACTACATTAATACACAATGCAGTAATGTAGATCTCCCATGTACACAGTGTGTACACAATCACTGTTACCTCTGGCACCCTTTATCTAATTTTTAGATGACCCCCCCAGACATAAATCAGTCGATCATATCAACTGACACAAGTGACATTGTATATTGTATGCCCCAAAGTATGTGAACTTCCTGTTAACACATTATGTGGAGGGTGAAAACAGTAAACTTTGTGTTTATTATGTTAATTATGAGTCATAATTGAACATAATAGACACATCATACACACGCACTGTACACACATTGTACCTGTACCCACATCATTTACATGTAATAAATGCACATAATACACACATGGGGCATGAAGAATGGTGTATACAAAACAGTTTGTGTATTCAGTTCAGTCACGGTTGTTTATGGTATGTTTAATTTGAAAAGATTGTTTCAGCTTGTAAGTATTTTGATTTGATCTCGGAAAAACCCACATTTAAACAAATAAGTAATGCTTTTCACAGATTATCTGACCTAATGTTCAACTCAACTCTTTCGATGCATTTAAAAAAGTGTGTGCCTGTATTAAGCCGACTGCATATTTTTAAAACAAGTTCACACTGCACATTTTTAATATCAACTGACCAGATTCACGATGTATCAAATCCACTGAAAACAGACTTTCAATTCATAATTTGTAGGTATCTGCTTTTCAAGAACCGCTTTCTATGCTTAAAACTAGTATTCGTTGATCATTGGAGCTAATCTTGCAAATGCCATGAGACCAAAACGACAGGAAATAACTGGTCATGTTACCACGCTAACTGGATGACATATAAGTAGGATTACACGTCTTGTGAGACCCTAAACTAACATCTGAGCAATAAAATAATTGAAATGACTGTTGTTTTATGGTTCAGTTGTAGGATAATTTACTAATAACTACTCTAATAACTGTCAGCCAGGCCCTTAGCCGGAAATAATGTTTGCCAGTTTTGAATTCATCAAAAATGTGCCTTTTAGCATGTGACCAGCTTGTGTGGAAGCCAGTCACGCCAGACACAGCCATTATTGGCCAGTTTAGCTTTTTCAATGAAAAAACCAGTGTCATTTGAGCCATTTATTTAATTAATACTAATCCATTCGATTTGTTTCTCTACCAGTTGTGGAAATGACAGTCATGATAGTCATTAATGTGGGCCCATAAATTTTGAACTATTAGGTAAACTATTGGCCAGCAGGCTCCCTCTAAATTCCACTAGTCTTATCAGTTGCAATTACCCATCTTGGCCAGTCATTTGCCAGTCTTGAAGACAGGCAGATAGGTCTCTGGCTAAGCCCCAGCTGCCAGCCAGTGCCAGTGGTAGTGTAGGAGTACTTTACCCTAGTAATACAGATTTGCCAGTAATACTACCATCCCAGTCTTGTAGAGATGAGCTAAATTACATGTAGCTTGACTTCAAAGCATGTTTACCTGGTCTGCATCATGTTTACTAGTACAGACTTTCTCTAGTGGTTGTCATGGTTCAAATGGTTCCAAACAGAACCTTTGTGTAGATAAATATTTGAACTATGAAGGCTTAGGTGGCACATTCACTGGTGTTGAATGGATAAGGCAGAGCTGATAAGGACTGAATCATGGTTGCATGGCACACGCATTGTTCAGAATAATAGTTCCATCAGTCATTTTCCGCCGGAATCGGTTAACTGAATATTATCAAAGGAATTTCAAGGCAAACAAGAATGTGTCTGAGCCATAGAGATTATTTGAAAAAATATTAGACATACAAAAGTTTTGAGCATAGCTAATTTGATGTTAAGAATTTCCTCCCGTAAAAGTTATCCAAGAACGGAATGATTAAAACAGTTGGTTGACAACATTACAGGTTGAGAGATTTAACAATATTGCTACCTATTGCAGAAACCCCATATTTTTTGTTTTGGCAAGTGGACAAGGAAGCTTTTGGCTTATCAAGCTTCAAGAGACCAACTTGTTACATATGAAGGGTGTTGTGGTAAAACACAATAAACCAATTTGGGTTAGCAAAATTTCAGAATTAAAATGTGAAACCTTTCATGTGTAAAACCCGCCCTTCTGAAATATTAGGCATTCATACTGCTGGCATTAACACAATCTGTAGGTAGATATATTTCAATCATGCGTATTATGTTCCATTAAGTTATAGTCCTATGTCAGAATGAATGCATATATCTTACCTACTCTATTATTTCACATTTATTTAAATTCTGGTGGAATCAAATTTATTTGAACATTTTCCATACCACTTAAGAGTTGTAAAAAATATTTAAAAAAGACCTAAATTCCACTAAATATCCATTCATCAAACATCAGTGGTTTTCATAAAATGTTTCAATTAAATTTATTAAAACATCCCAACTGCAAGAAACACTGTCTAAAAATATGTAGCACTTCATTCAACTACCTTGAATAAGGAAGTAAACTAATTGTGAGATTTTACCATGGACAGACCAAAACACATATGAATTAAATGGTTTTTAGTGCCAGTAGTCCACAGGGGGGTGGGAATTCGGGGAGGGGGGTGGCAGCATCTGATGACATATTGTAATTGTCTAATAAAACATAGTTAACCACTTCATCCTGAACACATGTTATCTAGAGCATGACAGTGGTGTTTAAATTGTGACTGGCTAAAAAAACTTCCACAACCTGTTCTGCACCTTGCGTAATAATGATGGATTTACTTCAAAACATATTTTGTAATTTAACCATTTGGCAAAGGAGTTGCAATTTCTTACCCAGGCACAGTTAACCCCATGAGTATATTCAGTTGTTATACAATACAGAAAGAGCTTGCTCAAAAGATGATAATCTTGATAAATCTTTAGAAATTCCAGACTTCATGTTTTAACAAGTTTTAACAAGATTGCCATCCAGAACATTATCTCTAGATGGCAGGTGGACAAGGAAGCCTTGGCTTATCGAGAGTCCAATACTTGTTATCTACGTGTATCCTACCCTTTTATGGTATGTGTTAATATGTCGAACAGAGGGTCATCTACAAAATATCCACGCTTGTATTCAAGACAATCCACCGTGTCTCTCCTACGTACTTGTGCAACCTCGTCAAACAATATGTGTCATCCCGTGAAAATCTGCGCTCTGCAAACAAGTTACTCCTAGTAGAACACAAACCGAAAAACTCGTGGGGAGCACGATCGTTTACAGTATCCGCAGCAAAGATCTGGAATGCGCTTCCAAACAATGTTAAAGCTACTACACCTATCAACACCTTCAAAACAGCCTTGAAAACCCACCCCTTTAAAATATACTTCGAATAAGACAGTATGTGGACATTTCCTGGGCATTTTTAGAAAGGTTGTATTAACGAGTCTACATTACATTGATAACTATATTTTCTATTGATTTTATGATGTATAACGTATAATTAGTGACACTAATTTTATAATTTCTAGAACATTGCCCTTATTATATTTTAGAACAGTGCTTTTACAATTCTTAAAATTACTACTTTAAAGTTACCAGACACCATGAGCGCCTCTACGGCGGATACCGGCGCTATATAAGTCTTCATTTTTTTTTTTTTTTATATTCACGCTACTAGCACCAACACAATCAGGAGATAATCTGTTCCATTAATTTACAGTATTTGGTGAGAATGAGAACTTTCTGATATATAATCTACACTGCTCCTTTACTAATGTAACTTCATGTTCTCTGGTCCTTTTATCTTTGTTAACTGAAAAAAAAAATTCTATCAATATTTTCATGACCATTCAATATTTTAAACACTTCAATCTGATATCCTCTCAATCTCCTGGTCTCTAGTGTTGAAAAACCACATTTTTTAGACGTATTTCGTAACTAAGATCCCTCAGTTTTGGTATCATTTCAGTTGCTTTCCTCTGTACTCTTTCTAGCATATATATGTCCTTCCTGCAATATGGCCTCCACGCTTGAATACAATGTTCTAAATGAGGCCTAACTATCGTTTTGTACAGTGGTATTATTAGCTCTTTTTCCTTATACGTTATGTTTCGCCTAATTAATCCAAGGATTTGCTTTCCCTTCGAAGCGGCAACACTGCACTGCTCTGAAACCATCATATCAGCAGTAATCGTTAACCCTAAGACCTTTTCTTTTACCGTAGTATTTAGTACAGAACCTCCCATTGTATATTGTACATCTTTGTTCTCATGTCCTGTGTAGAGGTATTTACATTTATCAAAATTGAACAACTTTTGCCATTTTTTAGACCATTTTATCAACCTGTCAAGACCATTTTGTAAATGCTGTCAATCTCCATCACGTTTAATCCTTCTAAAAATGTTGTATCATCAACAAATTTCAACACCTTGCTTTTATATCATCGTCCAAATCGTTGATATATATTAAGAATAATATAGGTCCCAGTACTGATCCCTGTGGTACCCCATTCAAAACTGATTTCCAGTTTGAAGCCTCCCCATCAACTACTACTCGTTGTCTTCTGCCAATTAGCCATTTTTCTATACAATTAATTAAATAATAAAAAAATGCACTTTGTCGAAAGATTTCTGAAAATCTAAGTAGATAATCTACACTGGTGATCCCTCGTCTACCCACTTAGTGATATCTTCCAAAAAACCATAACATTTATTAAACATGACCTCGCTTTTAGAAACCCATGTTGAGATGGGTTTAACAAGTTATGTTTAACAAGAAAATCCAATAATTTGCAAATCACTGACGTTAAACTGTAGTTCTCAGACTTGTTTCTGTAGTTCTCTGACTTGTTTATGTTGGCATACCCCGCAACCGCAATCTCTTATTTTTACCCGCATGCATGACGCACATAAATCTGACATACATACATTTATACCTTCCCAGAATCATGACGAAAACCACGTGATGAACACCACATTGGCTATAGATTTGGTGAGAACATGCTTGATAGTTCCGCTCCAGGGACTCTGGTTCTGTCTTGCACCCCCAGGGTTGGTCATTCTGTGTGGTCTCTCATGCTTATCCCTTCTGTCCACCACCCCACACTGATTACCCCAAAGAAAGGGTCACTGTGCACCCAAGCTTACAAACTTGTATAGTTGGTTGAGGGGGTGGGGGTATGCTCACCCTGTTCCAGTACATTACATTCTTTAGCTGAAAACAGGTTTGTTGCTGGAAGGCCAGGTCGGTGTGCCAGCTGGTCGGTCAGGCGTGACGCGTCACATGTATGTGCATGGGTGTTGATGGGAATAGTTCTACATAGCCAGCTGCACGTTCAACGAGTGGAGTTGCATGTACAACATCGTGGGGTAGGTGTCTCTCTCTCCGTCACTTCATAATCGATTTGTGGTATAAACCTAAGTTATATATTTAACATGAAGACCTGCTTCAGTCGGTACAGGTAGACTGATAAATAATAAAAGTTATAAAAACCAACTGGCTGCGACTTAAGTCGAAAACAGAACTAGAAATCCGGAAGACTGGAAATAATTATGTGACACCAGAAGAAACATGCACAAACACCTTCGTTCTGCTAGACTATCCTACATAAGTCAATTCCTGACAACAACAATAACAGGGAAACCTTGTGGAGTAGGTTTAGAGACACCCTCACTAAGGCAGTATCATCCTTCATCCCATACAAGGAAGCACGCCAAAAGATCAGCAAGCCATGGATCACTCCAGACATCCGTAAACTGGTGAAGAGACGCGACCGGGTGTACACGATGAAGAAGCAGGGTTCGGAAGAACTAAGGAAGGAGTCTAGGTGCCTACGCAGCCTGATCCAGCGCAAGGTACGTCGCTCCTACTGGGAATACATCAATGATGCGATCACAGTTGACCCCGAGTCAGCAGAAGGCTCCCACTCTCTGAAGCGTTTTTGGACCTTCATCAAACACAAGGCTAACATCTCCCCCTTGAAGGTCAGTGGACAGCTCATAACATACCTTATGGCCCAAGCACAAGCTCTGAACAACCACTTCCAGGCCGTCTTCAGTGAAGGGACGGAGTATACTCATGAAGAATTCCAAGCCAGGTGCCAGATGAGTTATGGTGAACATTCATCCACGCTGACTGACCTCGTCAACTCAGAGGAGGGCATTTACAAGATTCTCACCAAACTAGATCCCTACAAGGCCTGTGACCCGGATCACATCAGTCCACGGGTACTCATAGAACTGGCAACCGAAGCGGCCCCGATTTTGACTACTATCTTCCAGTCCTCAATCAGCACAGGCGAAGTCCTATTGGACTGGAGAGAAGCCAACATAACGCCCATTTTTAAGAAAGGCGAGCCCTATGATCCAGCAAACTACCACCCCGTATCCATCACAAGCGTTCCATGCAAGATCCTAGAACATGTCATCGTCAGTGTTCTGATGAATCACCTCGAAAGCAATGGAATCCTCAGGCCAGAACAACACGGCTTCCGCAAATTAAGATCCTGTGAAACACAACTACTGGACTTCACTGAAGAACTCAGCGAGAACATGGCCACCAACCCGACATCATAATAATGGACTTTGCGAAAGCCTTCGACCAGGTTAATCACAGTCTCCTGCTACATAAGCTACACCACTATGGAGTCCAAGGCAAAGTCAACCAGTGGCTCGGGGCTTTCCTCAGGAATCGGCGGCAAGCAGTAGTGGTTAACGATGCTACCTCAGGCTGCGTCAGTGTGCGCTCAGGTGTACCACAGGGGGCAGTTGTCGGCCCAGCACTATTCCTGGCCTACATCAACGACCTCCCAGAACAACTCATTTCGCGGACACGCCGACTTGCTGATGACACCGCTGTCTATCGCCTCTCCTCCACTGACCACAATCAACACCAGCTACAACTCGACCTCCACCGACTGGAAAGCTGGGAACAACGATGGGACATGGCTTTCCACCCAGGGAAATGTATGACTCTCCCTGTCACCCGCAAGAGGACCACAGCGTAGTGCCAATACCTACTCCATGGCCACCTCTGCCAAGTACATCGGCGTTACCATCACCCGAGACATCTGCTGGGACCAGCACATTGACAACATCTGTCAACAAGACCCTAGGTTTCTTACGTCGCAACATCAGGATCAGCGCCACCCAGCTGAAGGAGACAGCATACAAGACCTTCGTTCGTCCCATACTGGAGTATGCGTGCTCAGTCTGGGACCCTTACACACAGCGCAACATTGACAAGATCGAGGCAGTCCAGAGCAGCTCGGTTTGTGGTCAACCAGTACCAGAAGACATCTAGTGTCACCACAATAATCAATACACTCAAATGGCCTTCTCTCCAGTACCGCAGAAAGATGGCAAGATTGACCATGTTACATAACATACTTAGAAACCAAGCTGCAGTCGATCGCTCCAAACTCCATCCTGCCCCAATCAGACAAAGAAGAGGGCACTCACAGCAGCTCTGCCAGATCCAGTGCAGAACCAAGTACAGACAATATTCTTTCCTCACCAATACCATCGAAGACTGGAACGATCTGCCTGTAGCTGCCAGCACCCTTGACACTTTCAAAGCAAGGTGCCACAAAACTAAATATTACGTAGTTAGATTAGATATAGGGGTATGGATTTAAATTTTCATTTCAGTATTTAATATTTATTTAATTGTTTTTACATTTGATTTCATTTGCGTTTGTTTGGTTTGTTTTATTTGGGTTTATTTTATTATTAATTTCGTTTAATTGGGTTTATTTTATTATGATCGAATGTTCTCCATAAGTCTGTCACTCTAGATATTCTTCTCTTGGCAAAATCAACTTCTACCTCCTCGCAACCTCCAAAGATCAGCAGAACAATCAGCAAGTTGATTGTGGCCGCCAAAAGGATGATGACGATGACGTAAATCATTTTGGAGCTTCATTTCTAAACTTAGACAGGATAAACAGGATATTGGGGGTCTCAACATTGCAGGTAACATCATTAGTGATGACATACATAAAGCAGAAGCCTTAAACAATCATTTCCAAAGTGTCTTTACAGATGTAGGAAATTCCACCCTACTAGATATGGCCAGAAGTCCACATGGAGAAATCCCCAAACTAACAATTTCACATAAAGGAGTACTTGATCAACTTTCCAAAATTAAAATTTCTAAATCGCAAGGACCAGATGGGATTCCACCATGGTTCTTAAACAGATATGCCTCTCATCCAGCACCAGTAATACATAACATTTTCCAATCATCTGTTGACTCTGGACAAGTTCCCAATACATGGAGAGAAGCCAACGTAACAGCAAATTTTAAGAAAGGAAGTAGAGCAGAAACATCCAACTACAGACCAATATCCTTAACACCTGTGGTTTCTAAACTTCTTGAACACATCATACATAGTCGCATTATGAAACACCTGGAACAGCACCACATTCTAACTGACCACCATTAATTCAAACAATCCACGACATAAGCAAATCCCTTGATGAGAAGAAATCTGTAGACATGGCCATCCTTGACTTCACCAAAGCATTCAGTGAAGTTCCACATAAAATACTAATCCACAAACTCAAACACTATGGCATCACAGGCCCAATATCATCATGGATAAATAGCTTCCTTAAAAAAATGACTCAACAGGTTGTTATAAATGGATCTAAGTCAACATAAAGTCAAGTAATTTCTAGGGTACCACAGGGCACAGTACTGGGGCCCCTACTTTTCCTACTTTACATAAATGGCCTGCCAGACAATCTTTTCTCAACTGTTCGCCTTTTTGCAGACAACTGCCTGTTATATTCACCGATTAAAACTGACCTAAATGTTATACAATGACCATAGCCTTAAGAAAACCGACACCAAATCTCTACACATTCTGCGGGCAACAACTTAAATATGT
Organism: Escarpia spicata; assembly: GCA_963995525.1. Classification (NCBI taxonomy): domain Eukaryota; kingdom Metazoa; phylum Annelida; class Polychaeta; order Sabellida; family Siboglinidae; genus Escarpia; species Escarpia spicata. The sequence continues at coordinate 53,095,843 of OZ023212.1, forward strand.
TGAATCACACTGTTATCTTGGCATTCATATAGCAAATACATTAAATTAGACAATACAATTGTCGTGTACTGGCCGTGGGCTGTGCGTACAGCGACATTATAGAATGAAGATTCTCGTAGAGAAAGTACGAACACGTTTATTGTGACACATTGAGATGTAAAGGAAAAGAGGAAACGGGGCATGGTAAACGGTTCCGCGATCAAGGATCTAACATTCCTCCCCCTTTAAGAAGAACATAATTAGTATAATTATTAAAATGTAAACTTTTAACGCAAACAAGAGTCCCTTATACGTATCAATGTCATATCTAAGATAGCTAGTATGCCATTGTTTATAGTACTAATCTAGTGCTCTCGCGACTAGCCACATCTACCGAAACCTAGTCTATTCTGGCTATCTTGATCTATGCATTGTCCGTTATGACAAGTTCACAAGTTTACAAGTTCAATCTGTCCGGTGGCTTCACCACTCTGTGTGATCTTCTCAGCGGTACTACCACGTCTGGTACTACACAGGACTGCGACCGTTCAACTGTTGGTCTTGAGATCACCTCTCCTGTGGCGGTACCCGTAGTCACGTCCGAGTTGCCAGATGATAGTGGTGTCGATGTTGTTCGCTCGAACCAAGGTAGTACTTCACGTTCTACAAGCCTCGGTGGAAGTTGAGGTTCTTCAACCCTCAATGGTACCAGACGCTCTTCCGTCGCCTCGATCGGCCTTCTCTCGCGCAAATGATCCTGGTGACGCTTCCACACTCTGTCATCCTGCAGACGTACCTCGAAGGTCAGCGGACCCAGCCGGTTCTCTATCACCGCAGCGACCCATTTCGGTTGTCCCTGAAAGTTCAACGCCCAGACACAGTCTCCTGTCATGAAACTTCGCTCCACTGCTCTCTGGTCGTGGCGTTCTTTGTCTTCTTCCTGTTTGCGCAAGACTCGGTTCTGAATGGATGGTCGTAGAAGATCCAGTCGTGTGCTCGGTGGTGTCTTCAACACAAACTCTGTTGGAGCTCTGCCGGTTGTAGCTTGTGGAGTTACCCTGTAGCGTGCTAGGAAGGTGTAGAGACGATCTTCTAGGTTGCCATTTGTCTTCTTCAACCCTGCTTTTACAGTCTGAACGGCGCGTTCAGCTAAGCCATTACTGGATGGGTGATAAGGTGAAGACTTGATGTGTTTGATTCCGTTAGCTCGACAAAACTGTTCAAACTCCTCACTGGTGAAACAGCTTCCGTTATCTGATACCACTGTGCTTGGTAGACCCAAAATCGCAAACGTCTGTCTTAGCTTCGTGAGAGTTGCACTGGTTGTCGCAGCTGATACAACGTGTGCATCGATGTACTTGCTGTGAGCATCGACTATGATGAGTATCATACGTCCCTCGAACGGTCCCGCATAATCAATGTGTATTCGATGCCACGTTCGTCCCGGCCATTCCCATGGATGCAGTGGTGCCACTGGTGGTTGTTTGCTGTGTATTTGGCATGTCGTGCAGTCCTTAACACACATCTCGATTTCAGCGTCCAAACCTGGCCACCAGAGGTAGCTTCGGGCTAACGCCTTCATCTACACTATACCCGGATGCGTCTCGTGTAGTTCTTTCAACAACGTGTCACGACCCTTTGGTGGTACGATGACTCTTGCTCCCCACATCAGCACCCCGTGTTGGACACTCAGTTCGTCTTTCCTTCGAGAGTAACTCTCCCACTCGCGTGGTACATCGTTAGGCCATCCTCCTTCCACGAACCGTAGAACTTGTGACAGCATCGGATCGTTTGCTGTCCATTTAGCGATGTGTTCTGCCGTGATGGGTGTATCGTTCATGGTTGCAAGTGCTAGAACCACTTCCTCCGGGACTGGTACTCGTTCAGGAGTGTCTGGTAGCGGCAAGCGACTCAATCCGTCTGCATGACAGATACTCGTACCCGGTCTGTACTCCAGATGGTACTGATAGTTGCTTAGTGTTAGTGCCCATCTCTGAATGCGTGCACTAGCCATTGCGGAGATGGCACGATCTTCCTTCAACAGCCCGACCAACGGCTTGTGGTCGGTCTGCAACGTGAAGTCCCTCCCGTAAAGGTACTTATGGAACTTGGATATCCCGAAGACCAGCGACAACGCTTCCTTTTCCAGCTGTGCGTACTTCTTTTCCGCTGTGGAGAGAGAGCGTGATGCGTATGCGATAGGCTTGTCGCTGCCATCGGGCAATCTGTGTGACAGTACGCTTCCAATCCCGTAAGGAGATGCATCACTGCTCAAGATGATCGGGAGTTCAGGGTTGTAGTGTACAAGCACATCTGAAGAAACAAGCAGTGCCTTAGACTCATCGAAAGCCTTTTGTTGCGCCGGACCCTACTTCCACTTTGTGTGTTGGCGTGTCATTTCATGCAGCGGAGCAAGCAGCGTACTGAGATTGCGCAAGAAGTTGTGATAGTAGTGAATGAGTCCTAGATAACTCCTCAACTCCTGTACATTCTGTGGTGCAGGCGCGTTCTGTACTGCTCGCACTTTGTCTTCCGTAGGATGAATACCTTCAGCATCAATCGCATGACCTAGATAGGTGCACGATTTCTGACGAAACGCACATTTCTCCTTCTTCAGGCGTAACCCTGCGTCTTGTAGTCGCGTTAGCACAGTAGCCAGATTACGATCGTGCTCTTCTGGCGTTCTTCCTGTGACCAGGATGTCGTCGAGGTAGACTACAGTCATGGGTATGTTCTGTAGTAACTGCTCCATGATTCTCTGGAAGATACCTGGAGAAGAACTCACACCGAAAGGCAGACGTTCGAATGCGAACAGCCCTTTCGACGTGTTGATTGTAGTCAACGGACGTGATTCTTCATCCAGTACGACCTGTTGATACGCATGGCTCATGTCCAGCGTGGTGTACAGTGTACCACCTGCTAATTTTGTAAACAGATCAGATACGTTCGGGATCGGGTACTTGTCTACCTTGACGGCTCTGTTGATGGTTACCTTATAGTCGCCACAGATTCTGACTGCGCCGGTAGACTTCAAGACCGGTACAATGGGCGCGGCCCACTCAGAATACTCCACCGGACGGATGATTCCGGCCTTCTGCATACGATCTAACTCGTCCTCTACTTTGGCTCGTAAAGCAAGAGGTACAGGTCGAGGTTTACAATACCTCGGTTTAACCGTGTCATCAACGTAGAACTTCGCAGTCAGCCCCTTTAGAGTGCCTAGTCCCTCACTGAACATTGATTCGTAAAGCTTTAGGAAGTCCTCTCTGTCTACCTGGTTCACGGTAGCCCAGTTCACTTTCAACACTGTTAGCCAGTCCCTTCCCAGCAGGTTAGGTCCCGACCCAGGCACTACGATTGCCTGCAGCCTGTGCTGTTGATTGTTGTGACAAACGTTCACCTGCGCTCGCCCTAAAGGCTCAATTGTGGTACATGCGTACGTTCGCAACCTCGGAACGTTACGCGTGTCGAGAGTGAGCACATATGTCTTGCAGATTTTAGCCCACTCATCCCCCGATATAAGCGAAACTGATGCTCCGGTATCTATCTCCATAGCCACTTCACTTCCCTCTATCTGGACATTGCAAATGTACGGTGGTATGGTGTGGGTGGCACTTGTGCGATACAGGCCAAGTGTGTATGTGTCTTCACATAACTTGTCATTGCGTTGCAAGTGTGTGTCATTTTTAAATAAGTGTGTCTGTCGAGTGTTTGCATTGCACACATTAGCAAAGTGATTTAGCTTTTGACACTTGTAGCATCTCCTGCCCCAAGCTTTGCACATTCGCCGATCGTCGTGTGACTACTCATGACTGGTCGATCGTCTCGACGTGGCGTCCCTTGGCGATCAGGCGGAAAACGCTTTCTTGGTGGATTGCTATCTCTGTGTGTCGCCACCTGGCGACCAAAGCTGAAACCTCCACGTGAAGAGTTGCGCCGCCCCTCGTCATTCGATACGGCGTGGACAGGCCTCGGTACGGTCGAAAAAGAGTTTCTCATGATTTTCGACTGCTGTAGCGTAGCTTCCAGTGTGCGCCCGAACGTCAGTAACTTCTCTAGCGTGATTGTAGGTTCACTTAACCCCTTGTCACGCACTTTTGACATGGCACATTTTTGGATGATTTGCGACTTCACTTCTCTGTCTTTCTCATGGAACTTACAGTTTTTGGCTAGTTGCTGCAATCGTGCATTGAATTGGTCCAGCGTCTCTGACGACGTCTGTTCAGCCTGTCGGAACTTGAATATTTCATATTCTTCATTGCACTGCGGCCTGAAGTAAGCAGTGAGCTTCCGCTTGGTTTCTGCGAAATCATCATTTTCTGTCACCCCCACTGCTTCACTCAATTCAAACACTGCCTCACCAGCATAATGAAGCAACATCGCTCTCATTCTTGTATCGTTCTGAATGTCTTTAGCCACCACAAAGTTCTCAAAGCGCCTCACCCAACGTTCCCAACGATGGCCTGCGCTGTCAGTCGGCTCCAGCGAAAAATGTGCGACGTCAGCGACAGTTTCCATTTTCACACAGAAATTAGACGTAGTCTAGTTCAAAGTAACTCGTTTCACACAGAAATTAGACGTAGTCTAGTTCAAAGTAACTCGTAGAGTTGTCAGTTTACCTCGTGGCCAATTAATGTCGTGTACTGGCCGTGGGCTGTGCGTACAGCGACATTATAGAATGAAGATTCTCGTAGAGAAAGTACGAACACGTTTATTGTGACACATTGAGATGTAAAGGAAAAGAGGAAACGGGGCATGGTAAACGGTTCCGCGATCAAGGATCTAACAACAATGCAAATCAGTCACATAAAAGCACAACAGACATTAGGAATTATTAGAAGAAATTTAAATAAATGCCCAACCCATATCAAGTCCATAGCCTATACACAACCCTTGTCCGCCCTACACTTGAAAATGCGTCAGCATCATGGGATCCACATTGCCTAAGAAATTTCAAACTCATAGAAAGAACCCAGAGATAGGCCGCCAGATTTTGCAAGAACAACTGTTCTAGAGAGCCAGGAACGGTAACACAACTCCTTAAAGACCTCCAGTGGGAGACCCTCCAATCAAGAAGAAAAACCCAAAGACATATTATATAAAATGGAACATAACCACTAGATCAATACATCAAACGCAACACCAGATGCTCACGTAAACATAATAAACAGTTAGTACAAATTAGGCACTCGACAAACATATTTGGATGCAGCTTTTTCCCAGTCATAATAAGAGTGGATTTCTCTACCTCCAAGCATTGTATCAAGTACTCCATTGAACTCATTCCAGAATAGTCTAGCCCAGCATGTAAACATAAAAGCCACCATGCGCACTGGCGTGATGTTTTCATAGGACATTTTGCCAGTCAGAATACAGATACATATACAGAAGTTAAACAACCAGTTGCATCCATGCGTAGTAATTTTTAGGCATGGTGGTGAGTGAGTAAGGATCAAAACATGACTCTGTCATAATTTTTTAGATAGCAAGTTTGCGTGCTATTTTATTTAGTCTGGGTATGTGTGGTCAAGGGTCTGTCGTATTTATTTTAGCCATTATTGAACAGTTGCATTGACCAGTCGCTGACTTCATGCCAGGCAGCCATTTTGGCCTACATATTTGTGATCAACAGTTGACAGTGTTTGTTGACTGGATGTTTGTGAATTGAAGCAAGTTTGTTTGTGCCCTTAGCAAAAAAAATCTATAGAAAAATATAAATTTCCTATAGTATTCTAAAGTTTTTCTATAATATTCTATAGAACACTATAAATTGGTTATGGAAATCTTAATTTCCTACAGAATTCTATAGAATATTCTATAGAATTGTATAGAATATGCTATAGTTTTTAGAGAACCTATAGTTTTTTGTAGGAATCTATAGAAAACTATAGAATATTCTATAGAATTCTATAGTTTTTAGAGAATATATAGTTTTCTGTAGGATTTTAGAGAAAACTATAAAATATTCTATAAATTTCTGTAGTTTTTAGAGAACCTATAGTTTTCTGTATGATTTTAGAGAAAACTATAGAATATTCTATAGAATTATATAGTTTTTTGAGAACCTATAGTTTTCTGTAGGGTTTTGGAGAAAACTATACAATATTCTATAGATGTTGTAATATGCCCTATACTGAATGGGAATACAATATATAGTTCCGGTTCACGCAACATGTCGCCTTGATCGTTTTTTCAGTATCAGCACGATATCAATGATTCATAGCACAGGAACCACATAACATGGTGCTCGATTCGAACCGCGAGCAGTTACAGCGTCTGTAGTGAGTGTTGCGAACTGTATTTGTGATGGCAGCTACCTGGCTCAGCACACTGTCAGTTTTCCCATTGGCGACCATGTTAATGTTTTGTGTGATTATAAGAAAACGTGACCTATAAAGTTTCTTAAACTTCCCACCTGCTGTTATTATCATCTCATTGACATGCTGGTAGATTTTAGTCAAAATCTAATATCTCTAGCTCTTGCAAAATGCCTGTATGTATGACACCCGTCAATATTTACAAATGCATGCAGGCAGTAATCCGGCTAAAGTGTCAACTAGCCAAATTGCTGCCAGATACCCTTCCGCTCAGTAAAATCAGCTAAAAAGACACCATTTTACTGTCAACAGCTGCTAAAATCACATCTAGAAATCTGACTACTCAAATGCACTTATGTCAGAGCAAGTGAACATTGTAAAAAATCATTTCTCAAAAATATAATGCACTTTTTTTCGTAATCAAGCAGGAAGTCCAACAGTGTGCTGACCCCTACCAGTAAAAGGGAAGAATATATTCCCGACGCACCGAACTTTTCGTAGAAAATGGCCGGCATGCAAGCCGTTATTGCTGGTCGGCAGCGTGCTGTTGTGCAGTTGTGGTGCCATCTGCCGGATAAAGTGTGATTAATGCGTGAAGTCCAGTCAGGTACGCCATCTGTCGAAACCTGGTGGACTAGTTGAAACTAATGCTTGAAGTTGAGCGTTAACTGTAACGGCGCAAATTGTTCATCAACGCATTGAACATTGCATTCTAATGGCGGCAAAGTTTACTCCCCCGAAAGAATTCGACTTTCTGCCGGAGAATTGGTCCGAGTGGATCAGTCGTTGGTCCAGATTTAGAAAAGGCTCTAAACTGGACAGAAAGATGATAGTGTGCAAATTGACAGTCTTATCTATAGCATGGGTTCAAGCCATGAAGGGCTGAGTCAATTTTAACTAGTCTCGGTCTTGGCGCAAACGAAGTTGGTGTCTACGTTAAAGTCAAAAAGGCGTTTGAAGACTACTTCGCTCCTCGCAGATGCGTTATCTACGAGAGAGCAAAGTTCTTCCGCCGTGTTCAAGCGGAAGGCGAGTCGGTGGAGCAGTTTATATGTGCGCTGAACGAATCGGCAGACCGCTGCGAGTTCCCTGATCGTTCTACGCAAATTCGGGATTGTCTCGTGGTGGGATTCTCCATCAAGCTGTTTCACGCGAGTTGCAACGCATGGACATAGGTCTACTCACCGAGGCGAAAGCAGTGTCCATGGCTCGGCAAGCTGAAGAAGTCGAACGTCAGATGCGAGACCTGAACGTGCACACGACGTACGTGGATGCAGTGAAGAGTCGTCGCAAGCCTAGGATGGCGTCCACCCAGTCTAACACTAACTCTCAGTCTGATGTGACATGTACTAGATGTGGGTATGTTAAGCATAATACTGGCAAGTGTCCTGCTATTAATGCTAAGTGCAAGTTTTGCGGTATAACCGGTTATTATGCACGGGAGCAAGGGAGACAAGGTGGGAATCTGCGTAGATTACACGGAGTTGAACAAAGCAGTTCGTAGGAGTGTCTATCCTATGGCAAACGTAGAAGCTAGTTTGGCCCAGCTTGGTTCAGGCACAGTTTTCACAAAGCTAGACGCAAATTCCAGGTTTTGGCAAATTCCTCTGTCAGAGCAGTCCAAATTGCTTACGACGTTCATAACGCCGCAATGACGGTATGCGTTCAAGCGTCTGCCATTCGGGCTCTCTTTTAGTCCTGAGATCTTTCAAAAGATCGTGTCCAAAATCCTAGACGGTATCGAGGGTGTAATAGTATATGGGGAGCGTCTCTCCAGGAACACGATGTTCGTGTCTTGAACCGTCTGAAAGATGCAGGTATGACGCTAAATGCGTCAACTTGCGAATTCGCAGTGAATCGGATCAGATTTCTAGGTCACGTGATATCGAGCACAGGTGAGCGTGCGAATCCGGAGGCTGTAAAGGGTCTGAATTATTTCAAGACGCCTGACTATGTCGGCGATGTCCGTAGTTCTTGGGATGGCTAATCAGCTATAGGCAAGTTTTCACACAGGCTCAGTGAGCTAAGTCAGCCATTGCGTGACTTGTTGTGTTACAATACTCAGTGGTATTTGGGTGACGCGCAGCAGACAGCGTTTCGTGACGTCAAACACGAGCTTTCCAAGTCGGTAGAACTAGCTGTGTATGCTCCAAGGAAAGAGACCGTGATTCAGTCAGATGCCAGTCGGCACGGAATCGGAGCCACGTTATCTCAGGTTCAGAGTGACGGTTCTCTCAGAATGGTGTGTGCAGCGTCTCGTTCTTTGACAGAGACGGAGCGACGATATGCCACAATCGAACAAGAGATCCTAACGTCGGACAATGGTCCGCAGTATACATCGGATGAGTTCCGCAAGTTCGCGGATAAATACGTGTTTCAACACGTTACGAGTTCTCCGAGATACCCGCAGAGTAACGGAGCTGCAGAACGTGCCGTGCAGACGATAAAGTCAATCATGAAGAAGGCGATCCATACTTGGGTTTGCTGGCGTACAGGTCGTCGCCGCTCCAGAACGGTGCGTCGCCTGCCGAGCTTCTGGTGGGCAGGAAGTTGAGAACACCTGTCCCAGCGCTTCCGACAGTGTTGCAACCTGAGTTGCCAAACTCAGCACAAATTCGGCTGAGTCGAGAACTTCGACTAAGCTCAACTTTGATCGTAAACACCGTGCTAAGGTGCTTCCTCCTCTCGCCGTAGGAGACGATGTTTGGATAACAGATCTTAAACGTCCCGATTAAGTAGTCGATGCTGTCCCGGGCACGCCTCGATCCTATGTTGTTGAAGGTGGAGGCAGCATTGTCCGCCGCAATCGCAGAACTTTGCGAGAACTTAGTCAGCCATCAGTCGATCCTCAAGTCGTGGAATCTGATGTGCCCACAAACGTGAAAGTGTCGCGTTACGGTCGACCGGTCAAGCCAGTTCAGATTCTTGATCTGTAAGCTAATCTACTGTATTGCATGTCCTGTTCTAATTATTGCTTAGTATGTAGCCTATTCAAGCAAGCATGGTTCAGGAAACACAATAATACGTACTTTATGTTGTAGTTCAAGTATTATTGTTAGACCTAATTAACATAGAGTATTGAACGATGTTTAATTAATGTTGCAATGCAAATTGTGTTTCATTCTTAGAAGAAAGGTGTTGTTATATGCCTTATACTGAGTGGGAATACAATAAATAGTTCCGGTTCACGCAACATGTCGCCTTGGTCGTCTTTCAAATAATCAGCACGATATCAATGATTCATAGCACAGGAACCACATAACAATAGAATCCTATAGTTTTTAGAGAACCTATAATTTTGTGTATGATTCTACAGAAAACTATAGAATATTCTATAGAATTCTATAGTTTTTAGATTATCTATAGTTTTCTGTAGTGTTTTTTTAGTTTCTGTGGAAACTTTAAAAAACTGTTTTAGAAACATGTTTGTACTTTTTGGTTATGTACATGTGGTGGATGTTACATAAAATGATATGTATATCAGTATGTCTTAAACTAAAACGATGCTACTGTATTATTTTATACCGAAACATTCAGCTAAGGATATAGTTATGAATCCGGCCGCGCCGCTAACGCATCCCATAATGTTATTACCCGTGAGTCATTTCGACGCGTAATGTTCAATTTCTAACAGAAGAAGGCCAGACGACCTAGCGCGAAGTCGGTAGATTGCGGACAGAGTCATTATAATGAAGAAATTTCGGCCATTCATGCCACGAGACAAACGGTAAGATGTTGCTAAAGATTACTGTATGTTGTTTTTATAACTACAGAGTAAAATACTGTTAACAATATTACGAAATAGTTATAAACAGTACTGATTATTACACTAACGCACATTGACAAAAAACACACCCTTCTTCGAAAGTTCCATCACATCAAAGACAATGATGAGTTCAAAAATATATAAATTGACCACGACAAAACCAAACAAGAAAGAGAAGAATCTAAAAAGCTGTATGAAGAAGCAAGACAGGAAGCAGAAGATGAGTCGGGGGAATACCTGTACAGAGTGAGGTGTCCACCATGGGAAAGAAGGATAAAAAAGATAAGGAAGAGCCAATAAAGAGTACACATCCACCAAGAACAACAGAGGGGAAAACGAACGTAAACAAATATAATCTTAATGAGATAGGCAACATTTAGTGTTTTTATACCAATGCTGACCAATTAAGGAACAAACAAAATTAATTTGAACAAAGAATCAAAGAACTAAAACCCCACATAATAGCAATTAATGAAGTAAAACCCAAAAACCCTAAATGTTCTGTAACAACACCAGAATGTTCCTTAGAAGGTTACATGTCATTCTAAAAAAAATAGAAAATACTTAAGGAAGAGGTATTATAATATATGTGCTAAATTCCCTGCATGCTAGTCACAACTTTCAAAGAATGCTTATTTATAGAAATCAAATTAAACAATAAAAACAAACGTCTTTTTCGATGCATATACAGAAGCGATGGGGGATCTGAAGAAAATAATGTAGAACTTCTAAATATGATCAATATCACAACATAAATACTCTCACAATTACTGGAGATTTCAACCTCCCTGACATAAATTGCAATAATTGAACGACCAAATCAAATAACCCCAACAATTTAAACTTTAAATTTGTGGAATGCCTTAGAGACACCTTCATGGTTCAACACGTGTCAAACCCTACCAGAGGACGAGGCACAACTAACACAAACCTGTTAGATCTGATTCTATCTAATGACGAAGATAATATAGGAGGACTAGAGTACCTTAGCGCTCTTGGCAAAAGTAACCATTGTGTACTCAAATTCAGTATAGTGTGCAACTTTATAACAAGTAATTATACTAAAAAAGGAAGCGGTATAATGTGGCAAACTATGATGCAATGAGGATAGAATGTTCAAATATGAACTGGGAATTTTTTTTTTTACACTAAGGATAATGTTAACGACCAATGGGAAATCTTCAAAACAGTACTAAACTCACTAGAAGATAAATATGTACCTAAAATAATAGTTCCAGTTAATAGAAAGGGAAACTTCCCCCTGGATGCTAACACAAGAAAACTAATTAGACGTAAAATAGATTATGGACAAGATACATGGAAACAAGGGATGTAACAAAATATCTAGAGTATTGTAAAAGCAGAAATAAAATCCGAGCTCTAACCAGTAAGCTCCGAGAGGAATGTTGAACACACAGACGAACAAAAAAATTTTGGAGTAATTATTGATTCAAAACTTTCATTTGATGATCACATCAACCAAGTGGTTAATAAAGCAACCAGAATGACAAAAGTATCAGAAGAACTTTTTAATTCTTAGATACATACACTTTATTGCCACTATACAAGACTGGTTAGATCCCACCTAGATTATGCAATAGCAGTATGGTATCCATATAAGACGCAACATAGAATATCCATACAAAATGTCCAGAGAAGAGCCACAAAAGAACTACCTGGTATGAGGGACTTATCATATATTGAAAGACTTAAATTACTTAAGTTACCCACATTAACATATCGTAGATTAAGAGGAGATATGATTGAAGTGTATAAAATAATGCATACCATATATGATGAAAAATCTGCATCAAACCTTCCTAAATGGAAGGATGTGGCATCACGATCCAGTAACAGAGGACACTCCCTTAAACTGTTCAACCAAAGAGCAAAACTAAACATAACAAAAATGCAGTTTACCTGATTCATTCAGTAATACAAGCTAAATCAATAAACTCAGTTAAAAACCGCCTTGATAAATTCTGGTCAACCCAGGAGATATTATACGACTATGAAGCCCCACTAACATTAAACACTGGAACCGTAAAACACAAACTGATCTGATCTGATCATTGAGGAACCGAGAGGATCCTGCGATCAGAAAAGTCCTAAGGTAAAGGACAGCCGCCAATTCCAACCTGCATCGATGCAACGATTTTACCTCGTTTTCTATACCAAATCGGTCATTCCGTCACTCCATATTGTTTGTGTATGTCAATTATTGTTTGAGGTACATTATTTTCTTATCAATTATTTTACATTTAGCCAGGTGGTAAAGTGGCCTCGACCTACTAGAGTAGATTTGCCTCAATTGTCGCTCATTTCGGTGTAATTACGTACCAAGTAACCAACTGCATTACCATGGCCACGTGAATGACAGCTAATAAAAACAAGTAAAATGCAACACAGAGTGTTAAAAAATACCCTAAATTATATGACAATAGAATGCAAATATGTGATCGATGATATGTGTGTGTTTCAAGTTCAAACCTTTTACTTTTTTTTTTGATGCATAGCCAGCTAGGGACTAGTGTAGCCTGTAGGTATATAATTAACGAATCCAACTATCGGCCACAGTTTTAAAAAACTTGGGAAATTTCGTTCTCTTGGAAAAGACACTAGTCCCTTCTAACTGTTATCTGCCAGAGGAAGTAAACGATCCCATGCATGGGATAAATGAGCTAATTTGAGTCTATCCTGTAGTGGACTCACTACCTGTTGGGCCTGTAGATGAGGATATTATGAGATAAGACCACAGTGCAACATTGTAATAGGACTTTGCTGAATAATAAGTATTTGTTAAAATATTTTTTTTTATAGATTTATAATGTCTAATATAAGCCACACATAATGTATTTTTATTGTGTTCTGTTCCATTTATTTCAGGTTTGCTCATCACTGATGTCCAAAAGCAAGATTTGTCCATTCGGACAGCAATGATACCAATATAAGTGGTATAGTTTTGTGTGTGCATTCTGAATTATTGAATATTATGATAACATACCCTGTATAATTATAATGTATATTGCAGTACAGAACTCAGAATCAATTTATTTGACCGATCAATATGGTACACGTGTAATGTTTCAGGGCAAAGCGCAATAGTGTAAATATAGTGTAAATATCATCTTAAAATTTACATGATATTGAATATCTCAATAATACACAATCATAATGACCGATATCTAGACCCAAACTGTTTTTTACAGTAGATTCTGTCTTGGATAACCATCTACTTTCTCGGTTCCTCTTGAAATTGTCATTATTTTCAATGTTTACTGACCTGTCATGGGCGACCACCCGTCTTGAGAGACCACTTTTGCTAGGCTGAAGTGGCGGTCACTCAAGACAGTTTCTACTGTACATTTCAATTCTGCACTTTTGCCTAGGCAAATATGTCACCAGAGTCGCATGACGTTTATTAAATGTTGCCCTTAAACCCTTCGTATATATACTATTGTTATGCATGAGTGTATAAATACAGTGTGGTACGCCACGTTTCAAGTAATGGAAGAAAATCATTCAACCATGCCAATTATATTCAGTCAGAATGACTGACCCAACAACAGTTAACACTGTAACATTCTAGAAGTGTTGAGAAACAACCTATCTTGCTTAGAGTCACTATCAACTGTTAACCCCTACCCTCTTGACACTATCATGCCAAATGATTTCGGTTTTCTCTTTCTACCACACATGTTTTCCTTGCTCTCTTTGTCAACATCAAAATACCATGTACATTTTACGTTTCAAAATACCGTGGTACTATACCAGCAGATATGGGTCAAATCCATTGACATGTATTTAAATACAAATTATATTGAAGGGTTAAAATACGATAAAATTAAAAAGTATATATTTCAATACAAATATGTATTTCAGGTACTTTTCTTTTTACAAAACCACCAATAACAACCATAATGGCAAATCTTATATTGAAATATGTTGTTTATTAACATAATTTGACGATGTTATGTACAAAAATGACATGAGATGTCGCTTACTGACTGGCAATCTTTATCCTTAAGGCACTCTGAAAACCAAAATTTGCACAAAAAATGCAACCCCATTCCCCAATATTTAGGGGTAATCCTATCTCCAGCCCCCATACACCACAAACTGCACACCGCTTCCTAAATGTTGGGGAGCTAAGCTCCTAATCCACAAATATTAGGGACTAAACCCGCCCCCCCCCCCCCCCCCCCCGGCAGGTTCCAATGCCTATATAAGTAAAACAAGTGTTACCATGTTTAATTTGTTTCCTACATGGATGTTAATTGATGTATATTTTAGCAGTAATATATTTAATGTCTCCAACAATATTTTTCTTGCTATCCCTTTTGCGAATGTCATGATACATCCTACAGGAAAAAGCCTATAGGATATTTCCTATAGGAAATATTCTATAGAAAATACTATAGGATATTTCCTATAGGAAATATTTTATAGAAAGCGCAAAAATAGGATATTTCCTATAGTTTTCTATAGACAATATCTTATAGTTTCCTATAGAATATTCTTTAAAACAAACTATAGACAATTTCCTATAGTTTTCTGTAGAAAACTCTGCGCAAAAATCCTGTAGTTTTCTATAGAAAATCTATAGTTTTTTGCTAAGGGTGAGACATGAGCAATGAAAGAAGAATATATACAAGAGGTATATATATATATATATATAAATAACTTAATTGCTAACCTTGGTTTTGGTTGCACGATATCCAGTCCTTGGACTGCTCAAAGCAATTTTCTCCCTGCCAGACCTGTTCAGTCAAATACCATTTCAACTTTTCTGGGAAGTATTCAGCCCTGTTGCAGTTACTGCACATTCGTACATGAATATCCACCAGTGTTTGTAGCCAGGTATTCATTCATATAATTACGTGAACTGGAGCAACATGGAGTGACTTGGTAAAAGTTCCGAAACAGCAACAAAGAGGATCCGGAATCTCTTAATTGAGAACCCAGTGCTCTAAATACTGTGCTACGACACCCCACAGTATAAGGCGCTTAAGTGTATCAATTTAGCAATTATATAAGAGGATGTGTATTTCTAGATACCCCAGTTCACTTAGTTGTATGAATGTCATGCAAGCAATCTACCTGACCGTTTTCCTCCACACACAGCAGTGTTGGTCAGTACTACAAGACAAGGCCTGTCTGTAGATTGTACCCAGTTTTTATGTATAATATACTGACAAAATGTCCAAAGGACACATCACGCCAGTGCACATAGTGGCTCATATGATTTAATTTTTTCCATGTTTGATAAGGTTACTCTGAAATGAATTAAGTGATTTACAAGATACAATGCTTAGAGGTAGAGAATTCCAGTATTTTATTGTGGTTGACAAAAAACTATTTCCAAATATGTTAGTTGAGTGCCTGGTTTGCAAGAACTGATTATCATGTTTGCGTAAGCATCTAATATTGTTTTTTGATATATTGTTCAAATGGGATGTCTATAAGTATAAGTATAAGGTTGTGTTAAGTATAGTATGCTTAGTCTTTTGATTTTCCGTCTTGTTTGGAGGGTGTCCCACTGGAGGTCTTTAAGGAGTTGTGTTATCGTTCCTGGCTCCCTCAGAGTAATTATGCTGACAATATCTAGTGGCTTGTCTTTGTGTTCTTCCTATAGCTTTGATATTCTTTAGGCAATGTGGATACCATGATGCTGATGCGTATTTAAGTACTGGCAGGACAAGAGCTGTGTAAGCCACGGACTTTATGTGGGTTGGGCACTTATTAAATGTTTTCCTAATAATTCCCAGTACCTGTTGTGCTTTGTTTGTGATTGAATTGCATTGTACTGTCCAGTTGAATGTATTTGATATTTGTATGCCAAGGTAACAATGTGATGCAACAGATTTAAGTTGTTGTCTGTAGAAGGTGTAGATATTTGGTGTGGGTTTTCTCAAGGCTAGGGTCATTGTAAAGCATTTACTAGGTTTTAATTTCATAGCCAAGTGTCCTGCCATTCTTCAAGTTTGAGTAGATCATTTTGGAGGAGATGTGTCATTGTCTGTGTTAATCGGTGAATATAAGAGGCAATCATCAGCGAAAAGGAAAACATTTGAACTGGGGTTGTCAGGCAGGTTATTTATGTAAAGTAGGAAAAGTAGTGACCCCAGTACTGTTCCCTGTGGTACCCCAGAAGTAACTGGAGTTGGTGTTGAAGTGGATCCATTTATTACAACATATTCTGTCCTTCCTGTACGGTAGCTTTCTATCCATGATGATATCTGCACTGTAATGCCATAGTACTTGAGTTTGTGGATTAGTCTTTTATGTGGAACTTTATCGAATGCTATCTGAAATCTAAGATGGCCATGTCTACCACTTTCTTCTCATCAAGGGATTTGCTTATGTCTTGGATTGTTTGAATTAATTAGTCTGTAATTGGATGTTTCTGCCTTGTTTCCTTTCTAAACAAATTCGAGGCTTTGGGGACTTGACCAGAGTCAACTGATGATTGAAAAATGTCATGTTGTATTGGTGCTAGATGAAAGGCAGATATGTTTAGGAACCATGGCGGAATGCCATCTGGTCCATGCGATTTAGAGGTGTTAATTTTGGAAAGTTGGTCAAATACTCCTTTAATTGAAATTGTTAGTTTGGAGATATCTCCCTGAAGTACAACTTAGATTTTATCCTTCAGTCATATTAAAGTGGTGCATTTGCGTCATAGGAAAGCAATTTGGTGTCGATAAACATATGAATCAGCTCAGTTTATGAAAGGCATTGACTTCACATAATGCTATGCTTTTGTGCTTTTATGCCTCAGGCATAGAAAATGGTTTGACTTAGCTTATTGGCACATAAACCCATAGCTGTCTGTGATGTGTGAACCAATACAATATAATTACATTACCAACATTGTCAATGGCTACTGTGCACAGTTTAGCCAGATATTTTGTGAGTTTAATATCATCTTAAATTTGTTATTAATATAAATTGCTATTTGGTTGTAATAATATTGTATTGATCTCACCATAGACAATCCATTCTTTGTGTAATGTCAGTTTTATTAATGCCTCATTTCACCGGTGCAGCACAATAATCATCTAAGTGTTGCTCTGTGTTTTAGGATGGTACTTGTTATCACAATAACTCGACTAGTTTATTTTAGGAAAAAATTCTATTATCCTATATATAACACATCCTATTGTACACTGCCAAAGCTAGGAAGACTTAATTATGCCAAAGATGGCTTCCAAGGTTTCAATGGTACTTCATTGGTCCAATGAGTTAGGCTGGCGGGGAAGGTCCTTGTATAAATAATAACAAAAACATATACATTATGTTGAATATTATAGTAAATATATATAACACAAAATATAAATGTAAAAATATTGGCATCTCACAAACACGAGAAATAAGATTGATTTACTTTATATAATGTCTCTTAAAATGTTTAAAACGTTTTGTCATCCTTCCTCAACCATTGGTAGAACCTGTAGTCAGTGCTAGTGCCTTATGAAGCTACAAAGCTTTATACTTGAGATACAGTGACAGAAGCCATTATGCACACGGGACGGGATGTGCATTGTCACATTAAGAAAACCTTCGTATAGTGACAAATAAATTATGACGAGTAGAGTAGATACACAATCACCGTTATGCCACCCAGGACGGCCGCTTGACTTCATCAATTTGTACTTCCCTGAGAATTTGCATTTGCGTACCCACTGGGACTATATATATGTGGTATTGATCGATCGTACAAGCGAGGCATGGCTGTGTGCCATAGACACAGCAGCTGCAGGCAGGACATGGCGACATCCATCAATAAAGTCAACCAGATCTATTCCTATCACTTCAGCACAGCGCCAAAAGGCTTTTTACAGCAATTTGTCTCGTGTGATCTACGCTTTCTGCAGTCACAGTAAACATAATTAGGTGGGACATCATACATGCTATGATGTACATCAATGAAACACCATAGAAATTAGTTAATTGGTCACTCGTTTAAGACAGAACTTGAAATTCGGATGTTTGATAAAAGCAATAACGGATGCAGATTTGTTCATCGTGCATGTAATGTGCCACTTAGCTGTTACTGCAAGCATAAAGAGCTTGTGGGTCAACCAGCCATGCTTGTTGCCAAGACGACAACTTCATTACATATTGGCCTTCTTCCAAAAATCCCATTATTGATTGTGCATGTATTAGTATGAATCTCTCCATAAGTCTGTGTATTTTTAAGGTTCCTGTCATCTGGGTTGTGCCTAATGGCATACAAACATATAGGTTTATTATTGTCTTACTAAATAAATATTACAGTTAAATTTCCTGCTGTCACCCATTTGCCCGTAAGAACCAGAAAGACCTTACAAAACTAGTGAGAAAGACAGGAATCCAATAGCTGAGCTGGTCTGTATATTTATTATTCTGTACGTAGTTTTTATACATTGACGTTATATACATATTCAACATCATATCATTTGACATGTATTAATCTGATGTGTAATGGAATAGCTTCAAGCAGTCTGCCAGCAGTTCTTGTCTCCAAAGGCATGTTTCAAGGCTAAGTGGGCTAGCCTGACTACTGAGTGTGGCTGGAAGGTAGATATTATTAATGTGCCGTTTGTGTTGTTATCCAGGAAGTGCATCTGGCAGAATAGGTCAACTGTGCATGACTGCATGTGTACATTTCTGCCTGTAATGAAGGCCTGTATGCATGTCTTGTTGTAAGCAGCATCTGGAACATGTCATATCCAAGAGACTGGACTACTCTGCTACAATTACAATTATGGTTACCGGACTTGGAAAACATATTGTTAGTTGGCGGTGGTGTGGGTGCATGTGTGTCTACTTCTATACTGGTGTTCTTGCTGCTCCCCAGAATGTTTTCTGTTAGTAGAGTGGTGGATCTTCTTAAATATGTCAAAATTATCAAAATGAACAATTGGCTTTTCTCCATTATCTGTCGCATAACTGGTTCTAAAAACAGGGACATTTGTGCCCTTCTCAGATGGTTGTGAGTAGTTATGGTCTCTGCAGGAACTTTCTGCCACGCCCTTTTTCCCCTCTTAAATTTCACCCCTTTTGTCTTCGGTACACATATAAGTACTGCTTGCTACAACTAGTACCTGCATGTTCAATAGCCCCGCCCTTGTACCTGGAGTTACTGGTTCTGCATGGCCGCTTCTGTCTTTATGGTTCATTCAGCAGCAAAGTTTACTGCTGGTAGTGTAATATAAGAGGTCTGTCTTTGATTGGGTTTGACTTATTGTTCTATTCATTTATGCAACTGTTTTTGACAGGAGATCATTCTCATGTAATGTTTATGTCCAGCGTATCACTCCAGTGAGTGCACGTGTTTGTCAATGTGTCACACACAGTATGTCAGTGACTCACCGAAGATGACTTATACACATAAAGAGTTTATAAGACGGTGCATCTTTCTGGAATTATTCAGCGTGCAATGAACTGTACATGTTTGCAAATGATTCCCACTCAGTGGTTTCTCAATTGATTTAACTATATCCTCCCACGCAAGAAGGTGTAGTTTTCTGTAATAGTTCTTCTGCCAAAGAACTTTTATGTAGTGATTCATTCTGTTACTGTTTATTCTCACAGAAGCTGCAATCCACAGAGCTCTATATCACCAAAAGCGGTATTCAAGGGAAGTTGTCTGTTCCTCTGTTACTGCCTGCCAAATTGTGTCTAATTGTTTGAATTTTTAACCTGTAAAAAGTAAAAAAAATGTTTAGGTAGTAAACATCTCTATTAGCAGTAAACACTTGCTGGTGATTTAATGTTCTGCAAAGCATTGTGATGTTCAGTGCCGTCGCAATTTTCCCACATACAAAAAACACCCAATTAAGTGAACTTCCTGTTAATGATTACCACAGCGTGGCTGCTTCCGGTTAACTAAACATACAACCAGCCTTTAAAAATGCACTTGGTAGCTGGAATGTTTGTTCCACGCTGCTGGATTGTAACGCGGCTGTCGAGAAATCTACAGTATATGTTATTGCAGAAGCTGATTTCATATCAGTCGTTATGCTCATTTGGGTTCTAATGAGCTATGTTTGATGGCTGGCTGACTGCTGATTGGACCACTTGTGTATATTTACTGCCTTTATAAAAAGCTGCTGAGCGTTGAAACTTGGAAATATGTAGAAAAGTAGTAGATAATCATTAGTGTTCCTGCACCACTCATTACTAGTCGCATCTGTTGGCAAACTAAGAGTGGTCAATATGTTCCATGTTATTGAAGACAACACTATTTCATCCATGTTCATATTGCAGGGACGTCAGCTGATTTTTGGGGCAAGGTTTCGGTGACTCGCATTTGAATACGTTTCATCTTTGTAAGTATCCAGAAAACCTATCTACTGAGAGCATTAAATTGTGTATTTGTAAATGGCATATCTAGTGTCACATTTTTGTTTTTAATTAGTTCTGGAGAGACTACTGCAGCATACTATTACAATGTCACTGTTGGTAAGCACAGATAATGGTACTGCAAAGTGCCCTACTGGGAGTATGTCCTCTGATGTCACAATAAATGCTTAGCCTCCTCAGTTGAATGAGCTGACCGCATAGGCCAATGACCTCGAATGATTGTTTCTAATTTAACTACTGAGTGAAGCAACTATATTTGCTGGACCAAGTGGTAATTAAACAATGGTATTCTTTGTCATAAGCGATCATGTCAGCATGACATCTGCGTGCAGTACTAAATCAGTTTGAACAATGAAGGACTGCAGATTATGTGCCCAAAGCAGTTGATGTATTGACTATATATTGACTATATCGTTTGAAAAATAAGTTCATGGAGTGATAAAGCTATGCTGTGCTGTGTGACATTCACTGTGATGTGTTGTTGCAGTCTGCAGTGTTGCCAACAACAACTGGTCACCATGGCGACAATGCGTGGAGCGACTTGTGCAAAGTTCATGCATTTCGTGTTCAACTTCGTCTTTTTTGTGAGTAGATCGCGCAATTTAGCAATGTTGGCAGGATCCACAGTTCATGTACCCACGCATGCTGATTTTAAAGGAAACCTTCAACAGTTGTGTGAAATTGTAGCAGTGATATATACGCACACGCACTCGTTCACGTACTCGCTCGCATGCGTGCATGCACAAGATATGCACGCAGGCACTCACACACATCATCCACCCGCAAGCACACATTGGTTTGCAGCACTCACATACTACAATTGTTTCTCTCACTATTAATATCTAGGCTTATACTTTAATAATGTGTGGACAACACTATCTTAGTGACACAATGCATGCGTTGTAAAGAAAGCTGTCGCTTGCATCGATATCAAGGACAAATGATCACATTATGAAGAGCTGTATCTTTACTATGTACTTCTGCAATGTTTTTAGTTTGGCATCTGATATTGAGCAAAAAATGTGTGAAACATGTTTTGGTCCTTACTACTTTCTTGGATTTTACAGCTGTCTGGTGCTGCACTGCTGGGCATTGGAATACGGCTGCGAGTCGACACATCCTTCACGGAACTCTTAGATGTTATCAAAGTTGCCACGTATAACAAAGACCAGATACAAATGGTGTCCTACGTTTTCATTGGCATTGGAGTGTTTATCTTCGTTGTCTGTTTCTTTGGTTGCTGTGGTGCCATTAAGGAAAGCAAGGTTATGCTTGGATTGGTAAGTAATGCTACAGTATACAGTGAAACCTCGTAATTATAATTGGGACTGGATCTGGCTGACCTGAATCAACGGCACTGATTTCTTACACTCTACTGTTGCTTATATAATGTAAGAAATGGTTGAGGTTGACTATAATTGGGCTACTTGGCTGCATTAACGAAGTGACCTTAAAGCTGTGTTCAACTGCAGTGGAATCTCATTGATAAGGTCATCCTTGGAACTGGGTGAAAGTGACCTGAATACCAAGGTGACCTTAATGTGAGATTTGACTGTACGTATAGTGTATATCTACTATATAAATCTCAGCATGAGTATTTCTGTCTGTCTGTCAGCCGAATTGCTTTGCCAGTGCGAATGGGATGGTTGGGTGTGGAATTATATCATTATATTACCCTTCATATAGATTTCTTGCAACACTGCATAATAACACAACTTAAAACAATAATACAAAAACATGTATTACATTGCGAACAATTGTATGTGATCAGTCAACTACGCGGGCAAGTATGATTTGAAATTATCGTGTGAACTCACCAGATGCCCCTGCTATTCAGCGACGTAAATATAAGGCGCTTATTGCACATAAACGAGTCGTGAAAACCAGCAGATTGACCAGGGCTGGATGTGGAGTCATAGAAACCAGCAGAGTGACAGAGGGCTGGATGTGGAGTCATAGAAACCAGCAGAGTGACAGAGGGCTGGATGTGGAGTCATCAGTATTACCAAAGAATAACTCAACTTAATCTATCTTTGGTGCCCTTCACAACAAGTCTGCAGCGTGTCACTACTATGTCTTCAGCTATTGCAGCAAGACTGATTGAGCTTTCTGTGTCAATGGCAAAGGAAACATTGGGAACATAGTTTACACTGAAACATTGCATTGATACATTCAGGCATTGCATTAATAATACATTTTATTTATATAGCGCCATATCTCTGGGTATAAAAACGTGTTCAAAGGCGCTTAAATATAGCACTGTTAAAACATGATCAGTACAGTACAACAATATTAACACCTCATTACATCACACATTTACTTGCAGAGAGTATGTTTTTACAGTACATCGTACACTGACTTAGATTGTATTTGTATTTGCAGTACATGTTCCTGCTACTTGTGGTGATAGGCGTGGAGATCGCAGGTGGAGTTCTTGCTCTCGTCTACAAGGACAAGGTTTGTAGTCGATGCTGATCAGTCTACACAACAATGACATATTTAATTTGGATACAGTTAAGATGCTTTAATACAACTGTTATGATGAAGTAGAATTCTTTATAAATTTGCAAATGTGTGCGTTTATTTTCTGGATGACCTACCAGAAGGGATTGTGAAGCTGTGCAGTTATAAGTTACAGGTTATGCCTTGTTGATGTGGTAAATTCAAAACGTGACCAAAAGGCATTATTGGATCCTGATAGCTTCATGTTTTCATGACATTTAAATATTATTTCCAGGTGTGGAAGTTATAATTTATATAATCAATCTTTGTTTTTCATCGCAGTGAAAATGTAATTGTTCTTTTTATGAACGGAAAATCTGTCGTTTTAAAAAGAATTTGCCTGATTTGAAAATAATTTTTAACAGGAATTTGCCCTTTTGAAATGGAAAATTACTGTTTCTACCACAATGAAGGATGATAATTATAACATATCATTCGCGAAATCACAGAAAATGCAGTTCACGTGAGCACTGCAGGCACAACATAATTGACCATTTGATAAAGAAACTGGTAAAATGTGATTTAAGTTGTGTGTGAGAGTTGCAAGAATGTAACGGTTACAATGTTGTGTGCAATACTGATTACTACATGTTGTTTAATGTGCTTTGTAGGTTGAAAAAGACCTGAAATCAAATTGGTTAACTGAACTGCAAGAATACCACTACTACAATGGCACTTCCAAAAAATACTATCCCTTTGGACTCACTTTCAATGTTATCCAACAAAAGGTACTAATCTAGTTTAGGGGAATAACGACATAGGATACAAAATAATCATAATTTGTTAAAATGTCAGTATAATAATACTAATATAATAACAATATAATACTAGTATTGTATTGTATTACATAGGTTACATGATATTGTATTACATAGGTTACACGATATTGTATTACATAGGTTACATGATATTGTATTACATAGGTTACATGATATTGTATTACATAGGTTACATGATATTGTATTACATAGGTTACATGATATTGTATTACATAGGTTACATGATTTTGTATTACATAGGTTACATGATATTGTATTACATAGGTTACATGATATTGTATTACATAGGTTACATGATATTGTATTACATAGGTTACATGATATTCTGTTTACACAATTAGAAGAGGTAATTTATTGTTGTTAGAATGTGTTGATTATGAAGGCAGTTCGGGTCTTTTCCTAATGACCAGCTTCATAATTATTTTTCTGTTTCAGTTCAATTGCTGTGGGGTGACTGGACCTAACGACTACAATAGCAGCAGATTCCGTAGAGAGGTAAGTAACCACTAACATTCATACAGTGATCATGTAGGTGGGGGGAGTATCTTAAATAATTGGGCAGCAATCATGTAGGTGGGGGAGTATCTTAAATAATTGGGCAGCAATCATGTAGGTGGGGGAGTATCTTAAATAATTGGGCTGCAATCATGTAGGTGGGGGAGTATCTTAAATAATTGGGCAGCAATCATGTAGATGGGGGAAGTATTGTAAATAATTGGGCAGTGATCATGTGGGTTGCAGCCAGTATCTACTTGTAATTGAGCTTGCATATGTATGTGATTACTTTAATGTTTTCCTCTTAGACGGCTTGCCAAACTTTCAGGGATTAATCTACAACCCCACGAATAGGATGTACGACCTGTCTTTTTCAAAATACCCCAAATATGTCATGATTCACACCGTTTATGGGGTAAATCAGTTGTTTGGAATATGCGCATGATTCGTAAATGTACCCTAACAATCGCAGGAACCACGCACATGACAAATACTTTGGGAAAACAGCCCCTGCATCATGGATTTGGCAACGTGAAGTAGACATTGACATAATAATACTATGTCTACTCTTATGCCAATAGCATAGCAATATGAACATCATTGAATGATTCTACACTATCATGACTAGAACCTATCGATGGACGTGAACTTCACACACATTCTCTCCCACCTTCGTCATTTTGAATAAACAACGCGTATCTTCGAGTGTGTTATGATGTTTATGTAATGATGCTGTGTGTTCTCTAACATTTGGTAAATATTACTTTCACGACTGTCAACTACCAAGGCCGTCAGGTGGTGGGCATTTTTGCTAGTCTTAAATAATTGGGCAGTGATCATGTGGATCCAGCCCGTATCAGAAATAGTTGGGCTAAAATTAAAAGCACTTGGACCACTGCTTTGATACAGAAGTAAGAGCTTAAAAGAGGATGACTGATCTGAAGGCTCAATTAGAGTATGTACCGGGATGAAATACTAATGACGGTTTATCTATTACAGAATCCGAATTTGAAGATACCTTACAGCTGTTGCGTACTGAACAACAATGTAACGGATTCATCGAAGCCACAGAAAAATGATGTGAAAGACTTGGACAAATGTAAGAACGACAATACAAATGTAAAAGACGTCGACAACAAAAAGAAGGTAAGTGTGTTTCATACATGCATGCCACCAGCTGGCCTCAACGATATTGCCAATAAAGTGTGTTTAGAATGTAATTGTTTTGTTAAAAAAATTTAAACATTGAAATATTTGCAAACACTGTTACACTTGCAGGCTTATTAAACACCATTTGGCAAGTGCTATATTTTCAACTTATGTATTATAATATTAAGAACAATACACAAAAATAAATGTTAATAAATAAATACACACACACACACCAGAAGGCCAGTACGAAGGCAATATGTGTAGGATAAATTCATTATTTTCTTATTAATTGACAATTTGGCGTAACTATGACATGTATGTATGGGCACTAAATTCACTTTCCCACCGGCCTCTGACCTTTTCAATTGGCAGTGATTAATTGCCGTGTGCTGAAACAAATGGCAGCTCATGTTGGTTTTCGCAATTATGGAAACGTCATAATGAAGCATGCCCAATACGGCTTGAACTCGGTCAGTACGGATTCTGATTGTACATAGTGCAGTAATACAGGCAGGAGTGTGATGCCATTATTAAGCCAATTACGACGTATTTGGGCAGTGACACACACAGTTAAATAGTGAATTCTCATAGTGTCTCAACTGTCACTTTCAGGGCTGCGAGAAAAAAAATCTTTACTTGGCCAAGGAGAAACTAATTCTGTTGACTGGCATTGATCTTGGTGTTGCTGCTCTTGAGGTAAGTTCTTAGATGTATTTGTACTTACAGGTGCATGTACATAATGCAAATGGACATCTGGAAGCTATTTCTTCAAGTGTAACTAATATGTCAGCTGTTTGTTTTAAATAATATATCTACATAAAAACCCTGTAGCTAGATTCTAGTTCATATTTTTTCTAGAAATGATTAACTGCAGCGCATCTCAGAATGTTGCCAAGATTACCTAGACGACTTGTAGTTGTTTGAACCGTTGTATGGTTTAGCAAAAGGTCGACGTCCATTCTTCTTTCAGTTGTTTGGTGTAGTACTGTCCTTCTGCCTATGCCGGGGAATTGGAGAGGAGATGTAGAGTGAGTGGCCATGGGTACGCCTGTCTTTGTCCGCATGGTCAAGTGTGTAGTGTTGTTGACGTGTGCTCAGACAGTTTCTTTCAGTCGTGTCTGCTTCATCACTCTGCAAGTGTAACTCCCATAGCCTGTTCTGGGTGGCGTTTCACGTCAATTTAGTAAAATTTTGCTGGGCATATCAATTGTTGTGATGTAGTAAATGCATGTGCCTGTTGTATATATGTGTATGCATGCATTCCAATATGTTTGGCTTATCCAGACAAGATTAATAGAAGAAAATGTTGACTAATCAAAAGCATCGTGGCACAGGTTTTCTGTGGTTTGAAGATGGTGGGTCTGTAGCCAGAAATTACTGCCAGTCTCTTTATATGCATGCCGACTTGTCACCATTCTTATGTTTTTGAAGAGACGGAGGCTCCAAGTTACTTGTTCCACATTACATTTCTACAACTGAGAAAACATTGTAAAGACGTGTTATCAACATTTTGCTGATTTGCATGGTCATCGATAGATTTATTTGTACTGTAAGTGTACTTGGAAACAAGAGGTAGCTGTCTTTATATCCATATAATGTACCCTGGAGATATTCTTGAGTATATAGAATGGCAAAGCATGACACCATTACACCAGTCTGTTTTAGGACTGTAATGTATTTCTGTGGGTATTTATTGCCCATATTCTATTATATATATATATATATATTAGAAGTCTTCTGTATATATACAATCCATCTTCCAATTCTTTTGGGTGTCCTGCACACTCTAATTAAAAAAGGACATCTCAGTAGCTTGCAATTTATTCGGTTCTGACTGTCTTCTAGACCGTTTTGTTGCATGATCTTGTATATGTGAGAAGCTTTCCGTTGTGTTTGGTGTTGCTTAGTTTGAAGTTATTCAGTAACTTGGTATGTAATTCGCTTGTGTAATGATGGCAATGTTAGTTACATGAAAATGTTTTACCTAGGTTATGCTATATCTCAGGTGTAAATGTTGGTCTATAACACCTCACACATTTGCCAGAGAACGTAGACAGGTGGACATTAGCACTTCATATCTATAAAACCCTGTTCACAGGAGTTATGTTGAAATAGTCAAACCTCTTGGTACTGTAAGGTGATAGTGTCATCTTAGTGATTGTGTGTGACGTCTCCTGGACACCTTGGTGATCTGGATTTGTGGCTGGACAAATCTCATGATAGGTTCCACTTGTTAAGAGTTCTTAATGGTATGTTCATACGGCATATCAAAGAGTATTGTTAGGCTTATTATGGGTAAGAGGAATAGAGGTAGGTATGTTCAAGCCATGGTATATGTTGTAAATAGCTAACAAGATGGCTAAGTCACGCAACAAATAGATAATGAGCTGCCAATACAATCTACAGAAAATGCATTTTAACAGATAAACATTGCCTTTAGGTATTAAAACAATATCATTGTGTTTGTAATTAAAATTGTCCACAATATAGCAACAATGATTTGGCATGACTGAGACAGGTAGATAGGGTATTTGAGACGGCAGCGAAGGGAAAAGAAAGGAACAAAATCAATGACTAGTATAATTGTGACCAGCCTGAAATAGCCCACACACCTTCCCCAGCCTCCCCTAAACTGTGACGACATCGCTGAATGTTGCTTGTTTTGTTACAGCTGTTCGGGTTCATCTTCGCCGTGTGCCTGTGCCGAAACATCGATCCAGACAAACAATAACTCGTGTATCACTCGGGGAAGCAGAGCCGGCGTGAAGACACTGCTTACTAGAATACTGTAGAAGTAGCAGATGTTGTCACCTACCAGGGAGCGTATTATACCTTATAGTGGAACTAGGGCCGGAACGACATAATGTACATTGTCGGGGATAAATGTGTATATAACTGCCGCTTCCTACTTCTGTGTCCGCCAGTGTTAGAAGAGGGTTTGTAAAACTAGTAAATAAATGGGGGTCTGCCTGAAAGAACTAAGACTATGTTTTGCACAGGTGCAGCAACAGAGGATGGTGGTAAAAGCAAATGTCCAAATTGTGCAGTTTGTATACACAGAAGTACATACTGCTGTTGTCTGTTGTCGTCATTGATGAAATTGTCAATAATCAAATTGTGTGTTTGTCCTGAATATTCCCTTGTTGTATTGTTTGACATGAAGCAAGTGATGTGAACAATTGGATCAATATGTCTAGCTGTTACATCTAGATTGCAGGCCAGAACATCAGGTTTTTCTGTGGATCTGTCAAACTAACTGTTCCTGTGGCACTTAATGCTGTGTACCAGTAACATGGCGCAAGAATCATAAACTGCTGTGGTTCATATTTGCACAGCTTGAACCTCCCAAGATACATCGTCTGCTTTGATACATATTTATTATAGACATATCTTTCTACAAGCATATGGATATTGTAAAGAATATGTGAATATTATATAAAGCTGGTTGGTATTGTTTTCAGGCCTTTGATACATAGAATGCAACCAGCTGATAGATATTTCAAATGTTTCAATCCAGTGTATATCTTGATTATTTTATAGCTTTCTATATCTTCAGCAAATACATAGATGAGGCTTCCAAAAGGTGTTTTCATTTAAATTAATAAGTATGACAGGTACTTTGCTAAAATAAAGTGTGTTCACAATAAAAAAATATATGTACACACTATACATTGATGTTCATGGTTTACCTAAAATTATAGTTAAACATGTTAATTGCTAATTTAGCAATAATATCTTAAAGTGACTGCACTGAAACTGTTTATCTTGCAATGTGTATATCTTTTAATTACTAACATATTTAGTTTTACAGAATGTTTTCTCCATGCATGTCAAGAAAATTATAAAGAGTAACATTATAGCTCCGTCTACACGGACGGCGATTTAACCCGGGTTAAAGATAACCCGGGCTATTTTAACCCGGGTTAAATCTGGAGCGTGTACACGAAGCATCTCGGTGCAGTGAGATCAGTACGACGTAAGTGGTGCGTTGTAATGCCACTATAGTGCGTTACTTATTCTACATCCGGAATACAAATTGTCTAACAATAGTTACCTTACACCCTTGAATAAATTTACAAATATCGAACATGTATTATTGCATGCCTGATTGAATATTATGTGTACATCGTCTGCATATTTATTATAGACATCTCTTTCTACAAGCGTATGGATATTGCAAATAATATGTGAATATTTTATATAGCTATGCTACATAGAATGCAACCAAATTATAGATATTTCAAATGTTTTAATCTAGTGTATATTTTAATTATTTTATTATAGCTTTCTATATTTTCAGCAAATACATAGATGGGGCTTCCAAAAGGTGTTTTCCTTTAAATTAATAAGTAGTAAGACAAGTAGTTTACTAAAATAAAGTGTGTTCACAATTCAAAAATCTATGTACGCTGATGTTCATGTTTTACCTAAAATTGTAGCGATACATATTAACTGTTAATTTAGCAATAATGGTTGCACTGAAACAGTTTATCTTGCACGGTGTATATCTTTTAATTACTAACACATCTCTAGTTTGACTGAACGGCATGTCAACAAAATTATAAAGACTAGTAACATTATTTTTCAAATTACTTTTATAAAAAGTGTTATGGTGGAAATGAGCCAGATTTGTTTTCAGGTCTTACTGATTTGCTTGTGTTTAGTTTATGGGTGATTTTGTATGTTGATCAGTTCAATAAATATATTTTTCTAACCGTCAGTGGTACGTTGCATTTTTTTTAATTTCACTGATTATTTTCATGTTTGTTGTTGACTTGACAGAAAGTATATTAGCATCTTCCACCACCCTGGTTGCCATAAAAGTCCCCCAATATTTAAAAATGTAAATTCATATGTAGTGCAATATTCAGTACTTAGGAGTGCTCAAAGTACTTTACTCCTTGGCAGATCCCTTCAGTCGAACGCTATGTCGATTTCTCTTGGAAGCATTAAGCCATGCTGCAATTAATGCACGAAGACTTGAACACAAATATCCACCACTGTCTCTAGCTAGGTCCTATAAAATAGTAACACGTACATCGTGGCTTCGGTGACAGAACTAACTTCTTTATTCTCGTAACTACAGGAGAGTTCAAACATGTTTAAATCACTACAAACTATACGACAGGTGGCAGCATCAGACGGTGTTATGTTCATTACATCTCCCCAAACTTTATACAATTGTTTTGCAAATAAACAAATATCGCCTGATATGTTGAAACTATACTCAGTACAGTGTTGAAACTACATCACTGTTTACAGAAACTAGGCAGGTTTACACGAAAACCTTCAAACCGTTTGGGTACACTCTTAACCCTAGGTGGACAACTGGGTGGAGCATGCACGGAAGGGAAAAGACTCGTACTAGCCTCAGTTGAGTACGGAGATCCCACTGGATGACTTACTGGGACTATTGGGGGTACTACAGTAGGAGCTGGGTCAGGTTCGACTGGCCTGTATTGCAACGGCTCAATGTCAGTGCTGACTCTGCGAAAATGACTTGCGTTTCGCGCCTTGACCTCCTGGCCTCTTTGTGCTGTTACCATTGTACCTTTCTTGTCTATGACCTCGAAAGGCTCATGTTGGAATTTGGACACTAGTTTCCATTGTTGTGCCACATTCTTCAACAACACTTTATCTCCGATACCAATGTCAGACTTGGTTATCTTTCGTCGTGCTTCCGCATATTCCTTCATCTTGTTCTTTGCCGCCCAATCCTTTTGACGGAGTGTTTCATCCATTTCCTCAGCATGGACCTGGGGTAGCTTCATCTTCAACGGTACACCATTCAAAACCGTTGCTGGTGGTAATCCTGTCGAGATATGCGGGGTTGCCCTGTAGTTTCTAAGAAACCGGTACAACTCTCGTTTCCAGGGGTTACCTTCTACCTGTGCACATTTGCAGACTTTGCCTATGGTTCTCATGAACCTCTCGGCTACACCATTCGCCTCAGGCTAATATGGTGTTACTCTTTGGTGGAGAAAACCTAGGTTGACAGCAAACCTCTTAAACTCTTCACTTTGGAACGGAGTTCCATTGTCTGTTTTCAGGTTGTCGGGAGTACCTCTTGACGAGAATATCTTCTCGAAGACTGGAATAACTGTCTGAGCCGACAGGGATCTTATCACTTCGACTTCAGGGAATCTGGAGTACTCGTCCATGACAACAAGGAGGTAGTCACCTGTAGGTAATGGTCCATAAAAATCTGATGGTTCCCTTGGCTTTGGATCATAAGCCGCTTTGCACGCTACACATTCATCAAGTAGCTTAGCTACCATAGCGTCAATTCTGGGAAACCAGACTTTCTCTGTGAGGAGAGCCTTGGTCTTGTTTATCCCTTGATGCTCTTCGTGGGCCAGATGGATTACCCTGTGCTGTAGACTCGCTGGAACCGCAATACGGGTTCCTCTCAACACTAATCCATCTTGTGTTACAGTGAGTTCATTTCCAACTCTGCTGTACGATTGTATCGCTTCAAAGTCCACACCTGGATCTTGTCCATACTTTGTTTCAAGCATGTACCATTTTCCAGTTAACAGAAGATCTTTCACAGCACTGAGAGTTGGGTCTGCCAACGTTGCTTCTAAGACTTCTGTACTACTCATTGCTTTTGGGATACTTTCCTCTGTGACGAAGTTCACATACTCTTCTGCCACAAGTTCTTCTCGAGAACTTCTGTCTGACACTTGCGGATGGCGAGATAAGTAATCCGACAGATTATCTTTACCCTGACGGTACTCGATAACTGGCTGGTATGGCAGCAGCCTCATAGCCCATCTTTCTAGTCTCAGGGGCAGCTTGGCGCCGGGATTTCCATACAACGTTACTAACGGCTTGTGGTCAGTTACCACTTTCAGTGGCGCCCCGTAGACATACACATGAAAGTATTCGCAGGCCCAGACAACTGCCAGCGCTTCTCTTTCTAGTTGACTCTTGTACCGCTACTCAACTGGTGTTAGGGCTCTGCTCCCGTATGCAACTTCTTGTCTTGGTATTGTACTAGCATCGCACCTAGCCCTACAGGGGATGCATCTACAATGATTTCTGTCTCCTTCTTCGTGTCGAAGTAGGCAACGATTGGATACGTACCAAGGACACCCTTCAGCATCTTAAACGAGGACTGTTGTTCAAGCTCCCACTTGAACTCTTGTTTCTTGCATGTGAGCTTCCGCAGTGGTGCTGTTGCTGTCGAGTAATTGGGAATAAAACGAGGTAGTTTGTCATTCCCAACAAACCCTGCACTTCTCCCACATCGACGGGGGGCTCCATTTCTAGGAGTGCTTCTACTTTCTTCGGATCTGGTTCGATTCCGTTCTTTGAGAACATCATACCGTAGAATTCCATCTTTGGCTATCGAAACTCACACTTGGCAAGATTTGCTGTGAGTCCATTCTCATCGAGCCTCTTCAGCACCTGATCCAAACTCTTGTCATGTTCGGCATACGCTTCCTCGTCGGTTTTGCCCTTACCGAACACAAATATGTCGTCGGACATATTGAAAGAACCGTCAATTCCTTCAATGACATTTTCAACAACATTCTAAAACATTTCGCTCGCACTCGAAATACCAAAATTAAGGCGTTTGTATCGCCACAAACCATCATGAGTCGAGAATGTGGTGATATAGCGAGACTCCTCTGCAAGCATCAACTGATGATAGCCTGATCTTAGATCAATATTGCTGAACACACGCGCATTGTTCAATTTTTTAACAATGTCATCAACTGTAGGCGACGGGTGTCGCTCTCTCATGATTGCTTTGTTCGCCTGTCGCATATCGACACAGATACGAACCTCACCGGGCCTTTTGGGTTTCGGTACCACCACTATTGGGGACACCCAGGGAGTTGGACCCTCTACCCTTTCGATCACATCATTCCTTTTCAACTCAAGCAGTTCCTTTGTAACCTTTTGATGTTCATGAAAAGGGATTCTTCTGTGGCGCTGAGCAACAGGGGGGATAGCTTCATTGATGTGAAGCTTTACCTCAAAGTTCTTTAACCTACCAATACCCTCAAATACCTTCGGGTATTTCTTCACTTCTGGGCACTCAGTATTTCCGACATTATGCACCACATGATCTACAACCTGAATGAGTCCGAGTTTTTTACTCACATTTACACTGAGCAAACATCCACAGTTTCCTTTCACTACATAGAAAACATCACTAGCAGTTTTCTTACCACACACAATAGTACTATGAAACTTTCCAATGGTTACTATACGTGTACCACCATATGCATTCAGTTTGTCATGACATGTTTCAAGACGAACACTCTTGAATTTGTTCTGAAACGTACTCTCATCAATTAGACTACACGATGCACCACTATCAGCTGTCATCATCACTG
The DNA here is from genome assembly GCA_963995525.1 of Escarpia spicata. Lineage (NCBI taxonomy): Eukaryota > Metazoa > Annelida > Polychaeta > Sabellida > Siboglinidae > Escarpia > Escarpia spicata. The sequence continues at coordinate 53,129,534 of OZ023212.1, forward strand.
AACACTTTTCAAACTCGATTTTGAACTTCGGCGGTTTTGCTACAAAAGTGCTATTGTAAACACCATGTATACTACTTTCACAAACATCACCCTCAGTGTTTGCGGAAACATAATTTATACTATTTTCACAACCATCACTCTCCGTGCTTTCATCAGTTACAGTCCCTACTGTAAATACGTAATCCTCAACCTCATCACTAACTGCACGAACTGATTTCCTCACAAACTGTTTGTTTGTGGTATTTTTGTGAAAAATTTGCAAAATGGTTTCGTCCATAACACACAAAACACTGTTTACCAAATGCCGGGCAAGTTTCCTTGCCTCCTACATGCGGAAAACCTTTCCCACAGTATCTACATTTTGTTACACCATGTTGTGGTTTTCTACGTTTCGACTGTCCGAACGTGCGACCGATTGTCTTGGCATCTTGTTGGATGCCTGTCAAGTCTTTTTCAATGTCCAAACTTTGGGCTTGCGCTAGCTCGTTATTTCGACCCGCTTCGATTATGTCGCCTAGCGTCAATGCATCGTTTGTCAGTCCTTGTTTACGCAGTTTTGAGTCTATGGTTGTCTGTATCACGTGTGATTTAATTTCACCGTTAATGTCGTTGAACTCGCAACTGGCCGCTGCCTGGCGGAGACGGGTATGGTAAGCGTCAATTTTTTCGCCACTCTCTTGACGCATGCGTCTAAACACGGCACGTTCATACTCACAATTAACCTTCGGCTTGAAGTATGCTGTTAGCGCTGTTTTGGCCTGTTCATAAGTTGTCCCTCTGTTCGGCAGGTTGACAAAAATATCGAATATTTTACTGCCAACTGCATGCAACAACAGTGCTCTCTTCTGTCCTTCGTCATTTACTGCGATGGCGGACAGATAGTTCTCGAATCTGAGTAGCCACTTATCCCATTTGGGACCTAACGAGGCGTCACTATCTGAAAGTTCGCTTTCAAAAGGCTGTATGCACGGCACATTTAATGACGTTGCCATGACTGCATCCTGCACAAATCTACTCCATGCAGATACAGTCTACTGAATCACGACTGCTGGCTTGTTTACTAGTTTTACACAGTAAACAACCGACTTGATACGAATGTCACATGTTCGCAGTATGCGTGGTTCCCGCTCATTTTTGCACACGGCACTGTCTGTGGTATGGTTCTCGTGGCTGACAACACGGCCAACGGATTAAAATTGTTCATAACGGACTTAACACTAACCGTTTCTTCATATGCGCATTTTACACACGTCTCTGTGCTCTGTGGTAGACGACACTACTCACACACTTGTCTTTTGGCTCTGTTTCGCGCATCTCTCGTCGCCAAATATAAAATAGTGACACGTACATCGTGGCTTCGGTGACAGAACTAACTTCTTTATTCTCGTAACTACAGGAGAGTTCCAACATGTCTAAATCACTATAAACTATACGACAGCTTGCAGCATCAGACGGTGTTATGTTCATTACAGGTCCTTATTCATACATCCAAGTGAACTGGAGGGAACGAACTTGCCAGGTTCTCTCGGTTGAGTCCGAATGCTCTAGCCACCGCATTCCTTATATTTAAGATACTATTCGTTACTACCGACAACCCAGCCAGCGACCTAATGTTCATTTTTGGGCAAAATACCATATTTAAACATGCACCCCAACTTTGACATTCCCTTCCCGATTTCAGTGACACAATATTGCAATTGAAGCCGCGGCTATAAATACATAATTTATGGTAAGACATTTTTTTTTCATTATTAATAAAGGTAAATGTTTTGATTTTAAACAGTAAAAAAGTTTTTTTAGCACAGACTAGCCTATACAAGAAAAGGTTGTAGCAAGTCATCTAAGGTCTCACGTTAGCACAAATGTCTTACCTAATGTGTCACAATCAGCATTTAGACAGTTTCATTCAACAGAGACTGCCCTCTTAAAGGTTCATAATGACATTAACTTGAACATTAATAATGGTAAAGTGACTGCACTTACCTTACTAGATCTCTGCCACTTTTGACACGATTGATCACAGCATTCTCATCGAACGCTTATTGAAATGGTACAGCTTATCTGGATCAGCTCTAAGCTGGTTTTCTTCATACCTAACTGACAGATACCAAACTATAAAGATTGGGAACTGCTTTTTGGCTGCACTGCCAACTTTATTTGGTGTTCCCCAGGGTTCTGTTCTTTGGCGTTTGCTTTTCACTCTTTACACCACACCATTTTTCTCTGTTATACAAAGACATAACTTGGATCATCATCTTTATGCTGGTGGTACTCAGATCTCCATTTCGTTGGCTATCTCGGATACAAAACGCTCCTTTAACCAACTTACCCGATAGTGATTGCCTCCAAGATATCTTCCACTGGATGACTGACAGCAAATTGAAATTAAATGCAAATAAAACTGAATCGATCTTTATTGTTACTCCAATGCAGCGTAGTAAACTTGATGGTTATTTCCCTCTGCCTGATGACTTTATACAAACTATTATTATACCCTTGGTAAAAAACAAGTCCGGTGACACTAGTGATGCTAACAAATACAGACCTATAGCAATAGTCAGTTGCTTCTAAAATATTTCAAATTGTATTACTTGAACTTATGGAATCCTACCTTGATACAACAGACAACCAGTTTGGATTCAAGAAGGGCCATTATTGTTATTCAGTATTATAGAAGCTACAATAGTCCTGTGTATGCATGGTTATTAGATGCATCAAAAGCATTTGATAGAGTTAACCATTGGACACTCTTTAGAAAATTGCTCAGCCGTGGTTTGCCAATTCTACTCGTACGAATTTTTTTATACTGGTACAGAACCCAAATGTTTTGTATTACATGGGGTTCCAATACTTCTTATTTTTTTAATGTATCAAATGGTGTTAGACAAGTTAGTATTTTTTCTCCATATTTATTCAATGTATATGTCGACAATTTAAGCATTATGCTTAAAAACTCTGGCGTAGGATGTCACCTACACAACATCAGTACAAACCATAATGTTTTATGCAGACGATTTATGTGTTATTGCACCTAGCCCCAGGGGCCTCCAGGCATTACTGAATATTTGTGCCATCTTTGGCTTCGACAATGACATTATATATCATCCTATAAAGTAAGTATGCATGGTTTTCAAACCACATCGTTTTCACCTCAGATATTTATTTGCATAGACACAAACTGGGATATGTTGAAATGACAAAATATTTAGGGGTGAACATCTGCAATGTCTTGAAGGATGATAAAGATATGCTAAGACACTTGCACAGCTTTTATGCCAGGTCCAACAGCATCATCCGAAAATTCCACAACTGTTCCATCGGTGTTAAATTTAATTTGTTCCATGCATATTGTTGTTCAATTTACTGTTCCGAACTCTGGGTACATTTCAACAAAGGCACTTATTTAAAACTTAAAGTCGCATACAACAATATGCATAGACGGATCCTAGGTTACCACCGATGGGACAGTGCAAGTAATGTTTGTAAATAATGTTATTGACTCATTTGACGCCCAATTGCGCAAATTTTTTTATGGTTTTAGAAAGCGGGTTCTTAATATTGACAATAATATGGTAAAATATGTGTAACTGTAGAGAAATTCTTAATGGGCCTATGTGGTCCTGCTGGTCAAAATCCCTGTATGTTGTAAAATAGTAACTTTGCTATATATCTTTTTACTATTTTTTTTCTTCCATTTTTATTATTCTTTTTATGTCTTAACTTATTAGCTTGGTTTAATTATTTATATATTTTACTTATTATTTTAATGGTGTACCTTTTATTCCTATTAGCATGTATTACTTAATGTATATATATATATATATGTACTATGGGTTTTTGTACCTGAAATAAAAACATTCATTCATTCCTATGCATATTTGGAATCAGCATATCACACCAGCAACCTCGGTGCGGAATCTAGGAGTGATCTTTGATAGTAACTTCAATTTCCGACAACAAATATCTCGAAGGTGTCGCTGCTGTTTTTATCGTATTCGTGATCTTCGCCATATTCGCCTGTATATGTCATTTTATGTTGCTAAAACTATTTTCAACAGCACTTGTTAGCAGCAGAATTGACTATTGCAATTCCCTCCTTTATAATATCGCAAGCAAGGATATTACAAAACTTCAACGTGTCCAAAATGTTCTAGCAAGGGTAGTTACAAGATCTCTTTTTTCACTCTATACCACTTTTGAAGTCTGCATTGGCTTCCTGTACGATATCATATATTTAAGATCTGTACTGTATCATACTAGGGCCTATCCTGTAAACAACCATCTTATTTGCGTTCACTGCTTACTCATGTACGAATACCTATCCAGCTTCGATCATCTAGTTCTGACCTACAACACTAACATTGGAATTAGGGCTTTTTCTGTTGCTGCACCAACTCTTTGGAATATGCTCCCTCTTAGTGTTAGATTTAAAAACTTATATTTACATTACAACCTTGCTTATCCACCATAGCTCCCTACCGCCTTGACCCATCTGTTGACAACTGGAATATTACTTATGTATTTTGAGAATGACCAATCCTTTTGTGTTGAAGTGCCTCCGAGCTTGGTTTCCAAGGATTTAGGCGCAATAGAAGTTATCTTATTATACTATTGGAAGTAATATCTGTACATATTTCAGGCAAATTATTTCATCATTATTTTTGCTGTGCTAACGTTTAAGTGACTTCTGTTGGGAATAATATAACTGGTGTGCAGACCTGGTTCAGGAGGTGCCACATACTTTAGTAGATGGAAAGAGAATATAACTTTGGATATAATCCTGGGATTCGTTCAATGCCAATGGCGAGTCATCTTGGTCAAGCAGGTAAAATAATCAGATAAGTTAAATTACTAAAAGTCTAAGTGTCTCGGAAACGTGCTCCACAAGAAAAAATTGGAAATAAAGTGTGTAGAATTGTGAAATACGATAAAAACAATAAATGTAAAAATCACATGTACATTTATTCGACCGTTTTCAAAGCATGCATCTTCTCGTCAATAACACAAACAACAGGCTAAAGTCAGATATATATGCGGCGCACTAATAAAAATTTGTTTATATATATATATGTGTGTCTAACTTATGGACTAAGACCACAACGAACAGCACAGCCCGTCTCCGGTGACGTTTCTACAGTAAACAACAACACAACTTAAAAAGAGAACTATACAAACACTAAAACAGCCATATTTCAATAATCGTGACAGGCCTTTTCACGGCTGTAATTTCCCACCGGGCGTACTTTCCGACAAGGTTTGGTAAACTTACTATATGAAAAGAACCTAACTGCATTTCTCCCGACACAAATCCTTGCGACTACACCGTTCAAGTGTCGGACACAAAAACACAGTGCGACGTCCCAGCACAACTATCGCCAGCCGCTTTCCGTCGTCAGATGAACACACGACATCACGGCCCCTCTGGCATCAATCATCGCATTTCGCTTCCGACTCCCAGTCGACCGTGATCACCACCGCCGCCACCCTCTGTCACGCCCTCGCCCCCTCTGATCACCCCAACCGCCCCGCTGGCCTGCTGCAACAACCTCATCACCATATCAACAACCACAATAAAATCGTGTTTTACAGACGTCATCTGCAACAATGTTTGAACGATAAAATGGTAACATCCTTCAGGGATACACATGAATGATTTAAGGCATTGTTCGCGCTGTAATCTACCACAGAAATCTGGTGACATTTCTACTGTCATTTAGGGTTAGTTTGCCAGTTTCCAAGTTATAACTGTTTCACATTTTTACAATTGTAAAGTTCCAAGTTGCTATCTCTATTTAAATTCTAGCCGTATGTTCTATGTGCAACAAAAGCAAAAGGCAACATTGTTTAAACAAAAAAGTATGCAGGATGGACTGATATGGCAGGTGTCATGCCACCCTCGCAATGTACACATGAAAACACCGTTGATAAGGTGAAGCCTGACAGAGGCCATGCACATATAATTCAAGACATGACATCAGATTATGGAATGGAATGCGGCCACAAACTTGATAACGCGTGGAGGTGGCACCATCGTCTGGATACTTGTGTAACTTATGTCACTGGATTCTTTAGTGTATCTGCTGTGCACTTGGGACATTTTTGATATGGCTCTGTATTGGAAGTTTGAATGAGCGCTGTTTGAATATATCAACTCACAAGAGTTTGTAGATTTGCACTGCATTCTATGTAGACACCTAGACACAGGGTGTCCAGTTTTATACATTTAGTTTTAAAATTAGTACATTTATTACCATCTTATTTAAAGTACAAAAACTAGATGCACCTGTAACTTGGTGATTCTATGCATAAACAACTCCCAGATAACATGACATCAATGTTATTGCAAACTGATAATGTACATAAACATAAGCTGAGAAACCGTAATGCATATTACATCCAACAAATAAGAACAAACACAACGAAACTCACAACAAACTATTCAGGACCAATATTCTGGAATGCACTACCTCATAATTTACAACCAACTTAAGAAGAAACTCAAAGAGCTGTTATTGTCTAAATATAATTTATTCTTCTTATTATTTTGTTTGAAATATCTTACCTTGTAAATTAAGCATAAACATACCATCATTTTATCATGGTATAAATTATTAAGTTTGTATTTTATATTCATGTTTTACTTGAATATTAGTTAATTTATTCTTTTTACATTATTATGTTCTAAAGAGTGCAATTTAATTAGTAGTCAACCTGTTCAAACTGAATCTATGACATGATTTATTCACTTTGTTCCAGAAGAACTTACTGTCCTACTTTTATGCTTAAATTTTATGGAACAAGGAAACTATTTTTAAATTATTATCTTATGGTGGACCTCGCTATAAGCCCCTAGGGGTTTCTAGAGGATCTCCACGGTTGCAATATTTTGTTTCTGTTTTATAATCCATTGTACATGTGTTCATGTTAATTTGTACTTTTAACCGAAATAAAGTTAATTCATTCACATGTGAGATTGCAGCTCACCAACTATCCTGCAAGGTTTCTACAACCACTGGAAATCGGCCTAAATAGCAGAGTATCGGGATAAAATTCAACAGTATGTTTAATAACACATACACTGTAACAATCTTTACGAAATGATCTACTCGAATATTTTATTTTCAGGTGTATCTTTTCTGGCATGCATATACACAGTGGACAATCGTGGTATATTTTGACGTATAAAAGATGTCCTTTTTGACATCTAAACACGTCAAATTTAGGTTGCTAGTGAAAGACTATTTTGCGTATCATTTCTTACGTAAATATGTAGACGTATGATAGATGTCTAAATGACGTCTTTTTTTAGACGTAATCCACGTGACCAAAAATTAACAGCTAAAAGACGTACAAAAGATGTTGTGCGCCCACTGGGTGGGTCTATACCAAAGGCCCACGAAACTGCTGGGTGCCTAGGGCCCACCCCAGACTACCCTCTCTGGATCCGCTGGATACTTCCATCATAACCCTTAAAGATCTGTAACTACGATTCACCAAAAAACATTTGATTAATAATTACAAACTTACAATATAGTCTTAGTTTAACCGAATCTCTTGCCAATCATCCCGTGTCGATATTTAACAAGGTCCTGTTACTTGATGACAATATCTCGGCTTCAAGGAATGTATTGATTGCTGAACCTACTGGTGACCAGGTTGTGCCCTGGCAAATAACTAATAAGCTCATAGAAGGAGATTCTCACAAACACGAGTGGAAACTTGATTGAGTACAAGTTCATTGTCCAGCTGCCAGCATCATGAATATTATGAATATGAAATACTGTGTAAACTTCTAAATCATTGAATTTTCCATTTATATATTTGTGATTCGTAACATGAAAGCAGACTGCATTAGCAGAAATGAGAGATTTCATAGCAATCCGATTGACTGATGCCATATGGAAACTGGGACAAAGCTCAAATCCATGTTTGTAAGGAGTGAACCCACCATGGATGATTATGTTACTCCAGAACAAAACCCCATACAGACAAAAATACACGAGTCCATGTTAAAATTAATGCATTGCCAGGCAATGCCAATACATCTTGTGACAGACAAACCAACTTGGATGCTGACACTGTCTTAGACGTGCTGACATTGTATTTGCCCTGCTGAAACTGTCTTAGACGTGCTGAAATTCTCTTTGCCCTTCTGAAACTGTCTCAGACCTGATGATACTGTTTTTGCCCTGCTGAAACTGTCTCAAACCTGCTGAGAGCCTAACACTGTCTTAGACCTGCTGACAGCCTGGCACTGTCATAGACCTGCTGACATTGACAATGTCTTAGGCATGCTGATACAGCCTTAGACCTACAGATATGTACAACTTTAAACATACTGACACTGTTTTAGCCCTGCTGACACTGCCTTATGCATGCTGACATTGTCTTAGACCTCATGGCACTCTTTTAGACCAACTGACACTGTCTTGGTGAGTAGACATGTTGACACAGCATTGGAAGAAAACTGACACTGCCTTAGACTCAGTGATACTGTCTCAATTCAGTAGCCATTAAATATTTAGCAGAGAAAGGTTGGCCACATTATGCAAAGTGTCACAGAACCCTGTTCCTGTGTCACAATCAATATTAGTTTACCTGCCGCAGAGCCATGCTGCATGGGACTAGCAGTGTTGTACAAGCAGTCACTTGCAATCACACATGTAGCTTTAATAAAGACTAGGTTTTCTATGTGTTGTATATTGATGTAACGGGTACTAGTTGTAAGTGTCCGTCCGTGTTTTGTACCGTTTCTGCAATACATACCAGAGGCACTCTGGGATAGCGCCAACCTCATGTGTAGTTGATTACTATTCGTAATATGTCTCCTTAAACATGCAAACTCCACAATACACAACAGTGGCGACGAGAAAACGAACTTAAGCATGTCGGGGAAGAGCGCCCGCTTCGAGCCGTATGTGGAAGAGAAGGAGAGGTTCGAAAACTACGTTGAACGGTTCGAGTTCTTCGTGATCAGTAACGGCAGATGTCAAAAAGAGCATTTTCCTGTCAAACGTTGGCGCTGAATGCTACGCGAAGTTGAAGACGCAACTGAAGCCGGAGACACCGGCAAATGCGGACTACGATGAGGTAATTCGTGCGGCGAAAACGGTTTACAAACAGCAACTAACAATCATAGGCTTGAAAAACAAATTCATGAACAGACTGCGTAGGCCTTCAGAAACAGTGGCGCAGTTTGCGCTGGCGTTGCGTGAGTTATCCGGTGAATGTGAGTACCCACGTGATTATCAAGATGAGGCTCTGAGAGACATGTTCGTAAAGGGCCTGAACTTGACGGCGGTACAAGCGAAGTTAATGCTTAGAGACAATTCGCTAACGTTCAATGAGGCTTATCAGACGGCGATCGGCGAGGAAATGGCCGTGAAGAGCTCAGCAGAGTTCAGTGAAACGCCCGAAGATACTCCATCGGCGACGGCAGCGGTGCATCACGTGACTAGTCGGAGATCACCAAGACAGAAGCAGACGATGGTGCCGGCTGACCGAGAGTGCTTCCGAAGCGGCAGACACCACTCTGCTGCTAAATGCAAATTCATTAATCAAAAATGTTACTTGTGTGGTAAAATTGGTCATGTAGCAAAAATGTGCAAGTCAAAAGGCCGAAGGGAGATCAGTGTAGGCAGAAAGGTTTCTAATGTTGATGATGATGTTGATGAGGCTACTGATGTTTATGGCAGTCAAAGTGACCTAGGTCTACATGGAGTGTACACAGCTAGCGAGGTTAAGAGAGGCATACATGTGAACATGGAGTTAAATGGACACAATGTGTCAATGCTTGTAGATACTGGGGCGGCGGTGTCTATTGTACCGGAGAATGTGTACAAAAATGTCTTGCGTAGCTAACCACTGGAACAAACCGGTCTGAAGCTAAGGTCATACACCGGATAACTAATCCCATTGGCAGGTAAAGTGTGTGTGCCTGTCAGATATCGTGGTAACAAGCATTCATTGCAGGTGTTTGTGGCGAAAGGGTCACGACCAGCATTGGTGGGGCGGGATTGGTTAAAGCAGATACTACTTAACTGGAGTGCAATTTTCAGTGTCAATCCCCAGATCTCTACAGAAGTAAACCAGTTGTTGATGGATATCGAGGACTGTGTCCGAAACTGTCGGGAATGCAGCCAGGTAGCGAGCACGCCGAATGTAGCACCACTGGTTCCATGGCCGTTTTCAGAATAATTATATCGAATGCAACCAACGGGAGATAATCTACACCAATAAACATACATAGCAAACAGATATTGTATCCAGCTACAGAAAGTAACGTGTATAATCTCATAATATCATTAGAATATCGATATATGAAGCAGGAGTTGTGCAATTTATCATAACAACTTAAATCAGTCAGCGAATTTCTGTTGGTGCCGCTAGCTCAGTTGGTAGACGCGTTGGTTGCTTGGCATTTATTTTGCAATCGGGCGACGCCAGTTCAATCCCGACACCAAACCATTGATTTTCTTTACACTTCGTTTTGTTTATGTTTTCACGAAGTAATATAAACCTAATCATTTTTATACTATGATGCACTGTTTGTAAAAAAATTATTTTATTTTTGTACTATTTATTTATTAGCCACAAAAATCTTAATATGGGAATTATATCACGATGTTTCTAAGTTGTATTTATCCAAACAAATATAATACCTCATGACTCTCTTTTAGACAAACTGACACTGTCTTAGTGAGTGGACATGTTGACACAGCATTGGGCCAACTGACACTGCCTTAGACTCAGTGATAATGTCTCAATTCAGTAGCCATTAAATATTTAGCAGAGGAATCTTGGCCACATTATGCAAAGTGTCACGGAACCCTGTTCTTGTGTTACAATCATTATTAGTTTACCTGCAGCTGAGTCATGCTGCATGGGACTAGCAGTACGTGTTGTAAAGCAGTCACTTGCAATCACACATGCAGCTTTAGTAAAGACTAGGTTTTATATGGTTGAATGTTTTCAACCAACAAAGCTGCTAACACAATATGTTCAAGCCTCTTTTACAATTTTTTGTCTGTGCATCAAAAACAGCAAAATTGTGTTTGGTAAGTTCTTAAACAATAAATTCCACTTGATCATGAGTTACTGCAAAATTTGTGTAGTCCAAATGTCACAGTGTAGTTTCGACTGTGCAAGTTAAAGGAAGATGTATACTCATGATTCCATGAAGGTGAACTGCTGACTTCATTAACACGTCAATAGTGCAGAAATGTAGTAACCAAGCATGCCTTGTGTTGACTCTAATTATCTTCACTCTGCCTATCATTTACCTGGGGACGACCATCAACTTGTCTGCACATAACCTCCCTAATGTTATTTGTATGACAGGACCAAATATTGAGCATGCTCTGACAACAGTAGGCATTTTAATAAGACAGAATGTCAGACTGCAGAGGTTTGGACTCTGTGATCACCGGAGACAAGATCTCTTGAGGTCTGGAATTGTGGAATTTATATGTACTGTCTGTCAGTATTACAAGGACAGACATGTTGCAACTTTGCTTCATCAAAGACGACACATTCACCCCTGAATCCATCACTAATGTCATCCAAGACAGAATGAGAACCTTGTTATTGAGGCATTCAGTCAACATCTCAAACTCAAAAGACAGCAGAAGAGAGGAAAGGCCCATGCTGCACTGGAGGATTTTACAAGCTAAAGAATCTTTGACTTTAAACTTTCTGAAACAAAAAAGGGTTCGCAATTTTTGAATAATAATAATAATCAACTTCTGTAGTACCTAATACAAGAATCATTCAAAGGAAAAATAAATTGTGAACAGGGACGAGCAAGAGTCATCATTAGATCAAGGGACCGCCAAAGGTTAGGGTGGGAATGTGATTGCAAATAAATAAGTCTTGAATTTTTTTATGAAAAGTAGCGATAGTTTCAGATGATTTTAAAGTGATAGGGAGCTTATTAAACATAACGCTAATGTATCTGAGATTATTTTAAAGTTACCAACTGTTTATGAGAACATAATGATCAGGGGGAAGAGGTTACTGGCACAACATCCACACCTGCTGGGATCTACTGTAAAAGGAGCTACTAACATGGTCACTGCAGGGAAGATACCTTTCATGTATTGCAAAATGGCAGATAGTTGCCACCTTGTGTATGAATTGGTTCTACAGCCCCCAACCCAGGCAGTCCTTTATTTGCACTGCACGATAGTAGTCTAGTAGGTCCCTTAGCGTAGGCAAATGATTATGAGTGGTGCAAGTGCAAAAAGTAGTTCCGGTTCCCATGTTCAAAGATAGGGAAATACCCGGATGTTGCACTTGCACCACTCATAATCATTCCAATTTGGACCCAAATCGTATAGGTCTAAAAGGGGTAAGTTGGACTATAAAAATAAGGTAAAACGTCAATTCAATGTATCGTAAAGGTGTACGACGACTTTTTTAGTTCGAGGTACCAATTTACCCCTATATTTTTAGTCCTTCAAACCCCATGTTCAAACATAGCGAAATTTACCTAGATATTTGTTTTTCGAGGGTTCAATTTGCCCCAAATGGCTTAAAAAAAACAGTCCTACCAATTTTTGCCATGTTAAAAGATATGATATTTTCCCCATGTTAAAAGATAGGAGGTAAACTCCATGTTAAACGATAGAAAGGTTCCAATTTACCCAAAATTATCCTCAGAGAAAACTCTCCTACCAATTTTGCCCATGTTAAAGGATAGGACATTTTCTCCCGTGTTAAAAAAATTGTTAAACGCCATTTTGTATTGTAAAGACACGAGACGTGTCTGGATTTGTTTGTTTGTTGCGAGCGTGAGCGCGCGCACCCTGTATGACGTCATTAAACTGCTACGCGCAGTAATTCTGTACGCGAGGTGGGTTGGTCAAACAGGTAGTGCTTTGGTTAGTCAACATTTTGAGCTTTCGCGCTTGAATGTAATCCCATCATGTGACGTCATGGTCAGTGACGTCATGGTACGCGCAGTAATTGTGTGCGCGAGGTTAGTTGGTCAAACAGGTAGTGATTTGGTTAGCCATCATTTTGAGCTTTCGCGCAGGAATGTAATCCCATCATGTGACGTCATGGTACGTGCAGTAATTTTGTGCGCGAGGTGAGTTGGTCAAACAGGTAGTGATTTGGTTATCCATCGTTTTGGACTTGTTTGTTGCGAGCGCGAGCGCGCACGCCCTGTATGACGTCATTAAACTGGTACGCGCAGTAATTATATACGAGACGTGACTTGGTCAAACAGGTAGTGCTTCGGTTAGTCTGTATTTTTTAGCTTCCGCACAGAAAGGTAATCCCATCATGTGACGTCATGGTCAGTGACGTCATGGTCAGTGACGTCATGGTCAGTGACGTCATGGTCAGTGACGTCATGGTGCGCGCAGTAATTTTGTACGCGAGGTGAGTTGGTCAAACAGGTAGTGCTTCGGTTAGACAATATTTTGAACTTTCGCGCGGAAAGGTAATCCCATCATGTGACGTCATGGTCAGTGACGTAATGGTACGCGCAGTAATTCTATACGCGAGGTGAATTGGTCAAACAGGTAGTGCTTTGGTTAGCCAACATTTTGAACTTGCGCGTATGTAATCCCATCATATGACGTCATACAGTGACGTCGTGTTATAGCGAGTGGAAAATTCCCCTGTAAAATGTCATTCTATAAGTTTCTTTGCTAATTTAACTCCCGGTTATATGCGTAGTATTTTGGTCAAGCCCTTTCACATGTAACATTATCTAACATACGAGATTTGTACTTACCACTCATCTGTGTTTCATCTAAACCTAGAGACCAACAGTACTGTTTCATAATTTTATCAAGCTATCGTTCTTAACCTACATGTATGTATGTATGTATGTATGTATGTATGTATGTATGTATATAATTGTGTTCAATGTCGTTATTAAAGAAGTAAACACAAGCGAGGTGCGATGCGCGACGCGCGATGCACGATGTTGACTCGGCGGCCTTGACACCAAAGGTGCCAAACCTCTTTTTCGAAACAGGCGCGTAACAAAGGGGAGCGTTATGATAGAACAGTACAGGTGTACAGGAACATAATAAACGTCCAGATAGGATATACCAGTATTTATATAGTTTACCGTATTAGGGATCAAGTGTACAGAAGCCCATTAGAATGTTTTTTTTTTTTTTTTTCGTACTATAGTGTTTAAAGTCGCGCTTCTTCGGTAAAATCTTTCAAACAAGATTCTATAATAAAATCCCTAACCTGGCATGGGTAACCGAAAACGGACTCATATATACAGATATAGATACATACATAGGGACATACATTAAGACAAACATAGAGACATACATACAGACAGACCACCCAACATTAACCTTCAACACACAATCATTAACCTTCAACACATAATCATACCTACAAACATACTTTTAAACTTACAACTTTGCAAACTTTCACTGACCAACGTCCAAACAAACGTATCAACACACTTTTAAACTTACAAACATTAACCTTCAACACATAACCATACCTACAAACATACTTTTAAACTTACAACTTTGCAAACTTACACTGCAAACGTCCAAACAAACGTATCAACACACTTTTAAACTTACAAACATTAACCTTCAACACATAACCATACCTACAAACGTTCTTTTAAACTTACAACTTTGCAAATTTTCACTGACAAACGTTCAAAGCGACAAGAACCAAACTCGTCGGACAAACGAAACACCAAACACTTAGACCATCGAGTCGCAAGAACCAAACTTGTCGGACAAACGAAACACCAAACTTAACAGGTTATCGCATCAAATTCCACCTCTTCCACCACAATGGACAGGTTATCGCGTCAAATTCCACCTTTTCTACCACAATGGACATGTTCACCTAGTACAAATCACAAAATCCCACTGTTTCGAGAGTACAATTCACCATGGATAGGAAGTTTCCCCATGTTAAAGGATAAGAGCTAAACCCCATGACAGACATAGATACATACATTGAGACAGACATAGAGATATACATAGATACAGACATAGAGACAGACATACATACATACATAGAGACAGATATAGAGATATACATAGATACATACGTAGAGACATACATAGATACATACACAGAAACATATATAGAGACATACATACAGACAGAACCACTGCGACGTCGAAAGCACTCACGCACTCACCCAATTTATTCGAGTTGGTAGGACTTAATTTTGACAGAACCAGACACATTGCACGAGACTACTCAGATACATTGCCCGAGACTACAGACGAGATATCGCACGAGACTACGGATGAGACATCACATGAGAGTACGGAAGATACAAGAGACGAGACAACGGACGAGATATCACACGAGACAAGAGACGAGACAACGGACGAGACTATGGATGAGACATCACATGAGAGTACGGACGAGACAAGAGACGAGACAACGGACGAGATATCGCACGAGACTACGGACGTGACATTACATGAGACTACGGACGAGATATTGCATGAGACTACGTGTTCCAACTGTTACCGCGTGACATCTCGCCTCTTTCCGGCAATTAGACGCGTTACCGCGTGACATCTCACCTCTTTCCGGCAATTTGACGCGTTACCACGCGACATCTCACCTCTTTCCGGCAATTCGACGCGTTACCGCGCGACATCTCTCCTCTTTCCGGCAATTCGACGGGTTATCGTGTGACATCTCACCCCTTTCAGGCAATTCGACGGGTTATCGCGTGAGATTTCCAACTAACTTCTTTATTCTCGTAATTCATCTCCCCAAACTTTATACAATTATGTTTTGCAAATAAACAAAATATCGCCTGATATGTTGAAACTGTACATAGTACAGTGTTGAAACTACATCACTGTTTACATAAGCTAGGCAGGTTTACACAAAAATCTTCAAACCGTTTGGGTACATTCTTAACCCAAGGTGGACGACTGGGTGGAGCATGCACGGAAGGGGAAAGACTCGTACTAGCCTCAGGTGAGTATGGAGATCCCACTGGATGACTTATTGGGACTATTGGGGGTACTACAGTAGGAGCTGGGTCAGGTTCGACTGGCCTGTATTGCAACGGCTCAATGTCAGTGCTGACTCTGCGAAAATGACTTGTTTCGCGCTTTGACCTACTGGCCTCTTTGTGCTGTTACCATTGTACCTTTCCTGTCTATGACCTCGAAAGGCTCATATTGGAATTTTGGCACTAGTTTCCCTTGTTGTGCCACATTCTTCAACTCCGATACCAATGTCAGACTTGGTTATCTTTCGTCATGCTTCCGCATATTCCTTCATCTTGTTCTTTGCCGCCCAATCCTTTTGACGGAGTGTTTCATCCATTTCCTCAGCATGCACCTGGGGTAGCTTCATCTTCAACGGTACACCATTCAAAACCGTTGCTGGTGGTAATCCTGTCGAGGTATGCGGGGTTGCCCTGTAGTTTATAAGAAACAGGTGCAACTCTCGTTTCCGGGGTTTACCTTCTACCTGTGCACATTTGCAGACTTTGCCTATGGTCTCATGAACCACTCGGCTACACCATTCGCCTCTGGCCAATATGGTGTTACTCTTTGGTGGAGAAACCCTAGGTTGACAGCAAACCTCTTAAACGCTTCACTTTGGAACGGAGTTCCATTGTCTGTTTTCAGGTTGTCGGGAGAACCTCTTGACGAGAATATCTTCTCGAAGACTGGAATAACTGTCTGAGCCGACAGGAATCTGATCACTTCGACTTCAGGGAATCTGGAGTACTCGTCCATGACAACAAGGAAGTAGTCACCTGTAGGTAATGGTCCATAAAAATCTGCGGATAGATGAGACCATTTCCTTGACGGAAGATCAGACATGACCAATGGTTCCCTTGGCTTTGGATCATAAGCCGCTTTGCACGCTACACATTCATCAAGTAGCGTGGCTACCATAGCGTCAATTCTGGGAAACCAGACTTTCTCTCTGACGAGAGCCTTGGTCTTGTTTATTCCTTGATGTCGTTCGTGGGCCAGACGGATTACCCTGTGCTTCAGACTCGCTGGAACCGCAATAGCCATACACATGAAAGTATTCGCAGGCCCAGACAACTGCCAGCGCTTCTCTTTCTAGTTGACTCTTGTACCGCTGCTCAACTGGTGTTAGGGCTCTGCTCCCGTATGCAACTACTTGGGGCTTCTTGTCTTGGTACTGTACTAGCATCACACCTAGCCCTACAGGGGATGCATCTACATGATTTCTGTTTCCTTCTTCATGTCGAAGTAGGCACCGATTGGACACGTACCAAGGACACCCTTTAACATCTCACAATCTGTTTTCACATATATAATTACAATATATTACCGTACAAAATATTTACAATTACAAAATTATATATATATTACATTATATTTGTGTGGATAAATAAAATGTTGAAACATCGTTATATAATGACCATATTTTCATTTTTGTGGCGAATAAATAATTATTTAAAAAATTAAAAATATTTACAAACAGTGCATTATAGTATAACATTATTTTGTTTATATTACTTCGTGAAAACATCAACAAAAAAGTGTAAAGAAAATCAATGGTTTGCATGCTGTAAGGATTGAACCGGCATCGCCCGATTGTAAAAAATAAATGACAAGAAACCAACACGCCTACCCACTGAGTTAGCGGCACCAGCGGAAACTCTGACTGATTTGAGTTGTTACGGTAAATTGTACAATTCCTTCATATATCGATATTCTAATGATATTATGAGATTTTACACGTTACTTTCTGTAGCTGGATACACTATATGTTTGCTATGTATGTTTATTGGTGTAGATTATCTCCCGTTGGTTGCATTCGATATAATTATTCTGAAAACGAGCCCAAGCTCGGCGAAACCTAATCGAGTTGCAGGCCCATTCGCATTCGTTGTTTTTTGAATAAAATCCGATTCATGTGGAACCGTAAGATCATTGTTTGTTCCTCTATGATGACTAGTGTTTGTATTACGTCGGAATATTGCACAATAACTCGTTCTGACGCTTGTTTCGACCAAAAGGCTATACTTGAAAACATGCTCTGAATGCATGGAAAGGGTCGGCCTGATGCGAGTTTCAGTCATAAGTGACGTCACATCTCGGCATCCCGAAAAGCGAGCCAAAAATATGCATGTTTGAAAATGTCCGGATGCACAGCATAAAATGTGAAATTTCTAATTCATTTAATTTTTTATTTTGTTTGGCTTGGTGGACGTGGAAATATATAGCAGGATGTAATATAACGTGAATTCAAGCAATATGTGTTTTTATTCCCTTTAAGGCGTTTGTATCGCCACAAAGGTCATGAGTGGAGAATGTGGTGATTAGCGACTCCTCTGCAAGCATCAACTGATGATAGCCTGATCTTAGATCAATATTGCTGAACACACGCGCATTGTTCAGTTTTTGAACAATGTCGTCAACAGTAGGCTATGGATGTCGCTCTTTCATGATTGCTTTGTTCGCCTGTCGCACATTGACACAGATACGAACCTCACCGGGCCTTTTGGGTTTCGGTACCACCACTATTGGGGACACCCAGGGAGTTGGACCCTCTACCCTTTCGATCATATCATTCCTTTTCAACTCAAGCAGTTCCTTTGTAACCTGTTGGCGTTGATGAAAAGGGATTCTTCTGTGGCGCTGAGCAACAGGGGGATAGCTTCACTGATGTGAAGCTTTACCTCAAAGTTCTATAACCTACCGATACTCTCAAATACCTTCGGGTATTTCTTCACTTCTGGCCACTCAGTATTTCCGACATTATGCACAACAAGGTCTGCAACCTGAATGAGTCCGAGTTTTTGACTCACATTTACACTGAGCAAACATCTACAGTTTCCTTTCACTACATAGAAAACATCACTAGCAGTTTTCTGACCACACACACTAGTACTATGAAACTGTCCAATGGTTACTATACGTGTACCACCATACGCATTCAGTTTGTCATGACATGTTTCAAGACGAACACCCTTGAATTTGTTCTGAAACGTACTCTCATCAATTAGAGCACACGATGCTACACTATCAGCTGTCATCATCACTGAACACTTTTCAAACTCGGTTTTGAACTTCGGCGGTTTTGCTACAAAAGTGCTATTGTAAACACCATGTATACTACTTTCACAAACATCATGGTTTTCTAAGTTTCGACTGTACGAACTTGCGACCGATTGTCTTGAGCTTGGCATCTTGTTGGATGTCTGTCAAGTCATTTTCAATGTCCAAACTTTGGGCTTGCGCTAGCTGGTTATTTCGACCCGCTTCGCTTATGTCGCCTAGCTTCAACGCATCGTTTGTCAGTCCTTGTTTACGCAGTTTTGAGTCTGTGGTTGTCTGTATCACGTGTGATTTAAATCCACCGTAATGTCGTTGAACTCGCAACTGGCCGCTGCCTGGCGGAGACGGGTATGATAAGTGTCAATTTTTTTCGCCACTCTCTTGACGCATGCGTCTAAACACGGCACGTTCATACTCACGATTAACCTTCGGCTTGAAGTATGCTGTTAGCGCTGTTTTGGCCTGTTCATAAGCTGTCCCATGTTCGCAGTATGCGTGGTTCCCGCTCATTTTGCACACGTCACTGTCTGTGGAATGGGTCTCGTGGCTGACAACGCGGCCAACGGATTGAAATTGAACAACACGTTCATAACGGACTTAACACTAACCGTTTCTTGGTACGCGCATTTTGCACACGTCTCTGTGATCTGTGGTAGACGACACTACTCACACACTTTTCTTTTGGTTCTGTTTCGCGCATCTCTCGTCGCCAAATATAAAATATTGACACGTACATCGTCGCTTCGGTGACAGAACTAACTTCTTTATTCTCGTAATTACAGGAGAGTTCCAACATGCTTAAATCACTATAAAATATACGACGGGTGGCAGCATCAGCCGATGTTATGTTCATTACACATGCATGCTGCATACATGCACACACATGTACACACACAGACATGCACCCGCATGCACACACGCGCACGCGCATGTATGTATGCACACACATGCATACACGCACACACAAACAAACACTCACATGCATACACACATAGGTACACTCAAATTGCACGAAGTATGCATATAACATTGGCATTGTTGCAAATGTAATGCCTGGACATGAAGACTGATGTTTATTAGAAAACTTCTAAAACAATCCTAGCTCATCCAGCCATGGCATACTTCAATATGCAGCAAATAATTGCAGTAATTTCCCACTGGCAACATCCTGCAGGAAGTCGACCAGAATGTAACCCCTAATCTTCCAATAGTCCCTGGCTTATCTCCCACTCTGTCTAGCAGATTATCTTTTCCAGAATGTCCCACAAAGAGGTTATGTTCATCATTTACGTCAGGTCTGTAGTAGGCACATATATGAAGTAATTTACAACCAGCTATGCTAATCTTAGCCCAAATGATTTCGCAGTCTGTCTCTAATTCAAATTCCTCTTCACTAAGCAGGTCTGAATGTATTGCAACGAATACTCCTCCTCCTCTCTGTTGTTCTGTTCTGTCCTTTCTATATACATTGAATTTATCTGGGAAATATTCAGAATCTAAAATGCTATTGCTAAGCCAGGATTCAGTGCCAATAATTATGTCTGGTTTGGAGCTATCAATGAGTGAAAGAAATTCTGCCTTCTTGTTTTTTAGTGATTGACAATTTAGGTTGATGATTCTCAATGGTTTTTTAGTGTTAGGAGTATGACGGTAATTGTGCTGTTTCCTTTCATTCGAAGGAGATGATGTATGTAGTGGAGGTCCTAATCCTGCTGGTGTTGTAGGGAGTTGAATGGAGTCATCATTTGATTGAGAGATGTGTTGATATATATTTTCAGAAAGTTCGATGTCGTCATAATTGAAAAGGGTTCTACTGAAATTTGGCATTCCACATTTTAGGCAATTCCATGATGTGTTGGTGTTTTGCATCGTTTCAAATATTGTGTCTCTGACATTTTCACATTGCGTGTGGAACCAAGTATTACAGGAGTCGCAACAAATTGCTTTCTGTTTCCACGTTACTGTTTTTTGGCAAACACCACAAGGGTACTTGGGTGCTCTGGGGCCGGGATTTAATTCAATGTCGTTTGCCAGTACAAGAAGATATAGCATAAAGTATGATGGAAATTTTTTAGGGTTTGCTCTGGACATCCTTGGTTTATGCAGCAAGTTGATGGACAGTGCCTTGATGGGAGAAATCGATCCTGATGTGTTTACAGAAATTTCATGTGAAGTTACATAACAGTCATTCATACTATTTTTAATCTCTACAAATACAACCATGAGAAAAACAACACTCAGGTAAAACATCCTGTAAATGTAAAACCTAGTATTTCTGTTAGTCAGGAAGTGCTACAGTATGGATGGTACTGCTATGTGCTAAAGGACACAAACAAAATAGTAGATAGTGTAGAAGAAAGACTTGAAATGGAAATGTAGAGTCTTCGTCCCAGGGCCTACACTGGGCACACAAAGAGCAGCACCATTTATGAGGCCATGTTAGGCAGACCCAAGCCAGGAATTTTTATTTTATTATAAATATTTTAAACTTATACTAAGATAGGAGTATAACTAATTTCTATGTTTATGTACCAGTCTCAGTGTATTTTAACCGATTTGCATGTAGATTAACGGATCATAGGTGCCTTGGTTACCAGTTGTTTATTGGGCGATAATACAGTGTCTTGATAAATAATATTCGTTTTAGAAAGAAATGGGTGGTTTGTTTAGTATTTGTGTTGGTCACAGGATGCCAACTAATAGCACTTATCGAACACCTTACCGTAATACGAATCAAATAAAAAACAAGTAAAATAATAACATTAATAGAGGATGATTTAAAATTTTCCTGTTCGCGCCACCAGCCTCGATCTCGTTTATATGTTTCGCTACAACACTACCGATTTAGCCACCACGATCAGCACATTTTGGTTGTACTTTGGCGACTACATAATATTAGTTTGCGTGAGACATCGATTGCACTTTGTTTAGTTAAATTTATCCTTGTTTGGTATTTATATCATGCTTGTTCACACTTAGTCTTTTGTTTGTGCTCGAGGATAAGCAAAGAAAGTCAATACGGAATTTTCGACAGCCACGAGAGCTGCCACCTGATGAATATGCATGTGATTAAAAGGCACTAAACTACGAAAAAAGTTTAATGTTGGTTTATTTTAAACACAAACAAACCGAAGAACACAGAAATGCATATTAAAACAAAAAAGTGTTGCATCTATCAATAGTTCTTTAAAAGAAGTAATACATTCATTATTTGGCATTAATATTTTGTTTACATTTCTATGTTCACATATGTCATAATTCCAGAAATGTAGAATTTCCATGTATTACCATCTGCTTTGTTCACAAAATTTGCATATTTAAGAAATTTTATTTCTGTTTTATCCTTAGGCAAAGAAGTCTTTGAGACAGACATTTTGAAACTTTGTTGTCACAGAATATGGAAAGGATTCACTTACAGATGAAACTATAGTCTCTATGCAGTCTACGGTAAATAGCTGTGCTTTACCTAGGATTGTCATATATTAAAAGGTACGTTTTGTTCAGTCTTACAAATTCAGCAGTTAGTATACATAATTTGATGTGACTAATATTATAATTTTGAAAACTCTATAGATTGCGACAACATTAGAATTACAAAGGCAGTTTGTTTGAATGATTTCATGTGTAGTAAATATGTGTATCAGAAAGTGTAAGTGTAAAGCTTAGATTCTGTAGTAAAGACAAGTGAAGCACTGTAGCATTGTAGCATTGAACTCTCAATCCAGAGAACCTGGGTTCCAACTCTTTCAAACCTTGGGCAAGTTTTTAGTCCTTTGGGCCAAAGGTCCAACGGACTTATGCCGTCACTCAGCATCCGACGTACGCTGTTAGCTGCCATATCTTAGAAACCATTCAGCAACTTTTTCTCTTATTCTACAAAGACATATCTTATGGTACTGGCACTATGCACGAGAAATCTCTATTTGATTGAATCATTCTACTCCTCCCAATTTTCACATTTTGCCTATTTTTTCAAAAACTCTTGAGTAACTTTTTCTCTGATTTTGCGTAGACATTTCATGTGGTAGTGCCACTATACACAAGAAATCTGTATTTTATTTAATCATTCTAAGGGCACCTCAGGGCCCCCAAAAATGTTCTCAAAAACTCTGCAGTAATCTGCAATAACTTTGTTTTAATTTGGTATTGACATTCCATGTGGTAGTGCCACTATACACAAGAAATGTGAATATGAATCAATCATTCTAAGGGCCCCCAAAATGCCAAATTTTAACATTTTACATTGAATGACGTCAGTGTCTTGCCGTCATTGGGAAACACGTAGTAATCGCCAAATCAAAGATGGCGGACAAGTCGCAAACAATGAAACATTATCAAATTTTGACATTTTTTTAAAGGATAACTGCTAATTTACTTCATACTGGTGATAACAAGGAGGCAGGCAAGCGGATAGACGATATAATATGCACGGGCATGCTAATTGGTGTAATATTTATCCGTGAAAATGTACTTAATATTACTTTCAATGACACTAACTGCTTCACAAATAAATTTACATCGAAACGTTTACCAAAGTTGTTACTTTAGTTAGTTGGTTTATTTGTTATAAGTAACGAAACACAAATATATATATCGTTGCCAGAAGATATTTCAACAATTTGCATAAATCCACTCGGTGATGCCACATGCTGCCATTCTGTTCTTTCGCGTAGGGGTGTTCTAGTTCTAGTTGTTTCCAGCTCTCAGCAACGTTCTATTAACTGACTAGTCTGTATTATTGTGGTTATAATGTAATGGTCTTATGAGGCCTCAGTCATCTAGTCAGCCATTTTCAGAACATTATCGCCAAACCGATCTTTATATGCTGGCACTGAGGGTGGTCACTGTCAGGGTGCTTGTCATCCTCAATTGTTCTTTTACGTCCCAAACTGAGACATGACCCACATTAATGTAATCTCTTAGTCAGAGGGATACACAGTCCCCAATGTTGAGAGCCAGGTTTTTACACCAAATAAGTGCCTGCCTGGTCCGGGTTTCGAACTCAGAGCGCTGGCATGCCAGGCGGATGTGCTAATCACTACACTAGCTGCGCACCTGTAGTGTTACTACAGTGCATACATGTTAAGTTTCAGAAACGCCAATCCAGGAGATTTATACGTAAATCAGAGGGTCTCGAAAAATCGGGCATTTATACGTAAATCAGAGGGTCTCAGAAAATCGGGCATTTATACGTAAATCGGAGGATCTTTGAAAATCAGGCATTTATACATAAATCGGATTCAGATATCACAAAAAAGGATACTTTCCATAGACATTAATAATCATGTTATAATGAAACGTTAAGTTTCAGAAGTGCCAATGCATGAGATTTATGCGTAAATTGGAGGGTCTTGTAATATCAGGACATTTTGTGTAAATTGGAGGGATTTTTTTTTTAATTGGAGGGTATTATGGAATTGTGTATAAATCTGAGTATTTCATGTTATGAAAATGGTCACAGATCAGCTTTATTTCCAAATGCATTGCACATGGTGGATTTTTTTATTAAACATAACTTGATAAACCCATCTCAACATGGGTTTCTAAAAGCGAGGTCATGCTTAACAAATATGTTGTTTTTTGGAAGATATCACTAAGTGGGGAGATGATGGATCACCAGTAGATATCATCTACTTAGATTTTAAAAAAGCTTTCGACAAAGTGCCACATCAAAGATTACTGCTTAAACTAAAGGCCCATGGCATAGAAAATGGTATAATTAACTGGATAGAAAAATGGCTGATTGACAGAAGACAACGGGTAGTTGTTGATGGGGAGGCTTCAAACTGGAAATCAGTTTTGAGTGGGGTTTCACAGGGATCAGTACTGGCACCTATATTATTTTTAATATATATAAACGATTTGGACGATGATATAGCTAGCAAGGTGTTGAAATTTGCAGATGATACAAAAGTGTTTAGAAGGATTAAAAGTGATGGAGATAGACAGCATTTACAAGATGATCTTGACAGGTTGATCAAATGGTCTGAAAAATGGCAAATGTTGTTCAATGTTGGGAAATGTAAATGCCTTCACACAGGACATGGGAACGAATATGTAGAATATACCAAGGGGGGAACTGTACTAAGTACTATTGTAAAAGAAAAAGACTTAGGGCTGACAATTAGTGCCGACATGAAGGTTTTAGAGCAGTGTGGAATTGCAGCTTCAAAAGGAAATCAAATCCTTGGATTGATTAGGCGAAATATGGCATATAAAGAAAAAACTAATACTACCGCTGTACAAAACAATAGTTAGGCCTTATTTAGAATATTGTGTACAAGCGTGGAGGCCATATCACAAGAAGGACATAGATATGCTAGAAAGAGTACAGAGGAGAGCGACTAAAATGATACCAAAACTGAGGGATCTTAGTTATGAAAAACGCCTAAAAGAATGTGGTTTAACAACACTAGAGACCAGGAGATTGAGAAGAGATCAGATAGAAGTGTTTAAAATATTGAATGGTTATGACAATATTGATAGAAATATGTTTTTTTCAGTTAAGAAAGATAGAAAGACTAGAGGACATGAAGTTACATTAGTAAAGGAGCAGTGTAGATTAGACGTAAGAAAGTTCTCATTTTCACAAAAGACTGTGAATGAATGGAACAGATTATCTGATGATTGTGTGGGTGCTAGTAGGGTGAATATGTTTTAAAATAAAATCGACACATACCTCAGAATGGCTGGATATATGTAGATAAAAGGGTTGGACTCTCGATAAGCCAAAGGGCTTCCTTGTCCACCTGCCATCTAGAGTTAATTCTCTGAATGGCAGTCTTGTTAAATCTTGTTAAATCACATGTGCTCCTAAATCAATGGCACATAACAGCATGTCAATATGTATTTAATGTGTTACATTAAATAAATTATATGTGGATATAAAATAATTAAATAAATTATATGTAAATTAAAATGTTTGTGGCTTTATAGGTATACTAGAAAGAAGAAAAAGTTTACTAATTTGATGTTCTAGGCATAATGTGTTCATACATTAAATATATATTTTTATGGTGCAAAGAACCTTGCCTATAGGCAGTAAATACATCTTCTTTTATTACAAATATTTTATTATATTATTACAAACAGATACAATATTCACAAGTATAAGAACCAGTACTTAGCATTGTATTTTCTTCAAAGTTTGTTACCATGGCCTGGACGACGGAGGCATGCGTGATGAATTTACAATTTGTGACATTTGGCCTTGCTGGTGGAGCATTTGATGTTATAAAATACATCTTTTCATTTTATAATGTGTTCCAGTTCTAACAGTTACATATATACATGGATTAAATATAACGTGTACATAGTGTAGATGGATCGACTGACATTATTTGAGTATAGATTGAAACGGATTACATTTCGTTCTACAAGATCGGCAAGCTGACGGTGGGCGATAATATGGAACCCGCGGCCGCAAGCCCGGTTCACTGTGCTCGTCTAAAGCTTATATGCAATATCAACCACAGGCAAGACCCAAAAAGATTATAATTGAACAGTTATTGTTGTCTAGTCAACGCATGATTTAAACAACCCCTTTTCGTTTTGTTGTCTGAGCGGCCTTGGTCCAAGGTTCATTTATGAGATTAATTTAGCATGGTGTCTGACCGATTGCAATTAAGTTAACGCAATGACACTGTCACTGGCACTGGTATTGACCACTTTCTGTTGACCCACAAAAACATACTCGAGTAAGCAGGAAATAAAACCCAATTAGGCCATGCCGAGTTCGGAAAATAAGATGGAACAAAAATAGTTTTGGTTTCACTGAAAATCCAGGAGATTGGTTCTCCTTTCCAGGAGATCGGGGGATTTGATGGATTTCCAGGAGTCTCCCGGTGAATGCAGGAGACTTAACATGTATGCTACAGGATTGTACATAATGAGATTATTATTTAAGATACAAGAACAAATTGTATACCATTGTTTTCAGGGGAGAATGGTGTATAAAATAAAATCAACTTGCTCAGTGAGATGTTGCCTCCTTGATGGAAAAAAGTAAAATGACAAAATGCAACACACATTTGAATTTGTTGGGAAATGTTTTGCCATATGCCACATACAGTAAATGTCATAAAACAAATGATTTGTCAATATAACTTCAGAGCTTATTTTATCTGCTTTCTAATGGTATATCACATATATATCACAATAATTACAAACTCACAATATAGTCCAAAGAACTTCAGGGCCTCTTGGCCCATTTTTTTCACTCTATATTGCTCTGATTCACGCTATATGAATGAGTACCTGGCCATAGACAGTGTTAAATCTGAATTCGTAGGCTTGCAATCTGGAGAAGCTGGTGCGTTGCAGTTAGTTGTTGCCGTTTTGATCACCAGGTGGCAGTACCAACATGGTTGTTTGTTGCTGTTTTGGTCACCAGTTGGCAGCACTTGTTTAATATTGGTTCATGTCTACTAGATGTGCTTTATTGTATCCAATTACTGGGTACTTTACTTGAGAAATTTAGTTTTAACAAACATATTTATGCAGTCTGTGACCAGTAATAAGCCAGAGGTGTTATTTTCTATTAGTCATTCTTTCCACAGCTGTTGCCTCTAGATTACTATTTGTAACATACATTCTGCACTCTGGCTAGTTAATAATCAAAATCGGATGTGTTTATTTGACCCATATATAAATTAAAACAGTACAATTTTCAAAACAGAAACATCTACAGCTCAATTATGAAATAATGTGTTGACAAAAATAGCAGGTAATACATACATGTATTATTAGCTAAAATGTAGAACATAAAAATAGAATACTAATCATTTAATGTACTATATATTCTGGTACATATTGGCTCGCTTTCTTTTTAAGAATAGTGTGACTTGGAATGACTTTTACTCTCAGTGTCTGTCTATGTATTTGATGTAATTCTAATCAAGCTGACGTTATGCAAGATAATTTGCATAATGTATTCTTTGTTTGTTACAAAGATCTGTTTCTTAATCTTGTACCGATAACTTGTCACAAAATGCTGTTGTAATGGT
Source organism: Escarpia spicata (assembly GCA_963995525.1). Classification (NCBI taxonomy): domain Eukaryota; kingdom Metazoa; phylum Annelida; class Polychaeta; order Sabellida; family Siboglinidae; genus Escarpia; species Escarpia spicata. The sequence goes on from OZ023212.1 coordinate 53,157,564, forward strand.
ACACCAGTTTAATTAATGTAATATTAGATGATGCAGTTGATAGAGTTTTATACTGTAATATAGAAATATGTTATGTGTGCGAGCATATCTAACTATTTTCATTTTAATCATTGTTGTTCAATTTGCACCAGTTTTACAAGTGTGTAAAAAGTCATGTTTAGAACTTCCAGTACTGTGGCTTTACATAGCAGGACAAAAATATGTCCCCAACACAACTAAACATTAAACATGATTTGTACACCCACATGATTTATTTATACACCCACATGCATATGCATGCACATATTTTTATATTTGTCACTGACTTCATCCACATTTCAGTCATCTTTGTGTGTAACATTTTATATGTTTGTTTCAGTTGCTCGGCCTTTGCTTCGCCTTTTCCCTCTGCTGTGGAATGCGGCGGCAATCATACGGAGGATACAAGTCATAGCATACGGAGCTAGCCTCACTGAACATGCGGAGCTAGCCACCAACTACCAGTACATGTAAATAACAGTAAACTCCTGATCTAACCTACACTGAAATATCATGAGCTACATAAGATATGTACAGTAATATCTGTTTTTACTGGTTTTATGTTGCTATAACATAGTCTTAGTTTTTGGTATGTTGTTTTCAATTTAAGTTCATAATTGGGAGTTAGTTCAAAGCATTCTAACTTTTGTTGATACATTTTATAGTTTACTTTATTTTTAACAAATTATCGTTCGAGTCGTTGGGTGACCATGTCTTCTAGATGACTCTGCATTTTACACAGTGTGCCAAGAATGTTTCTAGACCCTCATTGAACAGACACACCAAAATATAACAAAACAGGTGTACTGCTTAGGTCTTCATCAGGGCAATGTTTACTTCCATGTTGCTTAATATTTTGCAGAACCTGTTTATAAAATACATATTCTGTGTGTAGCACGTAAAGTTACTTCGTGTGAATTTGGCAAGACAAAGAGCACATTTTACCAGCCGAAATTTATGCCTACATCCTAGATTTGTCCAGTTTCACAGGTATAACCTAAACGTGTACATATATTGAAATTGGTGTGCTTTAGTCAGGATGTATTCTTAAAATACTTGCCCCTTGGAGGTTGTTGGATTCTAAAAGAAATTACTGCATGCACCACACATTGATTTCCCCTTCCACCATAACCCAATTGCGTTACCTTTGGGAGAACATGTATAAAGACACGGTCGTTAACATTTCATTTACTTGAATTAATTTACTTGCCTGCTAGTTCAGCAGTGCAGAAAGATTTCATTTTGTTTCCTAACAATGCTTAGACGTGGTGGTTTGCCTGTGACATTCAAGAACAATTCGTACATTAGTGCCTCATCCAAGGCAGACATCATTGTATTTATTTATAGCGGACATCAATGGTAATAGAAAGCAGCGGGGATCTAAACTAATACACTCTACTCTACATTGGAAAAAACATTTCCTGTGGGGAAATGTTAACATGTACGCAGTGTCAGATGTAGTTCTGTTGAGCTGGAAACATGTCAGTGGTGGACACGTAAATGTAAAATAAATACCAAACAGTATATCGGTTAAGGGGATGCGATGGTCAGAGCACTTTTATTATTATTATTGAACTTAGAGAGTTGAAATTTGCAGAGGTTGTGTGTCATGTGTGGATTTTTTTCAGAATTTTTTTGGGATTTTCCCACGGTATGGTGGCCATCTTGGACTAAACTTTCGTTCCACTTATCTCAGTAACCACTAGACATAGACAGCCCAGATTTAATGTGTAATTACTCCATGGTATCCTAATAAAAACTGTCAAGAGTTTTCATTGATATTTCCAACAACAAAAATTTTTGTGAATTTTTTAAATGTTAGATTATTTTTTGAGTAAAAACGGAGGGCAAATTTTACATTCAAAATCCATTATGCAAAAATCAGGCAATGTTTTCAGAAAAGTTACTTAACAGTTTTCAAGAGCATACTATCAAGAAACACTGTGGCAAGTTTCAAGCAGTTCTGTCAAGTAACAGCTCAGATAATTGACACGGAAGACAAGAGGTGAAGGGAAAACATGTTTCTGTGTAAATCGCGTTCAAAGTTTGGGTACATTGGTATACACAGTTCAACATCTAAAATGTAACCTAGATGAACGAACCTTTGCAGAGATGTTCGTCAACGTATACTCTAGCAAACACAGTTGAATAATATTTCTACAAGGAAATGTCAACACCTCGAAACTAATTTTGTTCTCAAAAATCTTAAAAAGTCATTCATGCTCTGACCATCGCATCCCCTTAAGCAATATTCATAACTAGACAAGACATGTTACTGAAAAAGACAGTAGGTACAGGGTTCTTTCAGCAAAGATAAAAATGAAACAGTATAGATCTGATTTATGTTTTCTTGTTATTTTAAATATACAGTTGATTGAATAAACCCAAAAATATGTCCCAAGTGACATGATATTTGCATGTGAAATTCTATCATCATGTTTACCTGTCGGTACCCTACTTTAGATGTCACTGCTGATGTAAGAGTGATATTATGGATCCACAATCTAATGGCACCATTTGTCTGATCATTAATGTAAAACAATACACAATTGTAGACAAAAGCTGCAGTGCAATACATTATAATACTATATCAATATTTTTTTCTACAACGATTACGTTAGATCTGAATTTGTACAGAGACTATTACACCATCAGGTAATATTTATACCAATCTGTTATTTCCATCTGACAATGGCATCAACATGTCTGCATATTATGGACATGTATAGTACCAATAAGCTATTGTTAGCATATATGTATATATTACAGTAATATTAATTAGCTTTAACAGTTTGAGTATGTTGATATTGTCATGTACATGAATTATACTTTCGATTGCTTTCATTGCCTTACAGGAGGCTGACAGAAATGTTTTGTCTTGTGTAGATTAATTGTATCTTTACTAACTAGGTAATTTATGTTGGAGCAGTTCACACTTGGACAGTTTTATAAATTTGGTTTTTAAATATTTGGAAAATGTAAAAACTTGAAACAACTATTGAGATATGCAAGTTTAATAATGGGCTAATTATAATGTGTGTTTTATTTTTGTTAAATGATTGCTTTTTGTTAGCTAAATTTACAAAATGTCTTCCATTTAATTTAACCAAACATAATAATTTATCCCTAAAAGGCCAATGGTTGGCAAAATATAACAAGTGTTTTTTCGTATGAAGGTAACTATCCTAATGCAGTGATCACCTGTTAAACACCTACGTAGAAAAATGTTATATTGCTCAATGTCGTACTGAAATATTATTGCATTTTCTGTGCATTTTTTTCTATTTATCCCAAATAATTTTGCTTGTAACTTTTTGTGCAATATAAATTGTACTTTGTCAGGTATTTTAATGGATGTTTTTGATTTAAAATAATATACTGACAGTATTACTTTAATAATGTTGCTATGATCTACAGTGCACCTTTAACATGGTACACATCGTATTGTGCAATATTTGTGAAAGTGAGTAACATGAAAATATGGTGTTATATTTACTACCGAGTTGTTGAATGTAATGTATGCTATAGGTAAATTCAATTCTTAGGGACAGCTGTTTGATGTAGTATTTTCATTTAAAATTTAGTTTGTACAATTACAGGTATATTACTAAAAGGATATTTCTTGGTAACATAATATCTTTCCTCTATTTATTATTACAGATTATTACTCACTTTACACTATGCTGATAATTCGTTAATTATGAAATGCTATACATAAAAAATATAAATCAAAAGTATAATAGTATTTAGACTGTACTATTGTATATGTTGTATGCATTGTATTTCAAATATTTGTTTGGAATCAAATAAATCTTTCTAGTATTGCAAGTAATTTCTTTGTTTTCAGTTATGAAAATCATCACAAATTAGGACACAATTGTTTATCACTACCACACAGATAATAATATGGGGGTGAACTTAGATTTTGATTATAGGTATTACATACCGTGTGTTTATTCTTCATAAATCCATGTGACACAGAGTGGACTCTTGCTGAATATGTTGAGACTGTTCCAAATATATGATGTTCCTTATGCACAGGTTTCAGAATTGGGGGGCTTGTTGGGGGCTGAACCCCCCAATATTTTCTGTGGAGGCTGCAGATATGTTTTGCTCCCACTATTTAATCAGGATGCAGTGGAGGTTTTTGGTGAGCATTAGGGGGTGCTGTTGGAGGTTTTTGGTGAGCTTCAGGGGGTGCAGTTGGGGAGGTTGTGAACCACAAGGGAGTGCAGTTGGGAGGTTTTAGGTGAACCTTAAGGGAGTGTAGTTGGGAGGTTTTAGGTGAACCTCAAGGGAGTGTAGTTGGGAGGTTTTTGGTGAACCTCAAGGGAGTGCAGTTGGGAGGTTTTTGATGAACCTCAAGGGAGTGTAGTTGGGAGGCTTTTGGTGAGCCTCAAAGGAGTGCTGTTGGGAGGTTTTTGGTGAACCTCAAGGGAGTGCAGTTGGGAGGTTTTTGGTGAGCCTCAGTGGAGTGCAATTGGGAGGTTTTGGGTGAGCCTCAAGGGAGTGTAGTTGGGAGATTTTTGGTGAGCTTCAATGGGGTGCAGTTGGGAGGTTTTTGGTGAACCTCAAGAGAGTGTAGTTGGGAGGTTTTTGGTGAGCCTCAAGGGAGTGCAGTTGGGGGGTTTTGGTGAGCCTCAAGGGAGTGCAGTTGGGGGTTTTGGTGAGCCTCAATGGAGTGCAGTTCCGGGTTTTGGTTTTTATGTATCCATAGGTCAGAATGGGGGTATCAAGGTTGTTCGTTTTAAGTTGACATTCCTTACAGGAATCCTTATACTGAGAGGCCACTGCAGTGAAAACTATCTAGTTTAACACCTCGACTACTCAAATCTGTTTTAATGAATCAGAAGTGTTAAATATAGTCCAACCATTATCTGTTTACCAGTATCGACCTTTACCTTTCAGCGGGGGTGGCTAGTAAGTGGACCAGAGTAACACCATGACTAACCCAATCTGCGTATTAGCCTGCCTCCGGTTAAAATCATTATAGCTGAACAGGCGATTTTACTTGAATTGTAAACAACTTTGGTTCATTAAAGCACTTTGGTAGTCTGGCTGCCAGAATATTGTGTACCTTTAGTGTATTGCAACTAAATATACCAATGACATTTCTTAACATTTATGTAATTATTATTCTTCATGCTGGAATAAAAAATATACCAGTATTGAATGTATTCTTTTATAATCCTGAAACAGTGTTCACAATTTGGAAGTTACACCCGTGAAATGTAAACAAAAATGTATTTAGTAAACAGCCACTAGTACAAGTTGTCTCATTCCCATGCACATGACATGCGAACTAATTATGTAACGGAAGCCTGCTTTTAAATTAAAGCTCTGTAGCAATGACAGCAAAATAGTATGAAACTACAAATATCTACTTTCAAGATGTGATTAAATCCAGTAAATAGTACTGTTTTCCAAGTTATACCAACTGTTGGTGATGACCGATTTTTGCACAAGAACATGCTGCAGAATTACATAATACTCGGACAGTTTCTAAATGATTGTCAATGTGTACAAGTACAGTTTACAATTTTAAATAACATTTAAAAACTTCTTGTGATTTGCATGATAATTACGCCATTTCTGAACGCCACACAGCCGTTTATTAAATGGAATTACAAGTTTACAGCAGCATTCCATCGGTTAAATAAATACTAATTTCTGCAAATTCAGCTGTTTTAATACTAAAATAATGCCATTGATCACAACAGACTATTAAGTATTGCTCAATTATTGACAACTGTTTTAACCTTGTTGTATGGAATCTTTCTGAAGATTATGTTAACATGTAATTTAAGCCAACATTCAAACTTAACTACCGAGCACCCTAATTCAGCTGACATCCAAATATGAAAAAGGACGTCATTATCGTTCTGTGCAAAATTGTCTTGTTTTGTCGTATGTAGCCAGCCAGGGCTGCCAGAACTACCATTGATCGTAGGATGTTTTTACGCAGCAGCTAATGCATCATCCATCCTATTTTATGACTAAACTTCATGACAGATCACTTGTTTACCGTCAGCAGCTTTTAGTATTTCATCTGAAAGACACCTATACGCAAAGTGGGGTCAACAGAATTGTCCAAGTTTTAAAACAGGCAGATTGGTATTCTCGATCGATTGTCCAGCTCTCTACCCCTGGTGCTCCTATGCCCCACAATAAGGCAGTGTCCTGTTTCAAAGACAGCACCCCTTGTACATGAACCCCTCTGCTATTCACAGCTGTACAATTCCGTTGACCTGTATTGTCGGCACACCACCAAAATTGATGTTTCTTTTATGCGTCCCCGCTTTAATGATTGAGTGACTCTGTCTTGCACTGTCACCTGTGTACAAATGCAAGTAAATGAGGTCATGCATATTGCAGCCATTCACCATCTATTGCAGACATTCCTATTCTTTGAAGCATTATTTTATGCCTGGGGGATCATTTTTTTGAATGTCGAGTTTTTTACATTAACTGCACTTTGGGTAACTGTAACATTTATCAAGAGGAGTAATTTGCATGAAGTTTTATAACCGAAAATGTATCCATGATTTTAACAATAATAATTATAATATTGCATAAAGGTCTTCAGTTTGTTTTTTGCTCGTCTCATTTATATAATTTATGGTCAAGAATGAATTCAAATGATTCTCTAAACTTGAATCATCACACAAATGCACAATACAACTATGCATGCACATGTTTCTGTGTTGATGTTATTGCGGTCCAGTTCGCTAAAAGGACACCATTTTTTTAAGTGATAGCGCTGCAGTTTCTCAACAGGATACTAGGTGGCAACACTTTGTTATTCAAATTTCCGGAAAACATCACTTTACATATGTCACTGACAATGATGCGGGAACAAAATTCATATTGGGGGGCTAACTGAGCTTCAGCACCATTAAAAAAATTTTGCAGCCACATATGTTCACATCTTCTCTCACCTTGTGGCTGTCTCCGTTGGCTCGACTGTGACATCGGAAGACGAGGGGGGGTGGTGCTGTTAGAATTGTTTTGCCGCTGCGCTGTTGTAACTTCAGCTTCTCCACTCTCTCAGCTGTTAACTAATGACATGACGGGGGGATCAGTGATAGTAAACAAATTAAATTTTTGACATCGCGCCGCTGCTGTCAATTTACCTTCTACACCTTCTCTCCGCTGTCTCCGCTGAAATTATAACATCCGAAAACGGGGTGGATTGGGTGCTTTCCAAAAAAATTTCGCCACCACTCCACCTATTACTGGAGGAGCAGAAAACAAACTGTCTACCTTCCAATTGCACCTTTCACAGTCAACAAATATACACATTAATCATCTCATAAAATTTACATTTCCACCCTCCATTGTCACTCGCCACAAAAACAAACATTCACGCTCACATTTAAGGGGGGGCTGAACCATATGTCTGCCCCCCCCAGAGAAATTCCAGCCCTCCTGTTCCCGCATCTATGGTCACTGATGCAGATTCTATGGACGGTCTGTGCAATCAACCTGTGCATATGAATACATATATCAACATGCATGTGCATGAAAATGAGCATGTTTGTATTAATGTTTTGAAACGGCAAATATGTATGAGATTTACAGGTATAGGCTGTTGCGTGAGAGCATGAGATGGACACAAAATGTGTCAGTCTCATGCCAAATGCATGAGACTTGGTATAGATTCTCTGCCATCTTCCTGTGCACCTGCTGAAGATGTATGGGTTTGGGGGAGCAGTTCACTTGAAATTTTCCTGATCAACAATCTACTCCTGCGACCATTTGAAGCCCACGCCCATGTATATAGTTTAAACTTTTGTTATATGACATTTTAATCATTTCGCACGCAAATTACTACACCCTGTTGCATGCGTCACATATGCTAAATATGTGTGCTCGCTAGAGCGAGGTGACCCCAGCCTCAAAAGAACACCACATTCTGTACGATCTACAAACTATACGAGCAAGGAGGGGCAGGGTAACAGATATTACACTCTTATATCAAAATGTTTTAGATTATGGTGTAGGAATGTTGCCAATGGCTTTGTATAGAATGTGGTTTACTATATAATTATACAGAAACTAGTTTTTTACAGTTTCCTATAACATGTGCTATTAATCCCTTCATTTTTCTATAGAAATAGAAATTCCTATAACAAAATATATCAACATTAATTTATGAAGACCTTATTGTTAGTTCTCGACCTGCCACATGCATTGGCGCGCGAGCACTTCGTTTATGTCACTGCATGGGCTTGGTGGATTCAGATCTTAAGCCTAAGGGGGTCAAAGCTTATGCATACAGGTGCATGGGACCACTAATTTTTCTGAAATTTTGCTTTTTGTGCTTTTAGTACACGTGAATTGTAGACGATCCCTTCCCTAATTTATTTCTAAGACGGGTGCTTTCTTTTACATTTCGCAGATGCATAGTTTAATTGTTCGAATAAAAACGTCGTATCCCGAACACCCCCCCCCCCCACGGCCGGCTACACCCAACACGACTTTGACCCCTGCCCCTACCGCTACGTTACCGGACGCGAGCAGACGACTTTTGCGTGAGTAGTGTCCCAGTTTGTCGACAGGCGGCGCCTCGTCAAGGAATCCCGAAATTTCCGGACGACGCCTACTTGGGTTATATCGATCGCTGTGACTGTGTCAAGTGTGGTGATAGTGACAACGTCGACGACGGGTAAGTCGTATGCATCTTTATTATCTCTCTTAACCAGATGTACAACATTTGAGATGACCGTACCGTTTACGTGGCGAAGAAAACAAGCAAAAGATCTAACATGTCCATCACTGTCAACGTAACCAGGCCTAGGCTAGGGCCAAGCCATGCACATATTAATTATTATACGACTATTATAATAATTGTCATTTAATTTTGTGACTGGCAATGACGTATTGTAACTGTAGTAATATAGAGTTTCTATGCCATGACATATGTTTAATATAAACATACATATTGTTAGCAAACACAGTGGCAGTGCGACAGGTGCCCGCTTCCACAGCCTCGGGCATAGTGAGGTAAAAACACCCCGCACACTCGGCCGAATTTAGGGATTTTGGTTGGCATGTGTGTCTCCGGGGAGTTCGCTTTTATCTCTGGTGGGAATGCCGTGTCTGAAGTGCTCCGTGCTAGGGTGATAGTCGAGTTGCAGCTGCAGCGGACGAGCGCGGGCATTGGGCCATGGGAACTGCCGATACCATGGGCGTGGCACGGCGCATGAAGGGCAGTTCTCGGTTGCCTCTCTTGTCATGATTTTTAAAGCATCGAAATTATGTCCATATTAATGTATCAGTATTTTACGAACTAGCCTAAATTGTTTGTCGTTGTGACTGTCTAGCTCTGCCACTGGCGAACGTTGTTAATAATTGAGACCAGTTGGCAGTTCAATAAAATATTGCCAACATATTTAGTATTATGTAAAACTTATAAAAGAGTACCCAAAGTCATGTATGTATATATATATATATATATATATATATATATACAAGGTATATTTATAGACTGTACAATATGTTTTTAAACTGGTGAAAGTATATAACGGTAACGGACACATCAGATGGTAACTGGTTTTTTTCACAGCAAAGACTTTAGAAGAAAAAAAATATTGGCCACGAAATAAAAACACTCTGGCTTTCCACTTCAGAAAATATAGCCTGACATATATGCTGCGTCAATTGATTTTCTCCATGGACATCAAGCAAACATAAATGTTATTGATTAAGATCCATGTTGTGAAACATTTGGCATGCATGAACAGTTATATGTGAACATTCTGGCTCAGCCAGAACAGAAAATGATTTGGTTATTGTTTTCAGTATTCTGGCACAATATAAACATTTGGCACCAGAAGATAATGTAATGGTCGTTTTATAAACAGATAACTGACCCAGTACGTGCCAGTACATTTCTAACTACTTACATACGTATATTCTTTTAGGTCTTACTCTTATAATACCTTTACAGTAAATTGGGATCATTAGGTGTGCACGCAACCCCCTATACATGCTCCATATACATCATGTCTGAGTCCCATGTAGTAAGTCAATTAGGTCTGACCTCCCCCAATTCACAGTATGTTTGTGTAATGCCACTATGTATGCTTATGTCTACGAGTTCAAGTTGAGATGTCAGATACTGAGGTGATCATGGTGGAGATACAGGGTGAAGATATTCTGCCACCTCCATTACTGTCATTCATGGTCTATGTGCCTACCTTACACACTTATGCAGTAATGTAGATCTCCCATGTACACAGTGTGTACACGATCACTGTTACCTCTGGCACCCTTTATGTAATTTTTAGATGACCCCCAGACATAAATCAGTCAATCATATCAACTGACACAAGTGACATTGTATATTGTATGCCCCAAAGTATGTGAACTTCCTGTTAACACATTATGTGGAGGGTGAAAACAGTCAACTTTGTGTTTATTATGTTAATTATGAGTCATAATTGAACATAATAGACACATCATACACACGCACAATACACACATTGTACCTGTACCCACACCATTTACGTGTAATAAATGCACATAATACACACATGGGGCATGAAAAATGGTGTATACAAAACAGTTTGTGTATTCAATTCAGTCACGGTTGTTTATGGCATGTTTAATTTGAAAAGATTGTTTCAGCTTGTAAGTATTTTTACTTGATCTCAGAAAAACTCAGTAATGCTTTTCACAGATTATCTGACCTAATGTTCAACTCAACTCTTTCGATGCTTTAAAAAAAGTGTGCGCCTGTATTAAGCTGACTGCATATTTTTAAAAAAAGTTCACTGCACATTTTGAACATCAACTGACCAGATTCACGATGGGTCAAATCCACTGAAAAGAGACTTTTAATTCATAATTGTGATGTTAGGAACAGTGCATAGGTATCTGCTTTTCAAGAACCGCTTTCTATGCTTTAAACCAATATCATTGATCATTGGAGCTACCGGGGTAATCTTGCAAATGCCATGACAGACCAAAACCACTGGAAAGAACTGGTCATGTTACCACGCTAATTGGATGACATATAAGTAGGATTACATGTGTTGTGAGACTCTAAACTAACATCTGAGCAATAAAATAATTGAAATGACTGTGTTGTTTTATGGGTCAGTTGTAGGATAATTTTCTACTGTAGGATAATTTACTACTTCATAGACCATAAACTTTCCATGTATTATGCAAACATTTGTTTATATATATATCCAATACATGATTTTACCTTGTAGTAAATCAGCATAGCACACCAACATCTTCAGTACACAAGAAGTATGACATCATTGCACACGTAAGATGGTTCAGAATTATTCCCCTCATCTCGATCGATTGGTGTTTATTCCTTTCTGGTCCATATGAATTATTTTATGTGGCATGTTCTTCTTTTCGTTTCCTTGTCTACTATTGGGGAGACAGGAAGATTGTTCAAAATTAGACTTGAGGAACATAGAAAGGATATTGACAACACAAAAAAGATAAATACAACAGGAGCGAGAAAAAACATCTATGTCGACCATCAACAAATCCGCCTACACGGACCAGACAACAACAGAAAATCTCATCGTATAGAAGCATTATGGATCAGAAACGCTAAACATCTATCAATCAAGACAAGGGAGATTATGAACTATCTCACATGTAATATGACGTAGCACATCCCATGTAGTATGTATTGAAGAAGTTGTGTGCTACACTGATGAAAGACTCTACAACTATCAGGTCAAATCATATATTGGATACATTGAAAAGAAACCATTTTCATAAAAAATGAACTATCCTGAAGAATGTTCAGCAAACTTTCTGTGTGTTCCTTATCTGCTGCTCCAATGACTTGATGGTTCTGATAATTTTCACAATAGCAAGGTCAACTATAATTATGCAACTTTGGGAAATGTAACCTCTTTGTACTACTACTACAGTTATGTGACACAACAACATTTGATTTAAGATATAATAAGAAGCTAATTAATAACAAATTACAACCTATTCATCATTGGTATCTTTGCATTCCTGTGATCTGTTGTTGTTGAACCGGTTACTAACTGTCCATTGCAGTGGTCATTATATTGACTTTATGACTGCGCACAGAGACAACAGTGCTCTGCATAAGTCTTGTGTGTTGTGCACTGTGCAAGCTTGCATGATATTATGCTAATTGGATACTTCCAGGCTAGGAAACTGACTGGGTAAGGGTTTACACAGTGAATACTAAATCAGTGGTAGTGCTTCATATGGAATGCTTTACATGTCCAGTTTTGTTTGAGGCATCTGCATCATTGGATTTCTCATTATCTGCCTTCATTATGGAGGCTGATTGAGTGATTCTGGTATCAGTAATGACTTTCGGAGTGACAACAATGTGTGCTGCATGCCAGTACTACTATATATGCTGGAAATTACTTCCTTAATCTTACTAAAGTCAACGAGGGGAACGAGTCTTGAATACAATACAGAAAATCTAACGCTAAGACAGTTAGTACAGTGGTGGGTTTCCTATGGGACTTACTCAAGTATTTGTGCAATTATTGGATGTAGAAATAAGAACCATTTAAGCTGTTAAAGCTGCACGATTCTCACTTTCAACTTTGGACCATATTTTCATGAAACAATCATGCAGCATGCAAAAAGGTAGCTTTTGTATGCAGGCTAATCTGAAATCGTACATGTGTGATGCTGACGTGGATAAAAAGCCAAACATACATAAATTCACAATCTATCTCTGGTTTCTTGTTTTGTTACACTGTGTAGTATGTGTACATACATGTGTAGTTTTGTTAACAGTTACTTCACCTGTACATCTGGGGACAGTCCCACTAAGATAATGAGGTTGTAAGGGAAATCCATCTTTAAACAGAATCCGTTGTAACTACTCTTTGAAGTGGAGCTGGTACCTTGGACCATGGGACGAGGACAAAAAGTCAGACAAAGTACAAATTATTCTGTGCTCGTCCACACATTGTGTAGAATAACTGCCAGTCAGGCCCTTAGCCAGAAATAATGTTTGCCAGTCTTGAATTAATCAAAAATGTGCCTTTTAGCATGCATGGAAGCCAGTCTCGTCGTTTTTTCAATGACAAACCAGTGTCATTTGAGCCGTTTATTTAATTAATACTAATCCATTCGATTTGTTTCTCTACCAGTTGTGCAAACGATAGTCATTAATTTGGGCCCATGAATTTTGAACTATTAGGTAATCTATTGGCCAGCAGGCCTCCTCTAAATTCCACCAGTCTTATCAGTTGTAATTACCCATCTTGGCCAGTCTTGAAGACAGGCAGATAGGTCTCTGGCTAAGCCCCAGCTGCCAGCCAGTGTCAGTGGTAGTGTAGGAGTACTTTACCCTAGTAATACAGATTTGTCAGTAATACTACCATCTCAGTCTTGCAGGGATGAGCTAAATTACACATAGCTTGACTTCAAAGCATGTTTACCTGGTGTGCAGTACAGACTTTCTCTAGTGGTTGTCATGGTTCAAATGGTTCCAAACAGAACCTTTGTGTAGATAAATATTTGAACTATGAAGGCGTAGGTTGCACATTCACTGGTGTTGAATGGATAAGGCAGAGCTGATAAGGACTGAATCATGGTTGCATGGCACACGCATTGTTCAGAATAATAGTTCCATCAGTCATTTTCCTCCGGAATCGGTTAACTGAATAATATCAAAGGAATTTCAAGGCAAACAAGAATGTGTCTGAGCCATAGAGATTATTTGAAAAAATATTAGACATACAAAAGTTTTGAGCATAGCTAATTTGATGTTAAGAATTTCCTCCCGTAAAAGTTATCCAAGAACAGAATGATTAATATAGTTGGTTGACAACATTACAGGTTGAGAGATTTAACAATACTGCTACCTATTGCAGAAACCCCAGATTTGTTGGCAAGTGGACAAGGAAGCTTTTGGCTTATCAAGATTCAACAGACCAACTTGTTACATATGAAGGGTGTTGTGGTAAAACACAATAAACACCAATTCGGGTTGCATTTTTGCAAAATTTTAGAATTAAAATGTGAAACCTTTCATGTGTAAAACTTGCCCTTCTGAAATATTAGGCATTCATACTGCTAGCATTAACACAATCTGTAGGTAGATACATTTCAATCATGCATATTATGTTCCATTAAGTTGTAGTACTCTGTTAGAATGAATGCATATATCTTACCTACTCTGTTATTTCACATTTATTTAAATTCTGGTGGAATCAAATTTATTTGAACATTTTCCATACCACTTAACAGTTGTAAAAGATATATAAATATCCATTCATCAATCATCAGTGGTTTTCATAAAATGTTTCAATTAATTTTTTTTTATAGATAATCGCTAAAACATCCCAACTGCAAGAAACACTGTCTAAAAATCTGTAGCGCTTCATTCATCTACCTTGAATAAGGAAGTAAACTAATTGTGAGATTTGACCATGGACAGACCAAAACACATGAATGAAATGGTTGTTAGTGCCAGTAGTCCACAGGGGGGTGGAAATTCGGTGAGGGGGGTGGCAGCACCTGATGACATATTGTAATTGTTGTCTCATAAAACATAGTTAATCACTTCGTCCTGCACACGTGTTATCTAAAGCATGACAGTGTTGTTTAAATTGTAACTGGCTAAAAAAAAATTCCACAACCTGTTTTGCACCTTGCGAGCGTAACAATGATGGATTTTACTTCCAACATATTTTGTCATTTAACCATTTGGCAAAGAGGTTGCATTTTCTTACCCAGGCAAAGTTAATCTCATTAGTATGTTCAGTTATTAAACAATATAGAAAAAGCTTGCTCAAAAGATGATAATCTTGTTAAATCTTTAGAAATTCCAGACTTCATGTTTTAACAAGATTGCCATCTAGAAAATTATCTCTAGATGGCAGGTGGACAAAGAAGCCTTTTGGCTTATCGAGAGTCCAATATTTTTATCTACGTGTATCCCGCCCTTTTAAGGTATGTGTCGATCTTATTTTTAAACATGTGATACTAGCACAAACACAATCAGGAGATAATCTGTTCCATTCATTTACAGTCCTTTGTGAGAATGAGAACTTTCTTATATATCTAACCTACACTGCTCCTTTACTAATGTAACTTCATGTCCTCTGGTCCTTCTATCATTCTTAACTGAGAAAAAAAAATGTCTATCAATATTTTCATAACCATTTAATATTTTAAACACTTCTATCTGATCTCCTCTCAATCTCCTGGTCTCCAGTGTTGTTAAACCACATTTGTTTAGGCGTATTTCGTAATTAAGATCCCTCAGTTTTTGTATCATTTTAGTTTAATGTATTTTGTATTTGTATGCCAAGATAAAAATGTGATGCAACAGATTTAAGTTGCTCTCCTCTGTACTCTTTCTAACATCTATGTCCTTCCTACGATAAGGCCTCCACGCTTGAATACAATATTCTAAAGAGGACTAACTATTGTTTTGTACAGCGGTATTATTAGCTCTTTTTCCTTATATGTTATGTTTCGCCTAATTAATCCAAGGATTTGATTTCCCTTTGAAGCGGCAATACCGCACCGCTCTGAAACCTTCACATGGTTAACCCAAAGTCCCTTTCTTTTTCAGTAGTACTTAGTACAGAACCTCCCATTGTATATTGTATATCTTCGTTCCCATGTCCTGTGTGGAGGCATTTACATTTCCCAAAATTGAACAACATTTGCAATTTTTCATACCATTTTATCAACCTATCAAGATCATCTTGTAAATGCTGTCTATCTCTATCACGTTAATCCATCTAAACAATGTTGTATCATCCGCAAATTTCAACACCGTGCTTGTTATATCATCGTCCAAATCGTTGATATATATTAAGAAAAATATAGGTCCCAGACTCCCAGTACTGATCCCTGTGGTACCCCATTCAAAACTGATTTCCAGTTTGAAGCCTCCCCATCAACTACTACCCATTGTCTTCTGTCAATTAGCCATTTTTCTATCCAGTTAATTAAACCATTTCCTATGCCATGGGCCTTTAGTTTAAGCAGTAACCTTTGATGTGGCAATTTGTCAAAAGCTTTCAGAAAATCTAAGTAGATGATATCTACTGGTGATCCCTCGTCTACCCACTTAGTGATATCTTCCAAAAAACAACATATTTGTTAAGCATGACCTCGCTTTTAGAAACCCATGTTGAGATGGGTTTAACAAGTTATGTTTAACAAGAAAATCCACCATGTGATCTCTAATTAGTATTTTTAATAAGTTGTAAATCACTGTAGTTCTCTGACTTGTTTCTGTAGTTCTCTGACTTGTTTATGTTGGCATACCCCCAACCATAATCTCTTATTTTTACCCGCATGCATGACGCACATAAATCTGGCATAAACACATTTATACCTTCACAGAATCGTGACGAAAACCACGTGATGAACACCACATTGGCTATAGATTTGGTGAGAACATGCTTGATGGTTCCGCTCCAGGGACTGCCAATTGTTCTGCCTTGCACCCCCAGGGTTGGTAATTTAATGTGGTCTCTCATGCCTATCCCTTTTGACCACCACCCCATACTGATTACCCCAGAGAAAGGGTCACTGTGCACCCAAGCTTACAAACTTGTGTAGTTGGTTGAGGGGGTGGGGGTATTTATAGATCACCCTGGTCCAGTGCATTACATTCTCTAGCTGAAAACAGGTTTGTTGCTGGAGGGCCAGGTAGGTGTGTCAGCTGGTCGGTCAGGCGTGACGCGTCACAGGTATGTGCATGGGTGTTGATGGGTATAGTTCTACATAGCCAGTTGCACGTTCAACGAGTGGAGTTGCATGTACAACATTGTGGGGTAGGTGTCTCTCTCTCCGTCACTTCAGAATCCATTTGTGGTATAAACATAAGGTATATGTTGAACATGAAGACTTGCTTCAGTCGGTACAGGTAAACTGATAAATAACAGAAGTTATAAAACCAACTGGCTGCGACTTAAGTTACACAACCAGTTGCATCCATGCGAAGTATTTTTTAGGCATGGTGGTGAGTGAGTAAGGATGAAAACGTGACTCTGTCATAATTTTTGGATAGCAAGTTTGCGTGCTAATTTATTTAGTTTGGGTATGTGTGGTCAAGGATCTGTCCTGTTTATTGTAGCCATTATTGAACAGTTGCATTGACCAGTCACTGGCTTCATGCCGGGCAGCCATTTTGGCCTACATATTTGTGATCAACAGTTGACAGTGTTTGTTGACTGGATGTTTGTGAATTGAAGCAAGTTTGTTTGTGAGAATGAAAGAAGAATGTATGCAAGAGGTCATGTATGTGCTGCTATGTATGGGTCTGTACGTCCGTCATAATTGAGTTATTAATCAATTATTAATAAATTAATTATTCATTGCACATGTTAACAAATCTGGAAATCCTCAACAGATTACTCATTTACAGCCAGAGCCACAGAAATTCAGACAAGCCTTAATACACGACTAATAATCTAGAATGCGCACCCAACCCTGACCATGTGACTCCTAAGGAGTGTTGGCCAGTACTCAACCAAGATTAGCAATTAAGTTCTTATATATACATATATATATATATAGTACGATATCCAGTCCTTGGACTGCTCAAAGCACTTTACTCCCTGGCAGACCTGTTCAGTCAAATACCATTTCAACTTGTCTTGGAAGTATTCAGCCATATTACAGTTACTGCACATTCGTACATGAATATCCACCAGTGTATGTAGCCAGGTATTCATTCATATAACTAAATTAACTGGAGCAACATGGAGTGACTTGGTAAAAGTTCCGAAACGGCAACAAAAAGGATCCGGAATCTCTTGATTGAGAGCCCAGTGCTCTAAATACTGCGCAATGACACCCCACAGTAGAAGGGGCTTAAGTGTATCAATTTAGCAATCTTATCTGGAAGATGTGTATTTCTAGATACCCCAGTTCACTTAGTTGTATGAATGTCGTTTCTATGTATAGTATACTGGCAAAATGTCCTAAGGACACATCACTCCAGTGCACATGGTGGCTCATATGTGTTAATTTGAATTAAGTGATTTACAAGATACAATGCTTGGAGATAGAGAATTCCAGTCTTTTATTGTGGTTGGGAAAAAACTATTTCCAAATATGTTTGTTGAGCGCCTGATTTGCCATGTTTGCGTGAGCATCTAGTATTGTGTTTGATATATTGTTCAAATGGGATGTCTATAAGTATAAAGTTATGTTCCATCTTATATAATATGCTTAGTCTTTTAATTTTCCATCTTGTTTGGAGGGTGTCCCACTGGAAGTCTTTAAGGAGTTGTGTTATCGTTCCTGGCTCCCTCAGAGTAATTATGCTGACAATATCTAGTGGCTTGTCTTTGTGTTCTTTCTATAGCCTTGATATTCTTTAGGCAATGTGGATCCCATGATGCTGACACGTATTCAAGTATTGGGCAGACAAGAGCTGTGTAAGCCATGGACTTTATGTGGGTTGGGCACTTATTAAATGTTTTCCTAATAATTCCCAGTACCTGTTGTGCTTTGTTTGTGATTGAATTGCATTGTACTGTCCAGTTTAATGTATCTTATATTTGTATGCTAAGGTAACAATATGTTGCAACAGATTGAACTTGTTGTCTGCAGAATGTGTAGAGATTTGGTGTGGGTTTTCTCAAGGCTAGGGTCATTTTAAAGCATTTACTAGGTTTGAATTTCATAAGCCAAGTGTCCTGCCATTCCTCAAGTTTGAGCAGATCGTTTTGGAGGAGAGATGTGTCATTGTCTGTGTTAATATCGGTGAATATAAGAGGCAATCATCAGCGAAAAGGCAAACATTTGAACAGAGGTTGTCAGGCAGGTCATTTATGTAAAGTAGGAAAAGTAGTGACCCCAGTACTGTTCCCTGTGGTACCCCAGAAGTAACTCGAGTTTATGTTGAAGTTGATCCATTTATTACAACATGTTCTGTCCTTCCTGTACGGAAGCTTTCTATCCGTGATGATATTGGGCTTGTAATGCCATAGTACTTGAATTTGTGGATTAGTCTTTTATGTAGAAATATACCGAATGCTTTACTGAAATCTAGGATGGCCATGTCTACTACTTTCTTCTCATCAAGGGATTTGCTTATGTTGTGGATTGATTGAATTAATTGGTCTGTAACTGGATGTTTCTGCTTCCTTTCTTAAACATTTTGAGGCTTTGGGGACTTGACCAGAGTCAACTGAAGATTTAAAAATGTGATGTTGTATTGGTGCTAGATGAAAGGCATATCTGTTTAGGAACCATGGCGGAATGCCATCTGGTCCTTGCAATTTTGAGGTGTTAATTTTGGAAAGTTGGTCAAATACTCCTTTAATTGAAATTGTCAGTTTGGAGATATCTCCACGTGGACTTCTGATTATATATGGTAGTGTGGAATTTCTTTCATCTGTAAAGATACTTTTGAACTGATTATTTAAGGCTTCTGCTTTGTGTGTGTCATCGCTAATGATGTTTCCTGCAATGTTCAGGTCCCCAATACCCTGGTTATCCTGTTGTAGTTTAGAAATGAAGCTCCAGAATGATTTTGGTTTCTCCGTTATTGTAGATACAGCCACATTACTACGCCAGTTTTAGTGTGCATGCTTTGGCCTTACGCCAGTCTTATAACAAGCATGCTGTGTGCTAAACACATTAAGTGTGCCTTGCATAAACCATTGCAGCAGGTGATTGGAGGAGGTTGCAAGTCTGCAAATGTTGTCAACACAATTACCCAAGTTGTTTGTCAAGCTGGCCAAGCTAATGCTATTCATTGTGATCCTGCCTTGACCCAAGGCCATCACATATTCTGGTCCGGTGGCTCTCAAATGGTCAACCATCTAATCAATCATCTGCATCTTTCGCTTCACTTTGGGCATACATTGTCATTCAGGTCAATCCAGGTTATTGACTGGTTGCAATAGCGGAGCCAGACTACTGTTGCTCTCTCTCCTTCTGTCTGGGAAGCCAACATATGAAACCTGCCAACATTAGCTTCTTTCTGCAGCAAAGCACATGTACAGAGGATGTTGGTACTCCAACAGGAGGCCAGTACTTTTATACAAGTATAATATCACTAAATTGTCACACAAGATAACATAATTGTGCAAGCATCACATATGTGTATATTTAACCTTTAAGTTGACACACTAACAAAATATAACATTCTATATATATCAAACAAGAGAAGTGAAATGTCAATGCTTATTGGTGCAGTGCCATTCAAAACTGGATGAAAAAGTTTGGGAATTTATCTAAAAATTTGGCTACACCTGAGCGCAATAAGTTTTTAGTTTTGCAATGCATCAGGGGGCAGTTCCTGCAAATTATTTAAATTTCACAAAGTGTACTGATGTGGCTTGTTTTGTGGAGTAGCTAAATAATGACTGAAATTCTATTACAACCTATCATGTGTAGTATTTCAGTAAGTTACATGTTACAAATATTTCAGATCCATGTTGTAGAATACTGTCATTTTACTTTACAAGTAAGGATATTTATTGTAAATTGTCCAGGCATAGATATACAAACACATCAAACTGTCACATGGTAATCAACACTTTGTGTGTGTAGCTCCACAGTGACAACCCTGTTTGGCAGGTAAACAACAAAGTTTTAGTTGTTACATGTTTAACAAGGTATTCATTAATATCTAATCGTGCCAGTCAGGGTGTGTCGCTTGGGTTAGGGCAGGGTGTGTCAGTCATGTATGACACGCATGGGTAACTACACTGTGCAGGCAGTACCTCAGAAAGATTCCCTGTGTGACATGTTCACACAGGTAAACATGCCTGGTCACAGTCCATTGAACTCTAATGCTAGTAATTGTTGCCCAAGTTACCATTGACACCAGGCAGTCTTTCCTGTTACAGACACAGCAACAATAGAATGCCATGCACTTGTTCTGCATTCTTGCTCTCAGACTGTCGAGGAAAAATGCTACCACGCTTTGTCTCTGTTACTATTGCATTAAGATGTCTGACTGCTGTGTTCTGTGACATTCCGGACATCTTAAGTAGCATCTTAATGAGGCATTGTATGCTTTGATCAGGCTCACAGTGGATGATCAAAGTGACACAATCAACAGAAGCATTATAGCTCCTGGTTGATGCAGTCCACATTGTTTCATAGTGTGTGTAGTAGCACTTAGCTGGTTGTACATGGACTGTATTGTCTTGATAGGGGCTTCTTTCAGGCCTGTGAGAAACACCTGGTGTGTATGCATCTACTTTAGTAGTTTATTCTCAATGCAGGCACGCTGCAGTGACTCACATTATGAATCCAAATAGTGATTAATAAGTCTGTGAATATCGGTGGGTGTGTATTTCTTGCAAAGCTTTCTCTGAGCTTGGGTCTGTTATCAACGCCATGTGGAGTGGTGTGATGAAGCTGTTGGTTATCCAACCAACCGTATCAGCGTTAACAAGTGTTCTTAATTACTTTTCAAGGAGTGTGATAACACCATCAACTATTGGGCTGGTCGCTGTGAAAGATAGCCTTTGTCATACACTGCCGTGTGGCATATAGTATCTACACTGGTCACAAGAGAGTATCTACATGAGCAATGTTGAGCATAATATCATCAGTACAGCTAGCCCTGTTTGCATTCCTTTCATCCGTGTTTACAATCATAACTAGCAAAGCATATAGACACACAATGATATGTAGTGTGTGCTTTAAAATGTGCGATCTGCATGCAAGATTCAGCACATGGTGATTCTTGACTTAACGAGTGGGATGTTATGTAAACATGGGGATTGATTTGGGCTGCAGACTTGTGTCAGTGACGCATCGAACATGTAAATGCCTCATAGTCTGCGCAGTATGTATCCTAGTGATGCATGCACGACACAACCTTTAATAAGGATTCAATTGCAGATGGAGATCACCCACGAATGCACAAGTTCAGTAGCATATTGACATTTTATTGGTTTTTTAATAGTTACTCATGCATTTTCATTGATTTTTCTAATGTTATGTCCCACATGATTAAATATAATTTTAGTACTTTATTAAAAGAGCATGCTCTATTAATTATCTACTTTTATTACAATTTATGTAAGCTTTTGTTTGACCATCAGTATGGATTCCGACCTAAACATTCAACTGAATACGCAGCACTAGAATTAATAGATAGAATAATAACCAAACTGGATAAGGATGAAATACCCATTAATATTTACCTAGATCTTTCCAAAGCCTTTGATACCATTGACCATTTAATTTTAATTGACAAATTGAAATATTATGGTATACATGGAACAAATCTGAACTTATTCAGCAGTTACCTAACAAATCGTAAACAATATACGGAAATTGACAATACAAAATCAAAAATTTTATCAATAACAACAGGTGTACCACAAGGTTCAATCTTAGGACCCCTGTTATTCATCATATATATCAATGATTTTGCAAAAGCCAGTAAAATGTTTAATTTCATAATTTATGCTGATGATACAACTCTATCAAGTACACTAAACACTTTCAGCGATAACATACATGACGAAAATTTAGAATCTTTAATAAATGAAGAACTTTTAAAAATAAATTAATGGCTCAAAATAAATAAATTATCGCTAAACATAGCAAAATCGAAATACATGACATTTCAAAAGGCAAAGAAAAATATACAGACACTTACTCTGAAGATAGACAATGTAAATATTGAACAAGTCAAAGAATTTAATTTTTTGGGTTTAATTATAGATACAAATTTAAACTGGAAAAAGCACACTGAAAAAATTGCAAATGCTTGTTCTAAAAAAATTGGCGTATTAAATAAATTGAAACGTGTTACCTCTTCATATTAAAATAATATTATATAATTCTTTAATAGTGCCACACATTAATTATTGCATCATGGCGTGGGGCTTTCAATCAAATAGAATAATAAAACTTTAAAAAAAAGCCATGAGAATTATTACCTTAAGTAATTATACTTCCCACACAGAACCACTTCACAAAAAACTAAACTTGTTAAAAGTAGATGACATCCTTAAATTACAACAATTAAAATTTTACTATAAATATTTACACAATGACTTACCAGTTTATTTACAAAACTGGAGGATAATGTTTAACTATGAGGTACATAATCATGATACAAGAGTCAGGAATAAAATATACACTTATAAAATTAAACATGAATTTGCTAAAAAAAATATCTTAGGCATAATTTGCCACTTTTACTAAATAACATTCCTGATATTGTCAAAGAAAAGCTTAGCACACACAGTTCACAAGGATTTGCCAAGTATGTTAAACTTTATTTTTTACAAAACTATCAAGTAACATGCACCAGGCAAAACTGCTACATATGTATGCAAAATTAAGAACTGACAACCACCTGTCAACTTGATACAATACAAAACAGTGCCTAAACGACAAACACAACAATCATGTAAGCTTGCTCACACTACACACATGCATACATATTATGTTTTTTTGTTATTTGTTTTTTTTCTTCTTCTTTTTCTGGAAGAATTTTATTAGGTGATCTATTGATTCAGTTAAAGTTTTATTGGAAAAGGTGGCTCCTCGATAGCGACTACCATAGTCTTAGAGGAGTCTCCTGACCCTACTTTTCGTTATTTATTATACATTATACCATGTTTACCAAAAGGTTATATATTTGTAAAAAAAAAAATTTTTTACATGGATGTATTGTATGTATTATTTGAAATGGGTCAAATAAAAGAAAATTCTTCTTCTTCTTCTTATGGGGGGACTTAAATCTTCATACGGTCATATGGTTCATTCTCTGGTGTGCCCCTTGGTCACAGTACCTTTTTCTAGAGCATTCCCTGAAGCACAACTTAGATTTTATCATAACTTATTTTATCAGACTTGCAAGAGCAGAAACGTGATCATACCTGACTACATAATCAGCAAATATCCTCTAGTCATATTAAACTGGTGCACTTGCGTCATAGGAAAGCAATTTGGTGTCGATAAACATATGACTCAGCTCAGTTTATGAAAGGCATTGATTTCACATAATGCTATGCTTCTGTGCTTTTATGCCCCAGTCATAGAAAATTGCTTGACTTAGCTTATTGGCACATTAACCCATAGCTGTCTGTGATGTGTGAACCAATACAATATAATTACATTACCAACATTGTTAACACAGTCAATGCTACTGTGCACAGTTTAGCCAGATATTTTGTGAGTTTAACGTCATCTTAAATTTGTATTAATATAAATTACTATTTCGTTGTAACAATATTGTATTGATCTCACCATAGACAATCCATTCTTTGTGTAATGTCAGTTTATTAATGCCTCATTTCACTGGTGAAGAACACAAAAAAATCAATAATCATCTAAGCGTTGCTCTGTGTTTTAGGAAGGTACTTGTTATCACAAGTAGTTTATTTTAGGAGACATTCTCCTATATATAATACATCCTATTGTACACTGCCAAAGCTAGGAAGACTTAATTATGCCAAAGAGGGCTAATGAAGTTCCAAGGTTTCAATGGTACCTCGTTGGCCCAATGAGTTAGGCTGGTGGGGAAGATCCTTGTATAAATAATAATAAACATATACATTATGTTGAAGACTAGTATATATATATATATATATAACACAAAATATTATAATAAATATAAAAATATTGGCATCTCACAAACACAAGAAATAAGATTGATTTACTTCATGCAATGTCGCTTAAAATGAACGTTTTGTCATCCTTCCTCAACCATTTCTTGCCGCGGTAGAACATGGAGTCAGTGCTAGTGCCTTATGAAACTATAAAGCTTTATACTGGAGATGAAATGACACAAGCCATTATGCACACGGGACGGAATGGGCACTGTCACGTTAAGAAAACCTTCGTATAGTGACAAATAAATTATGACGAGTAGAGTAGATCCACAGTCACCGTTATGCCACCCAGGACGGCCGCTTGACTTCATCAATTTGTACTTCCCTGAGAATTTGCATTTGCATACCCACTGGGACTATATATATGTGGTATTGATCGATCATACAAGCGAGGCATGGCTGTGTGCCATGCACACAGCAGCTGCAGGCAGGACATGTCGACATCCATCAATAAAGTCAACCAGATCTATTCCTATCACTTCAGCACAGGGCCAGACGGCTTCAGTTTCATGCCATGTTATTAGATTTTTACAGCAGTTTGTCTCGTGTGATCTACACTTTCTGCAGTCACAGTAAACATAATTAGGTGGGACATCATACATGCTATGATGTACATCAATGAAACAGAAATTAGTTAATTGGTCACTCGTTTAAGACAACTTGAAATTCGGATGTTTGATAAAAGCAATAACGGATGCAGATTGGTTCATCGTGCATGTAATGTGCCACTTAGCTGTTACTGTCAGCATAAAGAGCTTGTGGGTCAACCAGCCATGCTTGTTGCCAAGACGACATCTTCATTACATCTTGGTCTTCTTCCAAAAATCCCATTATTGATTGTGCATGTATTAGTATGAATCTCTCCATAAGTCTGTATTTTTAAGGTTCATGTCATCTGGATTGTGCAGAATGTCACACAAACATATAGGTTTATTATTTTCTTACTAAATAAATATTACAGTTAAATTTCCTGTTGTCACCCATTTGCCCGTAAGAACCAGAAAGACCTTACAAAACTAATAAGCAAGACTGGAATCCAATAGCTGAGCCTGTCTATACATTTACTATTCTGTACTTCGTTTTTATACATTGATGTTATATAAGAAATATTCAACATCATATTATTTGACATGTATTAATCTGATGTGTAATGGAATAGCTTCAAGCAGTCTGTCAGCAGTTCTTGTCTCCAAAGGCATGTTTCAAAGGGAAGTGGGTTAGCCTGACTAGTAAGTGTGGCTGGAAGGTAGATATTATTAATGTGCAGTTTGTGTTCTTATCCAGGAATTGCATCTGGCAGAATAGGTCAACTGTGCATGACTGCATGTGTACATTTCTGCCTGTAATGAAGGCCTGTAGGCATGTCTTGTTGTAAGCAGCATCTGGAACATGTCCTATCCAAGAGACTGGACTACTCTGCTGCTATTACGACTATGGTTACCGGACTTGGAAACATGTTGTTAGTGGCATGTGTATGTTGGTGGTGGTGTGTGTGCGTGCGTGCGTGTGTCTACTTCTATACTGGTGTTCTTGCTGCTCCCCAGAGTGTTTTCTGTTAGTAGAGTGGTGGATCTTTTGAAATATGTCAAAATTATCAAAATGAACAGTTGGCTTTTCTCCAATATCTGTTGCATAACTGGTTCTAAAAACAGGGACATTTGTGCCCTTCTCTGATGGTTGTGAATAGTTATGGTCTCTGCAGGAACTTTCTGCCACGCCCTTTTTTCTCTCTTTAATTCCACCCCCTTTGTCTTCAGTACACCTATAAGTACTGCTTGCTACAACTGGTACCTGCACGTTCAATAGCCCCGCCCTTGTACCTGGGGTTGCTGGTTCCGCATGGCCGCTTCTGTCTTTAAGGTTTGCTGCTGGTAGCCAGTGTAATATAAGAGGTCTGTCTTTTATTGGGTTCGACTTATTATTCTATTCATTTATGCAACTGTTTTTGACAGGAGATCTTTCTCATGTGATGTTTATGTCCAGCATATAACCCCAGTGAGCGCAGGTGTTTGTCAATGTGTCACACACAGTATGACAGTGACTCACCGAAGATGACTTAGATACACACATAAAGAGTTGATGAGGGGGTGTGTCTTTCTGGAATTGTTCAGCATGCAACAAACTGTACATGTTTGCAAATGATTCCCACTCAGTGGTTTCTAAATAAGATTACTCACTTGATTTAACTATATCCTCCCACGCAAGAAAGTGTAGTATTCTGTAATAGTTCTTCTGCCAAAGAACTTTTATGTAGTGATTCATTCTGTTACTGTTATACATTATTTAAGTCACAAGATGTGTCACAAGAAGCAGGAGTTTCACCTCTAAATTTTCTCCTATGTCTCACTGCCTTTGAAGTAAATAGTATCAAACAAAACAATCCAAGACATCAGAATTTCTACACATTGAGGCATTCTGTAATGGTTTATGACATCATAAAACAACTTATAGTCTAGCCTTTGTCATAATGTATTTATTTATTGCCATTTTCTGCTGTTATAGTATTATGTGTTGCTGCTAAATTGATTAGGAAATTGACCTAGACTATAAAAATTATGCCTTGGTTTACATATATTTTCAAAGAATAAATGTAGGTATCAGTCGATTCAGTACGTTTAAAAAATGTAGGCATCTAGTAATACCGGCTCAAGATCATTAGTGTTAGTGTAGGTAGCCACCATGTTTGTCTCGTATCAGCTTTCACAGGTAATACGGTGTAGTAGGTAAATGAATATGGTCACCCACTGTCAGTTACACCTGTGATTATAAAACTACTGCTCAGTTGTATAATCGTTGACTGACTGAATAAAGACTGCATCCCATTCTGGTCATCCCTACATGCATTATTTATTCTCACAGAAGCTGCAATCCACAGAGCTCTATATCACCAGAAGCGGTATTCAAGGGAAGTTGTCTGTTCCTCTGTTACTGCCTGCCAAATTGTGTCTAATTGTTTGAATTTTTAACCTGTAAAAAGTATTTAAAAAAATTTGGTAGTAAACATCTCTATTAGCAGTAAACACTTGCTGGTGATTTAATGTTCTGCAAAGCATTGTGATGTTCAGTGCCGTCGCAATTTTCCCACATACAAAAGACACCCAATTAAGTGAACTTCCTGTTAATGATTACCACAGCGTGGCTGCTTCCGGTTAACTAAACATACAACCAGCCTTTAAAAATGCACTTGGTAGCTGGAATGTTTGTTCCACGCTGCTGGATTGTAACGCGGCTGTCGAGAAATCTACAGTATATGTTATTGCAGAAGCTGATTTCATATCAGTCGTTATGCTCATTTGGGTTCTAATGAGCTATGTTTGATGGCTGGCTGACTGCTGATTGGACCACTTGTGTATATTTACTGCCAGTCAACCCATTAGGCTGTTCTGTGCATTGCAACTGTACTTAATAGACATCTACTGTGTACATACTTGCAGCCTGAGCCAGGAAGTGTGTGTAAGCACAATGTTATTGTAGCTACACAGTCGTGGTTGTCGTCAAAATATATGTATATATATATATATATATACATATATATATTTATATATATATATATATATTGTATCGAACACTGCTATTAATATAATCGAGGGACCGCAAGGGCAAAGTGACTTCAATAACGAGGTGGCCATAACGGTGAATTTGGTCAGGGTTATTTCAAAGCATATATAACTTATATTACTGTCTTGTTGTTACAATTGCAATTTGACCAATAATGTGCAGTTTAATTAGTGTCCTGAAGTCCTTGTTTCTGTTAAGACGGACTTGAATGAGGCTGCTTAAATATAAAAAATTCTAGTAACTGCAACGTATTTACAAACATGACAGACATGATTATAAAAAGCTGCTGAGCGTTGAAACTTGGAAATATGTAGAAAAGTAGTAGATAATCATTAGTGTTCCTGCACCACTCATTACTAGTTGCATCTGTTGGCAAACTAAGAGTGGTCAATATGTGCCATGTTATTGAAGACAACACTATTTCATCCATGTTCATATTGCAGGGACGTCAGCTGATTTTTGGGGCAAGGTTTCGGTGACTCGCATTTGAATACGTTTCATCTTTGTAAGTATCCAGAAAACCTATCTACTGAGAGCATTAAATTGTGTATTTGTAAATGGCATATCTAGTGTCACATTTTTGTTTTTAATTAGTTCTGGAGAGACTACTGCAGCATACTATTACAATGTCACTGTTGGTAAGCACAGATAATGGTACTGCAAAGTACCCTACTGGGAGTATGTCCTCTGATGTCACAATAAATGCTTAGCCTCCTCAGTTGAATGAGCTGACCGCATAGGCCAATGACTTTGAAGGGTTGTTTGTAATTTAACTACTGAGTGAAGCAACTATATTTGCTGGACCAAGTGGTAATTAAACAATGGTATTCTTTGTCATAAGCGATCAAGTCAGCATGACATCTGCGTGCAGTACTAAAACAGTTTGAACAATGTAGGATTGCAGATTATGTGCCCAAAGCAGTTGATGTATTGACTATATATTGACTATATCATTTGAAAAATAAGTTCATGAAGTGATAAAGCTATGCTGTGCTGTGTGACATTCACTGTGATGTGTTGTTGCAGTCTGCAGTGTTGTCAACAACAACAACAACTAGTCACAATGGCGACAACGTGTGGAGCAAGTTGTGCGAAGTTCATGCTTTTCGTGTTCAACTTCGTCTTTTTTGTGAGTAGACCGCGCAACTTAGCAATGTTGGCAGGATCCACAGTTCATGTACCCACGCATGCACCCACGCATGCACCCACGCATGCTGATTTTAAAGGAAGACTTTCAAAGTTGTGTGAAATTATATTAACGGTATCACATAGAACAACATTCATCACAGACAGATGGAGATACACACATGCACTCATTCACTCACTCACATGCATGCATGCACAAGATATGCACGCAGGTACTCATACACACAGATAAACACACACCACCCGCATGCATGCACACATCAGTTTGCAGCACTCACATACTACAATTGTTTGTCTCACTATTAATAACAAGGCTTATACTTTCATAATGTGTGGACAGCACTATCTTAGTGACACAATACATACCTTGTAAAGAATGCTGTCACTTGTAAAAAAACGAAAAAAGGTAAGTTCTTATATAGCGCAGTATCCAGTCCTCAAGACTGCTCAAAGCGCTTTACACTT
This sequence comes from Escarpia spicata, assembly GCA_963995525.1. NCBI lineage: Eukaryota > Metazoa > Annelida > Polychaeta > Sabellida > Siboglinidae > Escarpia > Escarpia spicata. Next base: position 53,187,305 of record OZ023212.1, read on the forward strand.
TACTCCCTGGCAGACCTGTTCACTCGAACACCATCTCGACTTCTCTGGGAAGCATCCAGCCACGCTGCAATTAATGCGCGAAGACTGTTCGTACAAAAATATCCACCACTGTCTATAGCCAAGTACTCATTCATACAGCTGAGTGAACTGGAGCAACGTGTTATGAACGAACTTGCCCAAGGTTCGACACTGCCGCACAGGATTTGAACCCGGATTCTCTCGGTTGAGAGTCCAAAGCTCTAGCCACTGCACCACGGCACTACGCTTGCATCGATATCAAGGACAAAAGATCACATTATGAAAAGCTGTATCTTTACTATATACTTCTGCAATGTTTTTAATTTGGCATCTGATATTGAGCAAAAAATGTGTGAAACATGTTTTGGTCCTTACTACTTTCTTGGATTTTACAGCTGTCTGGTGCTGCACTGCTGAGCATTGGAATATGGCTGCTAGTCGACACATCCATCACGGAACTCTTAGATGTTACCAAAGTTGCCACGGATAACAAAGACCAGATACAAATGGTGTCCTACATACTCATTGGCATTGGAGTGTTTATCTTCGTTGTCGGTTTCTTTGGTTGCTGTGGTGCCATTAAGGAAAGCAAGGTTATGCTTGGATTGGTAAGTAATGCTACAGTATACAGTGAAACCTCGTAATTATAATTGCGATTGGATCTGGCTGACCTGGATAACAAGGTGACTGAATTAGCAGCACTGATTTCTTACATCTACTGTTGCTGATATATTTTAAGAAATGGTTGAGGTTGACTGTAATGGAATCTCATTGATAAGGTCATCCTTGGAACTGGGTGAAAGTGACCTGAATACCAAGGTGACTTTAATGTGAGGTTTGACTGTATGTACAGTGTATGGCTACTATATAAATCTCAGCATGAGTCTTTCTGTCTGTCTGTCAGCCGAATTGCTTTGCCAGTGTGAATGGGATGGTTGGGTGTGGAATTATGTTATTATATTACCCTTGATATAGATTTTTTGCAACACTGCATAATAACACAACTTAGAACAATCAAAGAAATATATGTATTACATTGCAGACAAATGTATGTGATAACTATGCGGGCAAGTATGATTTCAAGTTATCGCGTGAACTCACCAGATGCCCCTGCGACGTAAATATAAGGCGCTTATTGCACATAAACGAGTCGTGAAAACCAGCAGATTGACAGAGGGCTGGATGTGGAGTCATAGAAACCAGCAGAGTGACAGAGGGCTGGATGTGGAGTCATCAGTATTACCAAAGAATAACTAAACTTAACCTATCTTTGGTGCCCTTCACAACAAGTCTGCAGCATGTCACTACTATGTCTTCAGCTATTGCAGCATGACTGATTGAGCTTTCTGTGTCAATGGCAAAGGAAACATTGGGAACATAGTTTACACTGAAACATTGCATTGATACATTCAGGCATTGCATTAATAATAATAATACATTTTATTATTTATATAGCGCCATATCTCTGGGTATAAAAACCAGTTCAAAGGCGCTTAAATATAGCATTGTTAAAACATGATCAGTACAATACAACAATACTAACACCTCATTACATCACACATTTACTTGCAGAGAGTATGTTTTTACAGTACATCGTACACTGACTTGGATTGTATTTGCAGTACATCTTCATGCTTCTTGTGGTGATGGGCGTGGAGATCGCAGCTGGAGTTCTTGCTCTCGTCTACAAGGACAAGGTTTGTAGTCGATGCTGATCAGTCTCCACAACCATGACTTATTTCATTTGGATACAATTAAAATTGCTTTAAAATAACTGTTGTAATGAAGTAATATTCTTTATAACTGCAAATGTTTGCATTTATTTTCTGGATGACCTACCAGAAGGGAAATTGTGAAGCTGTGCAGTTATGAGTTTTGCCTTGTTGATGTGGTAAATTCAAGATGTGACCAAAGGCATTGCTCAGACCTGTCTACCATTCCGGATTGTCTGGAATCATTCCGGAAATACACCTAAAATTACGGTATTACGGCGAGGGATGAAAATATTACGGATACTTTCGTTGTCACAATGATCGTCAATCACTTCTGTGCTCCTAAAATTTAGCTTCACTTTATTCAATAGGTGGCAGCATATATACGTTGCTTGTTGTGACATAGTTTTTCATTCGCTGTTTCTGGTCGTAATCTGACCAGTAGAAAACAGCGTTGCGACAAATTTGCATTTCCGCGCTCAAACAAAACGAAGTCACAACTCATGCGGCACGAAATGCTGGCGGGGATTGAAACGGCACCACTACCAGCCAAGAAGAAACGTGTACTGCAAACGTTTATAACAGCATGCACGCAGACATGGCCCGTATTGTCAAGAAGGGGGTCGGCTTTACATACTGCCGGATACGTGAAATTTATTTTCCTATTTCACATGGTCATGACTCATGCCATGGTCACTGGTGGTCGGGATAATTGCAGGTACTGACTACGTCGTTAGACTAGTACTAGTGACAGAGTAGTGGGTGTTGTACTTGTAGTGTTAGGCCAACTGACTGTACTAAGACTAAGTTGTGTATTTATTGAGTTTAGTCTATCATTTACAGCCTATAACACAGGGATAGGCTTATATACTAGAGTTGAGTAGACTAGACAATGTCGATGACTAGCATAACGTAATGGTTTTGTCGTCCCCCGGCATGACTTTGATCTAGTCAAGTTACTATACTGTGTGGTCTATAGCCTGGCCCTAGCCCTAGGTATACCGGCTACTAATATTAATCCTAATTACACCACAAATAGACAATGACGTAACGCATTGTTATAATTTGTCAAGTTTTTGTAGTCATCATGCTGTTTTTTAAATTTACATAACATTAGAATGTGTATAGACTCATTTACATTACAGTTACGCTTCTTCACGTTTGATTTCCATCAATACTTGTTATGAACATCTACCTTACCTTATTAACTGAACGCTTCAAAACACCTCATAGTTTATTAGAGACAATTATGTTTTGGGTGCAACTATCATCATAGTCACAGTATTAAAGTATTACTGACAGTGGTGTTCTTTTCGTGACAATATCTGACATGGTTCTGAACTATTACTGACAGCAAGCCTATATTCCTGAAAATCAGTGTAAATGGGAAGATGGATTACTGACAGGAAGACTTTGGGGTAGGCAGCTCTGCATTACTGGATCTTCATAGCTTCATGTTTTCATGACATTTAAATATTATTTACAGGTGTGGAAGTTACAGTTTATATAATCATACTTCGTTGTTCACTGCAGTGCAAATGTAATTGTTCTTTTTAGGAACGGAAAATCTGTCGTTTTAAACAGAATTTTCCTGTTTTGTAAAATCATTTTTAACAGGAATTTGCCCTTTTGAAATGGAAAATTACCATTGCTACCACAAGGGATGATAATTAAAACAACATGTCATTCATGATTTCACAGAAAATGCAGTTCACGTGAGCACTGCAGACACAACATAATTGACTGTTTATTACAGAAACTGGTAAAAAGACCGACTCTGATTTAAGTTGTGTGTGAGAGTTGCAAGAATGTAATGGTTACAATGTTGTGTGTGAGAGTTGCAAGAATGTAATGGTTACAATGTTGTGTGTGAGAGTTGCAAGAATGTAATGGTTACAATGTTGTGTGCAATACTGATTACTACATGTTGTTTAATGTGGCTTGTAGGTTGAAAAAGATCTGAAATCAAAGCTGTTAACTGAACTGCAAGAAGACCGCTACTACAATGGCACTTCCAAAAAATACCATCCCTTTGGACTCACTTTCAATGTTATCCAGCAAAAGGTACTAATCTAGTTTAGGGGAATAACGACATAGGATATAATTTGTGAAAATGTCAGTATAATAATACTAATATAATAACAATATAATACTAGTCTTATATTGTATTACATAGGTTACATGATATTGTATTACATAGGTTACACGATATTGTATTATATAGGTTACATGATATTGTATTACATAGGTTACAGGATATTGTATTACATAGGTTACAGGATATTCTGTTTACACAATTAGAAGACGTAATTTATTGGTGTTACAATGTGTTGATTATGAAGGCAGTTTGAATTATTTGGGTCTTTTCCTAATGACCAGCATCATAATTATTATTCTGTTTCAGTTCAGTTGCTGTGGGGTGATTGGACCTAACGACTACGATAACAGCACATTCCATAAAGAGGTAAGTAACCACTAACATTCGTACAGTGATCATGTAGGTGGGGGGAGTATCTTAAATAATTGGGCGGCAGTCATGTAGGTGGGGGAGTATCTTAAATAATTGGGCAGCAATCGTAGGTGGGGGGAGTATCTTAAATAATTGGGCAGCAATCATGTAGATGGGGGAGTATCTTAAATAATTGGGCAGCAATCATGTAGATGGAGGAAGTATTGGAAATAATTGGGCAGCAATCATGTAGATGGAGGAAGTATTGGAAATAATTGGGCAGCAATCATGTAGATGGAGGAAGTATTGGAAATAATTGGGCAGCAGTCATGTAGATGGAGGAAGTATTGGAAATAATTGGGCAGCAGTCATGTAGATGGAGGAAGTATTGGAAATAATTGGGCAGCAGTCATGTAGATGGAGGAAGTATTGTAAATAATTGGGCAGTGATCATGTAGATGGAGGAAGTATTGTAAATAATTGGGCAGTGATCATGTGGGTTGCAGCCATTATGTACTTGTAATTGAGCTTCCATATGTATGTGATTACTTTAATGTTTTCCTCTTAGAGGCTTGCCAAACTTTCAGGGATTAATCTACAACCCCACGAATAGGATGTACGACCTATGTCTTTTTCAAAATACCCCAAATATGTCATGATTCACACCGTTTATGGGGTAAATCAGTTGTTTGGAATATGCACATGATTCGTAAATGTACCCTAACAATCGCAGGAACCACGCACATGACAAATACTTTGGGAAAACAGCCCCTGCATCAGGGATTTGGCAACATGAAGTAGACATTGACATAATAATACTATGTCTACTCTTATGCCAATAGCATAGCAATATGAACATTATTGAATGATTCTACACTATCATGACTAGAACCTATCGATGGACGTGAACTTCACACACATTCTCTCCCACCTTTTGAATAAACAACTTGTATCTTCGAGCGTGTTATGATGTTTATGTAATGATGCTGTCTGTTCTCTAACATTTGGTAAATATTACTTTCACGACTGTCAACTACCAAGGCCGTCAGGTGGTGGGCATTTTTGCTCGTCTTATATAATTGGGCAGTGATCATGTGGGTCCAGCCCGTATCAGAAATAGTTGGGCTAAAATTAAATGCACTTGGACCACTGCTTTGATACAGAAGTAAGAGCTTAAAAGAGGATGACTGATCTGAAGGCTCAATTAGAGTATGTACCGGGATGAAATACTAATGATGGTTTATCTATTACAGAATCCGAATTTGAAGATACCTTACAGCTGTTGCGTACTGAACAACAATGTAACTGATTCATCGAAGCCACAGGAAGGTGATGTGAAAGACTGGGGCAAATGTAGGGACGAGTATAAAGATGGAAAGAAGTATCTGTACGGCGATGTAAGTGTGTCTCATACATTCATGCCACCAGCTGGTCTCAACGATATTGCCAATAAAGCATGTTTAGAATCTAATTGTTTTGTTAACAAAAATTTGAACATTTAAATCATTACAAACACTGTTACACTTGCAGGCTTATTAAACACAATTTGGTGGATGCTATATTTTCAACTTATGTATTATAATATTAAGAACAATACACAAAAATAAATGTTAATAAATAAATACACACACACACACACACCAGAAGGCCCGTACGAAGGCAATATGTGTAGGATAAATTCATTATTTTCTTATTAATTGACAATTTGGCGTAACTATGACATGTATGTATGGGCACTAAATTCACTTTCCCACCGGCCTCTGACCTTTTCAATTGGCAGTGATTATTTGCCGTGTGCTGAAACAAATGGCAGAGCTCATGTTGGTTTTCGCAATTATGCAAACGTCATAATGAAGCATGCCCAATACGGCTTGAACTCGGTCAGTACGGATTCTGATTGTACATAGTGCAGTAATACAGGCAGGAGTGTGATGCCATTATTAAGCCAATTACGACGTATTTGGGCAGTGACACACACAGTTAAATAGTGAATTCTCATATTGTCTCAACTGTCACTTTCAGGGCTGCGAGAAAGCAATTCTTGACTGGGTCAAGACCAAACTGATCATGTTGACTGGCATTGGTCTTGGTGTTGCTGCTCTTGAGGTAAGTTCTTAGATGTATTTGTACTTACAGGTGCATGTACATAATGCAAATGGACATCTGGAAGCTATTTCTTCAAGTGTAACTAATATGTCAGCTGTTTGTTTTAAATAATATATCAACATAAAAACCCTGAAGCTAGATTCTAGTTCATATTTTTTCTAGAAATGATTAACTGCAGCGCAACTCACAATGCTGCCAAGATTACCTAGACGACTTGTAGTTGTTTGAACCGTCATATGGTTTAGCAAAAGGTCGACGTCCATTCTTCTTTCAGTTGTTTGGTGTAGTACTGTCCTTCTGCCTATGCCGGGGAATTGGAGAGGAGATGTAGAGTGAGTGGCCATGGGTACGCCTGTCTTTGTCCGCATGGTCAAGTGTGTAGTGTTGTTGACGTGTGCTCAGACAGTTTCTTTCAGTCGTGTCTGCTTCATCACTCTGCAAGTGTAACTCCCATAGCCTGTTCTGTGTGGCGTTTCGCGTCAATTTACTTACATTTTGCTGGTCATATAAGTTGTTGTGATGCAGTAAATGCATGTGCCTGTTGTATATATGTGTATGCATGCATTCCAATATGTTTGGCTTATCCAGACAAGATTAATAGAAGAAAATTTGGACTAATCAAAAGCATCGTGGCACAGGTTTTCTGTGGTCTGACGATGATGGGTCTGTGCCAGAAATTACTGCCAGTCTCTTTATACACATGCCGAGTTGTCACCATTCCTATGTTTTTGAAGAGTAGAAGGCTCCAAATTACTTGTTCCATGTTACATTTCTACAACTGAGAAAACATTGTAAAGACTTGTTATCAACATTTTGCTGGTTTGCATGGTCATCGATAGATTTATTTGTCCTGTAAGTGTACTTAGAAACAAGAGGTAGCTCTCTTTATATCCATATTATGTACCCTGGAGATATTCTTGAGTTTATAAGCATGACACCATTACACCAGTCAGTTTTAGGACTGTAATAATGTATATCTCTGGGTATTTACTGGCCATATTCTATTATATAAATATATATATATTAGAAGTCTTCTGTATTTATACAATCCATCTTCCGATTCTTTTGGGTGCCCTGCACACTCTAATTAGAAAAGGACATCTCAGTAGCTTGCAATTTATTCGGTTCTGACTATGTCTTCTAGGCTGTTTTGTTGCATGATCTTGTATGTGAGAAGCTTTCCGTTGTGTTTGGTGTTGCTTAGTTTGAAGTTATTCAGTAATTCGGTATGTAATTCGCTTGTGCAATGATGGCAATGTTAGTTACATGAACAGTTTTAACCTAGGTTATGCTATATCTCACGTGCAAATGTTGGTCTACAGTGGAAGGTAACATCTCACACATTTGCCAGAGAACGTAGACAGGTGGACATTAGCACTGCATATCTATGAAACCCTGTTCACAGGAGTTATGTTGAAATAGTCAAACCTCTTGGCACTGTAAGGTGATAGTGTCATCTTAGTGATTGTGTGTGACGTCTCCTGGACACTGGTGATCTGTTCAAGCCATGGTATATGTTGTAAATAGCTAACAAGATGGCTAAGTCACGCAACAAATACATAATGAGCTGCCAATACAATCTACAGAAAATGCATTTTTAACAGATAAACATTGCCTTTAGGTATTAAAACAATATCATTGTGTTTGTAATTAAAATTGTCCACAATATAGCAACAATGATTTGGCATGACTGAGACAGGTAGATAGGGTATTTGAGACAGCAGCAAAGGGAAAAGAAAGGAACAAAATCAATGACTAGTATAATTGTGACCAGCCTGAAATAGCCCACACACCTGCCCCAGCCTCCCCTACATTGTGACGACATCGCTGAATGTTGCTTGTATTGTTACAGCTGTTCGGGTTCATCTTCGCCGTGTGCCTGTGCCGAAACATCGACCCAGACAAACAATAACTCGTGTATCACTCGGGGAAGCAGAGCCGGCGTGAAGACACTGCTTACGAGAATACTGTAGAAGTAGCAGATGTTGTCACCTACCAAGGAGCGTATTATACCTTTTAGTGGAACTAGGGCCGAAACGACATAATGTACATTGTCGGGGATAAATGTGTATATAACTGCCGCTTCCTACTTCTGTGTCCGCCAGTGTTAGAAGAGGGTTTCTAAAACTAGTAAATCAATGGGGTCTGCCTGAAAGAACTAAGACTATGTTTTTCACAGGTGTAGCAACAGAGGATGGTGATAAAAGCAAATATCCAAATTGTGCAGTTTGTATACACAGAAGTACGTACTGCTGTTGTCTGTTGTCGTCATTTATGTAATTGTGCAGTTTGTATACACAGAAGTACGTACTGCTGTTGTCTGTTGTCGTCATTTATGAAATTGTGCAGTTTGTATACACAGAAGTACGTACTGCTGTTGTCTGTTGCCGTCATTGATGAAATTGTCAAATATTCCCTTGTTGTATTGTTTGACATGAAGCAAGTGATGTGAACAATTGGATCAATATGTCTAGCTGTTACGTCTAGATTGCAGGCCAGAACATCAGGTTTTTCTGTGGATCTGTCAAACTAACTGTTCCTGTGGCACTTAATGCTGTGTACCAGTAACATGGCGCAAGAATCATAAACTTATGTGGTTCATATTATGCACGGTTGAACCTCCCAAGATCTGGATCTTGTGCCCCTAATGTATGTTCACATATGCCACATTTATGTCGGCTTTGGTGTTGTGATTCGTGCATTCTGTGACAATGTTGGTAGTTCGGCAGTGAAAGAATGTTTACATGTGCTAGCCAAGTTAGTGAACATAACGGGTATGTAGATGGTCTGTTGAGGTATGAACCAGCTTGCTTGAAAGCCGTAAAGCAGTACATAATTGAAGTCCTGATTACATTGTCCATGTGGGTTTAGCAGTAAGGAAGATTGTGGCATTTTGGTGATCTCAACGCTAAGATTATCGCATGCCTGAATGAATATTATGTATACATCGTCTGCTTTGATACATATTTATTATAGACATCTCTTTCTATAAGCATATGGATATTGTAAAGAATATGTGAATATTATATAAAGCTGGTTGGCATTGTTTTCAGGCCTTTGATACGTAGAATGCAACCAGCTGATAGATATTTCAAATGTTTCAATCTAGTGTATATTTTGATTATTTTATAGCTTTCTATATTTTCAGCTAATACATAGATGGGGCTTCCAAACGGTGTTTTCCTTTAAATTAATAAGTAGTAAGATAAGTAGTTTGTTAAAATAAAGTGTGTTCACTATTCAAAAATCTATGTACGCTGATGTTCATGTTTTACCTAAAATTGTAGTGATACATATTAACTGTTAATTTAGCAATAATATCTTGAAATGGCTGCACTGAAACTGTTTATCTTGCACTGTGTACGTCTTTTTAATTATTAACACATCTTTGGTTTGACAGAACGTTTTCTCCATGCATGTCAAGAAAATTTATAACAGTTTTGGTGGAAACGAGCCAGACTTGTTTTCAGGTCTTACTGATTTGCTAGTGTTTAGTTTATGGGTGATTTTGTATGTTGATCAGTTCAATAAATATATTTTTCTAACCTTCAATGGTATATTGCATTTTGTTTTATTTCGCTAATTATTTTCATGTTTGCTGTTGACTCAACAATGTATATTAGCATCTTCCACCACATTGGTTGCCATAAAAATATTGTTTTACTGCTTTCAGGCATATTTAGAAAGGTAAATTCATATATACCGCAGTATCCAGTCCTTAGGACTGCTCAAAGTGCTTTACACTTTACTCCCTGACAGACCATTCAATTGAACACCATCTCGACTTCTCTGGGAAGCATTCAGCAACGCTGCAATTATTACGTGAATATATATAATACACAAATATCCACCATTATCTTTAGCCAGTTACTCATTCATACAGTGGAGTAAACTGGAGCTATGCAGAGTGATTGAACTTGCCCAAGGTTCAACAGAGCACTGTATGATTTGAATCCAGGTTCTCTCAATTGAGTCCGAATACTCTAGCCACTGTATTCCTTATATTTAAGGTAGTAAACATAACTTTTAAATGATTGATAAAGGTAAATGTTTTGATTTTTAACAGTAAAAGACATCCCCGCACCAAAAATACTTTTGAGCACAGACTAGCAGACCCATTCAATTGAACACCATCTTGACTTCTCTGGGAAGCATTCAGCCACGCTGCAATTAATATGTGAATATATAATACACAAAATTAACATCCACCACTGTCTTTAGCCAGTTACTCATTCACACAGCGGAGTAAACTGGAACTACACAGAGTGAACGAAGTTGCCCAAGGTTTGACACAGCACCGTAGGATTTCAATCCAGGGCCCGGTTTCATGAAACAGCTAAGAACGTTCTTAACGCTAAGATGATTGTCTTAGTAAATTACGCGATTTTTTTATATGAGCAAACAGGAGTTATGCAAAACGTGATACTAATTGTGTGACTTTAAGTACGCTTCATGAAACCGGCCCCAGGTTCTCAATTGAGTCCGAACGCTCTAGCCACTGTATTCCTTATATTTAAGGTAGTAAACAACCATAACTTTTAAATGATTGATGAAGGTAAATATTTTAACTAAAAGACATCCCCGCACCAAAAATTGTTTTGAGCACAGACTAGCCTATATTATTGGTAGTAATATCTCTACATATTTCCGTAAAATTATTTTATTATTATTTTTGTTGTGCTAACTTTTAAGTATGACTTCTGTTTGGAATAATATCACTGGTATGCAGACCTGGTTTAGGAGGTAACCACATACTTTAGTAGATGAAAATGAGAATAAACTTTGGATATAATCCTGGGATTCGTTCATGCAATGGAGGGTCATTTTGGTAAAGCAGGTAAAACCTGTTGTATACTGTAACAATGACATTTTATTAATGTTTTGTAAACTAAAGAGAAGAAAAAGCGATATGGCATATAGCATAAATGCTTTGTATCCAGAAATTCATGCGAAAACAAACGGTACAATCCAAGAAGTTAACTTACTAAGTGTCTCGGAAAGGTGCTCCACAAGAAAAATTTGATACAAAGTGTGTAGAATTCTGAAATATGATAACAATAAATATAGAAAACACATGTACATTTATTACCTATGTCAATGATAGTGACTATATTATGTCTATGTCGAATATGGATAGTAGGCTAGTAGCCTAAGTAGGCTTGGGATAATAGTAATAGTGTAAATGCATTATAAATGATCCGTAACGATTATAATTATTGAACCAATAGTAATAGATTTAACAAAAACAATATGTACATAATTTATTAATAACAGTAATGTAATATTAATGACTAATCTATTACTTTTATATTAAAAATTATTATTGGACATTTCAAAATATAATTTGAATTCAATTGTAATTGTATGTACCGGGTAGTCTTGGTATTTAATTATTTACAAGGAAAAGAATACTCCAGTAGTTTCACCAGGTTTCTTGATTGCCCCTTCTGTGAGTTTTTGTTATGTTCAGAAAACCAGCGCCCCTCAATACCGTGAAAATAAATGCCCATAACATGTATATATACATGTATATATACATGTTATGGGCATTCATTTTCACGGTATATATATATATAGATAGCTTTTGACCATTGGCATTGGTTGCATTTGGCAGATGGTCGTTCATTGCATTGCAACTTTTCCAAGTACTTTAAAATGATTATTGCTGACTATTAATACATGGACCATATTTTCAGAACTCGGGGTGTGTCAACACCAAATGCAGATGTATGCGTCAAAGCTCTTCACCTTCAGGTAAACGAGTGTTGTCAAATGTAGTTACTCTGTCACCAAACCTGTTATAAAAATTATAAATACAAGCAATAAACAAGTATGTCATAGGCGGATCCAGGCGGGCCTGGGAGCACGTGCCCCCCTAGACCTTAGGAATTTGGCATGTCTGCAGATCTTTTACAATGGGCCCACGCGACTGTCCTCCCAGACCATTTGAAATGTGCCCTGGTTTAGATGATAATAATAAGCTGAAGTTATGGCGTCTTCCAATATCACTTCTAGATCCACCCCTGTATGTGATAGTTTTGTTTGTCTGCATGAGGATTTTGCAGTAATGTGTGTCCTCGTTAAATTGCACATTGTTGTTAGAAATGCATGTAAATTAAAGTAGACAGTGTAAAGTAAACACATTCTATTGAAACTATTTGATGACATTGACTACAAAATAATGAAAAGCACAATACAACTACTGGTGCAATCACTGCACTTGACGTGTATAATGTAATAATTTGTAATATCACATGCACATAAAATGCAAAACAATAGAAACAAAAATTAGGAAGAGGTTGAAAAAATGTCAGGTATATATAAAAAACAAACAGATACTTTTATCAAGATTCTTTGTTACAAAAAACAACACTAGTACATGTGATGTCAAATGCTAGTTGTAGTTTATACATGTCTTGTGTGTTTACAACTTTAAAAATTAGTGACTAAACAATTATGTGTATTTAATAACAATTTTAATATCGCATGCCCATAAAATGTAAACCAATGAGACAAAATAACTTAGGAAGGTGTTTAGTTGAACAAATGTAATATGTCCATATCAAATTTAAAAAACTATTATGAATTATAATTGTTTTTAATCATAATTTATGATTCTTTGTTAAAAAAATATTAATAATATATCAATGATATAAAATTCGAAAATGTTGTAGTTTATGCAATGCTTGGTAGAAAATGGGCCAGGTGGCCCTGAAGTCCTTTGGACTAATACGTCTATATGTGACCCCGGCTGACCAAATGAGTGATAAGTCGGAAAAATTGTAACACTGTTTTCTTACATCCTTGTAAAGGTTTGGGTAGGGTGCTTCACACGGTTTCAAAAATTATGACTGCTACAAAAATTGGCAGTTATGGAGCATTGAACATGGTAGGGGTCAAAAAGTGAAAATGAAGGAAACGGCTGTTGAAGTTTTACATTATATATGCAAATGGATTGCACGGAAATATTACATGCACAACATTCAAATGTGGCACACAGTATGTAATATGTATGTTATGTTGCAATGATACACTGGAAGTACAAATGTGCTGCTACAAAGACTTATAAAGTTATGCCAGATTATGTCTTTATGTGTAAAATTAAGAGGACAGATTACTTGAGAGCAAAAGGTAGATTCACTGTCTGACACAGTTTAAAACCTACAGGCATCTGTCCAGTTTAACAGGGGTCTAGTGGCTTAATGCTGTCTGTTGGCACAAGCTACTGCCAGTGACCAATTACAGATTAGTCACAGTTTCCATCAAACAACAGCATGTTTACTGTTCACTTATTGCACCACGTCTTGCATTTAGAAGAATAATTATAATAGAAAATAAAATGTTGTGGCACATATTTTTTTATATATGCATTGATGAGAAACCGGGAATTCCTTTTCTGTGGCCTAAGAATAACTAATTTCAATTAACTTTCTGCTTATATAAAACAACTGCATAAAAATATATATCCATACAAGACACAGACTCCGCATGTGACAGATGTTTTGGGAAGGGGAATAGTGTTCTATTTCTGGTATAAGGTGCTGTGTTTGTTGACTGAAGCCTCTGCCAGTGACCAATTACAGATTAGTCACACATTAACCAGCCAGCCAGCCAAAGTGAGGTGTGACAGATGTTGTGGGAAAAGGGATTAGTTGAACAAAAGGACTGGAAGCCTTCTAGAGCTACTGCTACAATAGACTATTTAGTTAACAAATTTAGCATTTTAGAGGACATTTGGAGCCCTTAGAATGATTCAATGAAATACAGATTTCGTGTGTACAGTGACACTACCACATAACAATGTATATGCAAAATTTGAGAAAAAGTTGCTGAACAGTTTTAAAAAAATAGACAAAATGTTAAATTTGTACCAGTTTTGGAGGCCCTAGGCAGCCCTTAGAATGACTCGATCAAATACAGATTTCTCGTGCATAGTGGCAGTGCCCTAAGATATGTCTATGCAAAATTAGAGAAAAAGTTGCTGAACGGTTTCTGAGATACGGCAGCTAACGGCGGGCGGCGGGCGGCAGACTCCGCATGTGACAGATGTTTTGGGAAGGGGATAGTGTTCTGTTTCTGGTACAGCAGTGTGTTGACCCAAGCTGCTAGTGACCAATTACAGATTAGTCACACTTTCCACCACCAGCCACAGTGACCCAAGCCTCTGCCAGTGACCATTTACAGATTAGTCACACTTTAACCAGCCAACCACAGTGAGGTGTGACAGATGTTGTGGGAAAATGGATTAGTTGAACAAAAGGACTAGAAGCCTGCTAGATCTGCTGCTACAGTAGACCATTTAGTTAGCAAATTTAGCATTTTAGGGGACCTTTGGAGTCCTTAGAATGATTTAATCAAATACAGATTTCTTGTGTACAGTGGCACTACAACATGAAATGTCTATGCAAAATTATAGAAAAAGTTACTAAAGAGTTTTTGAAAAAAATAGGCAAAATGTGAAAATTTATCAGTTTTGGGGTCCTTTATGGGGGTCATTAGGTGCCCTTAGAATGATTCAATCAAATACAGATTTCTTGTGTACAGTGACACTTCCACATGAAATGTATATGGAAAATTAGAGAAAAAGTTGCTGAACAGTTTTTTTTTAAATAGGCAAAATGATACTTTTTTCCAGTTTTGGGGTCCTTGGAGGCCCTAGGGAGCCCTTAGAATGATTCAAATAAATACAGATTGCTCGTGCATAGTGGCAGTGCCCTAAGATATGTCTATGCAAAATTTGAGAAAAAGTTGCTGAACGGTTTCTGAGATACGGCAGCTAACGGCGGACAGCAATAGTCCCTTGGACCGTCAGCCAAAGGACTAAAAACTCTATTTGATCAACAATGAAATTCACTTCATTGGCATTCATTTCAGTGGCATCGTATGATCTTATCATCTATTTGTCATTGCACCGAATGAACATGAGTTGTTCACAAGTTGAGTCTTTCAGGCTGCACCATTCAGGGCAGAATACTTTCTCGGCTATGCTAAATACCCTTTCAACTGGGGCTGATGAGGCTGGAATGCTGAGATGGTGAAGGACCAACTGAGCCACAGCTGGAAAACTCAGAACTGCAGTGGGTCACTGTGACGATCTGTACATGGCTGACTGAGGTATCAAGATATGTGAGCCACTGGGGAGTAGTGATCACAACCAGCTACATTTTACCATCAAAGTAAAATCAGAAAGGAATAGTAAAAAGCAGTATAGGAGAAATTTTCACAAAGGAAGGTATAAGGACATGAGGAAATATTTAGCAAAGATAGACTAAAATAACACACTGAAAAATAAGACGGCAACACAATGCTGGAATATCTTAAAGAGTGAAATTAAGTGCATAGTCGATAAATTTGTACCCCTCAAAAACAAGGGAAGCGGTCCAAAAAGAAACACTTATCGAAAGAAGCCATTCGAAAAATTAACTATTAACAAATGATGTGGAAGTCATATAGATGTACTGGAAATGATGAAGACTGCAACATTTATAAAGAAGCACTTAACCAAGCTACAGCTGAAATTAGAAATTCAAAGAGTAGCTATGAACTACAATTAGCTAGTAATATAAAACATGAGAGCAAGAGTTTTTATGCATATGTTCGAAGCAAAAAGAAAGTTCAGGATAAGGTCGGTCCTCTAGAAGATAGTGCTGGAAATATAATATCAGAGGAATTCTTAATGGCAGAAGACCTGAATTAGTATTTTAGTTCAGTGTTTACCAGGGAAGATATTAATTCACCATCAGTACCAGAGGCTAAGTTCAAGGGGGAAAATTAAGACTATTTAGGACAGTTAATTGTAACCCCAGAAATGGTAGCTAAGAAAATAAGGGCTATGAAGGATAATAAATCACCTGGAGTGGATGAGATTCCGTCCAAACTACTATTGGAAATTGTAGAACAAATTAGCGTACCGCTTGCAACAATTTGTCATTAGAAGAGGGAGTGGTTCCTTTAGAATGGAAAGAGGCAAACATTATACCATTATTTACAAAAGATTCGAGAAACAAGTCGGAGAACTATAGACCAGTGAATTTAACACATCAGTGATTTGCAAATTATTAGAAATACTAATTAAAGATCACATGGTGGATTTTCTTGTTAAACATAACTTGATAAACCCATCTCAACATGGGTTTTTAAAAGCGAGGTCATGCTTAACAAATATGTTGTGTTTTTTGGAAAACATCACTTAGTGGGTAGATGAGGGATCACCAGTAGATATCGTCTACTTAGATTTTTAAAAAGCTTTCGACAAAGTACCACATCAAAGATTACTGCTTAAACTAAAGGCACATGGCATGGCATAGGAAATGGTATAATAAACTGGATAGAAAAATGGCTGATTGAAAAGATTGAAAAGAACTAATAGTACCGCTGTACAAAACAATAGTGAGGCCTCACTTAAAATATTGTATACAAGTGTGGAGGCCATATCGCAAGAAGGACATAGATATGCTAGAAAGAGTATGGAGGAGAGCGACTAAAATGATACCAAAACTGAAGGATCTTAGTTATGAAATTCACCTAAAAGAATGTGGTTTAACAACACTAGAAACCAGGAGATTGACAGGAGATCAGATAGAAGTGTTTAAAATAATAAATGGTTATGAAAATATTGATCGAAATTTCTTTTTCTCAGTTAAGAAAGATAGAAGGACTAGAGGACATGAAGTTACATTAGCAATGGAGCAGAGTAGATTAGACATAAGAAAGTTCTCATTTTTACAAAGGACTGTAAATGAATGGAACAGATTATCTGCTGATTGTTGACTGCTGACTCTCGATAAGCCAAAGAGCTTCCTTGTCCACTTGCCACCTTGAGTTAATTCTCTGGGTGGCAATCTTGTTAAATTTTGTTAAATCTTATGGACATTCTGGCCGGTGGCTTAATTAAACAAACAGGTTTATATGGCCTGAACTGATAGCCTACAATTATTGTTTGCTTAACAGGGTGTTTATGACTGGGAAAAGATGTTGCCTGTTGCCATGTTGGGGTATCATAGTCATGGTTATCAGAGAATGAGGATGTACTATGTGTACGGATGGTAAGGTGGTATTCTATCAGAAATAACAAAGTATTTAAAAAATAGTTGAACATTTAAATATTTCAGGAAAGTTTCATTTTATAACCAAATATATTTATTTTCCCCAGTACATATTGAGAAAGTACTTAGATGTACTCGTAATGTACTCATAAAATCTGAATACAATGAGTACGAGTCCATGACCCACAAGTTTTATGAGTACGAGTACTTCAAAAATGTACACGGGTACCGAGTACTGCGGCCCCAGGTCTGCTGTATACTACACCATATCAGAACTAACTTTGCTCAAGTGTTGTTTATAGCATAATTAGTACAATGTGTACAGGTGTATAATCATCATGCGAAGTGAAAATGTAATTTAAATTATTTGTGAAAATATAAACCAGTGATAAAAAAGAATATTTTAGAAATATGAAACATGGCATGAAAAGTATAATAACAGTCCTCATGATACACAGAGAACTTAAACAAGTAAAATGCTGCTGTCAGTGTATCAACAGATTGTTGTTGAAAAATGTGAAAAGGCTTTCAATACCATTACTTCATCACAAACTTGTGTTGTACATAACAAGTACCTGGTGTACGTTGCAAGAACTCAGCTGGCTGCCAATGACTATCAGCAACACAAAGACAATGAAACCCTACCAATGTAACAATGCTGGATAATTTATGTATTTTTTCATGGACACTGCTAAAAGTTAAAGTTGAATTGAATACAAATATAGTGTATTATTGACTTTTGATAAATGTGTCATCACATATAAAATATAATACATGTCGGAGCCATGCTAATTGTTACTTTGTTTCCGGTATAGGTAGATGCGGATGTACAGCAAAATGTCAGGAAGCTGGTATGCAGTACCATCGAAGACAGCGAACACATACAGTGATGTCATCGATATCCAAACCGATGTAGTTCACCAAAGAATGCTCGACACTGAACCTGTCTCCCACCGTCAAGTGTTGTTGCCCAAAGACTCATGTTATACGCTGTATGTGCCAGACCCTGGCACCCACCGTTCCATCACCAACTGCAGAGCTAGTCAGGCATCACCATATTTTTATGTCGAGCAACCAACAGAGCTAACTGACTGACCTGGAAGCCAGTGTACACTCCATCGGCACCTGGGAATCTGTCACGGATGCAACATACAACACAATTGAGATCACTCGGTGGACATTCACATGACAAACCATTCATATTCAGCATGCTGCATGGCTGTAGAATCTTGTCCCAGATACAACTGCCCAGTATGCCATATTAACTTGGAGAACTAGTGGTACTAAGCACACTAGTCCAATCTCCTGTAAAGAAAAGCATATATTCAGTAAACAAAAACAGGTATCATTGTAGTGTTGAGAGTAAATAATTATGGAGTGTTCATTGTCATAATCAGTAAATATAAAATAATGTTCCATGTGTAACCTGCACCATTTCACAAGAAAAAAGGCAGCAAGAAATGTGCTACTACAGCTGCATCTATACATGTTGATATCATAGGAACAGTCAGTGCTTATTGGGGTTGTTCCAGAGGAGGGAGGGGGTGGGTTGATACAGCATGCAGACATTAGTAGAATATGCTCTTTTTCAAAATGGTGAACAAATTTAACTATTTTTTTACAAGGTGCTCATTGTCATTACATGAATTAAAAATTGTTTAATTTCATTATAGTGATGCCTGATCTTTGTCAATATTATATACTGATTTGAATTCTGCTAATCAGTAAATCATCAGTAAAGCGCATTTATATTTTCTGTTTTGTTTTCAGTATACAAATTCATGTCTGTCAGTATCTGCCATGTGTAACTACTACACATATTTATGCTTGACATTTTAAGGTTGTGTCTGAGGTTGAATGGTCAAGGTGAATGTTGGAAATGAAAACATTAGGTGCTATTGTGATGCTAACCATATATTTTCCTCGCCAAGTATTCATAGGTTCATAATATGTATGTCTACCTTCTACAAAAATGAATAATTTATTTGATAAACTTATTTCTGAGTCATATGCTAAATACTTTGTAAAGGTGTCTGTGTTGGGTATAATATAAGTGCAGAAGTCAACTTAGTTTTCCATGTCCAAGATGTTATTATTAAAATGTGTTGATAATGTATTCGTGGTTGATTGTTGTAAATTTGAAATTACCTGGATTGATCAAACGTGGGCCTCCCGCAGACTTTGTATCTTCCCTGTGTCTGCCTGACCCTGGCGACCGCCTTAGCCCCTCTTCTGCCTCCTCTCATTCCCATTCTTGGGTTGCAGTGTGGCCTCTAGCAACATCATAATTCAAGTTATGTATTATGCATTCATATATTGCTGTGGTGAGAATATATACACATATTGGTAAATACACAAGAATAGCTGGCATATGTCAGTTGAAAGGTATCACAGGATACCAATTACGTAGACTATAGCCAGGCATCAAGGGCCACAACGGAAACAAGTGCAAGCATTATCTTGTGTAATCCTTAAATATGGTGTACTCTAGCTGTATTTATATTTTATGTATTTACACGTTACATTTTTATACTGAATAAAATCATCATCACCATCACGGTTGTCATATAAAAATCTTAATTATTTTAAAACTACAATACAAATCAACAACATTCTGCAATAATAGTATCAAAATGTAAGTCACAAAACACTGTTTTAATAATTATGATCACCAATATAATACTCCCGTGTTTGACGTTCTGTTGCATGATAATACGGATGCTCTCTGACTAAGTTACTTGCACGATCAAAAGGGGCCTACTGCCAAACCAATGTTACTTGTCATTTCGCACCCTCGCGTCATCTACTCTCTATCATTTTATGTATTGTCGCAATAACATAGCTTATTAACAAGATCCTACGTAATCAAATACAATACATATCAAATATTATGCTCGTTGTCACAGCCTCTGACTGAATCTCTGGCTGATATTGTCATGACTCATGGACATGGTGACTGGCTTAGTTACAGTTAGAAGTTCGAGTCAGCCTCGAGTCGAGTGTAGACGTTCGCAAGTTGCAATTCTCGTTGAATTAATACACGGCTGCGCGTTCTTGTTGCTAACTGCGATAGTGTAATACGTACCTTCGTACAACCACTTTGGAATCTTCATCTTGATACGCCAAAGCACGTGTATGTTGTTATTGTTTTCGAATGTTACGCTACAAAGGACTGGTCCGCCCCGTGTTGGAGTACGCCTCTGTTGTGTGGGATCCCCACCAGCAACACCTGGTAAAAACCATCGACGCTGTCCAGCGCCGTGCCGCGAGGAGAATCTACCATGATTTTAACCACTATACCAGTGCCACAGAACTTGTAAACAGACTATAACTACAGACCCTCCAAGAAAGAAGAACTGTCAACAAGGCCACCTTTATGTACAAGATAATGAGTGGACTTCTGGACATCACGCCAACTGAGGGTGCACTGACAACAAACAACCGTATCACCAGTGGACAGCCCAACAAGCTCCTCCTGCCTCACTCCAGAACAAACACGCACCTCCACTCCTTCTTCCCCTCAGCCATCCGTTTATGGAACAAGATCCCTTATATAGCGTCCTCGGCCAGCACCCTCACAGCCTTCAAAGCGGCAGTTGAGGTCTGGGTAAAAAATACTACGTAGACACACCCTCTTTAAAAAAAGAATAAAAAATAAACACTGTTTTTATCAACCCTTTTAAACCGCACATGTGCAACAAACTGTGGAATATTCTTCTGGATAGAAGTAACCACAAGTCTGTGAAGAAGAAAGAAGAAGAAGAAGAATGCATGGGATGCCGATCTCGCGCAAAGCACGTGGCCGAAATGGCGCAGGGGGTCGACAGCGCAATTGGCTTTCGCCAGCAATACCCGGTGTAACGAAGTCTTTTTTGACGATTAAAAAACAAGTACGCATATTTTTTATTAAACCGACTGTGCGCACTAGTTAAACTATTCACACATTACACATCTGGACCTAAAAGAACTGGATTGGCGATGGGCAAACGAATTGGTTGAGGACCTTTAATTAGTTCATCTAGCTTGGTGCTTATGTGGGTTACGGACCGTTTCAACTCTACGAGTTCGTCGACTTCATAAAGTCAGGTTTGGATTGTTTTGTTCGCGGCATTGTAGCGCGGGCGATCAAGCGCAGCCGGATTTCCGACGGGTTGCCAAGTGTTTATCAACGTCCGCGGTCACTTGGAAGAACCCACGCCTTTCAACCCCGGTGCGTGCAAGCGGTCCAGCGCACAAGCTGGTCGTTGTGGGCGGTGGCAGTTCACATGGTGGAAGACACGAAAATCGCATCAATTAGGATAGCACAACCGGAACAAACGAATTTGTTCCGGTTCCGGTTGGAGGAAACGTCTTTTTTTGAGCTGCACCTTTATTCTGTTTTTGCTTCCTTTGTAATTTATTCTTGATTCGGTTTGTCTGTGAATGTTTACCTTCATCATTTCTCAAACTCTGGAGAGTGATTTCGGTGGAAGTTTATAGTTTATACCTGTAGTTGCTGTACACCAGTTACTAGAATTTTCAACTGCTTAACCTTTGACCTTGTTAGCTCCCCACTACCGGCTTTACTAACTTTCGTTTTGAAACCATGAACGTCAAGATAGAACATGTACACTGTTGCACATAGCAAGTTGTCTTCTATTAAGATCTCTCCAGTCGAGAAGGTATGTCCCATTTCAATGCACTCCTGTTCATCTTTGTTGCCTTTAATATAGGCAAGAAAGCATTTGTGAATGACCTGACAAAACCGTCTAAACCAATAGTTGGTGACACATCAGAATGTCCCAACATCATATTCGGGCTGAAAGCAGATATGAAAATCCCTCTGAGGTTGTGTACCCAGTTTATCACCTCACTGAAATGTGTCTCTCCCAAAACGAAAGTGTGTAAGAACAAGCTTGTTCTGTTGAATCTTGCAAGCCTACTACTATCCGAGTCATATGCTCCTGAACCCAACCCAGGCCCCAGGCCTCCGAAATACCCTTGTGGAGTATGCTCCCGGGCAGTGAAGTGGATTACCCCTAGTGTGAGATGTGACTCTTGTGGAACTTGATACCACCAAGACTGTGTGGGTATGCCCGACTGTATCTTCAAGACACTGAAAAACGTCACTTGGGAATGTGTAAACTGTGGTCTACCCAATTTGTCCACCACACTATTCAATACAACTATATGTGACTCCACTAACCCATATGAACCCCTCAGATCCTCGTTATGCGAGACATCGGACTCTGACCTCAGCTTTGACCACCCTGGAGCCACATCATCACCAAATTGCCCTCCTAGACATAGTGACTACTCACCGAGAGGTAAGACCCAGAGTGAACATAGCCTTCCCAGGAAAGACCTCCCCATGCGAATCCTTATGATGAACTGTCAGTCCGCTCGAGGGAAAAAACCTCTCGTTGAAAATGCTATCGATTCCACACAGGCCAACATCATCATCGGAACTGAGTCTTGGCTCGACAACTCCATCCATTCCAGTGAGGTCTTCCCCCTGGATTTACACCATTTAGAAAAGACAGATCTGCAGATAGCCATGGGGGAGTTTTCATGCTGGTTTCCTCACGCTTTGAGAGCTGTGAACCTGAAGAACTGCAAGTTGACGCCCAGAGTGAACTTTTGTGGGTGAAGGTGAAAATCAAAGGTGCAAGAGATCTCCATATTGGAGCGTATTATCGGCGTCCTGGCAAAACTGATCGAGATCAACTTGACTGCATTCAACATAGCCTCAACAAGATTCCTCACAACTCTCATATATGGCTTGGGGGAGATTTCAACCTCCCAGATATAGACTGGGAAACAGAGTCAACCTGTCCATGTGGAGTGCATCCAGCTGTCTCTAACCATCTCATCTCAATCACCCAAAATGCAGACCTTGAGCAAATAGTGCATCAACCAACCCGGACTACTGATGACACAGCAAACATCCTCGACTTGTTCTTCACGAACAACATGACCTTAATCAACAACGTCAACGTAATACCAGGTATTTTTTACCATGATGCAATCTTCATCGGATCATGCCTCAGACCCTTCATTATTAAACTGGCTCCACGGAAGATTTTTATGTATAAGAAAGCTGATTTCAGCACCATTAGTGATAAACTGAATGATTTCAAGCCTTCATTTGAGGAAGCAGCAAAGTCCCGTGGGACCAACGAGCTGTGGACTAGATTCAGAGACACCGTCACCACTCTGATGTTCGACTTCATTCCATCTAAAGAGGTACGGGGCGATAAGATCGTACCTCTTTGATAACACCCAAGGTGAAATCTGCACGGAGAAGACTGCAGCGACTCCACAGCAAGGCAAAGGAATCAAGATCTAGTGCGAGTAGAAAGAAATACGTATCAGCCAGAGCTGAAGTCCAGAAACAACAACGTCGTGCATATTGGGACTATGTGAATAACTTGATTGACACCCCTGACTCCGAAGACGACTACCAGCCCGTAAGAGGTTCTGGAACTACATCAAGTCACTGCGTAAGGATACTACAGGGGTATCCCCTCTTCGAGAAGGAGACAGGCTGTACTCAGAACCCAAGGACAAGGCAAATATTCTCAACAGACAGTATAAGTCTGTGTTTACAAGGGAAGACATTACAACCACCCCATCCATGGAAGGCATTCCCTACCACCAATGCCTGACATAATGGTTACAGAAGGTGTCCTGAAACTCCTGCTAAAGACCAACCCACACAAAGCCACCGGGCCGGATGGAATCACGGCAAGAATCCTCAAGGAGTGTGCTCATGCCATCGCACCATTGCTCACCATCATCTACAATAAGTCGCTGGAAGAAGGGTCCGTGCCAGATGACTGGCGACATGCTAACGTGACAGCTATTTTCAAAAAGGGAGATAGAAACACTGCCGCCAACTACAGACCGGTTTCCTTAACCAGTCTCTGCTGTAAACTGCAGGAGCACATCTTGGTCAGCAATACATTGAAGCACCTAGAAGAACATAAAATCCTCACTGACTGCCAGCATGGTTTTAGGGCCAAGAGAAGCTGTGAAACCTAGCTACTGACATTAAGTCATGAAATAGCAAACATTCTGGACCGGGGCAAGCAGATGGACCTGGCTATATTATATTTCTCGAAGGCGTTTGACCGAGTACCTCATCAGCGACTCCTGTTAAAGCTACATCATTATGTGATCAGGGGATCCACTTACAGGTGGGTCGCTAAATTCCTGTCCAACAGATCTCAGCAAGTAGTCGTTGATGGAGCATCATCCGACCAAGCCTCTGTTATCAGTGGCGTACCCCAGGGCACGGTCCTGGGGCCACTCCTGTTCCTCCTGTTTATCAACGATCTACCTAATAACCTTCACTCCAACACTCGTCTATTTGTTGACGACTGCATCATCTACAGGGAAATTAGATCTATGGACGACTGTGAAATTCTCCAGGAAGACCTATCCATCCTAGCATGCTGGGAGAAGAAATGGGGCATGGATTTTTATCAACAAAAATGTAACATCATGACCTGCACAAGATCTAGGAAACCCAAGTCTGTTAACTACCAACTTAAGGGCCATACTTTAGAAGTCTCCACCTGCTCAAAGTATTTAGGCGTTGATCTGCAAAGAGACCTCTCTTGGAAACGACACACTGAGCGATCACCAAAGAAAGCACATTGCTGGGTTTCCTTAAGCGGAATTTGAAGTCGGCCAGTGAAGACACAAAAAACTAATGCCTACAAAGCCCTGGTAAGACCCCACATTGAATATTGTAGTGCCATCTGGAATCCTCACCATCAGGACCAGGTAAATAAAGTTGAAGCTGTGCAAAGGAAGGCCGCGAGATATGTCACCAACAGATATCATAACACCAGCTGTGTAACATCCATGCTAGACCATCTGCAGTGGGAGTCTCTGGCATCAAGACGCATCAAGACACAACTGACCATGCTCTTCAAGATCATCTACAATTATGTTGATATCGACCCTCAGCCCTACCTCTCCCCTGCCTCATCAATAACTAGATCCAATCATTCCCTGAAGTTCCGTCAGCTTCCTGCACGCACAGATGTATTTAAATTTAGTTTTTTCCCCAGGATCATTCCTGTGTGGAACTCCTTGCCAGCACGTGTTGCTGAGGCTCCCAGTTTGGGTATTTTCCAAAGGGAGCTTGCCCACCTTTCCTTCTGATTTATTTGTTCTTGTCCTTGTCCGAATTAGGGTAAATGAGGGACTAGGACTGTGTTGGCCGGAGTTAATCTCCGGGGACCGCTACGGTTGCCGAATTGGCCTAGACCTGATACCTGAAAAAGACAACGGCAATTTTATATATCTTTTCTCTCTTCTCTCATACTTTTGGTCTTTTGTATATTTCCTTTTTCTTCTTTTTCTTTTGTTTCCTCCAACAATAAACCAACCGTTGTCTAATGATCAAGATTGATCGGTCAACGTAATATACAGATACAGATACAGATACATAATTGATCTAAATCAGATGAGGCGATACACATGATCGATCCGCGAACTTGTGTTGTCAACAATGATCGGTTATTAAAGATTGTTTAATATTGTAATATTATATTATTTTGTAACATTATAATATCATGTTAACGGTTAAAATTAACAATTCCCCCCAATAAGTGTCGTCATTCGGTCACGTAACTATCACGTAAACTACCACGTGGCAAGAAAGTGATCGTTTTGTGAAAGTGGTATTAACGTAGCACGTACTTAAGAGCTGTGGCCACGACATGGTCTAACCAACATAACAGTAATGTTTCTTTCAATAACTTAGCCATGTTACCTTGTTTTGTATCACTAGAATAAAAAATTAAAAGATAATCAGTAATGTCCCGAAAATGTCTCGATTCGGCCACATAACCTTCCTGTAACTACCTAGTCTCGGTTAGCCGACTCTCGCTTGGCTGCGTGACTTCGCCAGGAAGATAGTCTGGCTCAGAATGGGGTTTTGACTGCTCACTGCCAGTTAGCACGTCTATCCCCCCACAATGTTTATATATTATGCATGTTTTCGATAACAAAATGAAATTATGAAAAATTGGTAAGAGCGGTCATGGCGGCTCCTTTTATTCCGACCATAACAAATTTGTCCCGACCATATTGCATATTGATCATCATTCTATGCATCACAAATATAATATGACAGTAACCCTTGGTTAATAAATAAAATTAAATATGTTTATAGGTCAAGAATAATATTTTTAGAATATGTTTTCATTGGGAGACTTTGTAGAGGCTCATGCTATTGTATTTATTTATCTCATTTTGTGATAAACAATGAAAAAATTAATGACAGTTTAGATACAATTTTATTTGTACTGACAATGTTGTTTCCCAGTTGTAACAAACTATCATAGTTTTTGATTGATAGATGTAAAGAATGATGATTTGAGAAAAGATGTTGTATTAAGTGATTAACTGAGCTGAAAGCATTGCATATTTGATAAATATAATATTAGTTTAATTAAGGTTCTTGTTCAATTTAGCATTTTCTGTCCCGACCATAACACAATGGTTCTTTGAGAATTATGCAATGTATTGCTGCCATATATTTAAGCTGAGACTTGTTGATTCTAAAAAAAACATGTTAAAATAATTCTATAATTTACCCTTAGCACCTTCAAATGATAAAGCAACATGTTTCTACACTAAAAATTCTCATAGAGCATGAGAGTTTTTGTGTAGAAACATGTTGTTTCTTTTGCATATCGCACACCATCTGTGCGATATGTCAATGAAAGTCTCCTGATGGCCTGTTTGGTCAAGATACACATTACCATATCGAGTGTGATGAATATTGTTACACTTATTGATGTTACCATGGCTAATTTTTATCACTGAAATATTGCAATTATCATGTTTTGTCTTACAACACATGAATACTTCAAGTTGTCCCGACCATAACACAAAACCAAACATATAGGCAAATATTCAGAATGCCATCATTTCACGAAATGTACAGATATGTTCCTAATACTTGGCATCTGATTAGACAACATGTCTACCAAGGAGGTAATAAAAGTCAAAGCTGTATTTAGTTTCATATATAATGTATTATGAATACTTTTAAAAGTCATAATTGATATGTTATGAGGTTCATGGGACAAATTTAATATATAAAATCTCCAAAATGATGATAATGGTGTGCATTATTGCGAATTTGTTTTATCTGACATAATGATTACTATCAGGAAATATTCATATTGACTTTGTCCCAAGCACAAGGATAAGCAAACACAGTTGAAAAATGCATCTTTAGGCAGTATTTGGTTAAACTTCCTTCAGTATATGGTCGATTCTTAGGAAAGTGTCACGATATTGGTATTTATTACTGGGACATTCTCCGACAGCGACACTGGGCATCGGGGTCACGGGGTCGAGTACGTGTCACGATGGCGCGAAGCAAGTGATTCTGTTTGTATTAATTCAATAAATACTTATAACACTTTCTATGACATGTACAGTTCTAATCAAAGCACCACCGCAACATAACATGGTGTCAGTGCGTATGTACACGAACCGCTAACGCCCAGTTTGTGACATCGCTTGTGGTGAGTGTTCTGAACTGTTTACTAAACAGTTTAGTGTTCGCTGGCACTGCTGTACTCTGGCCTACCGTATCTGACAACGTCAACGATGGCAACGTCGAACATTCCTACGCCAAAACCGTTGAACATCAATGATAAATCGGCCGCAATTATGTGGAAGGCCTGGCGTAAAACGTGGAATCGGTTCGAAATTGCGACCGGCATCGACGAGGCGTCAGATAAGAAAAGAGTTTGTACACTTCTGTCGATGATTGGCGATGACGCTGTCAAAGACAAAGTGTATGACGCCTTTCAATACGCGGATGGTGAAAGTGAAGACCCACGACAAAATACCATATTTGAGAGGTACAAATTTCAATGCCGAAACCAAGAGGCTGGAGAGTCCGGTGCGCAATACATGACAGAGCTACGCCATGCTGCAGACAGCTGCGATTTCGGTGGCATAACGACCAGCCAAATCATTCGGGACAGATTCGTACACGGTTTGCGCGATGCGAAAGTGCGCGAACGCCTACTGCGGGAGAATGCTCTGACTCTCGAACAAGCGTATGAAATTGTGCAAGCTGCTGAAGCAACGGTAATGCAGACACACGCCATGTCAGGTGATCAGGCAGTGTGCACCGTGCAGGCGCCCAACAGATTCAGCGGACGCGATCAAGGTCATAAAGATAGAGAAGGCAGGGTGGTTTGCAAGAACTGTCCGTACGACCACGGTCCCAGAAGCTGCCCAGCCTACGGCAAGGAGTGCCGGAAGTGTGGAAAAAAGAATCATTTTCAAAGCAAATGCC
The DNA here is from genome assembly GCA_963995525.1 of Escarpia spicata. NCBI lineage: Eukaryota > Metazoa > Annelida > Polychaeta > Sabellida > Siboglinidae > Escarpia > Escarpia spicata. The sequence continues at coordinate 53,215,955 of OZ023212.1, forward strand.
ACAATAAAAGCATAAGACAAGTGCAGACGTCAGCATCAGATGATGAGTATAGTGTTGGAACACTAAGAGTGAACAGTGGGCATTAGACGTCGGGCGATGATAACACTTGGCTTGGGTGACGACGGCGTGCCGGTGCCGTTCCAGATAGACAGTGGGGCTGATTGTTGCGTGCTGCCGCGCGATGAGTACGTGAGGGCGACAGGGGACAGATCGCTGGCGAATCTGAGGCCAATTAAACTCGTCATTGTAACATACACAGGAGCACGCGAAACCGCTCTCGGCCAATGCAAGCTACTAGTCACTAGGCGAGGCGTCAAACACCGAATTGTGTTCAACATTATCCAGGGAAAGTATACGCCAATTCTCAGCTTAGCAACGTCTGAGGGCATGGGGCTTCTGAAGATACATGACTGCGACTCTCTTGACTCTGTCTACAGTGTTTGCGCGACCACCGCAGGGCTGACAGCGAACGACGTGCTAGCCGAGTATGCAGACGTCTTCAAGGGCGTAGGCAGGCTCAAGGACACGTACACTATCCAGATTGACGAGTCTGTGAGGCCTGTAGTGCACGCTCCAAGACGTGTACCGGTACCACTGCGTGAACAGCTGAGGGAGAAACTCGACGAGCTGGTGGCCGATGCAATCATAGCACCCGTAACAGAAGCCACCGACTGGGTGTCTAGCATGGTTGTCGTGCAGAAGCCCAATGGGAAAATCAGGCTGTGTCTACACCCCAAAGACCTGAACACTGCCATTCGGCGCGAGCATTACCCGATTCCAACCATCGAGGAGGTGAGCACTCGAATGAAACAGGCACGCTTCTTCACAGTGATGGACGCAAAAAATGGGTTTTGGCAGATTTCGCTAGATGACAAGTCCAGCATGCTAACCTGTTTCAACACGCCATTCGGCAGATACCGGTGGTTGAGGATGCCGTTTGGCATAAACTCAGCCCCGGAAATCTGGCAGCGCTCAATGAATCAACTGGTGGAAGGCCTGGCCGGCATTGAAGTAATTCACGATGACTTCCTTATCGTCGGTTGCGGTGCTACTGATGAGCAAGCGGAGGCTGACCACGACCAGAACCTGCGAGCATTCTTGGAGCGGGCTAGAGAACGAAACTTACGGTTGAACGCGGGCAAGATGAAGTTGAAGTTGACGGAAGTCCCGTACATCGGACATATTCTGACGCGATCAGGTCTCCGGGTGGACCCTACGAAGGTCGAGGCCATCGTGCGAATGCCGGTTCCGGAAGACGTCAAGGCGGTGCAGCGGCTACTTGGTACTGTCAACTACCTGGCGAAGTTCGTGCCACATTTATCAGCGATACTTGAGCCGCTCAGACATCTCGTGAATAAGGAGATTGAATGGAGTTGGCTACATATCCACGAGCAAGCATTCAATGAGATGAAGAGGGCCCTCACAACTACGCCGGTGCTGCAATACTACGATGTGACGAAGGCAGTGTGTATCCAGTGCGATGCATCAGACAGCGGTCTCGGGGCGAGTTTGCTACAAGATGGACTTCCGGTGGTGTATGCGTCTCGGGCGCTGACGGCGACCGAGAGAAACTACGCCCAAATAGAAAAAGAGCTTCTCGCGATCGTGTTCGCCTGCGAGAGATTTGACCAGTACATATACGGGAGAGAGAATGTGTCTGTGCAGAGTGACCACAAGCCTCTGGAAGCGATCTTCAGAAAGTCTCTCGTAACTGCACCGAAACGCCTACAGCGCATGATGCTGCGTCTGCAGCGGTACACCTTGGACGTGACGTATACACGTGGGATCGATATGCATATCGCCGACACACTGAGCAGAGCGTACATTCCCGGCGAGCCGAGTGTCCACGCCGTCAACATCGCAGAGATCGACATGACGAAAGGGTTGTCGGTATCGCCAAGCCGACTGAAAGAGCTGCAAGCAGCCACCGGTGAGGACCATGTCCTGCAGAAACTGATCCGGTGGACGGGTGGCCTTCGCAGAAATCGGACACTGATCTGGATCGTCGAGCGTACTACAGTGTGCGGCACGAACTGACGGTGCAGGATGGTCTGTTGTTCAAAGACTCCAGGATAGTGGTTCCCGCTCGATTGCGCAAGGACATCATCTCGTCTATTCACAGATCGCATCAAGGGATACAGGGCTGCATACGTATAGCGAAGGACACCGTCTACTGGCCGTTGATGAACCAGCAAATTGCCGATTACGTCAGTCAATGCAGCGTCTGTAACTCGCACAGGCCAGATCAATGCAAAGAGCCGCTGCTGCCTCATGATGTTCCTGGGCGGCCGTGGGCTAAGGTTGGCGCCGATTTGTTTGAACTGCATGGCCAACACTATTTAGTCCTGGTTGACTACTATTCAAACTTCTTCGAGCTGATGAGATTGACGTCAAGTACGCGCGCGAAGTGTGTGATCGACGCGATGAGATCCCAGTTTGCGCGTCATGGGTCACCAGAGCTTCTTATGTCGGACAATGGCCCGCAGTTCTCGTGCGGCGAGTTCCAGGAGTTTGCGAAGAAATGGGACATAGAGCATATAACCAGCAGTCCGAGATATGCCCAGAGTAATGGTCAGGTCGAGAGGGCCGTGGGCACCGTGAAGAACCTCGTCAAAAAAGGCAATCGATGATGGCGGTGACATCCAGTTGGCGCTGTTGAGTTTCCGGAACACCGTCCGTGAAGGTTACAGCGCGTCTCCGGCACAACTGTTATTCGGACGCCGCTGCAGAACACTTCTACCGACCCAACGCAGGATGCTGAAACCTAAACTCGCCGTCAATGTGTCTCGCGACAGAGCCGCAAACAAAAAGGCGCAGTGTGCACAATACAACCGATCGGCACATTACCTGGCGCCAATAGCACTGGGCAGTGCAATTCGGATGAAGTTGCCTGGCGACGAGACATGGACGCTTGGGGAATGCACGAAGCAGCTGTCCCATCGTTCGTATGCTGTGCTGATCAACGGTCACGTGTACATGCGTAACCGGCGAGCTCTACGGGTCGTCGACGAAAGGCTGCCGGCGTCGCTACTTGATAGTTCACGCGCGGCGCCTTCTACACACCGTGAAGAGTCACGTCCGGAAGAGTCGCCCAGTTGGGAAGACTCGGCACCCCCGGACGATTCGCCAACTCATGAAGACGCGTCGTGTCGTGAAGATGTCGAATTGACGCCTGTCACGCCAGCACGTGTCACCCCATCTCCGACGCGCAGAGAGACACGTGCTCGCAGGCCACCGGCGTGTTTAGCAGACTATCGGCAGTAGCGCCTGTGTTGTATAGTTCTGTTTTGTTTCGTTCCTATTGTTAAAAGAAGGAGGATGTCACGATATTGGTATTTATTACTGGGACATTCTCCGACAGCGACACTGGGCATCGGGGTCACGGGGTCGAGTACGTGTCACGATGGCGCGAAGCAAGTGATTCTGTTTGTATTAATTCAATAAATACTTATAACACTTTCTATAACATGTACAGTTCTAATCAAAGCACCACCGCAACATAACAGAAAGGTCGGCACATGGTTGAATAAGTGACTTCAATGTATCTCTTCCAACTTTTGTCTCAAGAATATATACATATCGGACATTAGAAAAACCAAAATGGGACACCTTAATAGCTATGCCTGTGGCCACAGTAGCACGTCAGATTTGGATGACATAGTGAAATGTATCCATACAAATGCACGCAGGTTTGCATGAGATAACACCGATGTGTCGTGTAACTTATTCTATATCGTATATTGTTTTGGTTGGTAAATATGCCCGATATGTTAAAGCACGAGAGGCATTCAAGGTTTTTGGCCTAACTTGCTGTGTTTGTTGTATTTGTCACATTTACAAAGTTGTTACATTTTCTTTTTTGAAGTTTTATTTATACACGATAGCACATCGATAAGTGCAGTTTAAAAGAAGAAGGCGTCATTAACTAAATATTCAGCTCATGGTTTAATTGAGATGTATATCCCAGTGGCACACTGCTACAATTTACTAATGACTGACTGTGTGTGTTATCTCACTAGATAGGCGTATGTTGCATGGATACTCAACATCTGCTTTGGTTGAATCAACGTCATAGTTAAGAACAGGGCCTGATTAACTAACAAAACTTTCTAGAAACATTTGGTATAGATAATCTATAGTTACTTACTCATTTCTGTATAATAAACATCATATATCGTTTTAAAACAACTATTTATTTTGTTTGTCAGTTGACAGTTACAAAGAAAGTACATGTTACTGCCCAATGTTACGTCATTGTTAAAGCAAACATATTTAATGTAAACCCTACATAAATTTATGACTTGGCACACCAAATATCATCATATGTACCGAAACAAAAAACGTAAACAAGTTGCGAAAATGCCTAAATACTTCTGAGAACAATGAATGTTGTATGGATACTATGGTTTTGTATGGATACTGTAAAAACCGCATATTGGATACTCGACTTCCTACTGCTTCAGTATTCGTATAACTAGCTTAACCCGTAACGAAATCAACGTAAAGATATCAAGGCTTCATAGTGAGTAGACACATCAGTATTAGTCTTTACGCTTATGCCAAACTTGAATTATTCAAAGTCACACAGATCTCACAGCAGCGACTCCTTATCAAACATATATTTGTGCGTAATAAACAAATAGCACCACTAATTTAACGTAATGCAATTGCAAACATTGTGCTCGCGGCTGTGTTAATGGACTAGTCCAATAAAAAGCGTTTGCTGTATGGATACACAATGTTGTATGGATACGATGTCATCCTACTGAAGCTAATGTATGGGCTATTCTCACCAGCAAACTTACCTAGAGCACATAGAACATGATCAACATATTACTAGGCATATCAGTACTTGTAACTGAAGTTAAAACCAACAATTACACAGTAATTAATAAGTAACACAAACTAGTAAGTAATGGAAGATTACACTTTGGAATTAGCAATTGCTGTTGTACAGTTCATCAATTATTATGATGTCACCAAAACATGAATACCTAAGAAACAATCGACATCATCGATGAAGCACTAGGCTGCACTAAATCGTTCAAATACACGTTCAACCTTTGCCCGATCAGATGGGCAAATGTCCATGAATGTCTTGTTGACATACTCTGGTTCAGACATTTTACAGAGGATGTCCTCCTTGCTAATGTACATCTCATCGGTCTTCCCCCGGCGCCACTTGCCACGTGTTGAAGTAAGACTGGTGATGAAGAATTCGTCATCCTCTTTCTTAATTACCTTGGACACGTACCATTTCTTGCGGTACGCAATGGCTATGTAGTCTCCGGGTGATGGCATAATGAGGGGGACTTCGTCATCACCATTCTCGTGGTCATCACAGGATAGTGACGCAGCGGGTGTGTCGTCATTGTTTGATGTTGTTGACTGATGACCAGTTGCAGTGACGGACACCTTTGTCTGTATCCATCCTGGACACGTAGCGGAGAACTGGTCATATTTAAAACAGCAATCTTTGAAGCAGGATGTCTCCCTCATCCATAACTGACGACCAACAACGACCATACACTGGTATTATTTTCCATGAGCCGATGATGTCAGATGATACAGAAGGACTTTGCTTCCGATATTACGGCACCTTTCTTCACTGCGTTTTCTGCCATCTTTTCCGTGGCCCGCCTCCAGCAACTGATCTCGCTTCTCTTGAGCCTGTTTAAGCTTACGTTTCAGGCTGCGCACAATACTTGGTACAGCAACGACCAGTCGTTGGCTTGGATTGACCTGTTGTCTTCGACGCCTGGGACTGATGGCAATGTTTGGTTCAGGGATGTTGGCCAGGCGGTGTGACGCTCTCTGTGTTTGTTGTATATTTGACTCCAGCTTCTCCTGTCTAAGTCTGCCTCGACGTTTCTGGGTCGTCATTGCCTTACGAAAGCTTTGGTGCGCGATTGCCTCCTTCGACATATCTGAGACTGTCTTTTTGTATTTCTGTGAAAAAAGGAAAAAACCCTAAATTATCTAGTAGATAACTAACCATAGGACTACACTACACATTTTTAATTACACTGAAATGGCTTAAATAAATGCAAAACATACACTGATTAAAATCATCTGTAGAATACACACATATGAATAATTATCATAATTTGTGTGATATTGATTTTTTCACCACTTCTGATTACACATTTATAAAACAAAATTACACGCACAGCTGTTCGCTCGTCTCCTTCTTTCCATATTCCGGGTTCACCTGATGCTTCTTTTCCCGCCACCGTTTTGATGCAGCCGCAGCCTACTTCCTCTGCTCAGCAGTGGGCACTCGTTTCGGTGACATTCTTTAAGTGTATGGTGAAAATATGCAATATGTATCAGAAAGACAGTACCTTTGCAATATACTACACACAAATAGCTAGCGTACACTCAAAGCATAAACATTAGGAAATATGTATTTTTTTCTTCATCTAAACACACTGTTTCTTATTAATTTAGCACCAATACAGAAACAATTGTGGGAAATGCTTAACAATATGAACTCTAACAGCGAAGCAAATAAGTTGACCAACCTGACTTCAATCCGACCAGAGATACAGGCTCAAAGACAATTTCAGAAAACCAGCTTGTATCCATACAACAAAATGTGATAATCCAGTATCCATACAAAAAGAGTCAATAATGTACACTATTTCACACACAAATTAATAATTCTGGCCACACGTATTATGTATGACTTGAGAATGTAGAATGTGTGCAATAATACATGCAAACAACTGCCATAGACAAGACAACATGTTTGAGTAACTCAAAATAACACGTAACTGTTTGCGTTGTTTACGCAAAATTCCCAAATTCAAATAAATAATAATTGAACATATCCCACTAAATATAAACCATACGTAATTATCATTAATATAATACCTTTACATGTTACACGAAGTCATTATGAGGCACACAACTGCAACTTTTTTGCACAACCGAGTATCCATACAACAAACATATCGCTCCGTATCCATACAACAATCATCTTCAGATCGGCATTAACACAGGTATCGGCGAAGGTAGACTAGCTGTATTTACCGCTCACGCGAAGCATATTTGTTTCAAAACAAGCCTGCATGTGATTAACGCCTAAACGCTTTGCATTTTTATAAAACCGCATTATCTATAAATAATACCTGTCAAAATTACAAAGTCATCTAAGCACAAAAGTTGTCAGACAATTATAAAAACTTCCTTCGTACTGGTGGATTTCGTTCGATTCGCAGAGCGTCTCTAACCACTCTACCAGTGTAGTACAAATCAACAACACCAGATGACATCACCATTCCTCATTCCCATTTATTTTAATACCGTGCATGTTGTATGGATACTATTCGTGTGGATATGGGAACACTTTCGAGTGGTTGTACATCGACTGAACCGCACAATACCAAGAAAAAACAATACGCATCCATCTACCTTATACTATATGTCTACTGAATATGTTTCTGTAAACTACGTAACTGTTGACAGTGTTGACATTTTAAGAGTAGTCGTATGGATACGCATTTTTTTACCACTTTATAAAAAATATGGTATGTTACCCATTCACGGAGTTATTGTCACAACAATAATGTTTTCCATTGATAATGGTCTTTCATAAGATCAAGTGGAATGTGTCAGGTGTAATCAAATCTACTTATATATATATATATATATATATGTATTGTATGAAATCGGCGCATTGACGCTTTCCCCTTCTGCATAGGGTTTTAGTTTGGCAATTTATGGGTGAGTTCCACCACCTGTGTGTGGTTGGTTCCCCTCACCTTTGCTGTAAATTATTTATTAGAATTATATAGGCTAAGGCACTTCATGTACATATTGTATTGTATGGTTTAATGTTTGGCTTAATACAAAGCTCTGGTACAAACTTACATCTGCCTTGTTATTTACAGCAAACTAGCTACGATTCTGAGTCAGTAACACCACTACATTAACAGGGAACACTGTCCCACATAAATATATATATATATATATATATATATATATATATATATATATATATGTATTGTATGAAATCCTAGCTTGCAAATTGCATGCTGTATAGATATTGTATATTTTTATATTACAAAAAAACAAATATGTACACACTGCTTCTGAGTCTAGCCAAACGACGTTTACGGTCGTTGTAGCTAAAAATATCGTACTTCATAATCAGTTTTGAGAAGGTATGCCAGTCTAGTATTAATCATACTACTCACGTTTAAAAAAATAATTCGAAAAAGCCAACCTTTCGTGAGAATCGACCATATGCTCGATTTTTAAATTGTCTCATGGTATTTTATGGTAATTCACATTTTATTTCAAACTTTGATGTTCCACATAATAAAACGCAGAAAAATGCAAGTTTTGATAACTTTAATTTGTTGGTTTCATGTCACACTTTATTTGCACCAGGCCTTTTTTCTTATTTTATTTTGCATTATTTCTAGATGTTTAAAATCTGGATTGTACATGGCCATACAATAACATGTAATAACAGTATACATTTTAATACATATAGAAATTGTGAAATGATTGGATAATAATTATATTTGCAATATATGTATCAAATCTGTTTGATTTAGGAGTATAAATATTAATCAACAAAAGACGGATTAAAAAGATATATATATTTGTATTATACACACCAACGACCACACCTACGCAAGTGTTGTGACTGCCGATATGACCACTCCTGAGCCGACCTTTAACCCAGCAGGTGTTCAAAGCATAGACCAGGTAATAGATAGCATATTGATGTTTTTCTATTTCAGTACAGTAGTCCCTGCAATCTACAGCCCTTTCCAAAAGCAGGAGGGGCTGTATTCATTTATTGTATTATCAATGATCGTACATACCATATTGAAAATATACTTTTTTAAAGTATTGTGCATTTAAAAAAGTAAATATATTCAAAATGTATGTTTTGACACACAATAATATGTTTTATAGAATATAAAACAAGATATAGAGAAACAAACTGTTCTAACATCTGCAACTTAAGGACACTGGCTGGGAATGAGGCGTGTTATTAAATGACACAGAGACCACAGTGCTGTACTGAGCATATATGATAAACATAGATTTGGTCTGCTGTATATACATGTACATGGGTAAAATTGGTATGGCACCAGTTACCAGTAAATAGATATGAATATGGTTGTATAATTTCAGAAAGTAATGGATTTGCAGGTCGAGGTAAAAAAGCTGGAACACTATCACCATGCCAGCAGATCTTCTACTGACCCCACGTGGGTTAATAGAAGCAGCTGTTGCTTTGGGCAGGAAGCCGGCCACTGATGCATTCTTTGAAGGGCAGCTACGAAACTGCAACAGGGAAAATAAAGGTTCATTGCACCTATATTGCAAAATATTTATGTTCATGTGGTTCTAAATTATTCTGATTATTGGTGTTATTATATCATATATACATTGGTCAAAAATATATGTTTAGGATTTGATCATAGACCTATTTTTTTAATAAATACTATATCATAAACAAGGCATATGCATTCCCAGGCGACTAGTTATTCTACCTTGTGTTTTATGTGGCTACCAGGTGTTGTTTTACTGATTTATTTCCGCACCTGATGATGATTGTGTATTTGTTTTTGTTTTTTTCTTTAATTTATTTTAGGACACAGATGGAAAACGTGAATAAATGATCTGGTTGAATGACTGAAACATGAATGATTAATATGATTTATCTTTTAGTATGTTTATCTGATATATTGTCTGAATAATATTTGTTATAATCACACAATGTACTACCTAAGTCATAGATCTATAGAAAACATTATAAAAGTGTATTATGCAATCCCAAACTTCATTAACAATTAATCTATAAAATTGAGTGTTATACCCATGACAGGCATTCATTTTGTATGTCACAATTAGTTCCCATCAATCATGCCACCATGATTATGACTGATTGTACGTGGATGTTTGTGGAAGATCTGCAACATTTTATATCTGTGATATTATATAATTATGTACATGTATGTATCTAAATTGTGTATGTTGATGTCAATTGAATTTGGTGATCTGTTCTCAAACATACCTAGTGCAGATGAACTTAAGGAATAAACGTATGATCAACTCATAAACCTGTGTTTATATTTTGAATGCGTAAACGAGCAGTAATTTGCAGTGGATTATTGCAGTCATGTTAACGTTGAAAATTAAATCCACCATGACTATTTATTAGATACATGTTCAAAATACAACAGAGAAACTGCAAAATTGAATCACTGATAAAAATGTTCTGATTTTCAATCCGCAAAATAAAATTCCAGCAAAAAGTACGTTTATAGTATGAAATGGAACAACATAATAAGTATTTATCTGTAACTTGGGTAGGTGGGTGGGTAGTTATAATCTAAACCATATCAGAAGTCATGATATCCCGGACTATAAAGAGCAGTTGTCATATACACCAAAAGTGATATTCACATGGGTTTTTTATCTAGCTGTCTTTATATCCATATAGTGTACCCTGGAGATATTCTTGAGTTTATAGAATGGCAAAGCATGACACCATTACACCAGTCTGTTTAGGACTGTAATAATGTATTTATCTTGGTATTTACTGGCCATATTCTATTATATATATATATATATAGTCTTCTGTATTTACACAATCCATCTTCCGATTCTTTTGGGTGCCCTGCACACTCTAATTAGAAAAGGACATCTCAGTAGCTTGCAATTTATTCGGTTCTGACTGTCTTCTAGGCCGTTTTGTTGCATGATCGTGTTGCTTAGTTTGAAGTTATTCAGTAACTCGGTATGTAATTCGCTTGTGCAATGATGGCAATGTTAGTTACATGAACAATTTTAACCTAAGTTATGCTATATCTCAGGTGTAAATGTTGGTCTACAGTGGAACATCTCACACATTTGCCAGAGAACGTAGAGAGTTGGACATTAGCACTGCATATCTATGAAACCCTGTTCACAGGAGTTATGTTGAAATAGTCAAACCTCTTGGTACTGTAAGGTGATAGTGTCATCTTAGTGATTGTGTGTGACGTCTCCTGGACACCTTTGTGATCTGAATTTGTGGCTGGACAAATCTAATGATAGGTTCCACTTGCTACAAGTTCTTAGTGGTATGTTCATACGGCATACCAAAGAGTATTATTAGGCTTATTATGGGTAAGAGGATTAGAGGTAGGTATGTTCAAGCCATGGTATATGTTGTAAATAGCTAACAAGATGGCTAAGTCACGCAACAAATACATAATGAGCTGCCAATACAATCTACAGAAAACGCATTTTTAACTGATAAACATTGCCTTTAGGTATTAAAACAATATTACTGTGTTTGTAATTAAAATTGTCCACAATATAGCAACAATGATTTGGCATGACTGAGACAGGTAGATAGGGTATTTGAGACAGCAGCGAAGGGAAAAGAAAGGAACAAAATCAATGACTAGTATAATTGTGACCAGCCTGAAATAGCCCACACACCTTCCCCTGCCTCCCTTACACTGTGACGACATCGCTGAATGTTGCTTGTTTTGTTACAGCTGTTCGGGTTCATCTTCGCCGTGTGCCTGTGCCGAATCATCGATCCAGACAAACAATAACTAGTGTATCACTCGGGGGAGCAGAGCCGGCGTGAAGACACTGCTTACGAGAATACTGTAGAAGTAGCAGATGTTGTCACCTACCAGGGAGCGTATTATACCTTTTAGTGGAACTAGGGCCGGAACGACATAATGTACATTGTCGGGGATAAATGTGTATATAACTGTAACTTCCTAGTTCCGTGTCATAAAAGCCGTAAAGCAGTACATAATTGAAGTCCTGATTACATCGTCCATGTGGGTTTAGCAGTAAGGAAGATTGTGGCATTTTGGTGATCTCAACACTAAGATTATCGCATGCCTGAATGAATATTATGTATACATCGTCTGCTTTGATACATATTTATTATAGACATCTTTTTCTACAAGCATATGGATATTGTAAAGAATATGTGAATATTTTATATAGCTTTGATACATAGAATGCAACCAAATTATAGATATTTCAAATGTTTCAATCTAGTGTATATTGTGATTATTTTATTATAGCTTTCTATATTTTAAGCAAATACATAGATGGGGGTTCCAAAAGGTGTTTTCCTTTAAATTAATAAGTAGTAAGACAAGTAGTTTGCTAAAATAAAGTGTGTTCACAATTCAAAAATCTATGTACGCTGATGTTCATGTGTTATCTAAAATTATAGCGATACATATCAACTGTTAATTTAGTAATAATGGCTGCACTGAAACAGTTTATCTTGCACGGTGTATATCTTTTAATTACTAACACATCTTTAGTTTGACTGAACGGCATATCAACAAAATTATAAAGACTAGTAAAATTATTGTTCAAATTGTTTTTATAAAAAAGTGTTATGGTGGAAATGAGCTAGATTTGTTTTCAAGTCTTAATGATTTGCTAGTGTTTAGTAATTTAGAGTGATTTTGTATGTTGATCAGTTTAATAAATATATTTTTCTAACCTTCAGTGGTACGTTGCATTTTGTTTTATTGCCATTAAAGTATTGTTTCACTGCTTTCAGTCCCCCAATTTAAAAAGGTAAATTCATATGTAGTGCAGTATCCAGTCCTTAGGACTGCTCAAAGTACTTTACACTTTACTCCCTGGCAATTCAATCGAACACCATGTTGACTTCTCTTTGAAGCATTCAGCCATGCTGCAATTAATGCCTAAGACTTGTACACAAATATCCACCAGTCTTTAGCCAGGTCCTCATTCATACATAGTGAATGAACTTGCCAGGTTCTCTCAGTTGAGTCCGAATGCTCTAGCCACTGCATTCCCTATATTTAAGGTACTATTCGTTACTACTGACAACCCAGCCAGCGACCTGATGTTCATTTTTTTTCAGCAACATACCGTATTTAAACCTGCACCCCAACTTTGACATTTCCTTCGCGATTTCAGCGACACAATATTGCAATTGAAGCCGCGGCTATAAATACAGAATTTACGGTAGTAAAGTAATTTTTAAATGATTGATGAAGGTAAATGTTTTGATTTTAAACAATAAAATACATCCCCGCACCAAGAAGTTTTTTAGCACAAACTAGCCTATGCTACAAAACGTTGTAGCAAGTCGTCTAAGGTCTCCCATTAGCACAAATGTCACTAATGTGTCACAATCAGCATATAGACAGTTACATTCAACAGACACTGCCCTCTTAAAGGTTCATAATGACATTAACTTGAACATTAGTAATGGTAAAGTGACTGCACTTACCTTACTAGATCTCTCTGCCGCTTCTGACACGATTGATCACAACATTCTCATTGAACGCTTATTAAAGTGGTACAGCATATCTGGCACAGCTTTAAGCTGGTTTTCTTCATACCTAACTGACAGATACCAAACCATAAAGATTGGGAACTGCTTTTCGGCTGCACTGCCAACTTTATTTGGTGTTCCCCAGGGTTCTGTTCTTGGGCCTTTGCTTTTTACTCTTTACACCACGCCACTAAGCTCTGTTATACAAAGACAACTTGGATCATCATCTTTATGCTGATGATACACCTGTACTCAGATCTACATTTTGCTACCCCAGGTACAAAACGCTCCCTTAACCAACTTGGTGATTGTCTCCAAGATATCTTACAGTTTCACTGGATGATTGGCAGCAAATTGAAATTAAATGCAAATAAAACTGAATTGATCTTTATTGGTACTCCAATGCAGCGTATTAAACTTGGTTTTTCCCTATGCATATTTTTAATCAGCATATCACGCCAGCAACCTCGGTACGGAATCTAGGATTGATCTTTGATAGTAACTTCAATTTCCGACAACACATCTCAAACGTGTCACTGCTGCTTTTATCGTATTCATGATCTTCGCCATATTCGCTGGTATCTGTCATTTTCTGTTGCTAAAACTATTGCAACAGTGCTTGTTAGCAGCAGACTTGACTATTGCAATTCCCCCTTTATAATATTGCTAGCAAGGATATCACAAAACTTTAACGTGTCCAAAATTATCTGGCAAGAGTAGTTACAAGATCTGTTTTTTCACTCTCTGTACCATTTTTAAAGTCTGCATTGGCTTCTTATACGATATCATATGATATTTAAAATCTGTACCATTACATACCAGGCACTATCCAGTAAGCAACCATTTTATTTGCATCGACTGCTTACTCCTGTAAGAAAACATATCCAGCTTCGATCATCTAGTTCTGACCTACGTTTTGTTCCTAGAGTCAACGCTAACATTGGAACTAGGACTTTTTTGGTTGCTGCACCAACTCTTTGGAATATGCTCCCTCTTAGTGTTAGATCAGTTGAAAATATTACATATTTAAAAACTTATCTTTACAACCTTGCTTATCCACGATAGCTCCCTAGCGCCTCAACCCATCTGTTAACAACTGGAATACTACTTATGGATTTTGAGATTGACCAATCCTTTTGTATTGATGCACCTCCAAGCTTGGTTTCTAAGGATTTAGGTGCTATAGAAGTTATCTTATTATTATTATACCATTGGAAGTAATATCTCTACATATTTTAGTCAAATTATTCATTATTAGTTTTGCTGTGCTAACTTTATATTATATACTACTGCTAGTATAATGTATTCTAGAATATATGATATAGTTGCAGTTATTACTATTGTCTTTGACACTGTGACTGGAAGAACATTCCTGCTTGGCATTGCCAGCACATTCGCCAACAACGTCGTCTAAAGGCAAATACGGTTCATACCTGTATGGTTTTATTTTTCCTACAGGACTAACATCATGACAATGTTCCTCAACATCCTCGATTTCAAGTGACAATTCCAGACTTGAATCAGAATCATCAGATTCGCGAAGGTCGATGTCTTCCTGACTGCACTCGGCCCTGTTTATTAATATAGCTCTCCTTGAAACATTCCCCCGCTGACGTCACAACATGGCGCGACTGGTTCAGAAGAACCTAGCGACGTCGCTGCGTATCATCACATTTAGTCTCAACTATTACAAATGTGTGTGCAAAGTCGTGGTTTGTACTGTTGTGAAAGTTTCTTATTTGGCTAATAGATGCTTATTACAAAACAAATAGAACTTGTAACAATCTTGTCATAGGCACTTTAAGTATGACTTCTGTTTGGAATAACATCCCTGGTGTGCAAACCTGGTTTAGGACGTACCACATACTTTAGCAGATGAAAAGAGAATATAACTTTGGATATAATCCTGGGATTCATTCAATGGCGGGTCATCTTGGCAAAGCAGGTAAAACCTGTTGTGTACTGTAACAATGAAAATTGTATCCAGAAATTCATGCGAAAACAAACAGGACAATCAGATAAGTTAAATTACTAAGTGTCTCGGAAACGTACTCCACAAGAAAAAACAGCTATTAAATTAAACAGATCATGAAAATTGGAAACAAAGTGTGTAGAATTCTGAAATACAATAACAACAGTAAATGTAGAAATCACATGTACATTTATTAGACTGTTTCTAAAGCATGCGTCTTTTCGTCAATAACACAAACGGGCTAAAGTCAGATTTTTATGCAGCACTATTAAAAATTAGTTTATATATGTCGGACTTCTGGACTAAGACCACAACGTACAGCACAGCCCGTCTCCCGTCGCATCGTCTACAGTAAACAACAACACAACTTAAAAAGAGAACTGTAGAAAACACTGAAACAGCCATATTTCAATAATCATGACATGCCTTATCATGGCTGTAATTTCCCACCGGGCGTACTTTCCGACAAGGTTTGGTGAACTGACTACATGAATAGAACCTAAGTGCATTTTTCCCCGACACAAGTCCTTGCGACTACAGTCCACGTGTTTGTCTAACCGACCTCATTGGAAACACAGCCAAGTTCAAGTGTCGGACACAAAAACACAGTGCAACGTCCCAGCACAACTATTGCCAGCCGCTTTCCGTTGTCAGATGTCCACACGACCCCTAAGACATCAATCATCGCATTTCGCTTCCAACTCCCAGTCGACCGTGATCACCACCGCCGCCACCCTCTGCCACGCCCTCGCCCCCTCTGGCCGCCCCAACCGCCCCGCTGGCCTGCTGCAACAACATCATCATCATATCAACAACCACAATAAAACCGTGTTTTACAGACGTAATCTGCAACAATATTTGAACAGTAAAATGGTAACATCCTTCAGGGATACACATGAATGATTTTAAGGCACTGTTCGCACTGTAATCTACCCCAGAACTCTGGTGTCATTTATACTGTCATTTAGGGTGAGTTTGCCAGTTTCCAAGTTATAAATGTTTCAAATTTTTGCAATTTGAAAATTCCAAGTTGCTATCTCTATTTAAATTCTAGCCTTTTGTTCTCTGTGCAACAAAAGCAAAAAGCAACATGGTTTAAAAGAAACGTATGCAGGATGGACTGATATGGGCATATGGCAGGTGTCATGCCATCTCCTCAATGTAAATGATATGGCAGGTGTCATGCCATCCCCACAATGTAAATGATATGGCAGGTGTCATGCCATCCCCACAATTATTACTGAACATTCTTCAGGATAGTTCGTTTTCAAATTAGAAACTTTCATTTTTCATATCCAAGAATCATGTTAAATTACCTGGTAGAGGCTTTCGTTGACGTGTCACGTCGACTTCATCAGTACCTATGACGCTGAATGACGTCATCGTACACGTGAGGCAGTTCGTGTACGATGACGTCATTCAGCGTCATAGGTACTGATGAAGTCGACGTGACACGTCAACGAAAGCCTCTACCAGGTAATTTAACATGATTCTTGGATATGAAAAATGAAAGTTTCTAATTTGAAAACGAACTATCCTGAAGAATGTTCAGTAATCTTAGGACAAAGTATGGACTAGAATGTGTCAAAGACGTGAGGAAACTCGAACAATTGACCAGAAAGGTTTCGCGCCACAGAAATCACCTTGTATTTACACTACGTTGCAAAGACATCAATGTAACACCTCCCAGTCTCAGTCTGAAATGCCCGATAAACACGACGAATGCGAGGAGAATAGTGGACAAAGCCAGGAAGGAACTAGTGAGAGAGAGGATATGTGTCATAAACAACAAATTGGACACGTTTAAAGAGAAGAAACTCGCCCTAGAAACGAAGCTGTTTACTTCGTTGTCAAGGGAAGAACAACAAAACGTCACGTGCCACACCACGCATGTCAGCGAGAGTACGCATGAGAAAACAAAATGGCGCCATCAACAACAAATTCGGCGCTTGGAAGCGAAGAGAGACAGAACAAACGAAGTTGACCTTACCGGAACACAGCTAAAAAGGTGGGTGATAAATCTGTCGAAATACAAACTGTCCGGGGCCCAGAATAAGATATTAGCGAAGGGACTAAATTACGCGGTAACGCCAAAAAAAGTACCAACTGAGGAGTTCGTCGTAGCGGCAGAACAAGCGACATGGAAACTACCACAAGAACAAAAAGACAAACTTCGTGCAGATATCGCGGGAGTTCTGAAATCAGCAAAAGTCCAAAAACAGAACCTAACCACACAAGAAAGAACAGCTTTGAAAGAGCTGCAGAAGGAGAAGTCCATCACCATACTCCCAGCGGACAAGGGAAAGGCCACAGTCATCATGGAAACGAAAGAATACCAGGAAAAAATGAAAGAAATGCTAAGTGACGAAGCGACATATGAGAAGTTAAAGAAGGATCCGACCAAGAAATATAAGGCAGAACTCATCAGAATGGTAAATTCCTTGGAGAAGGAGGGGAAGATCACCAAAGATCAGTACTGGTACTTATATCCTACGCTAGAAAAAGTACCACGGATGTATGGATCACCAAAAATCCACAAGGAGAAGGTGCCACTCAGACCAATTGTCGACTACACACAGACAATAGCATACAGAGTATCCAGAGAATTGGCCAACATACTACAACCACTTGTTGGAAAAACAGAACACCATACGGAAAATTCACAAGAATTGGTGAAAGAAATGACAAAGCTGAGAATGGAAGAAGGAGAATCATTTGTGTCATATGACGTTGTGTCACTGTTCACGAAGACCCCAATCAGCGAAGCTTGCAAAGTCATCAGAAAAAAACTAGAGAATGACAGACACTAAAGAAGAGAACAAATATAAACGTAGACGACATCATGGAGTTGTTGAAATTTGTCTTGGAGACGACATACTTCAGATTTGGAGGAGAAATTTACCAACAGAAGTTTGGGGTAGCCATGGGCAGTCCAGTGTCCCCCATTGTTGTGAACCTGTACATGGAGGACCTGGAGCAGAAAATCATAGCCACAGCACCAGTCGATTGCCAACCGAGAAACTGGAAGCGATATGTGGACGATATAATTTGCCTGGTACACACAGGAAAGGCAAAGAATTTACAACAACACATGAACACTGTAGACCCCACAGGTAGCATCATTTTCACGCGGGAAGACGAAGAGAACAACAGCATGCCCTTCTTGGATGCAAAGTTCACCAGAAAGGAAGATGGCTGTGTGAAGTCCACAGTGTACAGGAAGAAGACGCACACTGACCAATACCTGAATTTTGCATCCCACCACCCCAAACATCAGAAGTTGGGAGTTGTCAGAACCCTTATGAACAGGTGTGAGACAATAACTTCGGAGGAGGGGGACAAGAAAGAAGAGGTGGAACACCTGAGAGGAGCTCTACGAGTATGTGGCTATCCGTCGTGGGCCTTGAAAAAGGTGACAGATAGCAGTAAGAAGAAAAAGACCAACAAAAAGACTAAGGACAAAAACTATCGGAGCCAAGTAGTCATCCCATACATAGAGGGGGTCTCAGAGAGAGTACATCGAGTACTGAAAAAGTATGGAGTAGCAACGGCCATGCGTCCCCACACCACCCTCAGACACCTGTTGGTACATCCCAAGGACAAAGTACAGCTAGAAGAACAGGGCGAACTGGTGTACCAAATACCATGCAAGAATTGTGGTGGGGAATACATTGGGGAGACAGGAAGACTACTCAAAACAAGACTGGAGGAACACAGAAAGGACGTAGACAACACGAAAAATGAGAAATACACAAGGAGCGGGAAAAAAGATTGATGTCTACCATCAATAAATCCGCCCTTACAGACCATACAACAACTGAAAACCATATCATAGACTGGGAGGGAGTGAAAATTGTAGACAAAGAACCCAACAGACGAATTCGGCAAATCAAGGAAGCCATCTGGATCAGAAAAACCAAAACACCCATCAACAGAGACGAGGGCAATTACGAACTGCCTCACGTGTACGATGACATCATTCAGTGTCATAGGTACTGATGAAGTCGACGTGACACGTCAACAAAAGCCTCTACCAGGTAATTTAACATGATTCTTGGATATGAAAAATGAAAGTTTCTAATTTCATCCCCACAATGTAAATGATATGGCAGGTGTCATGCCATCCCCATAATGTAAATGATATGACAGGTGTCATGTCATTCCCATAATGTAAATGATATGGCAGGTGTCATGCCATCCCCACAATATAAATGATATGGCAGGTGTCATGCCATCCCCACAATGTAAATGATATGGCAGGTGTTATGCCATCCCCACAATGTAAATGATATGGCAGGTGTCATGCTATCCCTACAATGTAAATGATATGGCAGGTGTCATGTCATCCCCACAATGTAAATGATATGGCAGGTGTTATGCCATCCCCACAATGTAAATGATATGGCAGGTGTTATGCCATCCCCACAATATAAATGATATGGCAGGTGTCATGCCATCCTCACAACGTAAATGATATGGCAGGTGTCATGCCATCCCTACAATGTAAATGTACACATGAAAACACTGTTGCCAAGGTGAAGCCTCACAGAGGCCATGCACATAATTCTAGATACGACATCAGATTATGGAATAGAATACGGCCACAAACATGATAATGCGTGGAGGTAGCACCATCGTCTGGTTGCTTATGTAATTTATGTCACTGGATTATTTAGTGTACCTGCTGTGCGCTAGGAAAATTTTTGATATGGCTTTGGTTTGGAAGTGTTTGAATGAGCGCTGTTTGAAAAAATCAATTGACAAGAGTTCGTATATTTGTATTGCATTCTATGCAAACACACCCAGATAGTGTATCCAGTTTTACACATTTAGTTTTAAAATTAGTATATTTATTACCGTCTTGTGTGGAATTCAATTATCTTTAAGATAAGTACAACTTGCAATGTTAGGAAACAAAGTACAAAAAAGTTAAATACAAAAAACTAGATGCTCCTGTGTCTTGGTGATTCTGTGAGCGCGATGCAAGGATTCAGAGCACTTTTCATGAAATGACTTAAGGTCTAACACGTCAATCAGAGTACAGTTCACCACACATGCTAGTATGCTCTACGTACCTGGGAATGTTCCAGCTCTCTCACTGTATTTCCCGCCAGGTGGCGAGTAGACCTGTCTGTCAGTCTTCGATACCTTCTTCGATGAGGCATCAGATTCGAAGGTTATGGGTGTTATGCCTGGTCGCTTTTGACTGCAACATACACCACAACTCAACTATAACTCATCACTCAAGTTGCTCACAAAGTCGGCAACTTGCAACAACACAGCAACAACTTAAAACTGCTTCCGTCATTCAATTTTCATCATCTCACCTTAGGATAACTTCACAAAAAAGCTATCTAGTATCAATTATTTGTGAAAATTTGTTATTTTATTTTATTAAATCATCGGACAAACTACTAAGTTAATTTTGACCTGGCCCAGTCAAAATTCTGGGCAAACAGGGTGTGATTCCTGAGAGGAAATACCTCCATACAAACCAAACATTAGGTTATTAATTATATAGATGCACATTATGCAAGATAAAACAAAACAAAAACCAAGATTCTCTACAATTTTCAACATTTCAACACATAACATCCAAAAAAGAGGCTGACTTACCCTGGAATTGGAGCAAGTGTCTGGGCAGCTTTCTGAAGTAGAAACAAAAGCGAACATCTTATAGTCATACCAGACTCACTATGAACACACAAGGTTCGACAAAGAAGTCAGCTAAACAATTAATAAAATGCACGTTCTATTTTCATTTTGCCAACAAATAACTGACCTGGACACCAGATTCTTAAGGATCTGCCATAATGTCTGTGTGTATTCAGACACTCTATGTTTTCAGACACCATAAATATCTACAAACAATATTTTTGTACTGTTTGTTTTCTGAATACTTACACACCACTATATAATTTACGATAAGTTATATGACAAAATGTGGACAATTCCAGCTATAATGTTTCTCAAGACCCACTAAAATACAAAATTATAACTAGATGTGGATGCTCAAGGCAGAGTTGCACAAACTACATTTTCACATGTGCCTTACCGCAGCCAGTGTAGGTTTCCACGAGAGTGTGATGACAGCTTTGTACGACGGCGGATTGTGGAAGAGATCTTTGATGAGCGTGTTGATGTTACTAGTGATTTTCAGTGCTGCCACCTTGATCTTGCTCTGTGCAACAAATACAGCGAAACGTAACGTATCACAATTCTACCTTCTTTTTTCTCCAGCCACATCCCTGTATTACTGACAGGTTCAGCGATATCCTCCTGTGTGAAGAGATTAATTGCCCGTCTGACAACTGTTGGGATGTTTTGATAATGGCCACAGATGCATAGGTTCCATTTAAAGCAAGGTCGGTCTAGCCTGTTACTCAGAATCAGCCCGGGTGGTAATTATCAGTGAGGACGGTCTAGCCTGTTACTCAGAATCAGCTCAGGTGGTAATTATTAGTGAGGTTGGTCTAGTCTGTTACCCAGAATCAGCCCAGGTGGTAATTATCAGCGAGGTCAGTCTAGTCTGTTACCCAGAATCAGCCCGGGTGGTAATTATCAGCGAGGTCGGTCTAGTCTATTACCCAGAAATAGCCCGGGTGGTAATTATCAGCGAGGTCGGTCTAGTCTGTTACCCAGAATCAGCCCGGGTGGTAATTATCAGCAGAAAGTTTCCTGAATCGGTTGTCTTGAACGTTCCCAGACGCATACACTGCCTACACTTTTTTGCAAATAGAGCATGTTTTCTTTACAATTTGAACATTTCCTGATCAAATTCCACAAATTGATTCAGGCTTATTAATGCAATTTAGCAGGCATTATACCTTCAACATATTTAGTTTAGTACTAAGAACAGACCGCCTAATGCTGTGTTCATGCAAAAAGTTTAATTGGCTTAACTTTAAACCAGTTTATGATGTACAATCATTCGCAACACTATTATTGTCCTACATGTGAAGTTAAACCACTTTAACTCTGATTGAAGACAGCATCAGTTTTATATCATGCCAGAAGGTAAACTGGCACCTAGTGACAGGACGTTCTATCCCACAAAACGTGCATTAATAACATGCAAAAAAACAATTCGCCATCAGGAGGTGGCATGGTTCTCCCTTAGTTTCCATTTGACATGTACACAGAAAAGTTACCTCTTCAGTTTTTAAATCGGCTCCCGTCTTGCCCTGCAGGGACATCTTGAGCTGCTTAATGTAGACCTGTACACCTCGAGCAAAGTACTGCAGCCTGTTGAAGTAACACGTACGACTACACATCTGAAGAATGGTATGATGATCAGTCACATACAATGGTAAATCACTCTTATAAACAGGACTGATGCCCAGGAATTCTCCAAGGTTATTTCTCTTAAGAATCTCAAAACCATGTCCATTACCTATATGCCTTATCCAGTTAATTATAATTCATACCAACATAAATATAGTGCAATCTTGTGAACTACTGCATGTTGCTCCTATTCAGTCAGTGAGTTACACATGGCAGAACAGACTAGTTGATGACCATTATTTTGTGCTTTTATCTGATACATCCATGTTTTCACTTCCTCTCGAGTTTCAGCAGATCTTTGGACATAACCGAGTTTCCATAACCGAGTCTCAAATCAAGCAGTGAACATATTTTATCTGAAGTACCGCAGAAAGAAGTTCCGAGTCATAAATAAGAACTTTTACAAACTTAAGATGGATTATCATGACATTTACCATGTTACTGACTATATTACTGGAAAACAAGACATACTGTTGTTAACAGTAAAACGATACAAGCTGTCTTGGTTTGGCCACATTACCTGCCACAATACAAACTGACTAGATAACATCACAGACTGGACCAGTCTACCCCTATCAACCAGAAGACAGACCACACTGGCACCAACTGACAGTGGACATGGCACCCTTATAACAGTCCCAGTCAAGGGAGTGAGTATTACCATTCGTGCTCTATTAGTTAATGACAAAGCATACCTCAGTCGGAAGTCTTTCAGTCGGTCTGCGTGCATGTCGTCCGTGAGAATCTGTGGACACCGACGGGCCATCTGGTGGAATGCAAACATGAGACACTCGACGTGCGAAAACTGTAGTTTTGGCTGGTCACCGTTCATGTCTGATGCGTTCTCGTCGTTTGCTGCTGGTGGCAACGGCATGTATTCCTGGTAAAACGAAGATTATAAATTACACCAGTCTCATTCGGGACATACAATTATTTATGTTCATAATGACAGGCAGTTGTAAAAAATTGGCCCTGATGTCCTTTGGGGGACCTGGGGGGTTAGAATGGTTCAATCAAATACAGATTTCTTGTGTATAGAGAAACCACATGAAATGTCTATGCAAAATCAGAGAAAAAGTTACTGAAATATTTGCACTATAACTAAAGTTACAAAAATTTTAACTGGGCACCCGTCAAGAATTAGTTATGGAGAAAAGTTCATTTTAAAGTCGAGAGTCATTATTCACATGAAAACTAAATTCAACATGGTATAACAAAATATTCATTGCTATTAGTGTTACGTAGTCATTTGCTACACAGTAACGCTGTCTCATACAATAACAATGAAGGCAATACTCAACACAGAGGTCATTCACAGGGCTACTTTATTTCGGCAACTGCCTGTTTACTACAGTACATCAGCCCTTAACGCAGAATCCAGTGCCCCTCAATGACATATCATTAATCTGGCCAATGCCATGGCATGCAGCCTGTGTAGTGTCTACTAGGGTTGCAGTCTCTTAAGGACACTGTCTTTTACCAACCAGTCCAATGTATGACAAACACACTACACTACATAATATGTCATTTTGGAGGCCCTGAGGTGCCCTTTGAATGATTCAAATACAGATTTCTTGTATATAGTGGCACAACCACATGAAATGTCTATGCAAAATCAGAGAAAACGTTACTGAAGAGTTTTTGAAAAAATAGACAAAATGTGAAAATTTACCAGTTTGGGGGGCCTTGGGTTAGAATGATTTAATCAAATACAGATTTCTCGTGCATAGTGACAGTACCCTAAGATGTCTATGCAGAATTGGAGAAAAAGTTGCTGAACGGTTTCTGAGATATGGCAGCTAACAGCGGACGCTGCGTGATGGCATAAGGAACTAATAAAAAACAATATGTAACATGTCACAGCGAACTGTGTACTAAGTTGCACTGGCCTACTCTGCAGGTGAGCCAAAAATAGCGCTTCACTGGTAGGTCATGTCCAATCAATTTCAAATAAACATATTTTCTCATAAGGTTGCGTTTAAGTGTGCTTCATTTCTAGCAATACATCAACACTACTGAAGATATTTCAACAAATGCGGCATCATTTTAATGCTTGTGATCTGTGGAATCCAAAAAGGAACAATGCCCTATTTCACAGTTTTGCAACATACTACCCACTCTGCTGCGGCAGGTCACATAATGTTATGCCTAAAACGTGATTATGATGTAAACAAAATGTATTAATAAAAAAAAAGATATACATGTTAAAAACACAAGAACTAACAAACAACATAACACCAATGTTAAACTAGAATGTTAAAACTTAACACAACAATCGTCCAAATTAAAAACTAATAATAAATAAACAAGAGTAAAAATCGACACACAGTAAAATTTTAAATTAAAAAAATGGGCCAAGTGGCCCTGAAGTCCTTTGGACTAATATGTCTATATGTGACCCCGGCTGACCAAATGAGTGATAAGTCGAAAAAAATGTAACATTGTTTTCTTACATCCTTGTGAAGGTTTGGTAGGGTGCTTCACATGGTTTCAAAAATTATGACTGCTACAAAAATTGGCCAAGTTATGGAGCACTGAACATGGTAGGGGTCAAAAAGTGAAAATGAAGAAAACGGCTGTTGCAGTTTTACATTATATATGCAAATGGATTGCATGGAAATATTACATGCACAACATTCAAATGTGGCACACAGTAAGTAATATGTATGTTATGTTGCAATGATACACTGGAAGTACAAATGTGCTGCTACAAAGACTTATCAAGTTATGCCAGATTATGTCTTTATGTGTAAAACTAAGAGGACAGATTATTTGAGAGCAAAAGGTAGAATCACTGTCTGACACAGTTTAAAACCTACAGGCAACTGTCCAGTTTAACAGGGGTCTAGTGGCTTAATGCTGTCTGTTGACACAAGCTACTGCTAGTGACCAATTACAGATTAGTCACAGTTTCCATCAAACAATAGCATGTTTACTGTTCACTTATTGCACCACGTCTTTAGAGGAATAATTATAATAGAAAATTTAATGTTGTGGCACATATTTTTTAATACATGCATTGATGAGAAACCGGGAATTACTTTTCTGTGGCCTAAGAATAACTAATTTCAATTAACTTTCTGCTTATATAAAACAACTGCATAAGAATCTTAGCTCCACAGCTGGGTGTAATACACAACCAGAGCCTCCACTGATTCATGGTCAAGTAGATTAGCTCAATGCACCAACTAAGACAATACACAACACTGTGAGTGACAGTGTCCAGAGTGAGGCCTAAGCAATGTCCTCATTGCTGAATAGATCAATTAAACCTGTCAAGTGGGTGACATTCTGCACAAGTGTTCATTAATCCTTAGTGATTGTTCAGAACACCAGACTGACCACATACCTAAACAAAGCGAATGTAATAGGTGAAGAACAGGCAGTGTTCAAATAGGGGTATTGGTTGAATTGTATTTGTCTCAACACAAAAGGCTTTATTGTGCCTTCATCGATTATAAGAAAGCATTTGATTTAGTAGACCGGTCCTCACTGTGGTCTAAGATAATTTCATGCGGTATTAATGGTAATGTGTTGAAAGTTGTATACAACATGTACAAAAATGTTAAATCATGTATAAATCAGAGCCAGGCTGTGTCGGTCTTCTTCTCATGTGATGTAGAGGTATGGCAAGGAG
Organism: Escarpia spicata; assembly: GCA_963995525.1. Classification (NCBI taxonomy): domain Eukaryota; kingdom Metazoa; phylum Annelida; class Polychaeta; order Sabellida; family Siboglinidae; genus Escarpia; species Escarpia spicata. The sequence goes on from OZ023212.1 coordinate 53,242,154, forward strand.
AAAACTTGTGTCCTTCCTTTGCAATTTACCTGAATAATTCTGAACACTGTTAGTCACAATTATAACGGACTTGACATGGCAGCTGGTTAAATTTACAACAACCTTAGTGATGATGATGTAGAAAATGTATGTTCTACTATATGCTGATGACACTAGAATGATTCCATCAAATACAGATTTCTTGCTTGTGCATAGCAGAACTATGTCAACTCTTCTAATGGTTGACATTTGGTTGTTTCAGGTGTCAACTATATTGTGAATCTGTAATTATTAGTCTATATTGATACAATTGATTTACACAGTACCATGTCTACACAAGGCATGGCAAGCGTAAACAGAACAGCAGAATGCATTTGATATCAATAAAGTGTAGGATATTTCACTCTATAGTTGTCCAGAATATTAATTTTCTATGTTTGTCACCTACAGGTTTCTACAGACAATTCATCTTTAACCAATAGACACCACAGTCACATCATTTTATAATAATTAAATGAACATCAAAATAAACACAACGTGCAATTATAGAAAATCAATAGTTTTGAATATACAGTTTAAAAGTTTTAGGCAACTGTTCAGTATAACAGGGGTCAATTGTGTCTACTCCGCCTGGGAGCTGTGACCAATTAAATATTAGTCAAGGTCTCAATGGAAGAATAGCACTAGGCTGCAGAGTTTAGTCATGCTGCTGGCTTTCTGGCTCATTAAACAAAATCTACTGTTGGGGGTGGTCTCAAGGGCCCTTCTCAAAACCACATCACTAGATAATGTAAAACTTTTGACCTTTGGGACCCCTTAGAATGATTCAATCAAATACAGATTTCTTGTATATAGTGGCAGCACCCTAAGATACATCTATGCAAAATTAGAAAAAAAAGTTGCCGAACAGTTTTTGAAAAAATAGGCAAAATGTTACATTTTTACCAGTTTTGAGGTTCTTGGAGGCCCTAGGGAGCCCTTAAAATGATTCAATCAGATTTCTCATGCATAGTGGCAGTGCCCTAAGATATGTCTATGCAAAATTAGAGAAAAAGTTGCTGAACGGTTTCTGAGATACGGCAGCTAATGGACGGAGGACGCAGAGTGATGGCAATAGTCCCTTGGACCTTCGGCCAAAGGACTAAAAATAATGTTCAGTTGTGAAGACACATACAACAGTGGCTCCACCTACCAGCAGTGTGTTGAAAACGATCTGTGTGTAATGTTCGGGCTTGTCGAGTTCGCCATAGAATGAGGACATTTCTGCAAACAGCTTGAGTACGTCGAGCTGGAGCGTCGTCTTTGCCTCCCCACTCTCCCCCACCCCCTCCCCTCCGTCTTCCCCCGCCGGAGTGCTAATCTCTCCCAACACGGGAAGGACGTTGCCGCACAGGTACTTCAGAAACTTTGTCGAGTGGACATTTTTCTGAAAGGTCAACGGCAAGAAATTCAACAACACATACATTTCATCTGTGCTTTGGAAACTCACATTAAGCATCATATAATTATTCTTTAAATAAGTAAATCCTTATTATTTTAGTACATTTTGACATAATTATCTGACGTACAATTTAAGTGTAAACATATTAGTTAGTATGAAAACAACCACACTAGAAACAATATAAGTGGACACAGTTTCTGTTAGCCTTTTTCACGCTGACAGTTCAAAATAGTATTCAGTCTGCTCAAATAAAATATAAAGAATAAATAATAGATCACTATGAGTGGAAATGATAAATTAGTCATGTCAGACACACAAAAAACAGTCTAACACTTACAGAAAAGAGAGGAATAGCTTCCTTGCCGCACTGCAACAGGCGCTCAATGCTGTCAGAGTCAGTCACCTGTAAGGAACACACACAAGTCAGAGGAGCACTACGAAGGGGACACAGGCATCAGAATTTAAGATTTATTATATCAATTTTGTTATAGTTAAATCTTGTTTTGCAAATTTTTGTTAAGTTCTAATTCAAAATGTGCAGATGCATTTATGCATATTTGAATATTTTTAGTTGATCATTAATCTTGCTAATGAGTGCAGAAATTACAAACTTCATCCAGTTGCTGAGAGAAAACCGCAATACATATAAACTCCAAATTTGAAAGGCAACAAGATAACAATTCTTATATGGCATGGTATTCCGACCTCTGAAACAACAGCAAGCGGAATGAAACCTTGGCTCTCTAAGTACTGTCTACTGTGCTCCCCTTGAATATCTCAAGTAAATATCCAATATAGGCACTGTGGCTACGGCCACATCTCCAACCAATTGTGTCATAGCGACACTACATAAATGTATGTATACAATCTGCACTGAGGAAGTTTGGTACAATAAATCGGAATAACCTTGTAATTATTTCATCATCAGTCATCACAAAATCTCGTTTTCAGGTATTCAAGACTAAATGAGGCACCCATGAACCACACCAAGAGAATAATGTCCAGCAAACAAAACTGACATTGATGATACAACAATGCATGAGCAAGTAAAGCAACTCATATTGCCAATATTATGGGGACTTACATCAAACGGAGCATCAAGGTCTGCCTGTTCACACACGATCTCTACGAGTTGTTTACGTCCCTGCAGCGTGCTCATAGTGGAAAGACCTGACAAGACTCGCATGAGCATTACGAACTCCTCGCCTGTGACATCTTGTAGCACCTACAATGACAAAAAGTAAAGGGAAGTTCTTATATAGCGCAGTTTGCAGTCCTCGGGACTGCTCAGAGCACCATCTCGACTTCTCTGGGAAGCATTCAGCCATTATGCAAATAATGCGCGAAGACTATTCATACACAAATATTCACCATTGTCTTAACCCTCTCAAGGCCAGATTAATGCAAATATGTGCCTGTTATTGAATCTTATTAAATCGAGAGAATGTGCTGTGAGTGAATCATGTGATATACTCGGGTTGCATGAATGCAAATAAATAAATAATTTTTGATCCGACTCAAATAAAATTTTCACTACATTTGAAGAACTAATTCCTGGTGTAACTAGCCAAGTATGTGACATATATGTCAATTTATTACCCAAATATGAATTGCTAAAGTTTGACAAAAATAAAATACTTAAATAATTTTCAACAATTCATTTTTTTAAATATTTTTCATTAATAATTAGCAGTTACATGCTGCTACAGAATGGAAAACTAATTAAATGTCTATGGTAAATAAAATTGAAATAATTTAAGTTTTTCAGAGTGCATGTATTTTCAAGATTTTATACAAAATGGCGTTCTTTGTGATCATAGCCGTCATCCCGTCTGAACTATTAAGTTTGTGTTATATTTAAAATGCGTAATCATAGTACAAAACATTCCCCTTCGATGGCAGCGTTCGTTATAAACTCGATTGGCTTGCGCGGCCCATTAATATTTTTTTTACAACAAAATAGACCGCTCAAAAGTTAGCATTTAATCATAGAAATCGCCTGCGCTCGCGTGTTTTGGAATAACTCCTGGGTGCTTCCATGTTTATGCCCGCAGCAAATGTTAAACTTTAATCTCATTGGCTGAAAATCACCATTAAAATATTCACTGCGTGGCGTAAAAGAGGGACCGGAAATTGTGTGTCGCTGCGTTCGACTACAAAACCGCTTGGTGGTTGGCGCTATTTAGTCACTGAAATCGCTATCATATCTCACTTTTGATGTTTCCCAGTGAAACTTCAATATTATTATATGCTAACTGCCGAAATAAATTGCCGTTATTGGATGACACTGTTTCGCGGTACCAGTTTAAATGTGCCCCTGTATTCGGGTTGATTCGGGCGTTCTGGCCATGAGGCATACTCGGGTTGATTCGGGCGTTCTGACCACGAGAGGGTTAATTAAGCCAGGTACTCATGCATACAGCTGAGTGAATTGAAGCAACGCAGAGTGAACAAACTTGCAGCACAGGTTTTGAACCCGGGTTCTCTCGATTAAGAGTCCGATGCTCTGGCCACTGAACCAATACGCCCCACAAAACACACATGAGCACCAATATCATGTCTATTTCAGTACGTACACATTACTAAACTGTGGACTTTTAGCCAAAAGAGATTCGGGAGCTCCTACCTTTCTGCACTCTGCAATGAGGTACTCTTCAATGTCCTTTGTCCACATGTCTTCTGGCAGCGTTTTCATCTTTGTGGCCATGAACTGGATGGCTCGTTCCCGTGCTACGTCCACAATGTCTTCCTGCAGGATCTGGGAGAACAGGCCCTGCAATGTGCCTACAACCACACACACACATTAAGGGTTCAATTTACTCACATAATGTCACGTTACAATTAACTGTCAGATCTTAAAAACCACTCATCCTATTTTGACCTAATTTTTAATGTATTACATCTATATGAAAACAAGTGCACGTACGACAAAATAATCAACCTGCAGGACGGTAACCATGGTTGTGTGGTTTTGTGGAATGTCTTTGGAACAGAAAATTTTATTTACATATTTCAATTTTTTACTTATTCTAACAAATAATATACCACGTTGTGCAATAACGTAATTGGGCTGAATAAAGAGTAATACTTTTGATAACAATTATTTTTAATATTTGTTTAATAAATAAACAAAGTGGTAAGACTGCCGTCACTTGAATTGAAGTACAGATACCACTCAAACATGGACTACAGTCACAGTACCTTTAGCATCAATGCGGAAGAGTGAGAGAAGGCCGGACTGGATGAGACTGATCTCCCCTGGATCCTCGCTCTGCAGGAGCTGTGTGAGAATGTTGGCGATCCGGGGAACATGATCCGGACATCCCTTGCAGAGCTGTGGCAGGTCCTTCATTGCCTGCCTCCGGATCTGACGATCACACGACAAGAGTTGCAACAAAACTGCAGTTGTATGGAATACGGAAACGCAACTGTGAAATACTGCATACGATAGATAAACAGGTCTAGGCAATATCAGAATTCAGGACAATTTCTCTAAAATTTTTGCAGCTTTATCTGTAGATGTTTTGTAATTACTAGTCCTCTTACTTGTGAATTTCACTGAAACCTGTTTGAGAAAAAAATCTAAATTCTTGCTAAATGCAGTCGGCAAAGACAGGTAATTTCAAGTCACAAAGAGTTTTACAGTTGCACAGTAAAACATGTTTCTGTAAATGCTTCGTGTTTCGTATTTGTGCAGGATACTTCTGCAATGCGTAGTAATATATACAAACATGGTCCTTACGTGCATGTCCTCATCTTCACACAGGTCAAACTGGGCATTGAGGGCCTGTTCCGCCAAGTCTGGGAAATGACGGAAGAAGCGGGCAATAAACTGGGATGCTAGTCGCTTCTCATTTGGTCCACCCTTCACAGCACTCAGGATCGACACATACTCCTCCGTGTGCTGAAAACAACAACAGAACACTGAGTACAGTACAGTAATATGATACAATATAAGTATGCACACACACACATATATATATATATATACTGTATATGAAGGGTTTCAGGGCAAAATGCGATAAACGCCATTTTTGAAAGCTCGCCCAAACCAGGACTAAACATTTGTTTAAAATTTATAGCTAGGATACTATCTAATTTGTACAAAAATGCGATAAATCCCCATGAAACGATGTGCACAAAAGAACGTTTGTTTTCAAAACGCGATATATCCATGTTCAGCCACGGCACATGATGTATGAATATACAGCATTTTGATAACAAAATAATATAAAATCACATTTTACGTAACAAGCGTGCAACAAATATTTCAGAGTTTGCCACCATTCTCTATGATTTTGGATTCTAAATATATATATCAACTTAATTTATAAGTTGTTATATAAACTTTAAGGATGAAACATAAAAGTGACTTGTTCTCGAAATAAAGAAAATAGATAGATCGCGTTTTACCCTTTATATAATATTTATATATATATTAATTTTAAAATTGTGATAGTTATTGTTTGTTACGAAATTTGGTTTTGTTGTAATTAGTGATGCAGTGAACAGACTATAGGAGATGAGGCTACTGTGGGTAGTGCTCCTTACACAAGCTGTTAATGTTATGCAACATGCAAGTATGGGTTGCTGTAAATAACTTGGGGAGTTGCCAGAAATGGCCTGGATTGGTTTCCAGGCATGGAGTTGCAGACAGTATAGTATAGTGTGGGATTTGGTAGGAAGAAGAGCTGGCTGGCTGAGCTCGTAGTAGACTCACTGAGAGACAGAGTGGAGTGTCATACCTAGGGATTCTGTAGTGTGAATAAAACATATTGTTGCCACACTCTAGGTGGAGGGGCCCACACAATGACTGTGTTTAGGATGATTATTAATGAACTGGGAGGGTTAATAAGGTGCATGCCCTTCCCTCTCTAGCAACAATGCAAGCTAGGAATCAGCTTCGCATCATGTGTGTCTTTGGGATAACTAACATGGTGTAGCTTCCCAGGCGCATCAATCAGGGCAACTGTGAGCTGATGGATGTTGGTTGGTTGTTGCTGTCGATAAACCACACTCAGTGGTTCACCTCTAGCTCATTTAGTAGTGCAACTGCTGCAGGTCCATATGCACAACCCAGTGTTTTCCCTGGGTAGAATTATACGCGAGGTGATGGTTGGGAAAAGGCAAGTGATTTCAGGGCGGAATGCACCACTTGGGGTGTGCCGCTCCAAATTTATTTCAATACCAGCTTCAACTAGTGCATTCTGATGTTTTCTCTTTGAAGTTAGAAGTTACAAGAGAAAAGAAATTTATAAAATTTTAAACTGATAATTTTGAATGTAGAATAGGCCTATACATAGATACATACATGTCAGACTTTTACATTAAGGTTTTGTATCCACTGGCCCATGGGTCCAGTAGATTTGAAAAGTTACTCGTCCGCCCAAAAACATTACTGGCCCGGATTTTGAAGAAAAAAAATGTTGATACCGATGTGCGTGCCGGTCGCTTCACAAGAAGTCCACAAACTCAAAGGCTCACTTGGAGTGACATCATGCGGACTTTTCCAGTTTTTATTTGTAACGACTATAACAAGTGATCACGCAAAGTTAAATGAAGATTTTTAATTGTGTTATCACTATGCAGTCCGCTATTAATGCAAAATATGAGACGTCACCGATATATTTTCAGCTCTGGGCTTGATACTTTATCTGGCTGTCCTCGGCACATCAAAAGTATTTCTTGGTTTTGGCTGTGCCTGAGGCTCAAGGCCAAGGCCCATATTGCCAGGACCAGGCACATTATACCATGATCAGAGCTGGGTTCAATTCACTTTTATCAATTCCAATTCATATGTATTTACCAAGGATCAATTCCAATTCAATTCACTCACAAAAAGGATCAATTCAATTCATTTTATTCAAATTCAATTCAATTATAATAAAAATTTGTAACATTAGCTGTTTTGTTGTGAATTTTAACTAAATAAATAATAATAAAGTTTTGTAACTTAAAACAAATGCATTACATATAAATTCCTGTCCAGCAAATGCAATCAACAGTCAGACTACAGTATTCACATCAGGCAGATGAACTGATCACTCATCATGTTTTTCGTCATAGGTGGGTTGCACCAAATCATCATGAATTCCTCGAACAGGGCATCGCTCAGGCTGCATCACATTACAATTATACTTCTAAAATGTTGAAATCAATTACAATTATGCCACTACATCTTCAATTACAGACAGCATTTATCAAAAAGGGTATTAAAGGTAAGTTCTTGTACAGCGCAGTATCCAGTCCTCAGGACTGCTCAAAGCACTTTACACTTTACTCCCTGGCAGACCTGTTCAATCAAACACCATCTCAACTTCTCTCATAAGTATTAATGACATGGCATGCAGATGTAGGGTTAATTATGATGTAGAATTGAACACATTAATTGGAATTGAAGTCACCAAACAGATATTATTTTTAATAAAATACTAAGCTTTTGCACATTGATGGGCAATGAAGCCCAGCTAAAAATCCACTGAACGCTGAAGCAAACATCCACTGAAGAAACAATAACTGTATAATTTGTTTAATTAAGCTTAAGCCAGGAAGTGCCTGCTTTGTTCTTAGAAGAGATAGTGCTAAGCAGGCCTTGTGCCAAGTACTGCTCTCTTGAGTGTTCTGAAAGGTTATGTTGACCCAAGTCAGACAACCTGCACCAGCATTGTATCACAATGCTGCTAAAGAACAAAGGTGATGCTGAAATCTGGACATTGACAAATGCTAACAATGCCTCAGCAAACAGTAATTTTGGTCTCAAGTGTTCAATTAGTACTTATGAATGGCGATGACCAGTGCTGATGTAAACAACACGCCTGTGTGCGACAATTTGAACACTGTTCAGATTCCTTGCTCTCGTTTCGCCCAAGGTACAGCTGTGTTACAAGATCAACCGCTGCAGCCAGGGTCTTTAGCAATGCTGTCAAATGTTTGACGGTATAAAAAATTTCCATGATGCCTTTCAATTACAAAATATTGTATGCACTGGCGTTTTATTATGCAGACGACAGTTGAGATTACCTGCCATACATAGCCAACATGAAACAAGACCGCTTATTGGGTGAATGATTAATGACCCCGTCATTCGCCAATCATACGGGCTGATACAAATGAGTTTGGCAGTGCATACATGTCATCATATATGCATAACTGAGTTTTAGTTGTGTTGTATAATTAGTTATAAAGGAAATGTAACACAACAAACATTGATTTGGTTTGTCCTATTTTTCTAAGTAGGATCGGGTTACTGGAAACACGATGGTGATCAATCGGATTGAAACCAGTTGCCCGGTGGGCCAGTAAAATGTGAAAACTGGTGGCCTGACAGCCTAAAGAAGGCACAGGATCAGAGGGCCAGTGTTAATGTTGAGGCCTGCATGCAGCCGTCTAAATTGCGACTGAATTGGTCACATATGCGACTGTTTTTTCTGTTTGGTGACTGACACATTATGTACAGTCTAGTGCTGGTTCGATATTCGATATATCAAAGTATCGCGATACTTGTGAAAGTTCGATACCGATACTTCGTGGTATCGCGATACTTCGATATTTTGGTATCGAACGGCCACAGTTCGATACCTTCGATATTTCGATACCTTCGATATTTCGATACCTTCGATATTTCGATACTTTGTCGATACCTATACTTCTATATCGAGTCCATTCGACGTCGATGCGAAGACGTAACATCGTTTTCGAAGACGATGTTACGGCCGGATGTACGGAAAGTACGGCTGCTCCGCTGTGGGCTTCGCTTCCTAACTTGACAGGGTTGACTATGTTGTATGTATTTGGTCGCTTAGGCGTGGTTCTTTTTCAAAAAACATAATAAAATGTAACATCTCAGTGGTTTTATAAAGCTTTATTGTGGAGTCAGTTTCCAAAAAAGTCTGTATATAAATAATTATTTGAGTGCGATCTCAGCTTAGCCTCGATTATTCAAGTCTCGTTACAACGTTGGGTGGCCCTACCGTTTGCTTCACCACTTTACCTTGCCCACTCTACAGCGTACCAAAAACACACAACATTCCAGTAATTTAAAGAGTGTTTATTGCACGCATTAGTATTCATGAATATAGTTTAATATAAAAATTATAATATAAATAATTATTCAAGCGCGACACACTAGACTCGTTTACCCTGGTTCCGTTTGGTGGCGCTATGTTTTGCTGTTTGATGGCGCCACCGTTTGCCGTACTCGCTCAACCAAGATGAACGACAAAATGTCAAAACGCACATCGCCAATTTGGCAGTTTTTTTTAAATACGGAAACACTGTAGAGTGTCTACTATGCCAGAAACGCTCCCCCCAAATTAGTGGAGGAAATACATCGAATTTGACGAAACATGTCACTGTCCATCATCCAAGAGACTACTAAAACATGATGATTTAAGGAAGTCGTGGTAACAGTAACACTAACAACATTGACATTGTCAACAGCGTCAACGAGAACGACGTGTTCCATCAAAATTTTCGGCAGAAACCAAGCAATGGACATTTAGTAGTAGTAACAGTCGAAGTGAATCGTCATCGGTTGCAGAGTCTACTGCGGCGACAGCGTCAAGAAGTGACGTACGCGATGTGACTACCAGTTTTATTTATTTATTATTACTAGGTCTAGGTATTCTATTGCTATTGTCTGTAATACTGTAACTATAAGTGTATTGTTTTAATGTTACATTACAATTACTTTTACAACATTAATAAATTAGAATTAAACAATTACAATTTACAACTGTTATTTGGTTATTGAAATAAAATGAAAATTGCATATTAATCGTTGTTTGCATAACTGTATCAATTAGTATGTATCAATGGTTAAGTTGAAAATTAAATAGGTGTACCGTATAGACTACTATAGTTCCCAATAGACGCTCAGAGCGTGTGCTAAGACTTTGGTGAACGATTATTTGTTTCTCAAAAGTGGTACCAGGCAACACTTTTTCAAACACACATAGTCAGCAGTGCACATCTATCAAACTGACTGATACAACATCGACACATGACAAGAATGCAACATGTTTAACAAGATTGCCATCCAGAGAATTAACTCTAGATGGCAGGTGGACAAGGAAGCCCTTTGGCTTATCGAGAGTCCAACCCTTTTATCTATATATATCCAGCCCTTCTGAGGTATGTGTCGATTTTATTTTTAAACATATTCACATTACTAGCACCCACACAATCAGGAGATAATCTGTTCCATTCAGCTAAAGGCACACATGCACACTATGAATAACCTATCAAGCATTTGCAAGGTGGCGCTAGCAACAGTATTGCCATCAGTTATGTCTAGCATGCATTCATTCATGAAAAATCTACTTTTATACATGTTTCCCTAATGAAAAACAGTGTGTGCTTCTATGCCACTAGTTTAGATGGATAGTGTGTTTCTATTGGGATCTATACTGTATATGAATTAGACTTACAACGTAAGTATCGAACAAAATTCTGGTATCGATCGATATCGAAGAATTCTGGTATCGAACCAGCACTAGTACAGTCACCCGCCGGCGACCACGACGAGTCTGTAATAACAGATCATGCGTTGTCATTTGCTGTTTCATAAATTATGTGTTGTCGTTTCTCGGAAACACTGTAAACTATACTGACTTTATTGGCAGTATTTTGAAACAAACATGATTACTCTGCAACGGTATTCGTTCTTTGGTGGATTCATGACACAGGATTTTTAAAACAGTATTATACAGATGCATAGATCATAACATTGTACAATATTTTTAATATTCGACAGAATCTATTATTTCTCAGTTTCTCAAAATGTCTCAAAAACATAACTTTTCTGAACAGAAAAGGGCTTCTTTTTCACCTTGAACATGAAATGCGTCATTTGACATGAAAAATGCATCATTTGACACAGTTTTTGTCTTTTTTGTACCGTGTTATAATGCATAAAGTTAGTATCCGGCCACATATTCATACGTTTTAAATTTATTTATATTTCAAATAGACGTCTGTGGTTAATTTGGATTAAATTGGTACTGAAAACACAATTACTTGGTTCATACTTTTTTAATTTGGTTCATAAAAAATGTAGGTAGGAGCCAGTTGGCTCCTAGACAAAAAAGTTAACTTAGAGGGCTGCCTGCATGTATACATAATTACCTAGAATTCCATGTCATAAATACTTTGTTATCACAAAAGATTACTTCCGAGTGTTGTCAATCAGTGTAAAGTCTATGGTTATCATTACCGGGATAATGTTTTAGATCATAGGCATTGCCATAGGCCACAGCCAACAATCAGGCCCTACAAAGACAAAGTACAAAAAGAGTACTAGAGTGCAAGAAAAGTAGGCTCTCAATCCAGTATACAATCAGTCAATAAATTATCATATTTATCAATAAACAATAAAAAGAAGAGTGAAATTGAAAACAAAAACAGAAAATGTCATGACATGACACTGAATAGGCGTATCTAATATAACGTAGGTAAAAGATTACCGGCGTATCGTTATGGCTCAACAAACTAAAATAATACGTATCTTATCATCTGCCTGAACCCTGCACAATTCCGGAATCACTGTGGTATTTTGTTGTCAGCGAAACAACAAAACTAAAGTCGACGAAACCGAATCAGACTCAGTCGCCATGCTTCGCCGTCGAGATGACATCCAATATTTGTTGCATTAATAATACTCACTTCTCCAGCCTTGTCTTTTGCATCTGCTAGAACGCCAAAGTTTTTATATAACTGTTCAACTGTTGCCATATCTATAATGTGCAACAGTCTACCTGGTGGAAACAGTACGTAATTTTGTTTAATTTTGCACAGAAAACACGTTTAACGTGCGCTATTGTGACGGAAGTTACTTGTGCGCATGCTTCCAACGCGAAAAGCTTCCGGTTAACTATGCTCCGTGATGTGGCGCCACTGTTTGTTCCAAGAAAGGCAAGCAGAGGGTAATCCAACAATCCCATTTGCTTGGTTTGCCAATTTTGTGCGAATGTAAATTGAAATTAAATTAACGCGTTTGAGAACACCACACACCATGACGCAGTCATAATTGCTACGACTTACGTTCAATTATTTTGATTACCCTATATCAGTGGTTCTCAAACTTTGTTGCTCCATTACCCCTTTTTGACATAATTATAATCCAAAACGAGACCCCGACAACTTTACTCATTCCAAAAGAACTACATGTACTACTATAAACGCGGTGATTGGAGAAGATACACCATTATTCGTAGTCTATCTTATATCAGGTGCATACAAAAATATAATATAAGTGTGAGTGTGTGTGCGTGTGTGCGCGTGCGTGCGTTTGTGTGTGCGTGTGTGTGTGCGTACGTGCGTGTGTGTGTGTGTGTGTGTGTGTGTGTGTGTGTGTGTGTGTGTGTGTGTGTGTGTGTGTGTGTGTGTGTGTGTGTGTGTGTGTGTGTGTGTGTGTGTGTGTGTGTGTGTGTGTGTGTGTGTGTGTGTGTGTGTGTGTGTGTGTGTGTGTGTGTGTGTGTGTGTGTGTGTGTGTGTGTGTGTGTGAGAGAGAGAGAGAGAGAGATAGAGAGAAAGACAGAGACAGAGAGCGTGCGTGCGGGTGTGTGTGTGTACGTGTGTGTGTACGTGTGTGTGTGTGTGTGTGTGTGTGTGTGTGTGTGTGTGTGTGTGTGTGTGTGTGTGTGTGTGTGTGTGTGTGTGTGTGTGTGTGTGTGTGTGTGTGTGTGTGTGTGTGTGTGTGTGTGTGTGTGTGTGTGTGTGTGTGTGTGTGTGTGTGTGTGTGTGTGTGTGTGTGTGTGTGTGTGTGTGTGAGAGTGTGTGTGTGTGTGTGTGTGTGTGTGTGTGTGTGTGTGTGTGTGTGTGTGTGTGTGTGTGTGTGTGTGTGTGTGTGTGTGTGTGTGTGTGTGTGTGTGTGTGTGTGTGTGTGTGAGAGAGAGAGAGAGAGAGAGAGAGAGAGACAGACAGACAGACAGACAGACAGACAGACAGACAGACAGACAGACAGACAGAGAGCGTGCGTGCGTATACGTACTGTAGGAATCTACTGGCATCAATCATCCTACGAAAACGTATATTTGTCAACTGTGCTCATCCTGTGCAAGCTAGGGATGGTAGTTGACTGCACGACCCCTGGCAGCTGTCCTACGCAGTGTGCGGAAATTAACTGAATCAGTTGTAGGCCTACTTTGTCTTAGTTATAATCGCGTTTGCCAATGGCGTAGCCAGAGGGTGGGCCAAGGGGGCCATGCCCCCCCCCCAATCCCGGAAAATTAGGAGGGTAGGACACTGAAGACATATAACTGGTTGCCTGATTCATAGAGTGACAAGGTACAGAGGTTATAGGGGTGCCTGTGTAGGACTTCCAAGTCTTTGGCAAAGACATTTGTCATCATTCAAATGGGATTGAGTTACCAAAAGTAGAGGAATCCCGCTGCTTCTGCCGTAGGCGATAAGCATCCAGCAGGTTGCAGTCCAAGAGGTGACAGGGCAACGAATATGTCGTCATTCACAATGTGCTTGATGGCTAATGCCTATTAATATATCAACACAAGGATGCAAAATGATAGTTGCCCGGCAAGATGATTAGTTACTAGACTAAGATCAAGTTGCAACCTGCCAAAACGGCCAAAGCAATTTATCTAGTCGATTTTCCACTGGGTAGTCAGAACTTCCTATTGTGAATGAATTAATTTTAATAAGCGACAACGTTACACATGACAGGGACATTTTTGTGAAGCTCACTCAACGCCGCCACCGCGGTACGGATTTGTTGTGAAGATATTGGTTGAACGCCAGCGACTCGTCACACACACGCACGCACGCACGCACGCACACACACACACACGCACAAACACATACATATATGTACATACATACGTGCGTGCGTGTGTCATATACCGCTACTCATTGCTTGCTTGAATGCCAGATGGCCCCCTCCAATACAAAATCCTGCCTACGCCACTGGCGACTGCAGACCCTACCACCAGTACGAAACGTGCAAACGTCTGCTCCCCATATATGCAGAGACGGAATCCCAATAATAAATAATACCAGTTCGACCTGTCTGACGAGCGGCTAATTGGAAATGTGCATTCAAATACTTACTGCTTCTACGTCCCGATTATTACGTAGGGGAACGGCGTGCAAAACGGGCCCCCTGTCCAAAACGGGCCCCCCAGGCGTGTGACGTCATTGTACTATATACAGCTACGTTTGTGGTAGCACTGCTAAGTAACTCATAAATAAGCACTAGTAAATATTGATCGGAAGCACGAAACGTACATTCAAAGAGATAAGCTTAAAACGATTGTTTTTCACACCTTTTTTTTAAATGTTAGCACTATTTAAATAATATCATATTTCCGTTTGTTCGCGTTGAAAACAACGGAGACTGCGGTATGCATAAACCAAATGTATATGCTATGACAAGCGTATATTAGATTTTAAAAGCATGGAGAGCTTGTACTCAAATTGATAATCAACCCGAGGCCATGAAATTCGCCCAAAACGGGCCCCTATGTTGTCCGCTATGCTCTCAGGGGTTCGCTATCGTTCGTTGATACAAGACGCACACCTCCATTTGTAATGTATATTGTAGGGTAATTATATATTACCTAATTTTACAATAGTAATAATAATAATACAATTCTTAACCCAAACAAAAATATCAATAATTTATTTATATATTAAGTTAATATGAGCTTTATGGATACGTGTTACATTATCAAGTAGTGTAATGTGTAAGTATATTGTCAAGTTGCATGTACAGCTGTATCACTAAACAATGATAATAAACCCCGTAGAGAGTGTACCATGCACATATACTGAAAGAAGATCAATCAACAAAGCAAAAGTCGTGTAACAGAGAAAAGACATGTCTCACCACGCTCGGTCCATACAAACGTCAACTTCGATTGAGAACAAGATCTAACAGAGTGGAACTACACGTGGAAGGAAAGGATCGTTCGTCGTGCCACTGCGATGTCTCGTAGCTTCGAAAACAAGCGAGACAACTGGGTACAGAACCAATAATGCACCAACTGTTTTTGGACAATAAAGACGGGGAAGCCATGATGATATGTGGCTAATGTGCGTCGTGGGCACACCATGACTGGCTAGGGTCCATGTGTGCACAATGTTTTTGCGAAATGTGTGATGACGGCCAAACAATATACAAGTGGGTATGCAGGGGCCCGTTTCGGACGAACCTTTTTAGCGAGTCAAAAATCGGGCGCTACGTGTTCTGAAACACCCCGTAGATCGATACAGTGATGTTATTAGGTATACGCAAATTTTTACCACACACGTATTCATGCAGGTAAGTGGAGATGGTGATCCCTACGCACGTATTCATGCAGGTAAGTGGAGATGGTGATCCCTATGCACGTATTCATGCAGGTAAGTGGAGATGGTGATCCCTACGCACGTATTCATGCAGGTAAGTGGAGATGGTGATCCCTATGCACGTATTCATGCAGGTAAGTGGAGATGGTGATCCCTACGCACGTATTCATGCAGGTAAGTGGAGATGGTGATCCCTACGCACGTATTCATGCAGGTAAGTGGAGATGGTGATCCCTATGCACGTATTCATGCAGGTAAGTGGAGATGGTGATCCCTACGCACGTATTCATGCAGGTAAGTGGAGATGGTGATCCCTATGCACGTATTCATGCAGGTAAGTGCAGATGGTGATCCCTACGCACGTATTCATGCAGGTAAGTGGAGATGGTGATCCCTATGCACGTATTCCAGGAAAGCGACATTGTAGAAATTTGAACATTACAAATAATTATGTATGTCCATGAATAACAACAGACTGTTACCCCCTTTCTCTGCAACAAATGGCTTTGTTTACCGACACAAGCCGTCAGACAATCTATTCACGAAGAATCGGTAACACACCAGGGCAAACAATTCACGTGTCGTGCGCACATGCAACGGCGTTTGGTATCAAATAGAACCATGCACCTTCGTCGTTATTTACAGTATTAATTCGTGGATTATGCATGGATTTAATTCCGTCGAGCATTAATTATTGGTGAAATGGGCTAAGTACCAATAATTAATGCTTAGCCCATTTCACATAGCTAAACATTTGAAAATTGGCAGGGCTGTTACTTACGTAATTGTTCCGGAATCAAACATCCCACACGAGAAATGTACAGATAGCACACCCTTAAGGATATGGACGGTTGTCTCCGAAGTTACTGGGTAAGTCACGCTAGCGAATTTCTGCATAGTGTATATCCGAGTTCATGACACGATGTAACTATTTTTAACATATTATAACTAAAAATATACAAGAAAATATAACACTACACCACATACATACAAACGTACTTAATTAATGAACAAAATATTAGTGTGTGTGCGTGCGTGTTCGCGCGCGTGTGTGCACGTGAGCGTGTGAGCGTGTGCGCGTGTGCGCGTATCTGCGTGATGCATGCCAGTGCGTGCACGCCTATGTATGCCTGTGCGTGCCTATGCGCGTGAGAAATTGGCGGCACGAACATGCATTCAGTTCCCGTGAAAAGTGTGCCTGTTTCGAAGACGAGAGGCGCTTGACGTATGTATAGATCTGTGCTATATAGATAACTAATTGATGTTCCTGAAGCAGGCTGTTTAGATATGTCCTCTTATTCTACTTGATCAATAACAATAAGGTAGACTACTTATTATTGTTAGCAATACCCCGAAGCGGCATCAGTGCCGTGGTGATCTCAGATAGTTGAATAGACGTTTTCAATGGCACCCAAAATGCGTCCAGAGGAAATCGAACCCAGTCATACTATTCCCAGTTGGTCAGTTGGACTTAATATAATGCATGCATGACGTGGCTCACGGGACATGTTGAAGCGGACCAAAACACGTACTCGTAGACAACAGAATCTTCCAGTTCGGTGTCGTCAAATTCACACAGTTCTGTAGTTTGCACATAGCTGTACACTTTAACACATTGCCAATACAAATGCAACTCTCTGGTTTGCATTCCCGTCTGCACTGGCAATCAAACATTTCTATCATAGCATCTGGTATTCCCTGCATTCAGTCTATGTTTAAAATGCCTTTTGTCCAGCCGTGCCCAGCTGGATCAGATACACAGGATTCCTCTCCAAGCTACGTCTCCATACCCCAGCCTGATAGCTGGCACGCATTGCATGTTTGAACAGACTGCATGTCCTCACATGGATGACGAAGGCTTGAACCAACTTCACCTCGGTCGGCGAGAAACATTTAATATCTCAGCGCATTCACCTGTCTTGTGTTGGGTGAAGGTGCATAGAGAAGACATGTGAAATGTTGCAGAACAGTGAAACGTCGATTCGCTGACTCTGAGCACCTTCGTGCAATACAAGCTTAAGAGTAGACTTTACAAGTTCAGCAAATGTTTGGTTGCTTTAATTCATTTTCGGAATGACACTCATTCCATCAATGATGCAAGCGGACTGATTGGGAAGAGCCTCAGCTGGTGGCACGTTCTTTCCAATGTGGTTTAGGAGTTTGGCTTTATCTGTCTTTCGTAGCGACCCATCCTCATTCGACAAAGCCTATGGCAAGGGTCCAAGTGGATGGGCAAACACATCATGCATGCGGCCAAACAAGTTTTTATCAGCCTTTATGATGATGTCTTTACCCTTACACCTGACATTCTTGGCAGAGGTGTTCGCGAGTGTCTTGATACCCTGTTTCTTCACCTTGGCATAACAATCCACAGCTTCAGGATGATCTATTTCATGACGATCACGCTTGAAGTCTTTGTACGCCTCTTGACCTGTCTACTTGGCATTCAGCAGGTCATTCCTGAGATCAGCAGGGGCCTGTGTTTCTGTTACGATGTTAACCAAGGCTTCTTGTTCCTGTCTGATGCAGAGTTTTGTAGGAGGTCAACCAGTTACTGGACATCAGCCATATCTTTCAGAATTCTGGTTGGTTGCAAGTCCGCATAGTTTAACCCTGAGCTACCAAAGCCTGTCATGTATCTAATCTGTCTCAGGTACGTGCTCCTGTACTCAGCATTTAGGTAGTACCTGCTCCTGGATTCAGACTGAAACCCTTGTGCCACCTGGGGTCTGGGTGTCCTTATTTATGGTCTCCTCTAAGGTTTGATCAACAGGGATTCTGCCAAGCGGTTTTTTTTCTCCAAGCTGTACGGAACATCTCCCCTGCATTAAATGTTTGTAGACCTCAGGGTGATCGAGTTGAAGTCTTGACATCACAGCATAGTAGACAGGGATATAGCGGGCGTAGTTTAGCATGTCGTAAGCAACGCACCATGGAATCATCTCTTGATTGGACTACAAATGCAGAAGCCAATGCCCTTCTGTTGTTGACCGCAAAAGTCCAAGTAGAATATCAATTATGTCGATGTACGACATCCAGAATGCAAACAAACTTCCATTTCCAGACCGCAGGAAGTCAAGCTAGGTATTGCTCGAAGAGCTGCATTACATGTCTACATGATGCACTCGACACGACTTCATCCAGTGTCTGAGGTGAGACGTCATTAGCGAGACCTTGTAGGACACGTAGAGCTTCATCTAAGTGTCCCTGTTCACTTTTCTCTGTCCACTGCAGGAATCCATTCCATGCAAGTCGCATGAGTGCTTCATACAAGAGCTTATGCACCCTTACTGTACGAGTGTACTATCTGCCGTCCGGGACCCCGCTAATGGAACCATCTGTAACCACTCCTGATTCAACAAAGAAGTCTCGAAGACCTGCATCTCCAAATCGCTTTCCCATGACAGCAAGCAGTGTACATAGAGCGCGGAAGATGCCAATTCGGGGAATGATGCAACCGAATTTGTGTTGATGCTTTTATGCCACTCCAAGCGCTTTAGCGTATAGTGCCTGGTCAAACACACACACATTACGACATTTAACTTCAAGTTGACCGTGACCTTTACAGACTGGCTAAGTACTTCATACAGTGGACAAGTGGGTGGCAGGTGAATTTACTGTTGGAAGGTACGCCTCAAAACGAATATTTGGCGTGTCAGATTGTTAGTCTGTATTGATTTAATGACGAGATACTGCCAATTTTATTATAGATTATGCACCATTCGTAAAGTTCGAGGGGTGGTATCTACCAAAAAGCTACTGTCGATCAACAAATGTCTATCACATCAATTTATCAATTTTGTGGTTGGGCTATTCTAAAAACAGCATGGGGTGTTGCCAACCCAGGTGATACCACTTTGTTAAATGTCAGGATCTTGCCCATGGACTATACCCCAAAACAGCACTTTTCTGTTAGTTTTGTAAATACGATTTTCTGTCGTTTGTTGTGGAAAGCACATTTTGCAAAATAATTGAACAACGACACATTTAATTTCTCACAGGGTGTCTATCATTCACATTCTGGGCAGTTAAGACGAAATACATCCCTCATTCATGACGTAGAAGTACAATTAATGCCAAGGTGTCACATTTTTAGTATCTCAAAAAAAAGGTGACCTTTTGACCTCCTGTGATCTAATTATTAATCCATTGTGTACGTAGCATCCATTAATTTGTAGAGGGATGTAATACAAACATATTGAGTGGTAATTTATGAGGCTGTGTTGATTAATTGCAAAGTTATGATAAACTTAGTTTTCCCTACCCATAAATATTTAACAAGAATTTGTCCTCACTTCATTATGTTTACGGAGTGATATCCACCAAAAAGCTACCACGTACAAAAGTCTATCACATGAATTTATTAACTACATGCATAGGGCTATTCAAAAACACCATGAGATTTTGCCCACCCATGTGATACCAATTCGTTAAATTTCATTGTCTGGCCCATGGACTATTAGTAGTAGGCAGAGCGCAGACTCGACAGATGTTGCCAATGCGCCGTTGTATATATATATATATATATATATATATACATATATATATATATATATATATGTCTATATATATATATATATATATATATATATATATATATAAATTATAAAATGTTTGCTTCCCACAGACATAAACAATTTCTGTCGTAAAACAGTTTCCTCTCCACGCACATGTCACATGACTTACTCTTATACTTTGTCACAAATCTGAAACAGCAAATTATAATTATGTACTCTAATTATAACGCTCGTATTACGACAACAAACGAAACATATTTAACTACTGGATATTATTTATCACTATGTGATCTACTGGTGCCAAATATTATGCATATAAACATCACCCGGATAAAATGTAACGCCCGGATAAATGTAAGCGCAACAACGGTAGTAGGCTTGAGGATGCTGTCCCCGATGACGACATCAGTCAGGCTGTGTTTGTTAGCTGACCGACCTTGGTGTGGTGATCACAAGTATTTCAGTCTTGTTGTCATTCAGCTGAAGACGATGATGAGTCATCCATGCTTTCAGTTTTCCCACACATGCTTGGATGCGAGTCAGTGCAGCGGTCTCATCGTTAATGTACGTCCTTGATATTAAATGAGACATACAATTGAGAATAATCGACAAAGAGATGGAAATCAAGTCGGTGCCACCTAACTATCTGCCCGATGGGTCCCGTCTAGAGTGTAAACAATACAATGTACGTATGTAAGTATACATGTATGTATGTATGTATCCACCAACTCCTATGGACGTTTCTCCATCACTTTTCTCAGAATGTTTAACCGATAACGAAGGTAAGTACACACATTTTTTTAAATGTCTTTTTAGTTTTTGTTTATAGATTTTGTTAAATTCCCCCTCCCCCGACAACCCTCTCTGGACCTGCCCCTGCATTAGGAGTGTGGAACACATATCAAACGCCATTCCGCTGTAATCGTCCGCGATGGTGACGTAGTGGCACACGTTATCGGACATCGTGTGCGGCTTTGTTCAATTTCCTGTGCAATGCCCACCGCCGTCTCGTACAATTACAGCCACATGCAATTTGCAAAGGTAAAAAAAAAATTATTTGAATATACAGCGGAAATAAGTCATGATTTGTTGATGTCATGTGAACATTGTTTTGTTAGCCTTTTAGCAGACAATCATGCATGCGATACTCGTCACTCTTATTTGGCTGGCAAGATTCTCGAGACAATAACAAACATTGCATTATACCAACTTTCAAGGGTTATAAACGACCACTCGTATGACCCGTACAATTTTTTTTTATTTGAATATACAGCGGAAATAAGTCATGATTTGTTGATGTCATGTGAACATTGTTTTGTTAGCCTTATAGCAGACAATCATGCATGCGATACTCGTCACTCTTATTTGGCTGGCAAGATTCTCGAGACAATAACAAACATTGCATTATACCAACTTTCAAGGGTTATAAACAACCACTCGTATGACCCGTACAATTTTTTTTATTTGAATATACAGCGGAAATAAGTCATGATTTGTTGATGTCATGTGAACATTGTTTTGTTAGCCTTATAGCAGACAATCATGCATGCGATACTCGTCACTCTTATTTGGCTGGCAAGATTCTCGAGACAATAACAAACATTGCATTATACCAACGTTCAAGGGTTATAAACAACCACTCGTATGACCCGTACAATTTTTTTTATTTGAATATACAGCGGAAATAAGTCATGATTTGTTGATGTCATGTGAACATTGTTTTGTTAGCCTTATAGCAGACAATCATGCATGCGATACTCGTCACTCTTATTTGGCTGGCAAGATTCTCGAGACAATAACAAACATTGCATTATACCAACTTTCAAGGGTTATAAACGACCACTCGTATGACCCGTGATACTATTGTGTATACGAAACTAATTCCATTATTAAACGCTCTACTCCGTTATTACCAGGACGTCAAAATATACCGTAGACGTAACACTTCTAACCTTCACGCTGTTTGACCAGGACAGAAACATAGACCATTAAAATGTTTGGTTAGGTTTGTTGTTGCGCATGTAGTGAGCGTTATGTGGTCATATGTACGTCTTATCCCCTGCACTACCTGGTTTGCACAGACACTCTTAGAAGTAAGAATTATTATTTGAGAGTGGCAAACCAATGTAATCAAGAAATGTTGAAGAAGAAAAAAAAAGTTAAAAAATGTCTGTGAAATTGTCAAACTTATTTGGAGAGTGACATCATTTATTTATATGTTCTGCGTCAAATAAATATTATATTAAGTATGTGTGTACACAAACTCTGTAAAATAACACAATATGCGATAAAGAAATACATTACGGCACCTTTAAATTAACGACATTGCAATTTCATGTTTGCGTAAAACTATATTGTATAACAAACATAGTTAATATTATGATGTTGTCATGTTCTCGTTTTAGCATAATTTATACAGTATATATGTGGTACCTGACTGTTTGTTCTAGATTAATACGTTTGTACACTCGATAAACAATACATTCCATGAATACATAACAATAGTTTATTAATTTCGAAGGCAAAATTTTTCAAGTAAATAAGTAAAGCAGACCATTAACTGATTTAACTAGCAAAGATTCCAGAAGATAACAACATTAGTTATGCAGTTACGCTTAAATTCCGACATGAGGCATGAAATGGTTCCACTGAACGACATTCAGGAACTGCTAATTTGTCTCAAAGAAAAAAACAAAATAAACGTCTATCCAGAGCCGGGATCGGATATTGGTAGAAACGTTGACGCCTGGATACGACATTGCTGCAGTGATTGAGAAGCGGATTATGATCTGAAAATATAAACAAACATTTGTATAACGCACAGTTGTATCACTTCACATAGTGATGATAATTTAGTAGTAGTAATAACTACCATATATACTGTATATATATATATATATATAATGTAAAACATATATATATGTATATATATATATATATATATATATATATATATAGTTGTTTTTTATTCAGTTGGTACCTGTCCAACTACCATCATACTTGTATGCGTGTAGTAAGCGCGATTGTGCCGTCGCTTACGCTGCGTAGATAAGTTGTTTGGTAACGCTTTAAGTAAACGCACTTGAACTATTATGAGTTTTAGCCCGTTTTTGTATGCGTATACACTACGTGGCTAATGACGTTGCTGGGCTATGTTTATTTATTACAAACGGTACTGTCAATTGTGTGAGGCAAACCGAAGTAAGTTAAACAGAATAAATTCCTTACTGGCCGTATATCACATATTTCCTAAATGCATTATCGTTCGTCGGGAACTGAGGTTAGAGAAAGGGTAGCAGACACATTGATAACTGACATACATTCATAAAATACACATTTATCGTACTGCTTACTCAGCATTTGGGGGTTTCATTATTTTCTCGCATTTGGCATTGCATTTTTTCAATTTACGATTGCACCGCTCCATGCGTGAATCGTTACTTCGGCCGAGGCACTGCATCTTGCATTTGCTATGTTCCTTCCAGCAAGCTAGCAGACACAATCGATATCGGTGAATTGCAGCATGTCTTGCGCCGTAACATGATATCACTAACATGGCTGTTGCGAACAGGGTCACCATCTGAAAATATAGTGTTTGTTTCGTCATTATTGCATTTGAACGTTGTTCTAGGCGAATGCGATGTAGCGGCTGCCGCCATTACATCGCATCTTGTTGGAAAATACATTAGTGACATGTCTGTGAAACTGTTTTATTGAAAAAATTTACTTTTAGAATAACGGTAGTACTAATGAAAACGTAACTTTACTATACTAAACTGCGAGAAACCAAACGGACAATACAATTATAAATAGCGTACTCACAACAACGTTCTTCATGTTCGTTGATTGGCGTCCGTTCAGCCAGTCTTGTGAATCGGCTTGCAACCAGATGACAATCAAATGACTCATACAGGGACCGCATAAGATGTGTTTGTTTAACACGTAAGTAAGCATTCCAAACACATCCTCAACAGATATGTGCGTCAACCTTTTAACAAGTACTGTGTCAACAGTAGGTATTGGTGCTCTCGCACATTAAACATACCAATTTGAAGTGCGTAGGGTATGAGTGAACGCATGCAAGACGTATTTTGTTATTCTAGCGTCTATCTGTTGAAGTTAGTTACACAAAACTTATTGTTACCTCGGCAGCTATTTTTGTTGTTCATGGTAAACGTATTGTGCAACCGGTTTCTTGGTGAATGCGCCTATTGGCAAGGGGGTAATCGCGTACTTACTGGTCCCACATTACATGTAATACAATGCTCGAGCTCGAACTCTATGACAGCGCAGTAAAGTTGAGGTTTGTAGAATTACTAGTGCTATCAGTTGGACTGAAAATTGCCATAAAATTTAAAAAATTATACTAATAATAAGATAACATCTTTCAAAACTTCAAACAAGGTAGTATGATGGAATGAACAGTGTGGGGTTCTTATCAAATATTGTTCAGTGACATTAACCTCTCCGTTGTGCCAGCACTCATTGTTGGTGACTTCAACATACACTTTGACGATCCATTAAAAGCTATCAAACTGGTTGCTCTTACCTCAAACTGAACGACCAGAAAACCGAGTTCCTTCCGATTGTCCCAGTGTGTGCAAAAAAAGTTAATAAACGATCTCAGCATCAATGTTGGTGGTTCTCTCATCCGAGCTGTGCATCAGATTAAAGACCTTGGTGCAGTCTTGGACTGTCATATGGACATGTCTGCCAACACATCAGCGATTATCCGGTCCTGCTATTTCCACGTTTATCACATCAGCCAAATCAACAAGTTCCTGCCAAGACAGACGAGGGAGAGAGTAGTCAACGCATTAGTGACATCAAGGCTCGACTACTGCAACTCCCTCCTGTACGGCACCATGGACAAGAACTGTGTACGGTTACAGCGTGTCCAAAACTCTGCAGCCAGAATGATCGTGCGAGTGCCCAAATACACAAGCATCACGCCAGTGCTCCAGGACATACATTGGCTGCCGGTACGAGAACGCATTCGTTTCAAGGTCCTGGTATTCGTGCACAGAGCTGTCAACAAGTGTGGGCCCGTGTACCTGAGCGAGCTTGTCTGCCTCTACGTGCCTACCAGGTCCCTTCGGTCAGCGGGAAATCGTCAACTTGCGAGACCGCGAACAAGACGCAAAGTCGGAGACGCGAGTTTTATGGCAGCAGCTCCGGACCTCTAGAACGATTTACCCACATCAATGCGTGAACTAACCAGTGAAGCAGCTTTTAAAAGCGCAGTAAAAAACACTCTATTTTAATCGATATTTTAACTCCAGCAGCCGCAGCAGTCCCGGATTTGCGGAGTAAACTACTTGTTTTAAATGCATGTAATGAACACTGAGACTTTTAAGAGCACTTTTAAACATTCTCTTTTAATCAATATTTTTACTGCTACTATGACTTTTAGACTTGGCATTAAGCTTTTATCAATTACCTTTTGTTTATATGACACGATAATACTAATATTTAAATATATATATATATATATACATTTTAATTAATTACTGTTTTGATTTATTACTATTTTACATGTAAAGCGCCTTGAATAGTTTCTAACTAGAGTTGGCGCTATATAAGTATTTTTTTTTTTTTTTTTTTTTTTGAGGTGGGGTGGTCACATGCTCAGGTGACCTTGTGGCGGAATGGCCCCATCTCTCTTTAGTATGTTTTAATAAGTAGTAGTTTTAGTTGTCAAAATGTTTGTGAAACATCTTTTTGAGGTTTTATGTATTATCTACCACTATTTTAATGTAGTGCTTTATAATGTGGGCCTTTATTTAGAATGTATAGGCTAAGTAAACGGGGCAATGTTTAAGACCTCAAATGGCCCACATTTGTTTGTAAATATTTGCAAGTTATAACTCATCCAATAATCCGGTGAGTAATAAATAACTGTCAGAAGGTAATTCTGGCCATATTCTACCATATCTGTTGTTGACTTGTTGCATTGCGTAAATATATATATATGTATACACTGGTATATTCTATCTAATTTTGTGTGTATGTTGATATGCAGCTTTCTGCCAATCCAAACTGGAAACCCTAACCGAGGAAGTCAGCCACCTAAAGACAGAAGTGTTGAGCCTGCCCCAGGAGTTGAACAAGCTAGAACACAAAAAGTACAGAATAACTTTGGACAACACATTCATTGCTGTTTTACTACAGTGTCTGCAGCTATGCACCATAAAGAAGTTATTAACATTCACATTCATTGGCACATGATAAATTGTCTGACAATCATTCTGGCTTCCATGAAATGTCCAGTCACTGTTAAATATAATATAGATATGTGATGGGTCAGAACTGTTCATACCTTAAGGTACATTTACACCATATGCAGTTATGAACATCATGTTAGAGGGCAACGTTTCAAATTCATAATTATATCAGTGTCATCCACGTAGGTCAATTTGGTGGCACAGCACTGTGATATCATCTTAGCAAAAAATTGTATCTCTCATTCCACAAAGGACAACAATGGAAATAAGTGTCAGGACTTTCTTGTGTTATCCTTATATTATCCTTATATTTTAAATGAATCGTACATTAACATGTTATGTAACATTTACTGTGCTGTATTTAATACATCAATCACCACTGTTTGTTGATGGAAATTACGTAACTAGTTTGTCATTTCAAGATCACCTTTTGCTAACCCTCATGAAGCTGCACCTGGGCTGCGGGGACTAAGACCTGGCTGAGCGATTTGGCATTAGCAGAGCCACAGTACAAAAAGTTGTTCATACTTTCATAGTTGCTCTGCACATACGAACTGTTATTTGAAGGAATTTTGTCTGCTGGGTTTCCTTCCCAGTAAAAATGTAAGGGGCATATGCCTAAATCGTTTGATGAATTCGTTTCAGCAAGGATTGCTATGGATGCCACAGATATCATGCAGGGCATACCCAGTGACCTTGAGAAGCAGTCAGTCTCTTACCGCAGGTACAAGAGCAGGCATACCTTAAACGCTGTCACATGTCGTTTATATGTTGCACCCAATGGCGTTCTGGTATATTCCATTGATTTGCACCGTGGTTCTACCTGATGCAACCTACCTGTAGCAATCATTGAAAACTGTAAAGTGCTAGACAAGTTGGAACCAGGATACCTGATCTTGGCAGACAAAGAGTTCATTATTCATAATCTTCTGAAACAAGGTGTTCATCTAAACATTCCTCCATTTCTGTCATTCAAAACACACTTCACAAAGGAACACGCAAACATGTGCATGAAAATTGTAAGAGCTCGAATACATGTCGAACGAGCGAACAGTTAAGAAACTTTGAAATCTTACACCACACAATCTTACATGTGTCTGCCAGTTACAGGTCCTTTTCGACTGAAATATTTCAGGTCTGTCGTTGCCTAATCAACTTTCAGGCGCCTCATCTAAAAGAAATTCCAGACAATGTGCAGTGAACATGCATGTTTATGAATGATTTCCCAAAAGCAGTTCTTTCATGTCCACATGAGTGAATACCCGGTAGTTGAAATAATATCCACAGCCGGTTTAATACAGAAGTGAATACATCTGTTAAAATTGTCAAAATAATTGACTTTGGTATTACGTCGTATAACTCACCTAAGCCAATTGCCTGGTAAACATTTAACCTTCAACCCAAAGAATATATCTGTCCCATGGTTTTCGAGAGACCAAGGAAACGATGTCAACTCTGAAACACATGCATTTATCATAGCATATAAAGTATGAACTAAAATGTTCACAAATTTAATAATCACAATGTTCAGTATTTAACTGCGTTCCACTACTGGTCAGTGTCACCGAGTATGTCTTGCATGATGTTTCTAGGATGAGATGTGCCACGTTTTCTAGATTGAAATATGTTTATTTATGTTTATTTTAATCAAGCATAATCCATATTAAGTTTTTAGTTGAATATCTGATCTATTGCTGTTGGTCTTCTATAACTTTGTCATTCGAATTTATACTTGCATGACTACAAGAAAATGTGTGCTACTAATGATTATATATTTGCTGCAAATACAGATTAAAATGGGAATAATGTAAAATGTGTACACAGAAGATATATATGTATAATGTGGCTTGTCTGTTGTCATGACACCCAGAATGAATCAGTTATTATTCAATTGGAAATAACCACATTAATTGATGTTCATTCAAATGAAGGTATGAACTATGTAAAATACAAATCTATCAGTTTTCCAATATTTCGAAGCCATGCTGAATTCACTGGGATGTGAATAACCTGGGCATCAACGGTGGTCCAAACCAGGAAGGCGCAGCATTGTGTCCCTGTGATATGGTGCTGCCCCTGCACTCGATCGTAATAATCGTGGCTCGGGTTGAGCATCAAACGGTTGCCTTCCTTCACTGTAGACATTTGTCATTTTATAGATGAATTTGTGTACGTGCAAGAAACATTTCCTGAACTCTGCATGCATCATGTTTGCTGATTGCCATAGCTATCAGAAGCAGATGTTTGCCATGTATATATTAGAAGCTGATTCTGGTTATTAACTGTCACCGTATTTTTAAGATTAATGTGTGACATTCATGTGTGTGTGCACGCTGAGGAAAGGTGCTCCACAGTGAAATGTGTTGGTATTTTTGAGCAAATATCGATTTAATGTTTCTAGTTGTCTTTAACACACACACACACACACACACACACACACACACACACACACACACACACACACACACACACACACACACACACACACACACACACACACACACACACACACACACACACACACACACACACACACACACACACACACTCACACACACACACACACACACACACACATATATATATATATATATTTATATATATATATATATATTGCAATCATAATTCATTAGTAAACTTACTTATGGAGAAATTCTTCATAGTGGATGCAGCCTCTTCCACCGACATCTCTCTCGCCGCGTTCATGGCTGCAGGTGTCTGGAGGTGGACAGGTAACTTGCTCGGAGGGCTCAAGACAATGGCACCTGGTGTCACACCCAAAACTGCTGGCTCGTGAAGCCATAGCCCTGTGAACAAACCTTGTGTAATTTATCTATGTGAGATATGTCAGAACGTATTGGCTTGGTTCAAATTTAAATGATTTAGTTGATATGTGAAACCATTATTATTATTGTGAATGTTGCCATACATTATAATATTAATAAAGTGACGCTATATTTGTTTTGTTGAAATTGTCCTGCGACTAACTGTTATAGCATGATGTAACACTAATAAATATAATACTGACACATGTTCAGTTGCTCTCATCTCAGTAATATTGTGCACATAATAAATCATGGGCATTTTAAAATCAAAGTGGATATTACATTACATTACTAACTAACATTAGTATAAATGTATAAATGTTTGCCTTATTAGTTGTAAGCAAGAAGTGTTGCACTACGTTTGAAAAATACACCCTTTTCTTGAATACAATAAAGTCTGTTCCAAATGTTACAGAAGTATCAAGTTTGTTTATTTTGTTACAAAAACAGTAATGTTTATATGGCAAAGTATCCAATCCTTAAGACTGCTCTTAGCATTTTACACCCTGGCAGACCTGTTCATTCGAGTGTCTGTAGCCAGGTACTCATTCACACAGCAGAATGAACTGGAGCAATGTAGAGTGAACCAGTTTACCCGAGGTTCGACATGGGAGCACAGGATTTGAAGCAGGGTCCTCTCGATTTTATAGGTACCGCACTCCACAAGGAAGGTTAAACATTATGATTGATAAGAGTATGCATTGTATGGCACCATACAGAGCTAGTACTTTAAACAAAGCTAATGATACTTACATGAGACTCTTAGTGGAAACATGGAATCAATGTATACACTAATGTATAATATAAAATATTTGCTACAGTGCATTTTTTCTACCGAAATAACTTACCGATTTATCTCCATATCATAGATAGATACAACTCCAAAGTTGGAAGTTGACACGTGCAGACTCCTCAGTTGACACCACAGCGTCATGCCGAGGTCCATGAACCGTGCTTCCCTGCCCACTATCAAGGATCTGAGCCAAGTGAAGGGTGATTCATCATTCATCACGAGGTCCTCGACAAGTGGCACAGGCATGGTCAAAGCTGAGGGTTCGGGGGACATAATCCAGTGCTGAACTGCAGTATTAAATGGATATTAAAGTCAAATGTATACCTGGTCAGAAAGTGATATTGCTGCCCCTGCTTAATGTAATGTATTGTGTGACATCTTCTAAAGATCATTAATTTGCTAATAGCTTATTACCTTGGGGGGGGGGGGCATTAAAACAATAATTACCTGTATCCCGGCCTTCGGTGTGGATACAATTCCGCGATGGGTGGGTCTCCTTTGGTGCCCGATATTTCGGATTTTTAAGCCGTCCACATTTCACATCTGTCTTGCTGACGTAATGATATCTGGAAACAACAGCCTATAGCTGTCGTTTATACATATTATATAAGGCATTGTAATTGTACCGCCCTCCCGGCAATCTAGCCTTACATGCATGTAAGCACTTTGTGTTTATCTAATGACATCCACGTTTGCCAAAACTGTTAGCATCCACGTAATATACACGTTATCAAAAATTTAAAGAGATTAATTTACAAGTGTTTAAGACAATACAGAGAGTACATGCAAAGTTTATTTATTTTCTCCAAATGATATAACAATGTCATGCTTCTCCACCATTTCAACCCAGGCCTCTAGGTATATGACCTGACCATTCCATATTCCTTACATGCATGTACCCACCCGTACATCAGTGCAACGGCCACGTGGTGACACTCATACATTCTGAGTGGACATGCACTTACAAGATGAACTGTCTACACGAAAGGAATTATTGAGATCACTCCAGAAACAATACATAGATGTCTGTATGATACAGTGGCTGCCTGGTTGACTAAAGACCAGTTAAAACTTAACACAGAGAAATCCGAGGCGATCGTTTTTTCTCCAGCGAAGAAACGCGATAGTCTGCCTGCCAATGTATACATTACAGTAGCCGGCCATCGAATTCAACCATCGCCGTGTGTGCGCAGTTTGGGTGTGCTATTTCATAGCAACCTGAAAATGGACCAGCACATTGCCAACACTGTGAAAAAGTTGCTACTATCATATTAGAAACATTGGGCGAATTCGGCCACAACTGACGGAAGAATCATGTAAGACACTTGTTCACGCACTAGTGACATCCGGTTTAGATTATGGGAATGCACTTCTTTATGGTCTCCCACACACGGTGATACAACGTCTACAAAGGATGCAGAACTAATGTATGATGTAAAATATTTGCTGCAGTGCATTTTTTCTACCGAAATAACTTACTTAACTGAACCAAGTGAAGGGTGATTCATCATTCATCAGGAGGTCCTCGACAAGTGGCACAGGCATGGTCACAGCTGAGGGTTCGGGGGACATAATCCAGTGCTGAACTGCAGTATTAAATGGATATTAAAGTCAAATGTATACCTGGTCAGAAAGTGATATTGCTGCCCCGCGGTGAAAAACTACAAAGGGTGCAGAACTGTGCCGCTCGCCTAATTACTCGCACGATGAAATACGAACACATCACGCCCGTGTTGCAGCGTTTACACTGGCTACCCGTTCATTTGAGACCGACCTATGAAGTTCTGCTGCTTACGTATTGTGCATTGAATGATCTAGCGCCGGACTACATGAGTTAGTTAATTGGCTTCGTCCCATAAACAGAACTCTACGATCTACCTCGCATCCTTGCCTTTTGTTCGTACCGGCCTCACAAACTGTCTCTCATGGTGATCACCTTTTCGCGGTTTGCTCGGCGGTTCTATGGAACAATTTGCCCCCTACGCTCAGGACAGCAGCATCATTACAAGTGTTTAAAACTATTTTGAAGACTCATCTTTTTAAACAAGCGTTTTATAATTCACCGACGAGGACATTTTATGTGTTTTCTTTTGACAAATATATTTTGTTTTATTAGTTTCTTCTTGTATAAATGAATGTATTTAAAGTAGTTTTTAAGAATGTCTTAATATGTATTTATTTAACAATTTCGTAATTATCTTTTTAAAATAGTTTTTTAGTAACTATATTTAAGGTAATGTTATATTTTTTACATATACATTTCTTCGTTAGCATTTTTTTAAATGTAAAACACTATTATATATGTGTGCATGTATAAAGCACACGAGAGCAATTTTAATTGATCGGGCGCTAAATAAGTACTTTTATTTATTTATTTTTTATTTATAAAAAATTCTTATATAAATGATATATATATAAATATACATTACTGTCATAAATAAACAACAAACACACGATAAAATACTACAATAAATAGGAATAGGGCCACACCTTCCAATGGTTTTTGCCACAAATGTTGATAACTGAAATTACTGTTACATAACATCACAGTCTTGTTCGTAGTACATGATGCTATTCTAAAAGTATATTACTCAGTAGAAGACTTAGTGGAGTGGCTACTATCAATATGTGTAACTTATATGACTATAGGTAGGGTCCATACATTTTCCAATACTACAACAGCAAATGGTAGATATTGGCAGGCAGAATAATAAAAAAATAAAAATGAGCTTCCTATGTGCAATATTAAGAAAAATATGAATTTAAAAAATTCCTTTTTCGACATCAATTTCGGTTCTTAGAACAATGCCAAACTATGGTAATTTGGGAGTCATGACTTACACTCCGTTTTAATGCCCTGAATGTTTTAACAAGTGTAACTCATTAAATTTAATTTTTTTTTTTTTTAAGTATTGTAGTTTTTAACATAATTATTGTATTAATGCAAACTATTGATCGATTAATTAGTTATCTTGATTAATTAATTATATCGATTAATTAATTATATTGTATACTTATCTTAATTAATTAAAATTTATTATAATTAACAACTGTCTCTGCTTCACTGAATTTACTCCATTTATCTTATGTATGGTGAGTTAATTACCCAGAATGGCTGTTTAACCCTTTGCCAGCAGATGGATTAACCCCTACTCAGCAGAGAGGTGTCATTATGAAAATAATTGTACTTTAAATCAACCTGAATGAGGATTGTGAAGTTATACAGACACCACTGCGACGTGCACATGAAAAGTGTTTATTGGGCCTTGTGATGTGGATACAACTTTCATGATTCCTAAGTAAAAAATATCTTTACCTAATTTCAACAATGACTTCGAGATTACCCTCCTAAAACTCATTTGGTTATTAACATGACGTGAAAGTCAAAGAACTTGCCAAACATGTAGTTAGGATGTTAAAGACGTAGCAATCGCAGATTAGAGCTCTACTCGCAACACAGTCGACCAACTGTCAGATGTTTCGAGGAACGAGACAATTAAATATCTCATGGAGGAATCCAAATTTCAGGATCTGATTGACCTGGAAACTATGGAGACCATGCTGGACATATTTAGTGCTGAGAAGATTCGCAACTATATAGAACTTTTCGCTGCAATTATACATTGACTAACCATCTATGATCATACAATCTATGCGCTCCCGATGGCGAACAGTCTCTCTGGCAGATGTGAAACACCTCGAGAAGACAGCATCAGAGGTTCTTGCAGTATCCATTAAATTAATTAATACTTGAAAAACTAGCAACAGCCTATGTCCTTTACATGAAGACACGCTGTACCTGATCCATTGTTAAACCTGAACACGACACGTCTGTTCTTGATTGCGAGGGAGATGAAGTCACCCTTTCCCTCGTTGCGCTGAGCGTTATACAGCAACAGACTGTCCTGCACTGTCTGGGCCTTGAACATGAAAATCACCTGTTCTCCATAACTGCATCGGGCAGGGTCTCGTAGACGTTGTAAGACGTGTAGTTGAACATCGGGTCTCGCACGGCGATACCTTCAACAAATGGTCATATTTAATCATAATTAAAGAGACGCAACACATAAAAGTAAGTTCTTATGCATTGCAGTATCCAGTCCTCAAGACTGCTTAAAGCACTTTTGTACTGTCTCCCGTGTCTATAGAAGCGTGAGGCAGTCAAAGCACGCACGCAAGTCGCTCAAACTTTTGTTGACCAGCTGTAGCTCGCGGTCAATTGTTTGGCGCCAGTTCATCCTTGGTCGCCCCCTCTTTCTCTGGCCAGCTGGTATCCACCATAGCGCTTGTTGGGCAAGTCTAGTAGGTGGAAGCAGATGTTTGCCATGTATATATTAGAAGCTGATTCTGGTTATTACCTGTCACCGTATTTTTAAGATTAATGTGTGACATTCATGTGTGTGTGCACGCTGAGGAAAGGTGCTCCACAGTGAAATGTGTTGGTATTTTTGAGCAAATATCGATTTAATGTTTCTAGTTGTCTTTAACACACACACACACACACACACACACACACACACACACACACACACACACACACACACACACACACACACACACACACACACACACACACACACACACACACACACACACACACACACACACACACACACACACACACACACACACATATATATATATATATATATTTATATATATATATATATATATATTGCAATCATAATTCATTAGTAAACTTACTTATGGAGAAATTCTTCACAGTGGATGCAGCCTCTTCCACCGACATCTCTCTCGCCGCGTTCATGGCTGCAGGTGTCTGGAGGTGGACAGGTAACTTGCTCGGAGGGCTCAAGACAATGGCACCTGGTGTCACACCCAAAACTGCTGGCTCGTGAAGCCATAGCCCTGTGAACAAACCTTGTGTAATTTATCTATGTGAGATATGTCAGAACGTATTGGCTTGGTTCAAATTTAAATGATTTAGTTGATATGTGAAACCATTATTATTATTGTGAATGTTGCCATACATGATAATATTAATACAGTGACGCTATATTTGTTTTGTTGAAATTGTCCTGCGACTAACTGTTATAGCATGATGTAACACTAATAAATATAATACTGACACATGTTCAGTTGCTCTCATCTCAGTAATATTGTGCACATAATAAATCATGGGCATTTTAAAATCAAAGTGGATATTACATTACATTACTAACTAACATTAGTATAAATGTATAAATGTTTGCCTTATTAGTTGTAAGCAAGAAGTGTTGCACTACGTTTGAAAAATACACCCTTTTCTTGAATACAATAAAGTCTGTTCCAAATGTTACAGAAGTATCAAGTTTGTTTATTTTGTTACCAAAACAGTAATGTTTATATGGCAAAGTATCCAACCCTTAAGACTGCTCTTAGCATTTTACACCCTGGCAGACCTGTTCATTCGAGTGTCTGTAGCCAGGTACTCATTCATACAGCAGAATGAACTGGAGCAATGTAGAGTGAACCAGTTTACCCGAGGTTCGACATGGGAGCACAGGATTTGAAGCAGGGTCCTCTCGATTTTATAGGTACCGCACTCCACAAGGAAGGTTAAACATTATGATTGATAAGAGTATGCATTGTATGGCACCATACAGAGCTAGTACTTTAAACAAAGCTAATGATACTTACATGAGACTCTTAGTGGAAACATGGAATCAATGTATACACTAATGTATAATATAAAATATTTGCTACAGTGCATTTTTTCTACCGAAATAACTTACCGATTTATCTCCATATCATAGATAGATACAACTCCAAAGTTGGAAGTTGACACGTGCAGACTCCTCAGTTGACACCACAGCGTCATGCCGAGGTCCATGAACCGTGCTTCCCTGCCCACTATCAAGGATCTGAGCCAAGTGAAGGGTGATTCATCATTCATCACGAGGTCCTCGACAAGTGGCACAGGCATGGTCAAAGCTGAGGGTTCGGGGGACATAATCCAGTGCTGAACTGCAGTATTAAATGGATATTAAAGTCAAATGTATACCTGGTCAGAAAGTGATATTGCTGCCCCTGCTTAATGTAATGTATTGTGTGACATCTTCTAAAGATCATTAATTTGCTAATAGCTTATTACCTTGGGGGGGGGACATTAAAACAATAATTACCTGTATCCCGGCCTTCGGTGTGGGTACAATTCCGCGATGGGTGGGTCTCCTTTGGTGCCCGATATTTCGGATTTTTAAGCCGTCCACATTTCACATCTGTCTTGCTGACGTAATGATATCTGGAAACAACAGCCTATAGCTGTCGTTTATACATATTATATAAGGCATTGTAATTGTACCGCCCTCCCGGCAATCTAGCCTTACATGCATGTAAGCACTTTGTGTTTATCTAATGACATCCACGTTTGCCAAAACTGTTAGCATCCACGTAATATACACGTTATCAAAAATTTAAAGAGATTTATTTACAAGTGTTTAAGACAATACAGAGAGTACATGCAAAGTTTATTTATTTTCTCCAAATGATATAACAATGTCATGCTTCTCCACCATTTCAACCCAGGCCTCTAGGTATATGACCTGACCATTCCATATTCCTTACATGCATGTACCCACCCGTACATCAGTGCAACGGCCACGTGGTGACACTCATACATTCTGAGTGGACATGCACTTACAAGATGAACTGTCTACACGAAAGGAATTATTGAGATCACTCCAGAAACAATACATAGATGTCTGTATGATACAGTGGCTGCCTGGTTGACTAAAGACCAGTTAAAACTTAACACAGAGAAATCCGAGGCGATCGTTTTTTCTCCAGCGAAGAAACGCGATAGTCTGCCTGCCAATGTATACATTACAGTAGCCGGCCATCGAATTCAACCATCGCCGTGTGTGCGCAGTTTGGGTGTGCTATTTCATAGCAACCTGAAAATGGACCAGCACATTGCCAACACTGTGAAAAAGTTGCTACTATCATATTAGAAACATTGGGCGAATTCGGCCACAACTGACGGAAGAATCATGTAAGATACTTGTTCACGCACTAGTGACATCCGGTTTAGATTATGGGAATGCACTTCTTTATGGTCTCCCACACACGGTGATACAACGTCTACAAAGGATGCAGAACTAATGTATGATGTAAAATATTTGCTGCAGTGCATTTTTTCTACCGAAATAACTTACTTAACTGAACCAAGTGAAGGGTGATTCATCATTCATCAGGAGGTCCTCGACAAGTGGCACAGGCATGGTCACAGCTGAGGGTTCGGGGGACATAATCCAGTGCTGAACTGCAGTATTAAATGGATATTAAAGTCAAATGTATACCTGGTCAGAAAGTGATATTGCTGCCCCGCGGTGAAAAACTACAAAGGGTGCAGAACTGTGCCGCTCGCCTAATTACTCGCACGATGAAATACGAACACATCACGCCCGTGTTGCAGCGTTTACACTGGCTACCCGTTCATTTGAGACCGACCTATGAAGTTCTGCTGCTTACGTATTGTGCATTGAATGATCTAGCGCCGGACTACATGAGTTAGTTAATTGGCTTCGTCCCATAAACAGAACTCTACGATCTACCTCGCATCCTTGCCTTTTGTTCGTACCGGCCTCACAAACTGTCTCTCATGGTGATCACCTTTTCGCGGTTTGCTCGGCGGTTCTATGGAACAATTTGCCCCCTACGCTCAGGACAGCAGCATCATTACAAGTGTTTAAAACTATTTTGAAGACTCATCTTTTTAAACAAGCGTTTTATAATTCACCGACGAGGACATTTTATGTGTTTTCTTTTGACAAATATATTTTGTTTTATTAGTTTCTTCTTGTATAAATGAATGTATTTAAAGTAGTTTTTAAGAATGTCTTAATATGTATTTATTTAACAATTTCGTAATTATCTTTTTAAAATAGTTTTTTAGTAACTATATTTAAGGTAATGTTATATTTTTTACATATACATTTCTTCGTTAGCATTTTTTTAAATGTAAAACACTATTATATATGTGTGCATGTATAAAGCACACGAGAGCAATTTTAATTGATCGGGCGCTAAATAAGTACTTTTATTTATTTATTTTTTATTTATAAAAAAGTCTTATATAAATGATATATATATAAATATACATTACTGTCATAAATAAACAACAAACACACGATAAAATACAACAATAAATAGGAATAGGGCCACACCTTCCAATGGTTTTTGCCACAAATGTTGATAACTGAAATTACTGTTACATAACATCACAGTCTTGTTCGTAGTACATGATGCTATTCTAAAAGTATATTACTCAGTAGAAGACTTAGTGGAGTGGCTACTATCAATATGTGTAACTTATATGACTATAGGTAGGGTCTATACATTTTCCAATACTACAACAGCAAATGGTAGATATTGGCAGGCAGAATAATAAAAAAATAAAAATGAGCTTCCTATGTGCAATATTAAGAAAAATATGAATTTAAAAAATTCCTTTTTCGACATCAATTTCGGTTCTTAGAACAATGCCAAACTATGGTAATTTGGGAGTCATGACTTACACTCCGTTTTAATGCCCTGAATGTTTTAACAAGTGTAACTCATTAAATTTTTTTTTTTTTTTTTTTAAGTATTGTAGTTTTTAACATAATTATTGTATTAATGCAAACTATTGATCGATTAATTAGTTATCTTGATTAATTAATTATATCGATTAATTAATTATATTGTATACTTATCTTAATTAATAAAAATTTATTATAATTAACAACTGTCTCTGCTTCACTGAATTTACTCCATTTATCTTATGTATGGTGAGTTAATTACCCAGAATGGCTGTTTAACCCTTTGCCAGCAGATGGATTAACCCCTATTCAGCAGAGAGGTGTCATTATGAAAATAATTGTACTTTAAATCAACCTGAATGAGGATTGTGAAGTTATACAGACACCACTGCGACGTGCATATGAAAAGTGTGTATTGGGCCTTGTGATGTGGATACAACTTTCATGATTCCTAAGTAAAAAATATCTTTACCTAATTTCAACAATGACTTCGAGATTACCCTCCTAAAACTCATTTGGTTATTAACATGACGTGAAAGTCAAAGAACTTGCCAAACATGTAGTTAGGATGTTAAAGACGTAGCAATCGCAGATTAGAGCTCTACTCGCAACACAGTCGACCAACTGTCAGATGTTTCGAGGAACGAGACAATTAAATATCTCATGGAGGAATCCAAATTTCAGGATCTGATTGACCTGGAAACTATGGAGACCATGCTGGACATATTTAGTGCTGAGAAGATTCGCAACTATATAGAACTTTTCGCTGCAATTATACATTGACTAACCATCTATGATCATACAATCTATGCGCTCCCGATGGCGAACAGTCTCTCTGGCAGATGTGAAACACCTCGAGAAGACAGCATCAGAGGTTCTTGCAGTATCCATTAAATTAATTAATACTTGAAAAACTAGCAACAGCCTATGTCCTTTACATGAAGACACGCTGTACCTGATCCATTGTTAAACCTGAACACGACACGTCTGTTCTTGATTGCGAGGGAGATGAAGTCACCCTTTCCCTCGTTGCGCTGAGCGTTATACAGCAACAGACTGTCCTGCACTGTCTGGGCCTTGAACATGAAAATCACCTGTTCTCCATAACTGCATCGGGCAGGGTCTCGTAGACGTTGTAAGACGTGTAGTTGAACATCGGGTCTCGCACGGCGATACCTTCAACAAATGGTCATATTTAATCATAATTAAAGAGACGCAACACATAAAAGTAAGTTCTTATGCATTGCAGTATCCAGTCCTCAAGACTGCTTAAAGCACTTTTGTACTGTCTCCCGTGTCTATAGAAGCGTGAGGCAGTCAAAGCACGCACGCAAGTCGCTCAAACTTTTGTTGACCAGCTGTAGCTCGCGGTCAATTGTTTGGCGCCAGTTCATCCTTGGTCGCCCCCTCTTTCTCTGGCCAGCTGGTATCCACCATAGCGCTTGTTGGGCAAGTCTAGTAGGTGGGAGCCTTGTGACATGGCCGATCCAGCTCATTCGTTTTCTGCAGATAGTAGATGATGTCAGAGGTTGTCCTGATCGTATCCGGATATCTATATTCGTCATATGGACGCTCCAGTGTATGCCCAAGAACTTTCGAAGGCATTTAGTGTCAAATGCATAAATGTTGTTTTCTTGGCTTGTTTTTAGTTGTCATGTTTCGCGTCCATATAGAGGGGTTAGTATAACGTGTGAGTTATAAAAGCGGAGTTTCTTGCTGTTCCAAATTTTTCTCAGCTGGTTGAAGGCTGCTGACGCTTTCCCCACGCTGCAATTTAATTCATGATCGATGATTCCTTGGTTGTTGGTGGAGCTGCCAAGGTAGGTGAAGTTTTCTAGTGTTTCTACTTTGTTCTGGTTGATCAGAACACCTGTGGGTGGTTGATGCTCCCTTGTCAGCATGTTTTTGTCTTATTTTCACTGATGACAACCCACTACATTAGCATATTTGGTGACTGATTCAACGAGGTGTTGTAGGCTCTGAGTGGTGTCTGGGAAGGCAGCAATGTCATCAGCAAAGTCCAGGTCTGATAAACGCTCCTCCTTAACCCACAGAATCCCTTCATTGCCTGTGGTTGCTAGCCGCATGACCCAGTCGATGGCCACGGTAAAGAGAAGGGGGGAAAGAATGCAGCCTTGTCTGACACCAGTCATCACATGGAACCTGTCGCCGTAGCCTTCTTCTGTTTATTACACAACATCTCGAGTTTTCAAATATCTTCTCGATTGCTGTTACAATCTTTTGTAGGATTCCATACGTGGATAATATTTTTCACATGGAAGGCCTGTGTATGCTGTCAAATGCTTTGGTGAAGTCTATGAAGCCGTTTCGAAACAATTTCGTTCACCCCATGTCGCCCCTCTTCCAACCCGCACCGGCCAGCGTGTATGGGTAGGCCAACAACACCAGCATGCAAAGTACAATGAAGCCAAGGCGGCCCCCAGTCCTCAGCAGCATCGAAAGAGTCTGTGACCAAGGAGGCGGCTATGTGCAGGGGGTGCTAAGAAAATCTGGGTCAAGAAGAGCAACCGAGAGAAGGTAAGTAGACTGAAGATAACAACATATAACGTAAGAACATTATTAAGAGATGAACATATACAAGAACTGGAGGAAGAACTTAGGGAAACCAAGTTGGTATGGGATGTTATTGGGATCGGAGAAGTCCGAAGAAGAGAGGAATGCTTCACTATCTTACAAAGCGGCCATCTACTATACCATTCCACAGCGAACAAGTAGGAGTAGGCTTTCTCATAAACAAGAGATGGAAAGACAATATAGTGAGGGTTGACAGCATCAGCCCCAGTGTAGCAGAACTTGTTCTATGCATAACAAAGCGCTACAAACTGAAGATAGTACAAATATATGCACCAACTACATCATACTCAGAAAAAGACACAGACAACTTCTACAACAACGTGGATTAGACCTTAGAAAAACCAATCCACTACACGATAGTGATGGGAGACTTTAATGCGCAAGTAGGAAAACGAACAAACATTTCGGAAACGGCAACAGGCAAATTTGGCCTAGGTGTGACAAACGAAAGAGGCGACCCCTTGGTAGAATGGGTAACATCAAGAAAGTACAAAACCATGTTCCAGAAGAAAGCAAGGAGGAGATGGACAACAAAAAGCCCAAATGGAGAAACGAAGAACGAAATTTACTACATCCTGACAAACAAGCCAGACATGGTCACTGACGTAACTGTCATCAAACAAGTCAACATCGGAAGTGACCACAGACTGGTAATGAGCAACATCAAACTGGACTTCAAGGCTGAAAGGAAGAAATTGATAAACAAGAGACCACCGAGTTTAGATACCACACAAATCGGAAGAAAAAAGATCGAATTCCAACTCGAACTGCGAAATCGATTCGAGACACTACAGGAACTAGACGACATCGACACCATGAGCAAAAACATCACTGAGATTATCCAACTAAGTGCGTGTAGCCAAAGTAATCAACAGGCATCTAGTGACGAGAATATCATCACCGGCACGAGCACTAATGAAGAAACGACGAGAAATGGTGGATAACGGCGACCGTAAAAAAACAAGTAGAAATATGCAAGACCATCAAAAAGAAAGCGAAGGAGGACATTAGAAAGTACGAACAAGAGATCATACGAGAAACGATTATGTCATCAAAGAGCCTGAACAAACAAGAAGAACACATGCACTAGGCCGAGACAGACTGATTACACTTCTAGACAAGCAGGGTAGAGAAATACAAGACCAAGGTATGATCATGGAACGAATAGCGGAATTCTACACCGAGCTATACGACAGTGAACAGAGTACCATAATTCACACCGACCCGAAAGAAGTACCAGAGATAACACCATGGGGGGTGGAAGCAGAGCTAAGAGATTTGAAGAATGGGATGACATCAGGCAACGACCATGTAAACATTGAAACATTAAAAGGAGGAGAAGATATCATCTCGAAGACACTGGCTAAGCTACATACTAAATGCTTATCAGAAAGACGAATACCCACCGCTTGGAAGAACGCAAAGGTGGTGTTTATCTTCAAGAAGGGAAATAAGAAAGACTTAAAGAACTACACACCGATATGTCTGTTATCAAACATCTACAAATTACTCACAAAGATACTAACGAATAGGCTAGAGAAGACACTCGACGAAAACCTCCCTTCAAGAACAGGGTATAGAGGATGTGCACATCGATTTCCTGAAAGACATTGACACTAACATTTCGGTGACAGTCCACCTACACAAAAAGAGCACCAAGATCAACATCAAGAGAGGAGTACGACAGGGTGACACCATATCGCCCAAGCTGTTTACGGCAACACTCGAAAGCATATTCCGAAGACTGACCTGGGAAACCAGAGGCTTGAGGATAGACGGAGAATATCTCAGCCATCTTCGCTTCGCCGACGAAATAGTCATATGCGCTACTACACCGCAAGATACAAAAATGCTGCAGGAGCTAGCTAATGAAAGTGAAAAACAAGGTCTAAGGATGAACATCTCGAAGACAAAAGTGATGCTAGGAAATGACACACCAATATATATCAACACGATGCAGATAGAGAACGTTGAAAGCTACGTCTATCTGGGACAGCGATACAGCATCAGAGACAAAAACCAAGACAAGGAGATTCAAAGAATGATCACCGCTGGCTGGACAACTTTCGCCAAAAACCGGGACATCTTCAATCGTACTCCCAGCGATGTCATACGACGCGGAAACATGGGCACTCACCTCCCAGGCAAAGAACAAGCTAGCAGCCGCACAAACAAAGATGGAAAGTATGTTAAACATCACATAACACAGAAAAACAAACATCTGGGTAAGACAGAAGACAAAGGTCATAGACGTGATGGAACAAATCTGAAGACAGAAGTGCACCTGGGCAGGACATGTTAGCAGACTACGAGATAACCGATGGACATCGCGTATCACAGACCTTACGAAG
This sequence comes from Escarpia spicata, assembly GCA_963995525.1. Classification (NCBI taxonomy): domain Eukaryota; kingdom Metazoa; phylum Annelida; class Polychaeta; order Sabellida; family Siboglinidae; genus Escarpia; species Escarpia spicata. Next base: position 53,285,702 of record OZ023212.1, read on the forward strand.
GGAAACGATCTACAGGAAGACCAGCGATAAGATGCAGAGAAGATCTAGACGAGTTCTGGAAGGGCACCATCTGGCAGAGGTTAGCGCAAGACAGGCAGATTTGGAAACGACATGCCAAGGCCTTCGCCCAACCACGGGTCACTACGGCTGCACAATTGATGATGATGATGATGTTAAAATGAAATATAATTAATATACTCCTAATTATAGCCAACCATTTTCTTCCTTTTCTGCCAGGCTCTCGATATACCAAAATATAATGAACTCATTAATGCGTTTCATAGTTTTAGCTATCTAAATATGTAGGCACGTGTCTGAATATTATGCAAATCGGCAAATAGTTATAAACGTTTGTTTGGCTATAAACGCCAGTACCTGTTCAACGGCTGTTTCTGCGGTAAGTCCGTGACACGGTGTGTTACTTTCTAGAAGAAATGCTATCGGTGAATTTCTTCTCGCAATCTCGCTTACAGTTCTCAAGTCGACGCTTGCAATGGGATTTCCGTGCGTATGGACTGCGACACCCCTTCTGACACCTTTGAAATCTGGTGAAGCATAACGCAAGACATTGTCTGAACTCGACGGCAGCCTTAGATGCGTCAACTTGATAACTGGAAAGACAATTGTTTTTTAAGAAATCAGACTGTTTAGCCAGCGATTAAACATTAAATATAGCATCCATCACACGCACACAAGCCATTTACACTAACAGTTCGGTGACAGTCCACCTACACAAAACGAGCAACAAGATCAACATCAAGAGAGGAGTACGACAAGGTGACACTATATCGCCCAATCTGTTCACGGCAACACTCGAAAGCATATTCCGAAGACTGACCTGGGAAACCAGAGGCTTGAGGATAGACGGTTAACTGGTACTCTTGACATTTCTCAATAATGCGCTTGAGTGTGAATATCTGCTCAGCACAAGAGCGTTTGGGCCTAAAGCCTGCTTGTTCCTCACGCAGTTCGCCATCTACCACATCTCGCATTCGGTTCAGTATCATCTGGAAGTACACTTTCCCTGGTATTGATAGCAATGCCACACCTCTCCAGTTATCACATCCAATCAGGTTTCCTTTCTTTGGGATACAGAAAACAAAACCATCTTTCCATTCTTCAGGACCGATGCCCGAGTCCCAGATCGGGTTGCATAGTCCGGATATCCATTGTCCAATTGTTTCACCACACGCTTTTATCATCTCAGTTGTGATTCCGTCCATGCCATGTGACTTGTTTGTTTTGAGAGTCGCAATGGCCTTCCTCACTTCATCCTCCGAGAACTTTTATGTGTTTATTGGGAGCGCGGTCTGAGGGTTGCCAGTCTGTGCTGGTGTGTCAGGTGCAGGTCTATTGAGTATCTCTCTAATGTGTTCTGCCCATCTCTCTAGTTTGTCCTCTCCTTTCGATTGTAGAGATCCATCTTTGGCTTTGAGTGGTCCAGACGTTTCTGCGGTGAGTACATGCTGGGGATCCTAGTACGGTCCAATATGTCGCTGTAAGGGACATGATCCTGCCAGGTGGTACTGAAGATGCGCTTGAGGCACCACAAGTGGAATATTAAATTTCATTTAATATTTATCGAATGTTGGTTGAAATATATTATAGAGCAAACAAATCAAAACAAGTAATTAGTTAAAATCAATGCATGCGCGCAATTCACGAAGGTGGTAATTGTATGTAACGGCATAATAAAACAACCAAAAAACGTTTGGAAAGGACTAAATATGAAGTTGTAAACTTACAAAAAATAATGTTCGTGGGCATATAATCCGTTCGTGCTTTGGGCCGGTTGAAATGTACGACCCAAGAATCTGTAACACTGCTAGTAAAATATAGTATGTAACCCTGGCGGAATTGTTTCGTGCAAGCGGTTACATAGGCTATTATTATGTCAGTCGCCAGACGTGGGTAGGCCCGCGTAGCTGGAACCACACCCAGTCGCAGTTTGCTAGGAATCATGGACGTGTCCACAAAGATATACGTACAGTTCTCTCGGCTCCATAATACGAGTATCAATATACAGGGCTTGGTGAGTTATTTTGTTCATGTTTATATGTTATATATATAATAGTGATATTAATAGAATAATGCGTAACTTAAATTGTTTATTGTTTCCCCATTACCCGTCACGGGCATGCCATCTATAGTATAACGAGTGTAGCAGTGTTGTGTCATATAATGTTAAATTGTGTTTACAGACGACTTACACATCTAGCAAGCATTTCAACTAAGTATTGCGATGAATAGGTATGTCGTGTGCATACGTTTGACTTTAGAAAATATGATAGTTACTAGTTAAAAGAAGTACTTAGCTAAAACACATTTATCTGACTCTTTGTCTGTACAAATTCAGACAAGTATATATAGGGTGACTGATTATTACATGCTGTTTAACACGTCTAATATTAAAACAGCCGATGCAACTTAGTAATGTAGCGTTGGTTGCTTAACTACAGTGTTGCGATGTTGTAGTCGCAACTAGCACGCTGTCTCTCTGTCTCCCTGCCCCTATGTGTCTCTGTATGTCTGTTTTCTCCCCGTCTCCCCTTCTAGAAACTCTCCCTCTCTCCCCTAATCTCTCACTCTCTCCTCCATCCTCTGTGTTTGTATGTTAGAATGTCAGTCTATAAGTCTGTTAGACAGTACGTCAGTCCGCCTGGCTGTCTGCTTGCCTGCCTGTCTGCCTGCCTGGCAGCCTGCCGGCTTGTTTCATTCTCTGCCTGTATATTTCTCTGACTGTCTGCCTCTATGCCTGTGTGTCTGTGTGTCTGTGTGTCTGTGTGTCTGTGTGTCTGTGTGTCTGTGTGTCTGTGTGTCTGTGTGTCTGTGTGTCTGTGTGTCTGTGTGTCTGTGTGTCTGTGTGTCTGTGTGTCTGTGTGTCTGTGTGTCTGTGTGTATGTGTGTCTGTGTGTCTGTGTGTCTTTGTGTATGTGTGTCTGTGTGTCTGTGTGTATGTGTGTCTGTGTGTCTGTGTGTCTGTGTGTCTGTGTGTCTGTGTGTCAGTGTGTCTGTGTGTCTGTGTGTCTGTGTGTCTGTGTGTCTGTGTGTATGTGTGTCTTTGTGTATGTGTGTCTGTGTGTCTGTGTGTCTGTGTGTCTGTGTGTCTGTGTGTCTGTGTGCCTGCCTGCCTGCCTGCCTGAAGGCCGGCCTGCCTGCCAGCCTGCCTGCCTGCCTGCCTGCCTGCCTGCCTGCCTGCCTGCCTGCCTGCCTGCCTGCCTGCCTGCCTGCCTGCCTGCCTGCCTGCCTGCCTGCCTGCCTGCCTGTATGTCTCTTCTCCCTCCTCTCCCTGCGTTACTATTCGATGCTATTGTTATTGCAGAAACACCTGCAGATTTACAGGCTGCATTAAATGCTGCATGTGATTATTGCCAAACATTGCACATATCTGTTAATATTAGTAAATGTTCTCTCGGGGAAAGATCACATTAGACCCAGACTTCTTGTTTGGACAAAACAAATTAGAAATAACTGATAGCTGCATCTATTTGGGAACCAGTCTAAACTATAATGGACTGTTTAACAAAGCCTTAGCAAAACACGTTTACGGAGTTAGGCGTGCAATGTTCAACCTCATAACTAAAGCAAGGAAGCTAGATTTACCGATAGTGTGAACTGTTTGACCAGCATGTAATGCCAATTTTGCTATATGGTAGTGAAATATGGGGTTTTCAAAATGTAGAACAGATTGAGAGATATTACAGAACATTCTTGAAAACTATACTAAAACTTAATAGGAACATTGCATAGTGTATGGCATATGGAGATGTTGGCACATAAAATGTCAAGTCCCTCCAGTCCCCTCCGTTTCTCCCTTTCCGTCTCTCTCCCCACTCTACCCCTTCATCCTTATCTTCCTCGTCGATCTCCCTATTTTCCTTCTCTGTCTGTCCCATTCTCCGTCGCTCGTTCCCTCCTCCATTTATCTCCGTCCCTCTCGCCATCATTGCCCCATCTCTCTCTTTCTCTCTCTCTCTCTCTCTCTCTCTCTCTCTCTCTCTCTCTCTCTCTCTCTCTCTCTCTCTCTCTCTCTCTCTCTCTCTCTCTCTCTCTCTCTCTCTCTCTCTCTCTCTCTCTCTCTCTCTCTCTCTCTCTCTCACTCTCTCTCCCCCCCCCTCTCTCTCTCTCTCCACCCCTCTCTCTCGCATTCATTCGTAATTGAGTTCGGTCATGGATCGTTGCACATTTAACACGAATGTCGAGGCTATTCCTATATGCATGCATGCCAATTGTGTTTCGTCCACAATCAATGTTATGGTGTATTACCTCAGAGACAATGCATTGATTCAACGACCTATGAACATTCTAGGCATCACGTGCTAGCCCAACAATGGTTCCTTCCTAACCACATGCCAAGAGGATTTAAGTACAACACCGACTTAACTGGTAGATGGTTGACTTGCATGCGAGGGTCCAGCTCACATTCTATGTATGTAACAAACAATATTCGCTTGACGCTCGATATGGTGCTTCGCTTAACAGGTGATTTCAACAGTGCAACACATTACAAGACATAAAAACAAATGCCGGAAAAGACAGCATGAAGGGATAGCCATTGCAAGATGGCTGCTACAGGAAGGAAGGTAGGAACTTTGGATGTTTAGAACATCAAGTAGTGGTAGTCTGTTCTATGTATTGCCTTTTGGTACAACAAGAAAATTCCTTATTGTTGATAGTCTATTCACGGGGGAAGGCACGCGCGCGCGTGAAAAGAACATGGTTATTGTGTTTAAACTTAACTTTTGTATCGTACCATAATATAGACACATATATTGAGAGACACGTACTTACGCACTGGCATAATGTGTTCATAGAACGTCAGTAGTAAGGGGGGAGATCTGGATCGGTATCCTACGGTGTTTCGGAGGACTTTTTGGTTGATATTAGGGAGGTTTCGAAAGCCGCCCCCCTGAGTGAAGTGAGTAGTCACGTGACCGTATGTATAACGAGAGGCGCCACCTGGCGGGTACATCAGAGAGAACGCCCCCTGACGGGAAGCGTAGAGAGGGTGTGATTATGTATGTATGAATGTACGTGTATGAAAGAACTAACGAAACACAAGAGTATACGAGTGCACACGTATTTTATTGATGAAAGATACAATCGTATAACATGAAACCGTGTTTTATTAAGCGAAGCGTACGAGTATCAAGACTTGTGGGTGAGTGAACACCACGACAGAGGTCGTGAGCTTAGGGGTCAATACGACCACGCCAGTGGCTCGTGGGATGATGATGGTACGACTTACGGGTAAACGAACACCGCGCTAGAGGTCGTGAGCTTACGGATGTATGACGATGATATATGTTCGTTAATGAAACACGGTTATTGCAGTTGTTTAAGCCAATCGAATACGCGGCAATCGTTTGCTACCAGATCAGTGCCGAAACCTTTTACGAAATCCTTCATGACAACTCCACGACATCGAAACATGAGATAAGCAACACAGTATTGTCCACAAACGTTAGACACGGGACTCTGTAGTCTCTTAGAATTATGAGTCCACGTTACACAATGTTTATTCAAGAAGCGACAAAACTCGACGTGCTGCGGCGGCAGGCCGTACGAGCAGAAGTATTCACCGCAACCGTCGGCGTCTACGTAGATCGCTATCCAATGTTCACCGGGTTTACCCGTGTCGTGTGTGTTGCACACGAAGGCGACGGGGTAAGCGTCTATCCGGAGTTCGAGGAGTACGTCTTTGGGTACGATTCCGCGCATGATGACACGGGCGTGCGTATCGCGGGTGAGTAGGCGGACGAGCTGTAGGGTTTCCATCAGTTGTCGTAGATGACGTTACGACTCCTGTCGATCTCCAGCACCTTCTCGAATTCGGCGTAGGCGACGACGTTCACAGTGGTTGTCAGCGCGTCGTGGAAATGAATCTCGATGCGCACGTTGCCCTTATGTACCAGATGGAAGCAGCAGTCGTCGCACGCATCGGGGGTGAGGTCCACGGCGAAGAAGGTGTAGCCGTGTCGGAAGTCGTAACGAGTCAAACCGTTGCCTTCGTCCTGCCACGCCTTACCCGTCGAGGTGAACAGGTTATGGTAGCACCTGGCAAAGAGATCGTTCTCGAAGTCGGGCTGGAAAGGTTTGGCGGGTATCTGTCGTCCGTCGACGTACACGGCGAGGAAGTTGATGTTGTTGTTTTTAGCGTGAAAGGGATTTCTGTCGTAGCGTCCGTTGTAGGCGTCGTTATCGTTGCAGCACAGTACGAGACGTTTCGGAAGAACACCAAGAAAGAGGTTCTCGTGCGTGTGTGAGCGGGCACCTGTGGGAATGGAGTAGACCTTGCATTCGAGGGTCGCAGCGGATACTTGGCGGTGGCCTTTTCGAGGGCTTTGATGTGTGCCATCTGTACGCCTGGGTTCAGGGTGACTTTCCTGACGAACAGTGTAGCGTTGACGATCTGTATCTTGTAGCCGGGGTTACCTCCGCCGGCTATGAGTGCGAACGCATCCTTACTGCGTACCACACGTATCTTGGCCTCGACACCGTTGATGAGGAGTTTATCCTGATGGGAGAGATCGAGGTGGAGACGACCCGTCATGTCGACCACGCGACTCTGGGCGATCATGGCGCGTCTGGCGACGAACCCCGCGTTGGCTGTCGGATCGTCATCGTCAATGACGACGGCGTCCATACGATTAGCCGTGTCCTTGTACCACATCTGACTAGTCAGATGCGTCTCCTTGGCATCGTTGCCGTAACTGAGCAGCGTCTCTATGTAGGCGCGGTACGGGTACGTGTTGGTCGAGGAAGTCACGAGCGTTCCGTTCAGGTAGAGGTCGACCTGACTGAACAGCGAATGGAGCCAGTTATTCACGGGAGCAACGGGATCGGCGGCGTCGAGATCGCTTCCGTCGGCACGCGTCACCTTCGCCTGAATGTGTAGCGTCATGCTAGCGAGATCCTGGTAATCGTCTCCCGAACCAGGTACGACGAATTCAATCGGACCACCCGAGTCGAGCGAGGACATCGGTTGGTAGTGGACCGTGCGACTGTCGACGATGCTGGTCTGAGTCGGAGGCACGGCGAACATATCGAGTTCGCTCTTGAGTCCCTCGCATGATAGTTTATGAACTAACGCCATTGTCGAATATATCCGGTTCACGACGTGCCTTCGGTCTCTGCTTCCTTCGACGTCTCGCGGCTGTACTGACTCGTTTCGCGGCGGGTGTGCGTCTTATACGCTTATGCACACCAGGGGTCAAGAGGTCGCTTATCATTTCTCTACCTGCAGCGGTGGCGCGACGTTTGGCGGCCGTTCTGATGTTCTGTCCCGCCAGGACGTCGTCGGCTATACGTGCGCCGGTCGACAGAGCTCTCTTTCCCAACGCCACGGCGCCTCTCTTGACGAGTGGCATGACGCTACGCAGTAGACCTCCGAATAGACTTCCCAGTCCGTTTCCTTGTTGGTATCGGGCACCCGCGAAATAAGGAAGCGCACCACCCGCTTGACGAGCGTAGTAATCGTTGTAATTCATCTCTCTAGAACAGTGCCGTCCGTTGCCGTTGGAAATGAAGTGTCACTGTCACCTTGCCGACTTCGAATGGCACGCGTTGTCCCGTGTCGTCTCTTATATCTATCTCGATCGTACCAAACTCTTTGCAGAGCACGGGCACGTAGTGAGTCTTGTCGAAGGTCTTCGACACGACGTCACCATGGCGACCGCTCACCGAAACGATGTGCAGCAGCGGTACGAGACTGTCACCAACAACTCGCGGTTCCACGACGTCCGTGTAGATGTAGAGCGATTCCCGTTCCATGGTGACCACGGTGTCACCTTCCACGATACGTACCTTGAACTCGGGTGCCGCGGGGTCCTTCGGGAGAGCCGCCAGCGTAGCGGTACGAAAGCCGAGAACGGTGGTCAGCATAGCGGCGCGGAAGACGGTATTCGGTGCCATGTGCACCGATACCTTACGTGTGATGATGCTGTAGCTCAGTTTCACTCGTCCCTCTCCCACCACGCGACGTAGAGCAGCGTTAATGACGAGTATCAGTGACCACGGATCTTTATAGTGTCCGGTTCCGATTCGGATAATCTCCGTGTGCAGGGACCGTGGGTCTCGATATTCGTCTACCGGTAGTGACACGGCGAACCCCGCTTCGTCGCCTGCGATGTTGTACCAACTGTGTGGGTACTGTACCTCCACCAGTCCGCACTCCCATTGTCCTCGTAGTAGGATACGTTTCGGTAGCGTCGTGACGTAGTGGGTCAACGTGTTGTCGGGGTGCGTGTCCATGGAAGCATTGCTGGGCAACGTGAGATAGAAATCACTCGTCGCCATGTTGTTTCAACGTCGGACTGGGTAGCAGGTAACCCAACGAACTACTCAACAGGGCCATCCAAAGAGTCGGATTGACGTGGTGGCCGAACGTCAGGTTGTAGATGCTGACCAAGATAACCGTGTACAAGACGACGACTTGACAGAGAAAGACTATCTCCTCTTTGGGACACGCGGTGCCAAATATATGCCACGGAGTCCTCTCTTTCTTTATTGGTGGAGTGGCGTCGACGTCGTCTTCTTCTTCTTCTTCGTCACTAACGGTAATCCGTGATGTCGTCTCGTCTGCCATGCGTGGACGACTGATATCGCGACGGGCGCGTGACTAGGCTTTATAGCCGACGAGGGCCTTGGCATCGATCCAGCTGTTGAATTTCGAAGGGTATCCGAACCATTTCACCAACACCTCCCGTCGCCTGCCTACCTTGCGGCGCTGTACTATCGATTCCACGCTGTACAGTTTATCGGCCGGAACCGTCACCTTCTGCAACTCCGGTTCGTAGAAGGTACCGTCCAGTATCTCTCCGAGATCGTCCGTTAGACGATAGACGGGCGGATCGGACGGATGCACCTCGCGTATCGTGAATAGTTCCTCTGTCCAATTCACCGTGTAGCCTTTGGCGAATCGTCTCTTGACCTTGCTGATACGCACGCGATCCCCCACGTGGTACTTGGGTACGCCTTTGCCGTGATGACCACCGTACAGGCGCTGCCACACCTCTTCCTGATTAGTCGCATCCACCTGCGACGGTGGCATCCCGATACTGCGATGGGGCGTGTCGTTGTACGTGCGCACCAGATCCGGAAGGATATCGATGTATCGCCACGATTCTTTGTGTGTCAGGTATCGCCACAGCCGCGTCATTAGCGTGCGATTGAAGCGTTCCACGATGCTCGCCTTGATCTCCTCATTGCAGGTGGAGAAGTGTTGGATGCCGTACCTGTCCAATACGCCCCGAACGCTACGGTTATAGAATTCCAGACCTCTATCGGTCTGCAAAAACAACGGCTGTACGTCGGTGAAGAGTCCGTTCAGCGCCTTCGACACAGACGTCGCCGACTTGTTCTTCAGCGGAACGCATCGGGCGACTTTCGAGAAGACGTCGATCACCGTGAGGAGGAACGTCGTACTGTCGTTTTCTTTTTTCAGACTGGTCACGTCGACGAGATCGGCTTGCCACTGTTGATCCCGTCCTCCGACGACCGTGCGTCGTCGCTTGAAACGAACTCTGACCGGTTTGTGTAGGGTATATGCGTTCTGTTCCGATAGCCATTGTTCGACCATCTTTCTCGGTACGCGTGGCACGTCTCGTCGCAAAGACGCGATTCCTCCGTAACTTCCCACCTTGGCGGGATCGAAATAGACGTCCTCCAGCTGTTTGCGTCGTCGCACCATGATCGTATGATATAATCGCCGATAATACCGCACACGATGGGAAGTACGGCGTACGCGACACCGGTATACAGACGACGTAGACTATCCTGTGAATCGCACATTATGTCGGCGAATCGAGACGGTGCGCCTCTTTTATCGGAGATCCTCCCATCCCTTACTAGTCGAGGCCGGTGGCGTAGGTAGAGTGGACGGGCTCATTCGTCTTCGCGTGAGGGGTGTCCACTGCAGCGATCGATGCGCTCTACCGACCGACCGTGTGGCCGCTGCCGCTACGGCACTCCTCCTTTGTTCCTGTTGAATGGCCAGTCTCCTGACCTCGTTACCCACCAACTCCATGGGTAGATTCATGGTGCCGAGTTGACGCGTAAACACCTGCCACCCCGTTGGACTGGCAACGGTCTTGCGTTGACGCAACAGATCGTTCACGAGGTCCACCACGTTACTGCCGGGTGCCGCTACGCCTTTGTGCATGAGCTCTCCGCGTGCATTCCACACGACGTCTCGTTTCAGACGTTCCATCAGTAGTCTAGCTTTGGTCCGCAGTGCCTTGGGAACGCTGTCGACGACGTCCGCTTCCATACCTGCCGCCACCGCCGCTTCCATACCTGTCGCCCCCGCCTCTGGCGGGGTCGGGTCCGCCGCCGCCGCCGCCGCCGCCGCCGCCGCCGCCGCCGCCGCCGCCGCCGCCGCCGCCGCCGCCGCCGCCGCCGCCGCCGCCGCCGCCGCTGTGACCATCGTGTCCTTGTTGACCGTCATCACGCGCACTGGTTCGCGCACGCGTCGATCGGCCAACGCGTTGTGACGTTGCAACACTTGATTATACATGACGACCTTGTCACCGTCGGCGAGATCTTGTCTGTCGAGTATGACTTTCATCTCGTCGTCGAGCACCTGTACTTTGCGTCCTAGGGTATCCGTCGGTGCCGGTGCGCGTAGACTATCCAACAGTCGTGGATCTACCAAAGCCATCTTCCGTGTGTGTTCCATTGTCGTCTACTTGAGTAGCACCTGTTTTAGTAAGGGTAGAAAGACCGCACCGGCCAAAGGTGCCAGCAGCGCCGACAGGAAACCACCGGTCTGTCCCTCGCCGCCCTGGTTGTTACCGCGTAGCAAGATGCGACGTCTCCTCGCTGCCGGCGCGTCTTTCTTTGACAAAGCGCGCAGGTTTGTTTTGTACACACTCAGAGCGCGTCTCTGCGCGTCGGTCAAGGGCACGTTCTTCTTCAATATGTTGTAGGCACACTCGGCTAGTGCACACATCAGATCGGCGTCGGCGTTTCTGATGATAGCCCGTCTCAATTTCGTGCTCTTGTACCTGTTCAGCGTCTGTATGCAGAGGAGGTGTTTCTTCACGAGTTCGGACATGCTGTTGTCTTCACGATCATACTGCGAATGAAGGGACGAGGCGTGCGCGCGGACGTCTTATACTTTGGGTTGGTACACGTACTGGACACCGTCGTCCGGAAGGACGCCCGTGCGCAGACGCATGTCGTCGGGCGTGTCCTGTTTCAGATCGACGAGGAGATAACCGTACGGAGGTGCCGTGGCGTCTCGGAACGCTTCCTGTACAAACTTCAGGCGTCCCGGATACATCTGTCGCGCCAAGTGTCCGATCTGTGACGCGTCGCGAGGATTCTTGAAGACTACGATGTAGTACGCGTTCAGACTGATCGTGCGACTCTCCTTGTTCTTCGGAAACAGGTTCTGCACGAGATACAGTACGGACTTTTTCTGGTGATGACTCTTTTTCGTGAACAAGGTCGTGACCCGTTCGTCCGTTTCCGCCATCAGATCGTCGATGACCACGAGGTTACGCGTCGACGCATCGAACGCACCGCTCGGCAAGCCTTCCTCGAAGCGTACCAGGTCGTTGTCGACGTAGGCACTCTGCCATACACCGTAACACCACGTGATCTTCTCTGGAGGCGGATCGATAATCGTCGCGGCGTGACGTAGCAGACGCACCACGAACGTGCTCTTACCGCATCCCGTCGGACCCGCGACGATACAGGTGAAGGGGTGTTTCCATCGCGTATCCATCTAGTAGTCGCCGTTCGACAAGTTGTCCGCTGTGCTGTTATATACTACGACACCTCCGTCACACCAACGAAGGAAGGGATCGCGGAACAAGACGTACAAGACGTACAGACCGAGTATTCCCACTAGTGCTACAGCTACGACCGTTCCCGTCCGTGACATGCTGCGCTATGACTATCGATTGCGTGGTATCTGACTAAATAGTGTTATTTTTTTCGTGTGTCTCCCACCTACTAACCGCGTGACAGCTAGAGGCGCCTATAACCCCCACTGACGTAGGGGCGCATTTCCTCATCGTGTCAGCAGTGGTTCGGTGTTACACGTCCACCGGACCCGTGGTGATTCCGTCCTCGTTGACCACGCGCTTGGCATAGAAATAGGTCAACGCCGCGCGTTCCTGGGTGTACGTCAGCACGGACGAGTGATTGACCCGGAACCCACGGTTCACTCCGCTTCCACTACGACGACTGGTCAGCACGTCCAGGAACGCCTGCTTGTCGATGGCGTTGAGTCGTTTGTTCAGTCCTTTGGTGGTGTATTTATCGACCGTACCCGAACAATAGTAGGTCTTGCTGCACAGTCCCAGGAAACAGTCGCCGGACCATTCGACCTTGAAGAGTCCAGGTGTTCTCTTGTCGTACGCCTTGCGTGCCTTGCAACACGTCTCGGTGCCGTTCCACGGACGTCCGGCTAGTCGACAGCGTATGTAGTCGTTTCGATGATCGTCGCAACATTCGGACGGTAGCCATTCGGAGCGGTGACGATAGTAGTGGTCACGTAGTGCCGGGGTCACGAGGTCGTCGACGGACTCTCCGGCCAGAGCCAAATAGGCGCTATCCGTATCGGTTTCGCAGTACTCGAACAGCGGACGATCCACGTACCTGACGATAAAGTCGTAGTAGAACTCCAACATGCGCAGTTTGGCCCACTGCAACACGAAGAATCCCACGTGCGTAGGCAGAGCGTAATTGACGGTACGCTTGTGCATTTCGATCTCGTACGCATCGGTGGCGGCGACGTCGAGTTGACGGAAGCGACGATTGTTGATCGCGGACGATGCGCTCTTCTCCGTGCAGTAGGTGACTTCGCGGTGCTTATCGACGTTGGTGATAAATTTCCCATAGGAAGAATTGCCCATAAGTTTGTTGGTATCCGCGATCATGGCCTTGTCGGGATGGGCGTCTCCTTCGCGACGTGAAGTGGACACCGCCTCGCCGAATCGTCGGAAGCAGGCGACCGGTGTGTACTCGATGACCTGGTAGACGTGCGTCACCTCGAGTCCGTGCGCGAGGTACCATCGCAAGAGAGGTGTGGCGAGCAAGATCTTTTCCCCACGATAACTCCCGACGAGCATGCGACGCGGGGTCGCCATGATGTCGTGTTCTTCGGCGTAGCGACGCATGAACGGTCCGAGGTCGTCGCGGGTCAGGTGAATGTTCTTGAAGATGGGCTGCATCTCGGCAAAGTGCGCGCGCAGTACCTCCGGTACACGTATGTCGCACTGAATCATACCGAACACGCTACCGTTGCGCACCCCTGTCAGGATCTGTTGTGTCGTCATTTTCCAGCGCACGTGTCGACGACGTTGCCGAACGTCCAGAAACTGTTTCACGCACGGATCGCGTCTCTCGACCTTCCACTCGCATTCCCACATCTCGACGACACTCACAAAGTGTCGAAGATAGGCCGTGTTCTTTTGCGTTTCGGCGAGCAGTTGCGTCATGGGTTTCCCGTTGACCTCGTTGACCTCACGACCGGTACACGGACAACCGTGATAGTAGCACCCGTGAAATTGATAGGCCGTCTTCGTTTCACTGCACCAACCGTCCACCGATAGTTTACCGATGCGCTTCTCTCGACCGTTGGTCTGGTGTCGTATGGTGAGTCCCGTGCTTTCGGACTCCCACGTCAGCCATTCGGCAGCCATCTGACCTGTGGGCTGGGCCGCTTCGGGTCGGAACTCCTTCTCTTCCCGTCGTCGCGTGTACCATCCCGTTGGCATCTCTTGCGATATCGACCAAAGATACAATGCATTCGCATCATAGCCAACGATGGACTGACACGTTCGAGCCGCATCACCGTAGTCGTTACGACGTATCTTCGTGACCCCCTTCTCGTGGTGTCTGGTGAAGATGAGTGACGGTCCTCCGACGATGTTCTCTCTGACGAGCTGGTGGACGTCCTTGTTCTTCTCGTTGAAGAGCGTAAAGAACGTCCTCTTCGGCACGTAGGTGAACAGATAGGACAAGGTCAAACCAGGTATACTGATCCCTTGTTTGAACATGTCAATACCGCGGTGTTGGTAGAAGTCGAACTGTTTGTCGATGGCTTCCAAGAACGGCACGACGTCCCTGCTGTTATACCAGACGAGAAAGTCTCGCAGAGTCTCCATGTCGTTGTCTCGCCACACCTTCCGACATCGCGTGTAGTCGTCGTCGGATATACCTTCGTTCTTCAGTCGACTGAAGAAGGCCTCTTTGGGAGGTAGAGCGGTGTCGTCGAGTCTCTCCAAGCTGTCCATGTATTCGTACGGGAAGTGACCTTTCGTGACCTCGCAACCGTACGCTTTCAGGTACTTGTCGTACGATAATCCAGGGGCGATATAATGAGTCATATCGAGGAATTTGAGGTCGTCCGTCGATAGACACATAAACGTGTTGCCGCGTTTGATCACGTGAAACGTCCCTGCATCCTTCCTCTCTTCTTCTTCCTCCTCTTCCCCGTCCTCTGTTGGTGTCTTTTCGGACAGGAAGTAGGGTACCAGGAACTGTTTGACGACGTTCAGATCGTACCTGCTCGAGTTGAAGCCGATGACGGGCAACTGATGAAGCCAACCGTACAATTGACCCATGAGAGTTTTGTAGGGATTGGTCGGTTTTCGTCGTGACTCGTTGTCGTCTCCTTCTGCAGCGGATGCCTCCTGCTCGTCCCACGTCGTGATAGCCTCCCCGATTTCGCGTAGTGTACCCTCGTAACTGTCTACGATGGCGTCGTAGGCTGCTTCACTCATCGTCTGAAGGATACCCATCATGTCGGCTACCAACTTGTTGCTGTCACCATCCGTGATCAGACATTGTACCTGTTCGAATCCGGGTACGTTACTCGCCAGGGACACGCTCAACGGTACGTGACGAGCCACCCAGTGGACTTTAGCGCTGTCCGACGTAAGCTGTGACGTATCGAACCAGGACTCGAAGTCGAAGGTGGCGCGATACGGATAGTAGCGAAAACACTCGGTAACGTGAATGTTTTCGTCGTCCAAGCACTGGAAGACTGTCGGCGACGGATGGTAGACACCACCGGGATAGATCTTTTGCACGCCTCCCGTACACCCGCGCTCGTGTCGTTCTAGTTTGTACGCGTAGTGCCATAACGAGTCGCCACACTTCCTACATCGATAAGAGTGACAGTACATGTTCACGTCTTGTATGTAGGAACAGTGTGTCTCGTGAAGATTGACGTACATCGTTTCGGGATAGTGACACAAGGACCGGCGTACGAGTTCGGCAGTCGCCTTTCCACCTTCTTCTTCCGGTTCGACGAGCTTGTAGACGCACACG
This sequence comes from Escarpia spicata, assembly GCA_963995525.1. NCBI lineage: Eukaryota > Metazoa > Annelida > Polychaeta > Sabellida > Siboglinidae > Escarpia > Escarpia spicata. Next base: position 53,300,990 of record OZ023212.1, read on the forward strand.
TTGGTCTCAAAGGTGGTCTGGACTCGATAGAGATCGTCCATTGTCACTCCGTCAAAGTCTTTCATTGCCACTCCATCACGGTTGTACTTCGCGTAGAGTAGCTTCACGGCGGGTTCCAGGTGGTGTCGGTCGCATCCACGATGCAGAGCCAGATACCGGAAGAGACACATATTGTCGGTGTACTTTGTATTGTTGTCGGGGTCTCTTTCCAATCCGATGACGGCTTTGTTTCGTTTGATGTAGCTCGGTAGTGTGATATCCACACATCCTATCGGGTGATCTACGATGTGATTGACGAAGAAGGTGACATTCGTGACCACCTCGCACACCTATTGACTGTCCGGACGCTGATTGATGACCCACTGCAGCACGTCTGTTTCTCGGATACGTTCCAGAAACGCATCAAAGTCTGCAGTGTTTGTGATCAGACACGGTTCGTCGAGGTAACGTCCGCAGCAGTTACAAGACGAATGAAAATACCTGTACCTGTTCGTGGTCTTGTTCCTTAGAACAAAACCATAACTAAGATTAATCTTAAAGGCGTGCGTCTGTTCGCGGAACATGATCTTCAGTGACGGTTCTAGGGCGCTCGTGTCCAGTGTCGATACTCTGTAATTGTACCTGGATTGCACGGGTCCTCTAGCCACGTGGGTTCGGATGGTCATCCAGTGATCTCGGACGACGTCTCGTAGTTCCCTCGATAGAGTATCGACGAAAGGGAGTCGGGGCGGTGGATGTATCGGGTCGTCATCGTCACCGGCGGTACTCACACGTGGTCGCTCTGTGCGTCTCGCTCGTTTGCGTAGGGGTGGGTCGCTCGCTTCCGTATGTCGGCTGCATACCGACTTGATATGACGTAGCAGGGCGTCACGTCTCGTGAACTCACGTGCACATCTCTCGCAGCGGTGTAGTGTTTTTTGTGAGGTGTCACAACCCTTCCTGTTGTGACGTAGCAGGTTGTCACGTCTCGTGAAGTCTCTTCCACATCTCGAACAGGGGTGCCTAGTACTTTTTGGTGGTTCGCCAGATGGCACCACACGTGGCGGTGGTTTACTGTAAGCATGATCGTCGTCGTGTGTTGATGTATGCGTTTGGTCTATGTGGTGTTGTATGTCGGCGTGTGTATCGAGCACGAGACCGCAGTGACGACACGTGTGCTGCTTCATCGTCTACCTACAACTGAAGGATAGGAGATCCTTGTACGCGTCTATATATCCTAGTGTGACGTCATAGGAGCTTGTATGAGTGTGCGTGTATATAGACGGAGGGGATGTGTATGTATTCATCGATCGTAACGAGCTATGTCAAGAACAACAGACACCGGATTCCTGGATTACATACATACATCTTTATTCATTGAATTATACAGTAAAAGCGAGTATAAGAAAGCTAAGCTAAGCTAAGCGCCTACAGTGACAGACAAGCGGCGCCTATAACCCCAGCTATAGCGTAGGGGCGCATTTCCTCTTGTCGTCACTGCAGACGCTTCTGGAGTGAGTCCGTAATGTATGCGACGTGTTCAGCGGACTCGATGTTCCGCGCAAGTTCTTTGCAAATCGTATGCACGGCCGTATCGAGGCTACATCTTTTGGTGACGAACAGGACCGCAGCTAAACTCTGGATATTTATTTCCAGGTCCTGTACGCCACCGAACAGAACCGGGTATGTCCACGGCATCGACGTGTCCGTTTTCGACCACACGATATGGCCATCGGCGGCCATATCGAGGGTCGAGCAATCCGTCTGGAGTGCCTCGTATTCGGATGTATCGTCATCACAAGTCATATCCAATGACTCGTCGGATGGTGGTGGTGTTGCACACTCACACGTCATTTTCAGAGCCGTCACGTGACGCTGGGCGTGTAGGTGCGTAAGGAGACCCTGTCGCAGTGGGGTGTGGTGACGGCGTCTTTTTCTAGGTGCCCACTCTAGCGGCTTCTCATCATATGATCTTTGAATGAGATCTAGTCCGCTAGAGGGAGCATCGCTGACCTGACAACACAATAACAACAACATTAGCAGGGTGTTTCCTCGTCCAACAGAGGTATACCGCGCACACGCAGGATGGCTTGCACACGTGTTATGATGTCACGTGCCCGCTTCGGTGTGTCCACCATAAACCTGTAATGGTGTACTGCACATCTCACGCTGTCTTGGATCAGATGGCTACGTACCAGGTAGATGACATTTGTCTCACTTTCGAAAGTGCGCCACAATTCGTTGCTCACGAACCGAACGATAGCATCGCATGCTACCAGGATCAGCTCGGAGCACCAGACCTGCCTTCCCGTCGTGTCGTCTTGTAGGTACCAGGGCTGTGGCGCCTTCGGTGCTTCGTCTTCCGTCTCATCCGACACGGTTATACCACGACTACGGAGACTCGTTTTCACTCGTGACACGACATCACGAGCAAACCACGGTGCGCGCGATTCGCACACCAGATCGGATACTGCCATATCAAAAGCATGAAATATACGCGAACGATCCACTTTATACACGTCTTCGTGAACGTTCGCATAGCGAAGGTACAGTCCTTCGGCTACCTGACGAATGCATGCAGTGGTTATAGTGGCTATAAATAAGTCGTCATCTATCATGTACTCCGTTCGTTTCTGAATTGCATTCACTCTCTCTACTGCCTCCTGTAATTCACTAGGTCTCCGACTCTCGTCGTAGTCAAACCAATCAGTATCAAAATCACCATCGTTAGCAACATCATCATTATCCTGATCACTAGACCATGAACACGACCCCACGTGAATGACACTTGCCTCGTCATTGAATGACAGTCGACGTTTCACGCCACGCACGGGGGTTGACAGAACTGCCTCGGATGACCGAGGAGGTGTCTACAACATACGATAGAGGAAATTACATCATATTATCAAATAGGTAGACAAACAGAGACAACCTCTAGGAACAGGGTATCTCTCTCTATATATATATATATATTCCGTCTGGGGGCGTCACCTACTCTTTCGTTACTGTCAGGTGGCGCCTCTTACAGGAGTTAGGAACAACCTCTCTCTATACTCCGTCAGACGGCGCCACCTAACAGTGAGTCACTGTCAGTTGGCGCCTCTTACGACAGTTAGGAACAGGACCTCTCTATACTCCGTCAGAAGGCACCACCTGAATCGCTGTCAGTTGGCGGTTCTTACGAGTGGATTATTTCCAGTGCTATCACGGTATAATTTTGATACCCTGCCTTTCTTGTCTTTCTAATTGTCACCCTAGCCTGTTTGCCACGTAGGACATTCAGTGATTGGTAGCGTTCGTCGCCGGATTTAAGCGACATATAGTCGCTTGCTGTCATTCCTCCCACGACCTCCTGTACTAGCTGGTCAAATCCTGTTGCCCACACTTCATTACCCTTGTGATCAGCGAAAAGCAGCCCCGTAGCATACTTGTAAACGGCAGTTCCCTTCTGACGCCCGTGCACCGAACATATACTAACGTTATGGTGCCCTCCTTTCGTCGTTTCAAGAAGAACTTTCCGATTACATACTTTACATGCCGGGTAACATACGTATTCGGGGGACAGAGCACATGTTACTAGTGTCAGTGGACGAGCAAATGCGTACGTTCCGTCACTTACTTGTTCGAGTTCCGACAGGAGCATTTCCTCGTTGTGAATGTTGGATGTCGCCATCTTGTCGTGTAGGTATCGATGAAGAGCTTCGAACGGTAGCGAGACTGAGAGAGAGTGTTTGTCCTGTTAGATTTACCGTGGGTTTATATACAATTCAATCCCTCCAGGGATCGAGCGCGTGACACCCCTAGATGACGGTATCGCGCCCCTGGGTGGTCACATCTTATCGTGCGCGTGACCTTATCTCTCCCTCTCCCGTACTTTGTCACCGCGTGGCTGCCTGTCTGTTTTTAATGGGCGCCTTATGTAAGCCGTATAGAGCGCTGTCTAACGAAGTCTCTCACCTGCATAAGTATCACACCGAGTATATTCTCACCTGGTTTGTTACGGTTTGAGCTCTTACCCCAATACCCCTCTGCACTGGGTACATTCTCCATAAGTCGTGCGTCACCTGTAGCCAACAAGCGTTGGCGTAGTTTAGAGGTACGAAACTTGACGGCTACTATAGCGTACATCACGCCTCGACGTTGTGACAGCCATGAAACGACTCGATCGGGTATCCAACGAATGCTTTTACTCCAGTATTTCGCCTGTATTCCAGTGCGCGCGGTCTGAATCTTTCTCGCTGTGTTCTCGTCGTGAAAATGTCTAGCTTTTTTAAACTGATATGCTGCTTCTGTGCAAGTAAAGTCTTCGCCCCATATATGTATCTCGCACGGATAGAAATTCGATAGGAAGTGACCAGCACCCCTGAATTGTATATCCAAGCTCTTGACCGCCATATGTTTCATCGCTGAGCACTCACAGAGTTCTTTTCTTCCGACTGTATTGTTAGCGTTCTGATAAGGCGCATTCCATTGTCGTCTAATTGGCAGCACGCGCTTATCACCAGCTGGTCCCTCCGTCATATGACTGGTATCGGTTTGTACTTTACCACTTCGACATTTTCTATAACCGCGTTGTTAACCAGGCTTCGTCCAGGTGACGTCCCTAGATGATGTCGTCATACGTCCCTGGGTCTTCGGTGCTTTTCATACCCCGGTATATTTCCACTCCACAGTGTGTCTCACAAGTTGTCTTCATAGTGTGTCTGCATACGTATGCTCTATCTATATATACACCGGCTCGTTTGTTACATTCTTCATCTCATTCACAATTGCTATGTCGTCGATACCATGGACTCAACTCCGTGCTGAATGGCGTCTTCGCGACGATGGTCTCGAAGTTGTGTAAGTACTTTTATTATTATTATTATAAAGATATATATATATATATATATATATATATATATTCTTTGCTTTGTTTCATCCGATAGATATCCTATACATATCATACATAATCACAGTGTTCTTCACATAAACTACCTGTGACGTCTCACCTCTATTATAATATGCTATTACGTTCGTTATGTGTCACTCACGGTTGTCTATGCTTACGTTCGTTATGTATCACGGTTATCTTATTACCTTTCAGGTCTCCCGATGGTTATGATACTGACGATACCTGGAGTAGTGACTCCGATATTGATGATTACACGTGAGTGTTCAACGATTATTTTACTATTTTATTTTCTTCAATGTTTGTCGTTTCGACTAGCTACGCGGTGTTTGGTTACCGATTGCGTCAGCAGACGTCTCCATTACGTATTGTATCATAGTCCGTTGATCTAGCTTGCCCTTTTATCGTGTGTCGGTTCCCTACGCGGTGTCTGGTTACATCGCTGGCTTATTCCACTCGCTTGATCATTTTCAACGTTTTCATATATGTTTCAGAGAAGATATTTTCAAAGTTTTCATATATTTAACGTCTCGTTCATACGATTTGAGAGTTTTAATGTATGTTCCAGAGACGAAGAGCTCCGCGAGTATCACAGTTATACGTTCTGCAACGTCATGGCGGAGCTGCTCCGGACACGGGGACGTTACGATCCCCCCAACCCTTGGGTTGACCCCGACCCTGTTGCCCCTATAGACACGGGGGATATGGAAAATTGGTGTTCGGAGACAGACGATAGCGATGACGGTTTTGAAGATGTAATCGATCGTTGACATCAATAAAACATTCAACTTTCAAACTGTGGTGTTTGTTGGTTATTATATTATATTATATTATATATATATATATATATATATATATATATATAGATATATATATATATATATAATCTCTCTTTCATACACACATACATACACACATACAAGCATACCTACACACATTTTAAAGTTTCATATATATATATATATATATATATTATAACGTTTTCTCTTTGTTCTTTCATTATTACATCAATATATATATATATATATATATATATATATTATAACGTTTTCTCTTTGTTCTTTCGTTATTACATCATTCCGTTTACTTCTTTATCTCTCATTATACACCTTTCATCACCTTTTAAAACTTTTCTCTTTGATCTTTCGTTATGACTCTTTGATCTTTCGTTTCTTTCAATACCTTTCCTCTTTGATCTTTTGTTATTACAATTCCCTCTTCGATCTTTCGTCTCTCATATATACACAATAACCCTTCCATGGCTGCTCATTCCACCGCCAGGGGGCGCTACACACGCTCACACATACGGTCACATGACTACTCACTTCACTCAGGGGGGCGGCTTTCGAAACCTCCCTAATATCAACCAAAAACTCCTCCGAAACACCGTAGGATACCGATCCAGAACTCCCCCCTTACTACTAACGTCTTGCCAATCACACTGCAAATACACACACGCTTGTGCTTGGCTGATTATAGTTATATTATTTGGCAGTGATCAAAGTACTAGAAACAAATGTATCGTCAATTAAGGCACACAAAATAAATGCACTAGTTAAAAATGTTTTTTAATGCAACGCACCACGGCGGAGTAAACGTAACTTCGAACACCATCTCTTTTCGTTATTAATCAACCATTAATACCGCACTGTGTATTGTACTTAAACCGTTGTTTTTATAATACATAGACAATAAATATGATTTGACTTTTGTAAGTTTCCCCACTGTGTGCGGCCATATTGGATTCGCCCTCTATCGTCATCGACCAATACTATCCATGAATTTTCATACATCAGAATCCGTATAATAGATTAGTAATATTATTTATGCCGCATATACATACGTTTACTGCATCATGTAATGTAACATAACATATGACCAAAGTTTTAATACCATTCTAACAAATATATAACTTCACTAGGTGTAGATATGCAAGATTAATTAAAGTTGAAGTTCACACCACATATTTCGCCTGGTTGTGTCTGGCCGGGTATAAAAGCAGGTAAATGTTATATGTTAATTGCAGCTTGACGTGCTCAATATAAAGGGTTATATCACGTGGCATGGATGACCACACCGGTTATGGGAACGCCGGGATGGCTTAGGGACCGATATATTCCTTTCTTGCAGAGTACTACCACAGTGTGGGTCAACTGTGGGAGATCAAGATTGTGACACTACTCTCCAGAGTAGGGTTGTTAGGAGCTCCCGGTGAGATGTCCCGAGCCCCTCATTGGTGCAGTTAGCTCTGTATCATAGGCACTAACGGCTCCAGTGTCTCTCACTTCCCGATTCTCTCTTTTTATCTTGCAAAAATGAACTTCAATCTTGCTGAGCCATTTTCAAGACCTGAGAAATAAAGATAAATAACATCTTAAAGGTTCTTAAGGTCCTCTTCGGCTTGACTATGGATTACTGCATCTCTTAGGTGCCAGCTCTCGCTTTTGACATCTGCTCGGACTGTGTGCATGCGTCTGAGTCTGACACAATCTAAGATAGGAGTGGGACAGTGTATTTAGTTTTCATAGGGTGGTTTTGCCATAACTTATCTATCTTTGTGTCAAAGACTGCATCGGAGAACCGTCAACCACCGACTGTGGGAGAGTGTTTCATACGTCTGTGCGTCGGTATATAAATGAGTTATTTTTTATATTTAATCGGCATCTTTCTCTAATTAGTTTTAGGTGGTGCCCTCTCGTGTGTGCTTCGTTTTCCCTATATGTAACAAAATTGGATGAGACTGCTGGATCATATTTCCTTGTTAGTACATTTCAATCACACCTCCTCTGAGGCGACGGTATGATAGAGTTGGACATTTCAGTCTCTGTAAACGTTCTTTGTATTCAAGGTCTTTGAAACCAGGAATTAATTTGGTTGCTCTGTACTGAACATTTTCAAGAGCTGTAATATGTTTCATTAAGAAAGGACTCCATACCTGATCAGCGTATTCAATATGTGAATGTTTCATCCAAGTGACCGAAAGTACGTCGGATTATCCCCATCATCGAATTTGCTTTATTAATTTGTTTGACATATATGCCTCAAAATTAAGCGATGAATCTAAAGTGATTCAAATATCTTTCACCTTGTCCGTACTTGTAAGTGTTATCTGGTTGCTTCCCAGTGAATAGCCTTTATTCCTTGTGGATGATGATCCAATTCTTATACGGCTACTTTTATCTGGATGGAATTACAAAAGTGATGTATCTGTCCAGCGTTCGGGAGAAATAAGATCTTGTTGCAGTTTTGTGCAGCCCTCTCCGGTATAAATAATATCGAAGAGCTTCATATCATCCAGAAACCAGAAAATATTACAGCTCTTTATAACATCAGGTAAATTACAAAAAGAAGGGGACCAATCACTTATTCTTGTGGTATATACCACTAATTAAACTTAACACACACATGGTTGAGTAGTGGTGAGATTTTGTGAGCTACACATCTGCCAGTTTGAAATGGCCAGACGTCAGAGTGGCATTTATACAGTGGTCGCGGCCAGTCACGCAGGGTCACCCAGAATGGGTTGGTGACGCGTAACAAAGGGTGGACGCTGTTTTGTGGACTTAACCATCTACAAGTGCATCACTAGCGAGTATAATGTGCTCGGTGTGGAACTTGAAAACACGTATTCAACATTTTAATCAGACGCTGTTAAACGGATATTGAGCCAGGTCATCAATGAATAGTAATATGTGGACTTAAAATATACACTTGAAAGTGGATACATCTATAACATAATTATATTTGTAGCATATATATAGGTGCATCGATTCGTTATTTACACGTAAAATACAAGTTTTGTAAAACTAGTAAAAATGCAACACATGTTCATGTTTGTGAATATTTAATAAATGTAATGATACATGTAGTAAATCAATTGATAGTGTTCTGTATTTACACTCGTTACATCATAAACACACATTTTTTGTGACGTGTCTATCCCCTCACTAAATTTCCTCCCAAAGATTCATCGTGTTGCCCAAGGGGATTACTGGGGTCCAACACCAATAGAGTTTCTGAAATTGGGGATTTTTGTGAATGTCCACATCATGCTCATCATGCCATTTCAATTCAACATAATCCATGTACTGCATGGATCGCACATATGAGTTCCAAGTCATGTTTTGTTGTGCTTCTAAATACTAATATAATAGTAGAGGTGGTTTTCTGTTGGTATGCTCTTGAAATAAGGGGGTTTTAATATTTCTAGTGTATGTAGCTGGTTTTCCGTTGAAATGCTTTTGGAATAAACTTTTGAAATATTACGATTCGTTATGTAACACTGGTGCAGAGACCCCCACACTCATGTAGCACATCGTCACACGCTTGCCCACAGACCTTCCTCCATACTTTATAGATGGTCCCTTACATAATGTACAAGTATCTAAATGTGATTTTCGGAAGAGCATCTAAATTTAATTATCCTTCACAAGTTCGTTGTATGGAATATGTTTGAATTAGTTATTATTTCAACTGTGCCTGCAAGTTGAAAATTTAATTTAAAATCTTCCAATTTGTAATTCAAATTTGGTTTTCTGTTACAGGAGCGGGCCGGCGGCTTAATATAACTAATTGCTTTGATATAACGAGCGAGGATATATACAGTTGGGAGCTTAACACTGAAAAAGTGGGTTTATATGTTTGTTCAGGTAGTTTCGTAACAAGTATATATTGTATTATTTTTTGTCAAATGATACAAACATACGATATTATCTCTTTTGTGAAACATTAACACTCGTTAATCAAATTTCAGATACGTGTACTTACCATATGACTTTTCAAACAATGTATGCAATATATTTGTGACTGAATGCTGTTAGAATATTGTGCAGACATACTATGTCATTTGTTTGTTTAAAAACTGTTGATCTGTGTTGTTTATGACAATAGTGTTTCAGTGTTGTGTGTGGCAGGCTCGATCCCTGCTAGTGTTTAATATTAATATACTACTGGTTGTGCACACACACTTATTCCATTGGCATTCAATAACTTCAACCGTTTACAATAACTCTACCTAAACTAAGTTAATTCCACTTAAACAACTATTGGAAATAGCACAGCAAATTAGCATGCTACATATAACATGACAATGGCAGCTAGGTAGGCAGAAACTTCAGAAGGCTAAGAAAGCCAATGACTCAGCCATGGAAACAAGGGTGGAAGACAAATAACCCAAGTGGGGTGAATATGTAGGAATTTGTACATAATTTTAAATTCACACAGAAAACCCATCAAAAAGGAACTATTTCAACCTGAAGAGGCCATGTATACTATACTTCAACCCCCCCCCCACAACATCACCCATTTGTATATATCATAGCACACCAACATGTGATGCAAATGTTGCCTATGTACTATGCAGTAAAAAGATGGCTGGAGGAAAGGAGACAACTTGCTTGATTTCTACAGAAAGACGTCAGTGGGCTAATGTTCGACACTACAACTGTACTCTAGTATGAGAGGCTATACTGCTAATACATATAGCTTCTGGGGTGTTTGCCAAGGATGGGTGCATCACTCGGATGTGTACTGTAGCAGTACACATCTGAGTACTGCACCCATCCTTGCAATTTTGCCAGTTTTAAAGCTATATTATCTCCTGACATTACGGTTTCTAGATTATCAAGGTTTTACTATATCATATGAACATTTGCCATAACAAGATACATTTGTTGAAACAAATTTATTGACACATCTATGACTATGTACACACATGCTGAATAATATTAGGCAGCGGTAATCGGTATGACAATATTTTCAGACAAACATGTGTATTAAAACTTTATCCCATGATCAGAAGTAATGAGAGACTAGTCTTTTTGTTTTCGCTTCTCTAGATTTAAGTACGAATCAGCTTGCTCTTTGCTTAATTAACAAAATGCCAGTTCTTGGTGTGTTTATAGGGGTATTATATTCAATAATACGTGGCCAATAAAGTCTGTACTGGTATTGCCATCTTGAGATTTTAAATACAAGTTTCAAGAGACAGAGTTACTGAATGTCAAATGTTTCAAACAAGTTCAAATTAAGGAATAACAAAATAATGTTCTTCTTGAGGAAACATTGTTTCTTTAAATAAAAATAAATAATACACAAGTTACTCTTGATAGTATACATACTTGAATCATGTGAACTTTGCTTATTACCCCCAATATGGACAAAACCCAACATTACCCAGCTAAATGTAGATCTACACACCATAAACTGTGTTTATCTTAGAACCAATGAGCATCCAGTTTTCACCAGGTCACATATCCACAGCTAGACAAGCATGTCAGTAAATCTTTAAATAATTTAATACGAAAACCTAACGTTTCTTTACCACGAGCTTTTGACATTTTCATTATAATATACTCGCATCTAAAATATAAGGCAACATTGCTGTATTTTGAACACAGATATCATTAAATCACACATGGTTCATCCAACTCTACAAAACTACAAAAGCAGGCATGGGACATGTGAAATGTTGCACATTCTAATGAAATACATCACAAGATTTCTTTCCCCTACAACTCTGTTTCTGTGTGAAAAAATATTCAATAAGTATTTGGCATATTTGGCATTTGCCCTCAATAAAGACTTTGTATCAGACCATCACTTCTTTTGGCATGATCTAGTGGTATGATTGCACATATTTACCATATCTCTCCATCATATTAACATTGCTTTGTGATTCTGACCTTCAACATTTAAGGACGACATTTTACTGCTAGAAAATGTGTACAAAATAAAGGAAAATTACAAAGAATTCATATCTTCAGGCTAATGGTACAATTCATTCAGACATTAGTTAACCTCCTGTTTCGCATAGACATGATCTACATAGTTCGTATCACTGTAGCTACACACAAGTTTTCAGTGTCCAGAAAATACAGCAGTTGTTTCTCTTTGGTTGACTTGGCTCTGCTGCCTAAGTCAATATCTACTCTTCAACTTTGCCTATTACAGCATCAGGCCCAGCAGAACCAACCAACCAACCAACCAACCAATACTCCAACATCTCCCTTCCTGCTGCATAGGCATCCACCTTCATGACATTTTGTTTGCCACTTCTCACGATTTCCGATATGTAATTATTTAATCAGTCATATAATAGATCTTTTTAACATAGACATTTTCCAGCCAGATGACAACAAAACTGTGCTTTTGGTTCAAATATCAACCAGCTTTATAAACTTTCTTGTTCTTCTTGTTCTTGTTCTGTTAATAAGTTTCAAATAAAGTATCAACCAGCCGAGATATATAATTTTAATCGATTACATTTATGTTAATAAAACTAATAAAACTGACAAAATAATACATTTTTGTGTAAGAAAAAACTGTCTGCAACACTGGCCCCAAAACATAAAAAACAAGAACAATTTAGAACACAATGTAGGAGTTTGAGTTTGTTGGTTCTGCGTAGCCCGAAGATACACTGTAGCAACTGGTAATCCACAACAACGAGGGGTGTCACGGCGCTACAACATACCCCGACAGCGTCAGCAGTGAGGTCAAGGGGTCTTGGCTGTACAGATTGCTGACACAACCCTCCAACATATTTTCGTGTTGGCCAAATGTCATGCCGTCCAGGTTAGGCTGCCTGAAGCATAGCAACCACTGTCAACCCTCTGGCAACACTGGCCGAACATGCTACAATTAACCTATCCATCACGTGAACTTGCATGTTGCCTAGCAAAACCTCCATGGTGGTTCGGACATTCCATCGAATATTTTGTTTAAATTCTGGTCACAAAAGTGTTCTTTTATGACAAAAACATGACGCAAAGTTTGTAAAGTGACAACTGTACATGGGAATGTTTAATTTATGAGATGTCATGCAGCAATAGTAATGTAATTCAAGTATATATGGGTTTAATCATTAACAACATTGTTGGCAAAGCAAAGCTTGATGGAGGTCACGTGCAAAATTCAATTGTGATGTAAGGTTTCAAGAAGTATTCATACAAATTAATTGTTCTTGAAACCTTACATCACAAGACGGTTTCAAGAAGTATTCATATGAGACATTTGATGAAGATTGCATAACTTGGTACAGTTGCATGCAATGCAATGCATGTTTTCATTGATTGTTCCATGCTACATTTTTAAGTACAAGATATTTGTGAGACTTACCAATACACATGTTGCCGCGTGTGTTCAGCATGTGTAATACTCCTCCAGTCTCCTTCTATAATGCTGAATCCATCGATCTTAAGACTTCCTTTCCTCCCAGGCCTGAAGTCAACAACATCGTCCATATTCATCTACTCATACCATAGCTAATATCACAATACCTGTGTTTTATTTGTAAACTGAAAAAATATGCTTTAGAATTCATATCGGTTAAAGTATGATCTATAATTAGCTATTAATATGATGTAAAATCAGTATGTTTAAATGTTGGGAATCTTGCATCACCAGGCATAAAAAGCAGAGTAGAAAGTTGCTTTGCACATAATTTTAAACATTTCTCACATTTAGTGCACTGAGTATGCAAAATGTTTGATTCTTTTAATTATAAAGATGCCATTTTATAGAACACTGTATTTCCAAAACATTAATACACCCATTATGTATTTATTTGTAAACACAGCTTCATACTACTACAATGGTGAAATCGTGCTGCCTTCACTGGTTATGAAAAAGTAAAATGGATATATTAACAATATCCTAATGAAACTTACTGACGATACTGAACAAATAAATCTGCTGATACAAAAATGCAAACCAACTTTATTCAGACAGACGCATTGCACATTGAAGAAAGTGCAAATAGGACTGTAGTGATGCGGCTGGCATGTTACCAAGCTGGGGCAGTGAAATATCCGCGGGATTAGTACGTAGGAAAATGTACAACCAATGTCTCGTCGACTTTACCTGTAAGAAGCATGAATGTCTTGCCTTTCCTCATGAGGCAAAACAAAAGTATATGACTCGTACATATAAATGAAGTAGTAACAGGGTCATTGTAACTTAATTTGTATATGTATGTATAATGCATACATTGGTACTGCACCTGAATATTTGTGTAACAATTTCACTCGAGTAAGCACTCAACACAATCACTGTACTCGTAATTCTGAACATAACTTTGTCTTGCCTACTGTACATGGTGTAGCCAAGAGCAATTTTTGCTACATTGGTGTCAAGATCTGGAATGAGCTGCCTGCTTCTGTCAAATGTCTAGCAAGTAAACATGTTTTTAAAAAAACATGTGAAACTGTATCTAAAGAACCGGGCTCTTGCTAAAGAGCGAAGTAACTTTTTATACTACTAAGGTGTGATATTGTTGAATCATATTTTTAAACAGTATTATCATCTCAGTATTGTAATTTCGGTATTTAAAACAAACTGTTAATTATAAATTTTGGTTCTAGTTGTTTTTAATTCCAGATACTGTGTATATGTATATTGTATAAGTTGACCTCTTGCCGCACTACATATGTACGTAACATGGACCACACTGGAAATAAGTGGAAACACTTTCGTGTGCAATCCATAAATTTAAGTGCGTATGTCTATACAATATATACTATATGTACTTGAATTGGAATTAAATCAAAGCAAATCAATATTACTTTCGCGATATTGCAAAAAAATCAAATGTTCATCATTTCACGTTGATCTTCTTTGAAATTAGCTCCACTCGTACCATACCAGGTAAACCCTCCATATCGTACCTCATTTTGACGGGGAGACAATAAGCTTTCCAGAAATATATTACTTGGCCATCTTGTAATTAAGTAGATATGCGACCATTGTAATGCTAATACGATTGCAGAAGCGTACAATTTCGAAAATTCATCATTTGACGGTGACCTTGTTTGACCTTGGATTCACGCTTATTGCACTATTTGGCAAATTATATAACATGTTGGTGTGTGTAGAGGGGGTATATTTAATCTGATGCAAAAACCAGTCACGCCGTCTAGCGAGTAGAACCTGCACACAAATAGTTACATAAGATACCGAAAGAGGGCGATCACAACCAAAATGGCAACGGTGAGCGTGGTCTTGGATGATTCTGGAGATAACACTTTATATATCTTGCTTATGTTCACGTGTGTTCATAATATATCGTCGGTGTTATTTCAGTTCATTACAGAGTGGTTTATTTTGTTGTGTTAAAATTAGCCACGGTTTAGCACATTTATAATAAACATTGCTAGTTGCTTGGTTGTTACCGATGCACACGCTGACGCTGTCGTTGCGCCGCTAGGCATGTGCTTGAGCTTGTTTTAGTGTATTGTATCCCGAAACTTCTAGAATGGGAAATGTTTACATGAAGTGTACTTACTCAATTAACGTGTAATTGCTATACAAATGTTATTCAATAATCTTAATACCGAATCAACAAATTTTACCGATGTGGTCGTCAACGAATCATAAATAATTTAAATTATAAATTTACTCATTCACTGATTCAGTCATTTTAATTTATTGTAACGATTGCAATCATTGTTAGGTATACACATTGTGGCACTTGTGTAGAATCCGGACCCACATCGCCGAAGCCATCCTTTAGCCATTTAGGATGTGCCAGAAACCTTGGTTTCGCGGTTAATATGTTATAACTTGATTTTTGCGTAAATTTGATTCCTCTGTGCATTAGTTTCAACATCATCCCACGCATAATTATGTTACGAAAAATATTGCAACTTAGCGAATGATTGAAGCCCAAACAGGCCTTGACATTAAGGTTTTCTGTCCACTGGCCCAGGGGGCCAGTACATTTGAAAAGTTGGTGGCCCGCCTGTGAAAGTTACTGGCCCAGATTTTGTGTTACCGTCAAAAATGTACTAATTCTGAGGTGCAAAACATTATTAGTCTTTTATAATTTTATTAACAAATTTATTAGAAGTTACTATACACATGTTGATTGTTCAAAGTGAGATGTCCAAAGCTAACAGTATTGTAATATTGTTCAAGTGTGTACTCAGATGCATTAGATTATTTCACGGTTCATTCGCTAGGTGGCACCACCCAAAATAGGTGGCCTTGCCCTTGCTGACGGAGCGTTACATTTGGTTTCTGTCACTTTCTGTCTAATATTAATGTTTCTGTTTTGTTGCAGCCGTCGATGCAGAAGGTGCAGGAAGTGCGAGAGGTCACCCGGATGGAGCGCATTGGTAAACTTTATATCACTAACACTGGGATTGATCTGGAAAAAGACATGCATGTGCCCTTTGGGGACATCAGAGATAGAACTATGTGCCTTTTCAAAATTTGATGTGCCCCATATCAGTTAATTTAAATTGTATTAATTAATTTGCATGATAGTATGATCGCTTAAATAACCTGGTAAATGCGAACATTACATTTCTTTAATATTATGCATGCAATCGTGTTATTGTTGAACTTGTTTTGAATTATATTCAGGACTGCCTTCACGACATATTTCTGGGTACAAAATATATAACCATCAAAGTGCTCAGAAATGTGCAAGTATTTTTTCAAAATCTGTAACGTAGCAAAACTAGATGCATTCTGGGTAAGTGTGCCCCATTTTTCGTGGACTGGTCATGCTACTACAGTCTACTGCTCCAAGGATAGGGAGATTCTAACTGAGAAATACAATGCAGCAGTCTGTAACATTGAGTGACAACGATTCACATATCCATGCTGTGAAATAAGACTAGTCCGATCGTCCCAGATGAGTAGTTTCAGTGATCAGACTACCGGTAGTCCATGTTTAGTGGAACAATCCCATCAGACTAGTGATTATGTGAATTAATTTATGCCAGCAATGTTACTGATTCTTTAGTCGGCTTCGGGAAAGGAACTGCTAATGAAAAGTATAGGCCACATGATGCAACTTAGTCCGACAATGTCGGTCCTTTGTCGCCGTCAAGTTTCAAAATTCAAATTCTGCTGACATCACCTTGTCCACCACTGCTGTTTGCTGACCCTGAATAAACTAGTCATTTCTTCTGATGACTTTGCAATTGGAACTACGAAATCACATGTAGTTGTTTCTATTGATGACACATTTAGTTGAAATGAGAAACGGCTTGTTTTCTTTATTAAATAAAAGCCAGTCATTAATAGAAACAAATACATGTGATTTCGTAGACTAGTTTATTTAGGGACAGCAAACAGCAGTGGTGGACAAGGTAATGCCAGCAGAATTTGGTCCGGCAGACTACCTGTCAGCTAAAGCCATCATGCACCCTGCATATGAGAGAGCACCAACTAAAAATATTCAAAGAACAAATTACCATGTTGATTAAACTCATTGATACACCGATGAACATATGTATGGAATAGCTTCACTCGGTCTGGTTCAGATTGCATTAGTGCAGTCATTTGAGAGGAAATTAGGTTATAATTTATGGGAAAACACCCAATGAAATTAACACAATTAAATTATACTATACAGTAAGACTTATGTGTAAGACTAGAACATAGCATTGTCTTTTTTCCAAAGTTTATGACCCAAGGTGACAGGGGCATTTGTAATGAATGTACTATTTGTGAGCCTTGGTGACGGAGGCATGATTGATAAATATGCTTTTAAAAATGTTTATTTTTTGTTTATAATATACTCCAATTCTCTAATATTTAGCAAACATAGATGACTTGCTACAGGTCACTTGCTTGAGTAACAGTTGCATTTTCATTCTATTATATTTCTAAATATGTTACAAATTGTTTAAATAAAGTATTACTACCACAGCATGTGATATCGACAACAGTATCGAATGATGGATGTTACTTTCCAAGGATATTTTGTACAGTGCCATAAACAGTGCGTTTTAGAGTCACACTTATTTGGAATTCCATATTTCTGCTGTAAGATACATTTTATTTGCAATTTATTTTGTGTGTAAATAACACAAAAAACAGTACTGTAGTAGAATCCGATTGTGCTACATAGGGTTATGATTCTCATATAATAAAATCTGTGAACACATTTCTGTGGGATTCACAAAGCGAAATCTACTCGTGTACACGTTTAACCGAATTGTTACAACTGATTGCAGGCGCTCATTCCCACATCCGAGGTCTGGGATTGGATGATGCCCTGGAAGCACGGCAGGTGTCCCAAGGCATGGTGGGACAGGCAACGGCCAGGCGAGCTGCGGGAATCATCCTGGAAGTGATCAAAGAGGGGAAGATAGCTGGTCGAGCTGTTCTCATTGCTGGCCAACCTGGCACTGGCAAGACAGCCATTGCCATGGGTTAGTGTTGTCATTAATACTACAGCAATGTTCATCTTATTTATGCTGTACTCTGACTAGTGGTAACTGCCAGGCACAGTTTTACTATTGTGGTAGTATTGTAATAGCTGTGTTACTGTTATGTTATTATCGTGGAATAGCATAGCCAAATTATATGATCGAAAATGTCATAACTTTACCGTTTTGTTTTTGTGTTCCACACTTTCTTTGTGCACGTGATTTAGCAATGGTTGTTACATGCTGCTGACATTGTAAATGTGACCTGTCTGGTCCAATATGAGTACCCATGAACTTCTGAATGAAACTGTAATTCTTTTCCCTTGTAGGCATGGCACAGGCGCTTGGAGCAGACACCCCATTCACATCAATTGCCGGCAGCGAAATCTTCTCCCTGGAGATGGGAAAGACAGAGGCTTTGACGCAAGCTTTCCGCAAGTCAATAGGCGTTAGAATCAAGTAAGCATATTTCAATTTCATCCGTGTGGCATTTGTTAAAAGATTATGATGGAGAATGTTTTACAATCTACACATATTTAGATTAGTTAAAAACGTTTACATGACAGTAATTATGATTGTAAAACAGTAACCTAGTTGTATGCAAGAGACGATGCCATTACTTCGTAAGTTTATATGTAACAATTAATTTGGTGAAACCAGTACACAAGCATTAACATTTGACAGCAAATGCATGGTATTTTTATGTGACATTTTGTAATCGCCCAACATTTTGCAAATTTATTATCGTATCATAGTGACAAATATGATATTTCTTGCCACATTCCTACTGGTTTGATTATTGGAAGTTAGATTTGTTACCAGTATTGTTTTAATAATTGGCTTTCATAATCCTTTGTGTCTGTTTCAGAGAGGAGACAGAGATCATCGAAGGTGAAGTGGTCGAGATACAGATTGACCGACCAGCGTCAGGCACTGTGAGTAGTGGTCAAGACAGGTGTCACACCATTGTCCAGAGTTAGCATACTTATGTAATGATGCCTGCCTAAACAATAAGTGATAATGACAGCTGTTTAGTATGAGAATGTTTTATTAATATTTTTGATACTTTTACGGGCACAATATTGCAAACACTGTATGTGGTATATTAAACAGAATTTAGCATACACCTTCAACATGTTTATTCTAGTATTACGACCATGATAGTACAGATTAGTACAGATTTAGTAAAATCCTCAAACTACTAGCTTATTTAATTCTTCACATGAATGTGCCATACAGTTGTGCTCCTGTTTCTGTGTTGATATCGTCAGCTTTCTTTGCTCTCTCAAAAAGCCATGTGACTGAATCTTCAGTGGTTTGAAGGTTAGACATTGTCCTGTTGGTTAGCTTTGGCAAAATACCAGATCTAACGATCAAAGTCTCTTTTTTACCATTAAAATTTTTTTTCTCACATTTATTATCAAACTGAATGATGATATTACTTAACCTATTCGCACATCCTTCTTATTTAGACAAAGAACTGGACATGATGAGCTAAACCAGTTGGGGAAGCAGCTTTAATTATTGGCCAGGCTCATCATCAACATATTGTGTGTGAATCTTACATACTTTCTTGGAATGCATGTTCTAGCCAGCATGCCAAACAGGTTGTTGTTTGCCTGCAGGGAGCCAAGGTGGGGAAGCTGACCCTGAAGACAACAGAGATGGAGACCATCTATGACCTCGGCCAGAAGATGATTGAGTCTCTCACCAAGGAGAAGGTTCAAGCAGGGTAGGTCAGGTTGTTGGGTGGGGAGATTGATGGACATGTATGATTAGGCGAGAAGAGCCGCAGTGATAGGTATATGGGTTCTGTGTCTATTGACTAGCATTGAATTTGGATAGCCATTTTGGATATAGCCAGTAGAATTCAGAAGTGAGATGAGTTGTAGGTGTGTAGTAGGATCATAGAAAAAGGCGTGGCTGAAAACTATTAATTTTATGCCTTATTCTTGCACAGTTTTCCTGGCCCAATACAAGTTACATTTATATTTAGTAAAATGCATTATTAGCCAGTATTAGGCTTCCGTATGTAATGGCCGGCTCTATCCCATGTAGATAGACACGATGGTGTAGTCTTGTCAGTTGTGGCTGTTTCTTGTTCAGTGGTGATTTTAGTGGATTGATACTACCTCGGTAGTTCAAAGTGGCAAACACTTGGCTGGTTTAAATATGTGTCGTGTTGGTCTCCTTTGACACTGAAGATTGTATTGCAGGGACATCGTCACGATAGATAAAGCTACAGGCAAGATCACCAAATTGGGACGGTCGTTTACACGGGCCCGGGATTACGATGCCATGGCAGCACAGGTATGTGGCTGATTATCTGGAATCCGGAGAGACATTGGAGACTCCGTACGGGTATTTCTGATTTAATTTTAACCATTTTAAAATGTTGTTACTATGTCTTTATTACTGTCAAAATAAAAAAAAATGAGGGGATGAAGTGAGATGGAAGGCTGGTATAAAAACAGGTTGGAGATGTATTCAAGGATGGCGTTGTGAAGTTGGATGTCTATTCATCGCCATGTTTTGTTGCAGACAAAGTTTGTGCAGTGTCCAGAGGGAGAACTCCAGAAGAGGAAGGAAGTCGTCCACACCGTCAGTCTACACGAGATCGACGTCATCAACAGTCGCACACAAGGCTTCCTTGCTCTATTCTCAGGTCAGGCAGAACTTTTTTGAATGATTTCATAATACCAAATATTCCTGTTATTGTACTAGAATGTCCTGTTAGGCAACACCAATTTGATTATGTGGACTACAAACCTGCCAACATTGTTTTTGACAAAACGGAAATAGAATTGTAATTTTGAACTTTTATTTCTGATCAAAATGCCGAACCAATGATTTTGTATCGATTCATCGGGATATACGCATCATACCGAACATTGTAAGTTAAACACCATTTCATTGGTTGTCGTGCATCTTCGGTCTACGACCCAACAAATCACAACAGTCCAACTTGTCATTAATTCATCTAAACCATGGCTGAACCAGACACTGCCGTATGGTTTTGTAAATTTTCCGACACGATCAACAATGTCATGTCTCTGATATCGAAAGTATGCTTTGGCATCGAATGCGCGGATTGTTGTCAAAATGACAGCGAATGTCCTTGCAGATTATATATGAGTAATTCAATGTTTAACACATAAATTTGTTGAACGATGATAATGTTAGGGCCACCGAAATGAAGCGAAAAGGTAACCCGAAGGCCGACATTTTATATACGATACAAAATAGCAATAAAGAAAATAAACTGCCAACGTGCAACACAGGTGAAACCAGTAACGTGTGCATGTTTAACGCACTACTCATTCTGTCTACATGCGAAAATCTGAACATCGGATTTTGGCACACTAGGAAAACGGGTGTATACACTCTGTTCAATGCCTGCGTAGTCAGCATCACATTGCATTACTTCGGAGTAGAATAATGTGGTTATATTTGGAGGTATGACCATCAAATCCTAATTATGCCAGTCAAATTAATATTATCACTGCAAGGTATATCCTATCTCTAGTCTTGTTATCAATACTTGTTATTCTAATTAGCCTTCAATTTGTATTAATTTTTTCTGAAAGTACATGTCTAGTAAGTTTTGATACAAAGCTAAATAAGTTTTTTAGCAATGTACTGTATGGCCCATATGATAATTCATGTATTTACACAAAACACCTTTCTCGTGTAATGACTTATTCCCCCCACATCCCTAACAAAAATGTCCAAAAAAAAGCGTAATCCTAACAATCATATTGGTGTGGCCTTATTTAAACATATTCCATACACAAATTTTGTGCGAGTACCATTTGAATAGAGCCAATATTTATTTTACATTTGGTAAAAGAAAAATTGCTTAATGACAAGTACCCAAACTGCAGTATATTATCAACAGCAACATAATAAATAGTTCACAACATCCTAATCATGTTTATGCTAAAATTCATGAAGTCATAATTATATTTCTTATAGCACTGTTAACATCACATTGAACTGTGTCTTTACATGTGTTTATTGGTAGCAACAGTGTAGCCGGATGTAGAAGCCTTGGCATTGTTTGAACCGTAATATTCACCGTGCATCTAGGTGACACGGGTGAAATCAAGATGGAAGTGCGAGAACAGATCAACCAGAAGGTGGCAGAGTGGAGAGAGGAAGGCAAGGCGGCGATTGTACCAGGGGTAAACATCTCTTGTCTGGTTTGACTAGGCAAAAATACTATGTTTCATTTAATAATAGAAAGAGGTCCCAAAAAAGACTCAATACATCTTCACAAGGCAGTCAATATATTATGCTTTCATACAAGAAAGGTAATTTAGATGCTATAAAATTATGGGTATTATTTTCTACAAGAAAAGTAACTTCAATGCTGCAAAATCAATAGTATAATGTTATGGTTTCTTTATAGGAAATACATTGATGTAGCTCATGAGAAGTTCTTGCTGTAATGCATTACATTCCTTTTGAGTAACAAAATAAGCGTGCAGCAGAGAATTAACTCTTCAACCCTCAAACAGACCTAGAGTAGGCAGCATTCGAAATAGCACTTGTCCATTTGTCCGGGACAAGTGATTTTTGGCCCGGACAAGTAAAATGACTCTACATGGTTTTCTGGTGGACAAGTGAAAATTTACAGTAAATAGCGACGCGTGCAACATTGCAACATTTTTATTTGAGGAAATTCAAACGTAAATGAAGTTCGCTAGCAATCGCATGCGTTGCGATTTTGTTGGTGTGTCGGCGTCTTGTCGTTCCGCCGCCAGTGTGTTGTACGTCAGTGTTCGACCGAGTTTAGTACCTGCGTTAACAGGGTCATGCGCTGAGCGCACCGACCTAGCTCTGTCATACGTGTAGGACAGACTCCGCATCAGCCGTCATTGATCGAGGCTGTATTTCACACAATCGTAAATCGTTCAGTTTGGCCGACGTACAACTTGCTTCCGCGCATGGATCATATTTGATGAACTTTGGAAATAGTAAACTTTGTATTGCTACCTGTTATTTGAATAAATATATACAAAGTTTTACCCATTATTACGCCTAACCCACGCAGACTCGGCAGTCTTCCCAGACCAAGTCATCGAACTATCGACGTTAGGCTAGCCGATCCAGATCGGTGACAATTTTCAAAACTTGTAACTGGCTCTCCGGTAAATCTATAGTGCTGGTTGATAAACGGAATATTAATGACATTTCATAAATGTTGTATCTATGTTATGTAACATTTATATTAACCATAAATTGCGAGTTTTTGAAACCGAATTATGCCAGACTGGGGACGGTGCGCCAACCACCGTTGACATGTTGGCTTCCGCCAACTACAGCGGTCTGCGCGCGGCAGCAACATTACAACGTAACTAAATCTATAAATTATATTCCGCCTGGTAATTGTAATTCGGGCACCGTTAAAACTGTTTTATCATCATTGAAATGGTAATATAACATTTAGGAAAATTATGAGTTTCTTTGCTGATGATCAATTGAATATTATCTTCGTTTGTAAAATACAGAACTATGTTAATATTGAAGTTCATAGAGGTTGAAAAAAATATTCTCGTATTAGGTATATATATAGTTTATTATGATTTGTTGACATCTCCTGGCTTTGCATTGGTCGTGTTCCTGGCTGATTGGCGTCTTCAATGACAAACTGATGCAATAATGCCACAGCAGTGTTATACAGTAAACCTCGTCTAAGTCGGATTCGCCTAAGTCGGATCTTCGCTCAACTCGGACAGGATTCAAAGGAACGGTTGATTTGTAATGTATTTCCCATAGAAATCTTCGTTTAAGTCGGATCTTCGCCTAACTCGGAATAACTGAGTCGGTCCATTTGATCCAAGATAATGTGTTTTTCCTCGCCTAAGTCGGATCGCAGTATTCAACAAAATCACTTGGTTGTTTGGAGTATCTGTACCAGATGCAGGCCTGCCTACCATTCCGGATTGTCCGGAATCATTCCGGAAAGTCACCTCAAATTACGGTATTACGGCGAGGGATGAAAATATTACGGCCTGTCACCATGTTTGCCAATCACAAAAATTTAGTTTCCACTATATTCAACAGATGGCAGCATATGTATGCAGCATGTTGTGACATGGTTTTTCATTCGCTGAGTCTGGTCATAATTTAACCAATAGGAAACAACGTTATGACAAATTGGCATTTCCGCGATCAAACAAAACGAAGTCAACGATGGATGACAGCAAAACAATGCCACCGCCAACCGAAAAGAAACGTGTAATGCAAAAATTTAGTGAGTGTTGTACTTGTAGTGTTAGGCCAACTGAATGTACTAAGACTAAGTTAGTGTATTTATTGAGGAGTTTAGTCTATCATTTAAAGCCTATCATACAGTCACTAGAGTGTAGGCGATGTCGATGACAGTGTGATGTAATGGTTTTGGTCGGTCGCTCCCCCCCCCCCCGTCTATCATTTATCATTCTAGAGTTGAGTAGGTTAGATAGAGAGTGTTGGCTGATGTTGGTGACAGCGTAAGTATAATGGTTTTGACCTGTCCGCTACCCCCCCCCCTGTCTATCATTTATCATTCTACAGTTGAGTAGGCTAGAGTGTAGATGCTGTTGGTGACAGCGTAACTAATGGTTTTGATCCTTCACTTCCCCCCCCCCCCCCGCGACCAAAGCCTATATTCCTGAAAATCAGTGTAAATGGGAAGATGGATTACTGACAGGAAGTTTTTTGGGTAGGCAGGTCTACATTACCGGTACATCCTAGACTAGAGGCATCAGAAGGAATCGCACAATTTTCTCAAGAAATTGAACTATTTGGGCGTTGTCATTGCTCTGAAACCAGCGTGGAACAAATTGAAACCGGATACACTTCTAAACTCCTACAAAAACAGGGTTCGTCTAAATTGTTGAGCGTCAAGACGAAGATGAAAACGAAGCAGCTCCTTCATTCAGACACGTACAGAATAAGCTCCACGAGATGTAGAGAGATGCTGTTTGCACGATGGACGACTGTGTTGGTGTGAAGGAGACAGCAGAAACGTTGCCTACTCCAAATAACGAGCAGATCATTGAAACCGTACAACACCCTGACGCAGACGGTTGGTTTACTGCACGATGAAGAGGACGACGAAGTCTCGGTGTCTGAAGATAAGATAACAAAACTCCGTGGCACACATGCTGCTTTATGGACGCTAATTAAGACACTCTAGTTCGACGCTCGTGAAACCGAAGAGTTGACCGACAAGTAGAGGCCATTTTCATGAGATAGTCGCCACAAAGATTTACGCAGCGCAAGATGACTGACATTTACAATCAGTAATAATTATTAAGCTACAATCTTCGTGCCAAAATGAAGCACAAAACTGTTCTAATACTGCATAATGTTGCTTGTGGACATCAACATATGTAGAATTACCGCAGTATCCAGTCACCTTCAAGCGTTATTCACAGTTACCTGAGGGCTTTTAGAGGGTTGCCTTTGGCGCTGGGATATGTCATCTTCGGCTAAGTCAGATTTTCGCGTAACTCGGATTAAATCACTCGGTCCGATTGAATCCGACTTTGGCGAGGTTTACTGTATGTTATTTATATATATACCATATTAAACATAAACAGTTTTTGAAACATTATAAAACGAAAATAACAAGGAAAACAATTGTCTAATTCCTATTATCGTAATAATTATTTGTTATTAATAAAAGCGTTCATATCAGCATCACTAAAATATTGGATTCATCATGTAACGTGTCTACTTTTAATATTCGTGATGAACAATAATGGACTGGAAAATAGTTGCAAAT
The DNA here is from genome assembly GCA_963995525.1 of Escarpia spicata. Lineage (NCBI taxonomy): Eukaryota > Metazoa > Annelida > Polychaeta > Sabellida > Siboglinidae > Escarpia > Escarpia spicata. Next base: position 53,326,800 of record OZ023212.1, read on the forward strand.
ATAATTTAGCAATTTCAAAATTTGCAGATTAAATCAAATTGTGTCGTTAATCACAAGTCACTCAGATGTACATGCAACGAAACAGCAGGAACATTGTGTTGTTGTCAAATAAATAAGACAGACTTTTTACGTTTTTTCCGAAGCTTCGATTCCCCTTGACAACCACTCGGGCAAGTTAAAATTTAGGCGGACAAGTAGATTTCAAAACTTACTTGTCCGGCAGACAAGTAAAAATTCTGGCTTATTTCTATCGCTGGTAGGTATGCTTTATGCTTGTTTGTAATATCTGCATTGGTCAAGTATATTTTTATTGTTGTTTACTGCTGTTTTATAAATATTTGTTAAATGTCAAAGCACAACTTAGTAAAGGCCCTAATTGTTTAGAAAGAGTAGGAGAATATATCACATGATATATAACTATAGCACCCTGTCCACTGTTGCTGCAGGTGCTGTTCATCGACGAGGTTCACATGCTCGACATCGAGTGTTTCTCGTTTCTCAACCGAGCGCTGGAGACGGACATGGCCCCAGTCCTCATCATAGCAACAAACCGGGGAATCACAAGGTCGGTATCTAACTGTAATCAAACTAACATGTGTTGGTATGTGTGTTAGCGTTTTCTTCCTAGGCGACTTGCATCTCGAGCTCCAAAGTTCCAGGAATTAATCTATGACCCCACCAGAAGAAACTTAACACCATTACTTTTTTATAAATAGCATCACATAATTATTTGATAATATTTTGTAAAAAAAAAAAATTATGTTTGGTTGTACAAGTTTCTGTACACACATGACACAGTGAGTTGGTCAAAGTGCATGTCTCTTAGATGTTTGGTTGTACAAGTTTCTGTACACACATGACACAGTGAGTTGGTCAAAGTGCATGTCTCTTAGATGTTTGGTTGTACAAGTTTCTGTACACACATGACACAGTGAGTTGGTCAAAGTGCATGTCTCTTAGATGTTTGGTTGTGCTTGTTTCTGTACTTGCACGATGCAGTGTGTTGGTAGATGTGTGTGTTGTCCATGAGATGTACACAGTTTACTGTGACTTGCTGCAGGATCCGAGGAACAAACTACCAAAGTCCTCACGGCATCCCCATTGACCTCCTCGACAGACTCCTCATTATATCCACCTCACCGTACGAGGAGAAGGAGATCAAACAGATCCTACAGATCAGGTGAGTGGCGGAAAGTAGACGTGATGGTAACAACAGTTTCATGTTATATTCCATAGACAGTGGAACCTCACTATTCAGAATGGCGAGGTGGCCGCATTAGCAGGATTAGTTTCATGTTATATTCCATAGACAGTGGAACCTCACTATTCAGAATGGCGAGGTGATCACATTAGCAGGACTAGTTTCCTTTACTTTACTACTGTTGCAGAAGTAGTTTGGGACTGTTCTAGGGTGACCTTAATTATGAGGTGGCTGTATTACCGAGGTGACCATAAAGCAAGGTTCAACTGTTGGGTCGTTTTTCTTACACATGCAGACAGGCTGATTTCATAATGCGGACAATAAAAGGTCATTGAGGGATTACTTTATTTGATCAAGAATTGTGTAAAATGGTCAATGAGACTGGTTTCTTAATGAAAAGTCGAGTAACCTCCTGCTGCAATACATCAAAGGGAACTAAAGTATTTTATTACACAGTAAATGTATGATTGTTAGTATGTTTTTTAACAACCTGGTTTTCTCATCTAATACTTAATGAGTTCTGTATATTTTTATCTCTATTACTGTGGGAACACTTATAGATGACAAGTAAAAGGGAGAGATAAATAGATCCTTGAATGTATAGAATTTCTGGTTTCTTGGCTTACTTCAACGGGCATTGCTTACCCCACAAGAAACTTAATTTTTATCTCCGAAGCCAGTCCGTTTACATAGGCCAACAGACATGGCCGAAAATACTCGGAGATGACAACCATGTGTCTTGTGAAGTAAATGATGTCCGAAGGTAAATAGAAGTGTAACGTGACTGTGGCGCCCCCTGCAGGTGTGAGGAGGAGGATGTGGAGATGACAGAAGACGCCCTCATGGTGCTGACACGGATTGGCATGGAGACGTCGCTTAGATACGCCATCCAACTCATCACGACCGCCAGTCTCGTCTGTCGCAAGAGAAAGGTTCGTCAGAACTTGTATTATTTCAGGTCCTAGACTTTTTGTTGCAACAAGCTGCTTACTTTTTATTTTGATCGTATATTTGAACACTGACATATTTAGCTTTGTTTATTTTGTTACTTTTATCCCATATTTGAACATTGATGTTTTTAGCTTTGGCAGTTTTGTAATCAACAAGATTGGTAGTACGTAACGCTTTTGAACTTGAGATCCAACTGTTAAAAGGCAAGTAACAGAATTGGCAATTGCTGCATGTAATTTTTATTGGATGTATCAGGCATTGTAAAATAATTTATCATGCATATGATGACAGTTGTTGCTTCTAAATAACATATATTGTTACTTATTTGTATTTAAATGATCAACAATCCATGATTATGACACAACTGAGTTATTCAGTCATGTAGCTGCAGCCTTGTTTATAGCATAAGACGTTGCTGTATTCGACAGGGCACAGAGACAAGTGTGGAAGACATCAAACGCGTCTACTCCTTGTTCCTTGATGAGTCTCGGTCCACACAGTTCCTCAAGGAGTACCAGCAAGAGTTCATGTTTCACGAAATTGGTAGGTACCTGTGTGATGTAAATTTATGTTGCATGCCGAGATTAGGTAAGGCCACACCGATTTTATTGTTAGGAATACAGGTTTTTGTTAGGGAAGAGGTGGGAATAAAAGTCATTGCACAAGAAAGTGTTTTGTACATGAATTAACTAACTAAAAAAACTTATTTAGCCTTGTATCAAAACTTACTAGACATGTACTTTCATGAAAGTTTAATAAAAGTTGAAGACTATTAGAATTTAGAATAACTGATAACAAGACTTGGTAGATACCATCATGGTGTGTTCTGTGAAGGTTAGGGTTGAAGGTATGCTTGAAGAATTTACCAAGAAATTTGAAGACACCCTGTCCGAAAAATTAGGGAAACGTGTTTAACATACATAGTAGCATTTTCCGGCTGAACGTCTGCTGTCATGTTCGATGATATGACAGCCAACCTTAAATTTGCTACTGTGTGTGGCGGAAATGTTACAAATTATCCAAATATGTCTATAGTACAGGTCATCAAATCCAACCGATTGTTCCAAATTGCATGTAGAGGTGGTTCTTATTTAAAGTCAAACATATGTCGAACAAACCGCGCGTACGCGTGACGCTTTTACAGTTAATTCATAAACTTGTTTCATCGAATTTGAAAGTCGGAATCCATAGAGTTTACCCATCACTTAGCAACCAGAGGTCACGCAAAATTATTTAGGTCTGGTCAAGGACTTTGAAAATGTTGGATTTATGTTGAGCGTCTTGTTACTGACAAAAAAATGTACTCATTTAATTACATTCACTACTTCTCTATATTGTAACATATAACGACAATTTAACGTTGATAGAAACTTTCCGGCATGACGTCATCTGCTATGGGGCGTCCTTTTCCATTTCACAGTGAGCTGGGAAAAAATTGGCGTAAATACGCAAGAAAATAAGTTTGCAAAATCTTGAAAACAGCAACTGATTTAACATTACAGCCATAAACGTGTAAATTACAGGTAGGATATATCTTGCTGTGATTATAATAATTTGACTGGCATAATTATGATTTGATAGTCGTACCTCCAAATATTATAACTACGTTGTTCTATTCTGAAGTAATGCAATGCGATGCTAACTATGGAAGAACTGAAGAGAGTGTCTACAACCCGTTTTTCCAGCGTGTCAACTTGATTGGCCAAAATCCGATGTTCAGAATTGTTCATGTAGACAGAATGAGTAGCGTGTTAAACATGCGCACGTTACTGGTTTCACCTGTGTTGCACGTTGGCAGTTTATTTTCTTTATTGCTATTTTGTGTCATGTCTAACATGTCAGCCTTCTGGTTGTCTTTTCGCTTCATTTCGGTGACACTAACGTTGTCATCATTCAAGAAAATAAACATGTTAAACGTTGAATTGCTCATGCAAGGACCGCTGTCATTTTTATAACAATCCGCCCATTCGACGCCAACACATACTTTCGATATCGTTACAAACACAGGAAATGACATTGAATATGAATGAATCGATACAAAATCATTGTTTAGGCATTTCAATCAAAAATAAAAGTTCAAAATTATGCTACATCTGGCTGCTATCTTGCACCGTTACTCTAGTACTCTAAACCAAACAAAGTCTATTAAATTGTCTGCATGCTACTGCTGCAATAAGCTGCATTGTGTTGATGTTGTTAAGGTTTGTTTAGTTTGCTTCTTTGTGTCATCTAACATTATTTTTCAACATAATCGTTCACCACCCCCACTCATAATTATAATGTATGCTGAGTTTTTCTTGAAGTAACCATCTTTAGTTTGCGTTCCCATCCCCTTGACAACCTAAATCTATATGTACTCCCTTTACATAAACTACAGAGTTTTCTCAATTTAATTGCTATGACTAGTTATATTTCCAGACTAACATATTTCATTCGTTCTTCTCGTTTTCTCGGAATCACTCTTGACGGACATTTCACCTTTTAGCTGCAAGGGTATTCAAACAATAATTTCACAGCTGTTCCGCCTGTTAGAACGTCTTTTGTGTCTCATTTGCAGATCATGATAGGTTACCTAAAAGGAGTTTGTCCATTTGTTTTATCATAAAATTGTTTTATACAGTACAGACTATGTGTAGTCTACAGGGATGAGAAATTTCCGGTTTTTGCCAGAACTCCGGTTTTTATACTGCTCCAAAGATCACTTTTGTGAATCGTGTAAATCCGGGGAGAAAAAAATTAATGGGGGGTAGGGCATATAAAATCCTGGACAATTCACCTACGATCTATCTGCGGATTGATTTAACCATCTATCCACTGGGTGTCGCCACGTGTTAATGACGCTGCCTGGCGATTAGAGACAGAACCGACCCAACCAAACCCGTGAATCTGCGAAGTAAAACCCTCAGTTCTGTCGGCTGTTCACTTCAGCGCTTTCGAAGTGCACGCACAAAAGCAGTGGACCAATAGGAAACGACGATGTATTTTGTGGAGATGTCGATCATTTTCGAACACAATGGCTAATCGACGATTTGTTGTACAGCAAGACAAATGTTGCGTGAAGGACATTGACAAAAGTGTCAAGAATAAGTGGAATTGGGCATGGCTGGGGAGATCGGCTGGAGACACTATGTTGGATATAGTCATCAGTAAATTATCAGCACCAGGGAATGCCTACTGTTTGTGGTGCGAGGCCGATGTCAACTATGCGGATTGGATCCTACAGGCTACAGTCAGATGGGAACCGAAGGCATTGAAGTACACGCTGGCACTGCCCACGCTGGTCACCAATGTTCTATTAGAACCTGAACACCCGTTTGGACTACTGCAACTCTCTACTGTTCGGAACCTCAACCAATAACATCGGTCGATTGCAGCGACTCCAGAATGCTGCCGCTCGCCTTATTACTCGACAGACTCGTTGTGAAAGTGCGACCCCTATTCTTCGCGAATTGCACTGGACACCTATTCAACAGCGCATTGCATTCAAGATCGCTGTTCTTACGTACAAGTCGCTGCACGAAGACCTCTCGCCTGTCTACATGCAGAAACTCGTGCGTGTCTACATGCCAGCCAGACGTCTTCGGTCTGCTGACTCGAACGCACTATTTGTTCCGAGAACACGCAGCAGAGCCGGTGACTACATTTGCTCACGCAGCGGCAACAGTGTGGAACGCTCTGCCGTCAAGCGTTACTAACAAAACATCACTGGAATCATTTAAATCTGTGTTGAAGACTCATCTGTTCACTGCAGCGTATATGTAACTCGGACTTACCAACACTGTTTTACCATAGCTGATTGATGTTTAACGTTTATTTATTATTTATTTATTTATTTTTCGTATACATTTTAGCCTAATTTATTGATGTTTACATTAATTTTAGTTTAATTATATATCTAAAAATTATCTTAACAATTTTATTTTATGATATAATACATCACATTCCTTTTCTACTTCTACTATATTTATTGTTTTAATTGCTATTATTATTATTAGTTCATTTTATCTATGATATAATAACTATTGTTTTTATTCAAATGCATTATTTTTAACATACACTTGTATATTGTTGTAAAGCGCTGTGAACAATATTGGATGTGGCGCTTAACAAAATAAAATATTATTATTATTATTATTATCACATGGAAGTTCACCGATTCCATGTAGACAACACACTTCCACAAGCACCCACAAGCACCCACAAGTTCCAGATTGGACTCGTGATGGGCTACCATATTCTCTACTGGCAAGTTCCCACCCTTGTCAAAGCTGGTGGCTGCAATGATGAGCTGCTTTCATGCTTTCAAAATACACCATATGTCGTCTGCAATTAAAACATATCTCCGAGGAGTCCCCCCTTCCCCCGATTAGATGAGACAGTCCTCTCGAGCTGAAATGTGGGCCACAGCAAAATTTCCGTTTTTTTCTCTAAATGTCACTCATCCCTGAGTCTAACATACCCGCCCAGATGTGTTTTCATGATGAAGAAACAACCGGAATCATTGAATAGTGAGCTCGGATTTGCACGGAAGTTATTGACCCAACGTGACACACATATCCATTATGTCATTAGTATCTGGACCTGAGCCCACAATACTGGAAGTGTCACATTTTTCTGAAGTGTCACTGCCATGTAGACCATCTGTTGCCTCCTGAAACACATAAATATTTCAGCAACAATAACTGTTTCATTAAAAACATTTTTGTAGTCAGTGTGTTATGGTAGTACCCCGGGTACTGCTGTGTGACATAATTTTGTTAAATGAATAGACAACCTCTCTTTAATCGTAGCGTGATTGTTGCGTCCCTGCATCACCGATGGCTGTCTTGTTGTTACAGGGGTTGATGAAGTGATGGAGACAAGCTGAGACACCACGCACCCCACATTGACAGCTTCACTTCCCACACATCTCATCCGTGGTTCATTCCAATATCACACAATGATTGTTAAGATACTGCAATTCACTGTGTACACAGTGACAGTGTGGGTTATGTTCTTGCCATACAGAACGAGTGCAGATGCAGCTTTCACCGCAGTGCAAGCAGCAGTGTTATCGATGGAAGCAACGTGACAGTCAATTGGCATCATTCACTATATAGTGCTCTGTTAGTATAATTTTTGTGACTTTTGCTGGAATGTTTGCTGCTGGAGATCTGAGACACACCATACACATGAAGTATCACTCATAAGAGCCTTTGAAAAATAGGTTTAGTGTTATCAGACATTTTATTAAAAAGTGTTTTGATTTTCTATCCATCAATATATATTTGTGCACAACGCCATTATTAAAAGTTACATTTAAAGTGCTTAACCGCAAAATGCAAAAATTGCATCATAAATTAAGTTGAAAATGGTTTTCCTATCTATCCATTAGCAACAAAACATAGTTTATCTCAAGATGAACAAAATTAATACAGTGCATTTTGCGGGTAAACGCCTTATTTCTATAAGTCGCAGTTTCCTTGTTAGTGCTGTTTGTGTGGAACATTCAAATCAGGACTTTTCGTGACTGATCAAATTGTGGTTTTGAAAGGTTATGAATAAATGTTTTAGTATGTAGGTCTATAATGTTTCTTTGTATATTTAATCACAACCTCCATTTGTTGACGATTTTGAGAGGTGATCTTTGACAACTGAAAAAGAGAGGGATGGGGTTTCTAGACTTATGCGATGGTGCTGGAGCCTGGACTAAAAAAAATGCTTGTTTAAAATCACAGGTCCAGACAGAAAGTAGTGGGAAATTAAATTGTTCGTCCTTTGAATGTAACAACGTCATTCTGCTCGTGAAACTTGGACAAACAGTGGGAAATGAGTTTCTGTGTGTTGTTGATCAAGTTTCATGAATAAAACTATGTAGTTCCAACAAACCCGCCAGAGGCCGCGCCCATTTTAACGGTTACTACAGTGGGTTACAGACACTAACGCTGTCTAGTGAAAGGGGGAAGTGCGAGATTGAGACGGTGGGCTCTGGAGGGGGGGGGGGCACTCTACCTGACATGTGTCTGGTTTTCCTTGTACTGCGCCAGTTTCTTAGATACTGTGCCAATGCAGTAAAGACCAAACATATGCTCCGTTTTATAACTGTTGTCGAAAGTATGTCAGTATTTTTTTATCGGGGGCACATCTAAGCAGGTCAATATAACTAACAAATTATATACGTAATCTACAACTACCTCTACCACTAAATGCGATGTAACATGTGGACTACTTGTAGGCCCAACGGCAACAGAACACAGTTATGACCAATACACACACCATGTCCATGGCCTGAGTACGATAATTATTAGGATCGGACGTACAAATTACGCTCCCGAATGGTAGAACAACGGTCCCAAAATATGTGCATTAGAAGCCATTGGTATTATCATTAAATGTTGCGTATTAGTAACAGCTCATTAGAATAACAAGAATATAATTATGATCATAATTATACGGCAAAAGTCACTGCGGCTTGCCGACTTCCCAGTGGCATCGCTGATTGGTCGAACGCTTCAACTTTGCACCAATCGTAGACGCGCTACTGTGGTCGGTGTGCCCCCCCCAGCGGTACTCGGCGAGTACTGATCGTCTGCGCTGAAACTAAGTGGGAGTGGTCGTTTGCCCGTTTCGTCGCCCGTCCACGAATACGACAGATCGAAGCACCTGTGCGCGGATATCGCAAAGTAAGTACCCGACCGCGTTCCAGGCTCTGGCGCACACCTTTGATTGATTAGCACAGGTGAGATATTTTACCCAACTCGTAATCAATATATATATAGACGACGTTTCAGCGCGGCGGCAAGACGCGACAATTGACGACTGTCACGATTTCGTGAACAGCGGTCAATGCGTGTTTTTTAGCGATCGAGGTGTCATGACCTGGGGTTAAACTGAACCGTGACTGGCTTGTTGTGTCGTTAGTCCAGGAAAGCCGATACCCACCCCGTTCGCGTTGATGGGTCTTCCCGTTAACTACCGAAAGAGATTACGATTTAGATGGTGCGGGAGTCGGGTCGTAAAACTGTGATTTGATCCCTTTGTTCGAGGGGTCAAGATTCACGATCTACCGTCCTAAATAACAATCAAAGCAAAGGACTCGCCGGCTGTCAAGACGCTATAGTGTCATCGGCCGAATGGGCGGGTCCTTATCGTCCACCCGGCATGACATAGTAAGGATAGTTGACAGACCTCATATGTCGTTAGGGAGTCTGAATAGCAATGGCATAGGACCAGGCGTGCTTAAAACGACCAAACAACACACGATTATGCCAAATGCATAATTGTGTAGTAAGAGTAGAAAAGGCGGGCTTCCGGAAGTTAACTTAATCTACCGATTAACATTAGTGATTAGAGCTGATCATTCCTGTATGCTCAAACTGTAGTTTTGTTTAATGATTTCACTGAAACTTAATTATACCATATTTAATCAAATGTCAAATGTGTCTGCCGTTTTAAACGGTCAGTGCAATGAAACAGTAATCTTTGCAATGCACCCTTTAATTTTGTTTTATTAATACTCTTTAAATACCAGTACAAACTTATTTATAGAGTAGTAAAAATGAAAGATTAATAATTAATGTGACAATATCCAGTAACATATTTTATAGATCATGACATGGCACCTTTTTGGTCATTTTATTTATTTTTTCCTACATTTTTAACATGGAAAATTAATGGGTAACTAAACTTGTACCCCTCCAGGATCCTAACCCCGCCATTGGTTTTGTTAGTTATAAAATATACTAAGCACTGGGTACTTTTACTGCAGATATTGAAAAGTAACAATTTGGTTAATGAACCAAGTATTGTGCACACCCAAAATTGGCAGTTTTTGTCTCTAAACATCATTAAAAATTGCTATTTAGTACAGCAATAATAAATGAATTCACCGTTACATGGCACACTTGACAGGTTTCTGTTGCCAGTTGGTTGGATATATCAGCGTGTTTTTTAATGAGCAGACTGTTTGTATTATATCCATGAGTTCACTATTAGTCATACAGGAAATGGACCATATTGATTCTACTGCCCCAATCTACGAGTCAAGTGCAGACGTCATCATCGCTGCCTTTGTTCCATTGTGGCACTTTCAGGCACTGTTTTATGGTGACACTTCAGAAAAATGTGCACGTACGGAAATACAACCATACTACTTGCGTAATTTAGTGTTTATACTCGGAGGGATGTTGTAATGACTGTTGTAAATTATTCCAGATAAAAACAAGTGAAGCAACAACAAAATCTAATTTTTAATCAAGTACATGATAAGTATATTATTTCTAATCAATTTCATGAAAGGTACACAATTTTGAAGAAAATATAAATAGAAAAGTAATTTCTTATATAGCGCAGTATCCAGTCCTTAGGACTGCTTAGTAAGGGGTGAGCTTCCCAGCATTCAATCTGTTTGCTGAAAATAAGCAGTAAATCAAACCTACCAGGTATATTTGGGAAACTTAGTGTTAAGCACCGTTAAGTAGACATGGCACAAATGTTTACAGCACAAAATGAAATGCGTACATTTTTAACATATAACATGCATGCAGGTTCAGATGTTTGTATGTTCACAAAATTATATAATATTGACTTAATTATTTATTGTCTGAAATTTTTACTTTATCCCTGGCAGACCTGTTCAATCGAACACCATCTCGACTTTTCTGGAAAGCATTCAGCCATGCTACAATTAAGGTGTGAAGACTGTTTGTACACACATTTCTACCACTGTCTACAGCCATGTACTCATCCATACAGTAGAGTGAATTTGAGCAACGGAGAGTGAACAAACTTGCCCAAAGTTCGACACAGCAGGGCTCTCTCGGTTGAGAGTCTGAGGCTCTAGCAACCCCGCCACTGCGCTCCACTGATGAGAAATCATACAGTTGCTATATTTTGACATTGCTCAAACTCAAGAGTTACTTTTCTCTACAGCTGTTTTGCTTGGACAGTGCTTTAATGGACACATGTAGTGTGGATTGTCATAGGAGTGTAGGTCCAGGGATATAAAATAAAAACAACTTTTTGCCTACAACAACAGTATTTATAGTTTGTTTAAATCATACATGTATAAACATTTTTAAAGAGGCACATATATATATATATGTACATATATATAATATTATATATATATCATGAAAATGTAACTTTAAAGATACAGTGGAACCTCACCATTAACGTCACCCTTGGGACTGGGTAAAAGTGACCTGAATAGCAAGGTGACCATATTAGCAGGATTAATTTTGTATACTTCACTGTTACAGAAATAATTTGGGATTATCCTAGGATGATCTTACTTGTGAAATGGCTGTATTACAAAGGTGACCGTAAAGAAAGGTTCCATTGTATTCCCATAAGATCTTATTGTTTTGATTGAAATTTCATAGTTTATAGTATACATGATCTTTTAGTATATTGACCATCACAATGTATTAACTACAATTTAAAAATATAATTGAATGTCAACATGACAGTTAAATAAACACGTAAAGTCCTAAACAAGTTCTGTCAGCCACACCCTGTATCTGGCTGGTCCCTAATGCAATATTCATTCACTTGCCCTGCAAATAAAAAACCGAAGCCATGTGTAAAATATAAACGCTGCCATTATGCCTGGCTATTTGTAGACCAGGGCCCCATGATTTATTAGCTTAAAAATTTTTGTTGATGGCCTTAGTTCAAAATCCGGTAGGCATGCCGAGAGCACACATACAGACCTAATCCTGTTTACGTTGGTGCTGTTCCTACTGAAATGTGTTACAAATCTTCCCATGGACGTTAAGCTGGTGTTTGTTTATCTTGTATGAGTCCGTTTGGTTCAAATATTATATGCATTTGGGTCGATACTTCTCAGAGAAGTCGGACTTTGTGTTTGAAGGAATAGATCGGTGAGAGTGTTAAGTGTGAAGCACTTAACTCAGTCCCTAAGACCGCTACAGTGCTATAAGAAATATACAATGAGTTTTATATAAATATAGGACATATAAAACATGTAATGTACAACTGGATACATTACTGTGGAAATCATGCCAACATACCAAGCAAGGCTGGTCTTTATACATAATAAAAACCAGCCTTTACAAAGTCCAGGGCACTTACAGCGTTGTACATTTGGTAGGATTAATAGCATCACAATGCAGTACTAATTTACAGTGATTACCATGCACACACCATGCCTTGTGCAGTTGTCTTTATGCAGACAGTCCCTTTGACAGGGTGACAACTCCCTGGTGGCAATGTTGTAAGGGCCAGACAGGTCAGGTTGGAAATTAATATGTTCAGGAAACATCAATTAACCCCCCTGGCCAACCACATCACTGGAGAGGAGGAATTAAATTAATCAGGGGCATGAGGGTGCATTTAACATGACCAATGCCATCCATCAGTGAAGATAACAGTGTTGCAGCATTATGGGGTACATGGCTTGTTTATGGGGGGGTGACTGTCATTGTCAATCAAGAATGTAGTTTTTAAACTATTGTCAATACACTGTATGTGGAAGTAGTCATTCTCTTAGGCCAGGAGAGACTAACAGATTATATATTGGAGGATAAACAATAACTGTGTGAACATGTTTAAAAAGTAAATTGACAGCCAAAAACATAGATTACCAGTGATTAATTCTTGATAAGGCAATGACTCCCTTATCCACTTTCTAGAGCATGTCACTGTGAATAATAATCTTGTTCAATCTTGGCAAAATATCTCTAATCGTGTTTCAGTGGATCCGTTTCAGCCACAGGTATCAACCTCTGATAAATGTGTGGGGTTCTAAAAAAATTGTGTATGAATGAATTTCTGGAGAATCTCATTTCAGACCATGTTGCGGATTGATGAAAATAACAAAATACAAACACAAGTTTGACTTAATGCCTAGCATTAATCATGTCCGTGTGAAGAAAACAGCTGGTTGGGGAGCACTATAAACTAAACAAACACTACACTACTGAAAACAATAGGAAACCAGGGTAGTGGGTGAACAGATTGGTATGTATTTTATTACATAATGCCCCAAAATACACATAAAATACATCTCCCGATCATGTTGGTACTACACTAACTACAAAACACAAACAAGGCCCATAAAGCAGGGATGGTGGGTGGGAGTTTAAAATTCCCTCACAAAGGCTGAAATTGTATGTGAATGAATTTCTAGAGAATTTAGTTTCAGACCATGTTGCAGATTGATGAAAATAACTTGAAATAAAAACACAAGTTTGTCTTAATGCCTAGCAGAAAATGATGACTGGATATGTTGGATATGCACTAGCACATGCGAACTTACGGGACAACCCGTAAGACAAGCTGCTAAATCAGGGAGTTTGTACATATTCATTTAATGAATTCCGAGTTCTACCAGAAGAATGCTGAAACCGCAAATTATTAATTTTCATACTATCAACATAAATCACTTTCATCATTAATCAGGCCCAGGAGACACTCATGAATGGGTATTTTGACAAGATCATCAATAATGTTGTAACTTCCTTTTAATGCACAGTGGAGAAATTCCTACATGCCTGTCCAGTTAAAAGACCAAGTGTTTTAATAAGCAGCACTATCAGTCATCCACCTACAGGGTAGTTCCCTTCCCGGGGAGGCAACATGGGGAGGTATACAATAGCAATGGATAATGGGTTTTACAAATTATGTGTACGTGAAGAATATTCATTCAAACAGTTCACACATGCACACGCACGCACACACCCTTAACAATTAGTTGTGTCATCTGTATAGTGAATCTAAGGTCAGATCAGATATTACATTGTTTTTAAACCAGATCAGATGTGCCTTTTGTATGGATATATACATTATAAAAGTATGGCTGTATCTCATTCCAATTTATGGATTTGTTTCAAAACTAGAACATTGGGATGAAGTACATATTTGTTTGTGTTCGTTGTATTCAAGTATAAATTTCAAGAACAAACTTAAAGTGAAGCACAAATACTTTGATGCTATAGCCAGATTGACTGGGTTGAGTATGCGGTAGAAATCTTGTAACCTGATCAGTAGTGACATTCAACTGGAATAGAAATGCTCTGGTAGCATCATATGGATTTATATAAAATTACAAATTTGAGTCAAAAACACGGATTACGGATTTCAACCCTAAAATTTGGCAGGTCAGCCAGGTAAAGAACTATGAGTGACCAATGGCATGTATACTGACCATATCTTTGTACTACCTGTGTGAAAGCCTGACATTAGTTCCCTCCTGCTGAAACCATCCCACCTGAATTTATGAAGAGAATTAAATTGCACTAACAGTTTGATGGCCAGGGGGTTAGAAGTCATAAAACATCAACAGGCACTCTAGCCTTGGACTACAACTAGACAATGTACATATAGTCACTGAAGGTAACAAGGGTTAACAATTATGGCGCTTATAGAAACGTAAGCCAGAGATACGTATACCGTTTTATCACAAGTATGTTAGGGAGTTTGCTGAACAATTGCGCATTCTCCGGTTGCAAACTCTCGCATGTTTAGTGTCTGTGTCACATGCTGGCTCAACCAGTGGCAAAGCTTTTATTTCAGCACACATAAAAACAGCCAATGATAACAGACTCTGCCATAGGCATCCTGTATTTACCGCTGTTGAGGTTATGTTCTTCTGAATTGACTATTATTCGGCGTTTGAGGCATTCCATCCTCGGTTCAATGCACAGAACCGGGCCATGTCCATGTGCCTGTGGTTTCATTCTAAAGCCATAGTGGCGGTTGTGTGTATATATGTGTGTGTTTGGAGACATCCAATGCTGGTTACTTTTGTCCGTTTCAGGGTACAGATAAGATAAATTGGGTATTTTGTGTAGTACTCTTTCAGAATCAAGCCTGCCCAGATCTGGTTGCCCCTTGGTACAATGTCACCAGGGCATAAATATAAAATAGGTTTATTTGCAGATACAAGAAGAGTAGAATTCCCTGTAATGTTCCTTAATTTAATCAGGTGTTTATATTCAAGGTTTCATGGATACATAAGATCATAATAAAAAACATGCCTATGCATATTTTCATAGGACATTTTCCCACAGGCTGCTTTCCCCTGGATATATATCCCCCCAGACAATCCCCATGTAAAACAAAGGTATGTGTATAATTATGCACATTTTAGATAGTATATTTAAAATCATAGTATTACAACAAATCTGTTAAGTTAGAGAGTAAATAAAAGCATTGTTTAAAAACTGATATTTCCATAAGTACAAAGTGCACCCGGAGATAAGGACATATGGTAATAATAAGTGCACTGTCTGACCTCGGAACTCATGTCTAGAAGTTTCCTTAAAATTGGCCATGTTCTGGAGTGTTTACAAGTTGCAATCATTACACTCTAGTTGCATAACATACTCTCGCAGGTATGTGTACATAAATGCTTTCACTTGTTTCACAAGTGAAGGATGTATAGTTGCAAGAAACATGCATTGATAGATGTCGTTTACACAAAATATAAACTATATAACGGAGGCAAAATTAATTGTACTGGAATATTTCAATATTGTTGCGAAAGATGCAGATTTAAAAGAAACTCCATGTTCTGACACAGTTGCATTAAACATTTTGTACAACTGTCATAGCAAAACATGTTTTATAATAAAGGATTTTTTATGATATGCTACTAGTGTAAGTGAAAAGTACATAGTTATCACACGAATTGGTGCAAAGATTAATAAACATATTTTCCGAAGGAGTGCTCTTGATCACTTTAATGTTACAAGGTATTTCCATTCTTTTACATAGTGCAATTTAACACAGAAATAACCCCAAGGTTGAGCTTGCATTGATCAATGTGTACACTAGTCATATATATATATATATCAACATTTTAAGGAGTTTTTAGCATAAACTAATTTTATTATAATGCTACTACCAGGTAGTGTAACGTAAATGTAGATGTATCACACAATTTGGTGCAGACATGAATAAGTATACACATTTTTCAAAGTGGTCACATTTTGTTACGGCATTCATTTACATAGTGTAACATAACATGGAAATAACACAATGTTTGAGCCCTCTGCCTGTGGTTCTATAGTGCCCCCCCTCCCTGCTAACCCCTCAGTCCTGGAGGACACCCAGGGCAGTTTGGTGTGACACCAGTTAAATGGACCTGATTGAATTACAAAGAGACATCAAAGGACTGTGCTCTACTCACCAGGTAAATGGCTACTACTAAACTAACACCATCAGTCTGTTAGTCACACACATCAGCTTAGTCAACAGGACTGTGTTATACTGGACATCCTCAACCTCAGGTCATGAAAGGTCGTCTGCACTGGAAATCTGTTCTGTGTCCTCCTGTGTAGCCAGGTGTCCAGTTACAAAGAGTTTTAAACAATTAAATAAATAGTAAATATCATGGTTTACATTATATTTTACAATATGTATTTATAATGATTTGTAGATTATTATTATTATTATTAGGACTTTGACTATATACATGTATGATGATAATTTAGTTAAATAAATTATGCAAAATCATTCATTTTGGATCCTGTTGGAAGAATCTCCAATCTATCAGGAAATGAATTAGAGAGAGGGAGGGGATGTTTTCAATAATATATCTCATTATGTACCTAATAATGTCTCAATTACTAAAATAATTATGACTAATTGTTTTTGTTTCATACAGAAGGTTCATCACATTTACGTGTTGTGTGAAATAAATACAAGTTGATATTTCCAGACATCAGGCAATATGTTTGATAAAATTGTACTAGGTACTCTTCCACAAGATGTCAGTCAGTAGACAGACCTCCAGCTGGCGGTAGACATTTTGATGTCAGTATTATGGATTATTGTAGCGTCTGTGAATCACCCTTTTATTGTGACCTGCCACCTCAACGGCTTTATCATAATTACCCCCTGACCCCAGTGGTGTGATGTGTACAACCTCCCAGCATACAACCAGTTTTATTTTGTTTCTTTGATTTGTTACTTCCGCCTCTCAGTGGGTTAAACTATAAAAACACGAGTACTGAATAGGGTTGTCTTTTTTGGTAATTATTCTGACTCACTGCAGGCAGTTGTAGGACCAGCACGACTAGCATGTGTAAGACATGCTGGAGAAAACGTACATGGAACAACTTTAGACAAACCCCACATAGGGCAAATCCAGGTGGGAGAAACCTGACATAATACAAACACGGTTAGAAATAACCCTGGTAGGGGAAACCTAACATAATACAAACACGGTTAGAAATAACCGTGGTAGGAGAAACCTAACATAATACAAACACAGTTAGAAATAACCCTAGAAGGAGAAACCTGACATAATACAAACACGGTTATAAATAACCCTGGTAGGAGAAACCTAACATAATACAAACACGGTTAGAAATAACCCTGGTAGGAGAAACCTAACATAATACAAACACGGTTAGAAATAACCCTGGTAGGAGAAACCTAACATAATACAAACACGGTTAGAAATAACCCTGGTAGGAGAAACCTAACATAATACAAACACGGTTAGAAATAACCCTGGTAGGAGAATCCTAACATAATACAAACACAGTTAGAAATAACCCTGGTAGGAGAAACCTAACATAATACAAACACAGTTAGAAATAACCCTGGTAGGAGAAACCTAACATAATACAAACACGGTTAGAAATAACCCTGGTAGGAGAAACCTAACATAATACAAACACAGTTAGAAATAACCCTGGAAGGAGACACCTAACATAATACAAACACAGTTAGAAATAACCCTGGTATGAGAAACCTAACATAATACAAACACAGTTAGAAATAACCCTGGTAGGAGAATCCTAACATAATACAAACACGGTTAGAAATAACCCTAGTAGGAGAATCCTAACATAATACAAACACGGTTAGAAATAACCCTGGTAGGAGAATCCTAACATAATACAAACATGGTTAGAAATAATCCTGGTAGGAGAATCCTAACATAATACAAACACGGTTAGAAATAACCCTGGTAGGGGAAACCTAACATAATACAAACACGGTTAGAAATAACCCTGGTAGGAGAAACCTAACATAATACAAACACGGTTAGAAATAACCCTGGAAGGAGAAACCTGACATAATACAAACACGGTTATAAATAACCCTGGTAGGAGAAACCTAACATAATACAAACACGGTTAGAAATAACCCTGGTAGGAGAATCCTAACATAATACAAACACGGTTAGAAATAACCCTGGTATGAGAAACCTAACATAATACAAACACAGTTAGAAATAACCCTGGTAGGAGAATCCTAACATAATACAAACACGGTTAGAAATAACCCTGGTAGGAGAATCCTAACATAATACAAACACGGTTAGAAATAACCCTGGTAGGAGAAACCTAACATAATACAAACACGGTTAGAAATAACCCTGGTAGGAGAATCCTAACATAATACAAACACGGTTAGAAATAACCCTGGTAGGAGAATCCTAACATAATACAAACACGGTTAGAAATAACCCTGGTAGGAGAATCCTAACATAATACAAACACGGTTAGAAATAACCCTGGTAGGAGAATCCTAACAATACAAACACGGTTAGAAATAACCCTGGTAGGAGAATCCTAACATAATACAAACACGGTTAGAAATAACCCTGGTAGGAGAATCCTAACATAATACAAACACGGTTAGAAATAACCCTGGTAGGAGAAACCTAACATAATACAAACACGGTTAGAAATAACCCTGGTATGAGAAACCTAACATAATACAAACACGGTTAGAAATAACCCTGGTATGAGAAACCTAACATAATACAAACACAGTTAGAAGTAATGCTGGTAGGAGAAACCTAACAATACAAACACAGTTAGAAGTAACGCTGGTAGGAGAAACCTAACATAATACAAACACAGAAATAACGCTGGTAGGAGAAACCTAACATAATACAAACACAGAAATAACGCTGGTAGGAGAAACCTAACATAATACAAACACAGTTAAAAATAACCCTGGTAGGAGAATCCTAACATAATACAAACACAGTTAGAAATAACCCTGGTAGGAGAAACCTAACATAATACAAACACAGTTAGAAATAACCCTGGTAGAACTCAGCATGTTTAAAAACAAAATTAGGTAGGAGAAACCTTACATACTGGTAATACAAACCCAATTATAACAAACCCAGATAGGAGAAAACCACATGTATATAAATTTTGTTTTTAAACATGTTCAAGTATTTGAGAGCTCACAAATATGTAGCAATTGATGGTCACGCTGATCACGAGCAATCATAGTATTAAAACCTTTCACTTTTCAGTGTGACCCCTAATTGACTGTGTCATTAGCATACAACAAAGGTCTCCCTGATCTGATACCATGTGTAGATATGTTTGGTGTGCAGTGTTGTTGTATGTCCTGTGTCCACTGGTGGCAGTGAGATAGCCATCATCTGTGTCAGCCTGTCTGTCACCAGTCTGCTGTCTCCAAGTGGTCCAGTCACAATGTCCTGTCTGCAGTCTTGTGTGTTTGTACAGTACTCATTCAGTGTGTAGTGTGGTAACACTGACAGGGGTAAGGATTTGTCCACCATTACCCAATTAAAGAGTGTTCTTCAAAATAACGTTTTGGTGTGATGTGTGGATTTTTTTCGAGCACTTTTACATGGGACGTGTTTGTCCAGTGAATACTGAATGTACTGCTGCTTTAGATCTCACACAAGGTAGCAATAAATATGCGCTGGTCGGCTATTTTGCAGAATGCACCAATATTTCAAAATCCATCACCAGATAAGGGCAAAATTGAGGGGTATCAGGTTTAGGTGGATTTTTCTGAAAAACGAGGTATAAGAATTTCACGAATTTTCCACAGCACTTGTGTCAATGGAGGTTAAATATGCTGTGAAATTTTCAAGAAAATTTTTAAACAAAAGGGCCCTGTCATTAGCAGGCTGGGGTCCTGTCATTAGTGGGCTTGGGCTCTGGCATTTAGTGGTTGGGGTCCTATCATTAGGGGTTTAAGTTTTTGTAGGCCGTTGTCTGGCACTGGTTGGGCCACTGACTAGAACTGGCTGGGCCACTGTCTGTCACTGGTTGGGCCACTGTCTGGCACTGGCTGAACCCCTGGCTGGCACTGGTTGGTCCACTGTCTGGCATTGGTTGGGCAATTGTGGAGCGCAGTAGCATAGCATTAAGAGTTCCGGACTCTCGACTGAGAGAATGCGGATTCGAATACTGTGCGACGGTGTTGAACCTTGGGCAAGTTTGTTCACTCTACACTGCTTCAGTTCACTCAGTTGTATGAATGAGTACCTGGCTATAGAGAGTGGTGGATATTTGTGTACGTATAGTCTTCGCGCATCAATTGCAACATGGCTGAATACTTCCCAGAGAAATCAAGATGGTGTTTGATTGAACAGGTCTGTCGGAGAATAAGGTGTAAAGCACACTGGCTGAACCCCTGTCTAGTACTGGTTGGGCCACTGTCTGGCACTGGTTGGGCTAAACTCTGGCACTGACTGGGCCACTGTCTGGTTCTGGTTGGGCCAATGTTTGGCACTGGTTGGGTCACTATCTGGTGCTGGTTGGGCTACTGTCAGCCATTAGTTAGGCCACTGTCTGGCAGCCACCTCAAGACGGGTGAGTCAGCAGTCTTGGTCTGTCTGATCAAAGTGACACTATCTTGTCACAAGTAGGCCATGTTACTGCATTGTTCCATGTCGGTTCTGCCCTGTCAAACAGCGGGTATGTGACTGACTGGCTTTGTCCTCAGAGAGACTAGTTGCTACATATATATGAAATTGAGGGGGGTTCTTCATTGACACATGTCACTATCCACAGTGTGCTCCTCAGCTGTTGTGCAAGCGAAAATAAGGTCTAAAATGTATGTCACCTTATGTCATTGAGTTAGTAAGCTGTAATATGAGGCACGCACCGCAATGTTTCCAATTGTAATTTTCATTAATGACTGAAGTTTATTTTCATGTTTTCATCTGCTGTCTTATTCGCCTCTTCATTGTGCATAGATTCTGGAGCACTGTAAACTGTTTAGCCTGTCATCTAACTGCCCCTCGAGGGTAAAGTCAAAGGTTACTGTCCACACCACTGAGAACACCCTTGTCTTAGGTTGACCGGTCATTTCTCCATGTGATTATCTCACGTTTTATCACCCTGGCATCTGAGATTGTTTCCACTATAGCCCTATCTAAATGATACCATGGCCTGGTCTTGTCTTCAGAGGCAAGGTATTTCTCTGTAACAATTCATGCAATTGATAGCATCTAGGTCAATAAGTAAAGACTTCAGGCCACCCTGTATGTGCCTGCACTTTTGTCTGCATAACAGTGTTCATTAAAATTGCATCTGCATTTCAGTTTTGTCCTTGCCTTGTTTTTTCCCCAAAAAATTGCAGAAAAAACATTGAATCTAGATAATGACTTAGTGAATCTGTACACATATATTACCCATAATTCTTAACACACTGTATTGCTTCCTTACAAATATGTCAAATGTTATATTCATCAATGTATAAATGTCAACCCTTACTATCACATTTTGTGAAAGGTGGCCACGAAATAGCAGATCAGAAATACATCTAGCCTGATTCTCTGGACATTCCTGTTCTATTTGTGCCAACATGTAGGTTTTGATTACTGTAAATTTCAATAATTCTGATTTTATCACATAATAAAGTTGTAAACATTGGAGATTTTGAAATTTACACAACATTCATTATGATGATATCATTTGTAATGTTAATAAACTATTAAGAATATAAAAATTTTGTCAACAAACTATCCATTAGGTTTTGATCCAGTCCAGTTAAGAGTCTAAATTGACATGTACATATTTGGTCCTCTACTTGTCATTCCAAACCATTTGACTCTGACACAGTGTGCTGATAATATCTTCTTGACAAAATAGTTACATTTAGTTGACACACAGTCATATGGTAGACTTGGGTGGTGAGGAGCAGAGTGGGAGAGGGTGTATATTAGCAATGCCACAGATTTATTCATACATAAGTACCTCTATCTCTATGGTTTAGCTGTCAACGAGACATAGATAAAGGGGAAGGAATGAGGCTTCAGATTGGCACAACCAGATAACTTACTGGTCCAGGTAAACTACTTAAAAAGGGGGTCACTTGCATAAATTGTCCCGCAATTGTGTTGGTAATATTCACTGGCATCAACAAGTTATCCTTTGTAATTTGTTCATGCTAAATTTGTAATCAGATAATAAATTTCATCAGAGAGAGAACCACGTGCAGATGGGCTAGGTAATAAATGACAATGTTTTGCTTCATCTTAGTAAGGGGTGAGCTTCCCAGCATTCAATCTGTTTGCTGAAAATAAGCAACAAATCAAACCTATCAGGTATATTTGGGAAACTTAGTGTTAAGTAGGAATGCACCATTAAGTAGACATGGCACAAATATTTACAGCACAATTTTTAACATATAACATGCATGCAGGTTCAGATGTTTGTATGTTCACAAAATTATATAATATTGACTTAATTATTTATTGTCTGAAATTTTTTATATATTAAAGGAAATAAAAACAAGGCATTAGCTCAAATCCGTTTTCCATGTGTACACAAAGTTTAACATTGTAACATTCGAGAACATTAAAAAAATACCAAAAAAATACATTTGTAGCATAAATTTTATTTTAAAACCATCTGTGTAGCATTTCCCGCAGAAAATAAAAATGTAATGAGCTAGGCGATCACGTGGTATCGTGACGTCACTTATGACCCACACTCGCATCAGGCTGACCCTTTCCTTGCATTCAGACCATGTTTACAAAGATAGATTTTGGGCAAAACGAGCGTCAGAATGAGTTATTGTGCAATACACGCGTATTCCGATGTAATACAAACCCTAGTCATCGTAGAGGAACAAGCAGTTATCGTACGGTTCTACATGAATCAAATTTTATTCAAAACAATGAATGCGAATGGGCCTACAACTACAAGTCGACTAGGTCTAGGTTTTGCCGAGCTTTGGCTCGTTTTCAGAATAATTATATCGAATGCAACCAACGGGAGATAATCTACACCAATATACATACATAGCAAACATATATTGTATCCAGCTACAGAAAATAAACGTGTATAATCTCATAATATCACTAGAATATCGATATATGAAGGAGGAGATGTACAATTTATCATAACAACTTAAATCAGTCTGTAAATTTCCGTTGGTGCCGCTAGCTCAGTTGGTAGACACGTTGGTTTCTTGTCATTTATTTTACAATCGGGCGACGCCGGTTCAATCCCAACACCAAACCATTGGTTTTCTTTACACTTTTTGTTTTCACGAAGTGATATCAACCACAAAAATGAAAATATGGTAATTATATATAACGATGTTTCAAAATTTTATTTATCCAGACAGGTCACAATTTGTTTTCACATATATAATTACAATATATTACCGTACAATATATATACAATTAATAAATTATATATCCATTACATTATATTTGTTTGGATAAATACAATTTAGAAACATCGTTATATAATTCCCATATTTTCATTTTTGTGGCGAATAAATAATTACTACAAAAATTTAAAAAATATTTACAAAGAGTGCACCATAGTATAACAATTATTTGGTTTATATTACTTTGTGAAAACATAAACAAAAAAGTGTAAAGAAAATCAGTGGTTTGGTGTCAGGATTGAACCGGCGTCGCCTGATTGTAAAATATATGACAAGAAACCAACGCATTTAGCAACTGAACTAGCGGCACCAACAAAAATTCACTGACTGATTTAAGTTGTTATGATAAATTGTACAACTCCTCCTTCATACATCCAAGCTCGAGCTCGGCGAAACCTAGTTGAATTGTAGGCCCATTCGCAATCATTGTTTTGAAATGAATGCGAATTCAAAAATGTCCGGCTGCCCAGCATAAAATGTGGAATTTCTAATTCATTGAATTTTTTTAATTTTTTGGGCTTGGTGGACATGGAAATAGATACCAGGATGTAATATAATATGAATTAAAGCAATAGGTGTTTTTATTCCCTTTAATATGTAATAATTTATCTATCATCCTTTTTATGTTTTATTTACTGCCAACAGTGCATCATTGTGCTTGTTTGACTGCTACTTAGACAACAAATTCAGTAGTACAATATTACACAGTAGCTTTGTGTTTTCTCCCTAGGTACTGATTACATTTATGTCGCTACAAGTTTGAATAAACACATCAAATACCAGCGCGTGTTTCCTTTGTGAAACTTTGAGACATGCAGTAAACAGTTTTATTACTTCAACTAAGAACATCCCATGCTGTAGTGCTGGTTATTTTACCTCTGTAGTCACTATCGTAATTATTTTAGTGCTGACACCTGCGTAGATATCACAGAAGTTCAGACGTTTGGTCTGTATTGGTTTACAAACATTTGGTCTGTATGGGTTTACAAACATTTGGTCTGTGTGGGTTTACAAACATTTGGTCTGTATGGGTTTACAAACATTTGGTCTGTGTGGGTTTACAAACATTTGGTCTGTGTGGGTTTACAAACATTTGGTCTGTGTGGGTTTACAAACATTTGGTCTGTATATGTTTACAAACATTTGGTCTGTATGGGTTTACAAACATTTGGTCTGTATGGGTTTATAAACATTTGGTCTGTATTGGTTTATAAACATTTGGTCTATATGGGTTTATAAACATTTGGTCTGTATGGGTTTACAAACATTTGATCTGTATGGGTTTACAAACATTTGGTCTTTATGGGTTTACAGACATTTCTATCCTTTTTGTTCCTGAAATTTGGAGTGAGGCAAGCTCGATACAAACCCGCAATAAATGGTGGTCATCACTGACCTTTTTGTAATACCATCTCCATCCTCCATCTCCACTGTCCCTATCTCTCGCTCCATCAGTTCCTCATTGCTTTTAGCACATTTGTAAACTTTTAACTAGAAACGATGTTAAATTAAACCAATTTATCAGTAGCACCACTGCAATAAGTTGCTAAGTGGACTGGCAATGTTATATTATTGTACTTTATGTTTTAATTTGTATTAAATTGTTTTCAGTTTTTTTGTATGAAAAGGACAGGACTTTATAAGTCGTATAAATACAGCTATGTCCCTTCACCAGCACACCCATACTGTGCACCTGTGGGATGTTGTTGTTGAATAAACATGTTGTATATATCTATAACAATACTGCCAATGTGGTATATGCCGAAATGTGGGCTCTGTCAACCTGAGGGACAGGAGACTAGTATGGGCTCAGTCACAGGCCTGGCCTTGGGATGTAGAGCCCACATTTCTCTCTCTAACTTAATCTCTTAATAAACGTCATTCATTTGGCCTTCTTTCATCACTATTCATGACTTGTGTTGGTGCTTGCATAAACATTCATTCATCCATTCATTCTCCACTCCCCTATAAATCTCACCAGATCTCACTTCGCACAGTCCTCCCATCTCATTCATAGTCTTCCTCTTCTCCGTCTACACTCCAGTCTCATATCATCCGCTCTCTTCACTAATCAACTCCATCTGAAACTCTCTTCCACACCAAGCTCCTCCATTCATAATGACAACATTTCTCAGAAATGACCATTTTTATTATAATCATTAAATTGTGCCAATTTAAAACTACTATATTGCTACATGTAGAAACTCACTTCCCAGACACATGAAACAAATTCTTGCGCACTGTCTACAGCAAATAATTTTCATATAATACAAAAACTTAACACACACTGGTTTCTAATTGATGTGGAGACTACATGCCAAAGGGGCAATGTTTTTTGTTTGTGTGTCTGATCACATCGCGACTGTCCCATCAGAAGGCAGCAGAACCCAACTGGCTTTAATAACACGTTTCTGATATTTTTCTCTAAATCAAACATTCTCGTAATGGGTGATGCTGATGTTTTATAACAAAATTTATCGAGTTGTGATTCACAAAAACGTATAGTTACCGCATGTGTTTAGTACACTGTCTGATAGTGTTCATTCCTTACGTGATGTATGTATTGTATGACAATTAGAATACCACTTCTTTGTTGTTGCTATATTTGGGCCAGTTTTTATACAAATAGGCCACCAATTCACTTGTTTACCTTTGCTATAATTGTATTGTGAAACTGATATACTGAATGGCTAGACAGCATTGGACACCCGATCTGTGCAATATGGGTAACAAATATTTGTTATTGCTAGGGGGTTCTTTCTGAGTGAAATTACCCCTGATTTAAAGGTATGCATGTGACCCCAAATAGCAGTTAATAAACCTTTTTATGGATAACAGTTGTGCTGTATTTTATCCCAATGTAGTTTTTAATTACAGTAAAACAAAATAGTTACAAGTTTCTGACTTGTAATCAACTTTACTGGTTTACATAACTCAAGGTCAATTAATTCACTGCTGGTTCATTGTTCATTGAAGCAGTCGGTAAACGCAACATTCTTACACATGCCACATTCTTTTTTAATTAATGCGAAATGCAGTGAATGTACCGATAGTGCCGGTGTGTGTTTTGTAGGCTGTTCCATCCTGTGGACTTATGAATATGATGAGATCAAACTGAAGTAATTCCTCGGGAAACTGGGTAGGATTAGTGTAAACAGTTTGCCATGAAATATTAAAAATTCTAATTGTTTCTCAGATGTGCCACATTTTCTTGGTTGAAATTTGTATTTCTGACTTGAAGTTCAATTTAATTTTTATTATTATTTTTGGCGAGCAACTTGGGCGCAGCCAAGTATATTGCACCTTGTGAAGCGACAGAGCCAGGTAAGTATGTTACTTGTAAATACATATTTTAATTCTAAAAATATAGATTTTTATTGGTTGACCGGCCCATAATGCCCATATTCAGTCCAGTCTCGTCATTTATCTGGCTACAAAATACACTTACACTGAACTAAATCTGCTGTGTTTTGTCGGAAGTCTGCCCAGCATCAGAACTATTCAATCTTCAATGGCTACAAATCTGTCACTCATATTTATACTTGCGTTACAAATACAAAAAATATGTACTTTATCATGATTTTTACATTTTTGCAATATACCTGAGTTAAAATAAGAAACAAGCAATTAATCCAACCATATTGTATGTTCGGGAAATGCATACAATATATATATACGCCAGTAAGAATATAGGACATAGGTGATTTGTATGACCGTGGCAGGGTTTATGTGCTAACGTGCCTCACCTGCCTACGTGTTGGGACCCCACTCGTGACCCCTGGCTTCACTGAGGTACCCCACTTTGTATGACAATTCAGTAGAGAGTGAAACATGTAAGCTGTCACGTTTGACAGAAGGGTAGTTTAGGGCAATACCCCCAGTCATGTTGAGTCACAGTAAACAAATACATTAACGGATGGTAAGTCAACGAATTGATTGCATAGGGGTGATTATAATAGCAGGCGATGGGTGATAACAGTTAAAACCTGGCATGATTTATTGGGGTTTACTCACATACTGAGGCCTTTCTATGTAGTGATCTGGCCTAACTAATGTCTTTCTTCATTACCCCCTTTACACACCCCGGTCTTTACCAGTCTTACCATTACACACCTATCTTAATAACTATTTATCACAGGTTGTAATAAAAAAATTAAATAATTAATATATTAATGTACTTATATTTTATGCCCAAGTAGAATAATGTGTTTCCTGTTGTATACTCTCAGATTAATTTAAGTAGACTGCAGGTAAAACCAATTTTCTTTCTCTTATTAT
This sequence comes from Escarpia spicata, assembly GCA_963995525.1. Classification (NCBI taxonomy): domain Eukaryota; kingdom Metazoa; phylum Annelida; class Polychaeta; order Sabellida; family Siboglinidae; genus Escarpia; species Escarpia spicata. Next base: position 53,354,596 of record OZ023212.1, read on the forward strand.
TTTCATGGAGGGGAATATTTAAGAATGGTAAGCTAAGTTGAGTATTTCCTTAGTAACTTTTTTGCATATATGTTACCCAAATTTCTTTAGAGTAAATTAAACCAAGATGAGAAAAGCACATATCTGGTATACCACACCTAGATATTGGGTCGGGTGATGATTTAACCTTATTAATACAATTTACTTTGTTGTGTTAAATGCATATAATATCAAACAAATTTAATCTGGATAACCATAACTCTACATCAAAGCTTTTGCCATTGTTGCCTGGTTTGTACAGCTTCATGCATGGCCATAATGGAATGCTCATACGGAGTGCTCATTATGGAATGCTCATTATAGAATGCCAGCATCCATAATCTGGTCAACCACATCATGTAGGTTTCATCTTGGGTTTCACGTCATGTTTGAACTTATGTCATTATAGATCGCTGATGGTTGTTTAATACTATGACCACAATATCAGGTTTCCTATATGTATGTATTTCATTTGAGCCTATTGATGACAGTAGTATAGGTGTGCAGTTGCATGGGCCCTCCAGAGGATAACCAACTGCACACCTATACTACTGATGACCCGTATCACATTATTATTACATGTGTCTGGAATTTGGCACTATAATGAAGAAATAGATAACATTTTTCAGTGTATGTTACATCAGATTGTAATGCACAATATAATTACATTACATACTGTATTAGTAATTGGCATGATGATGATGACAGTGATTTCAAATTTTACAGGAAAACTGATTGTTTTCAGCATTAACTCATAAACTGTACAATTAATCTGCACATTTCAGAGCTTGAAATTTATTTTTTCAAACAACAAAAACCTCAATTTAACATACATGATGCTTGATGTACCTCATATCATGTGTCCCTGTCGCTGTTTAATTGTACTTAATTGAAATGAGACACTGAATGGATAAACCAAACAAGACAGAACAAATGGAAAATACACCAACAAAATTGAAAACAAACCAGACAGAACAGACCAGACTGAACAGAACAGACCACACTGTACAGAACATACCACACTACAGAACAGACCACACTGTACAGAGTTATCTGTTCTGTACAGAACAGACCACACTGAACAGAACAGACCAGACAGAACAGACTACATTGTACAGAACAGATCACACTGTACAGAAAAGACTGAACAGAACAGACTAGATGAAACAGACCACACTACAGAACAGACCACACTGTACAGAACAGACCATACTGAACAGAACAGACCAGACGGAACAGACCACACTGTACAGAACAGACCACACTGAACAGACCAGACCGAACAGACCACATTGAACAGACCAGACAGTACAGACCAGACAGTACAGACCAGACAGTACAGACCATATTGTACAGAACAGACGACACTGAACAGAACAGACCAGACAGAACAGACCACACTGTACAGAACAGACCACATTGTACAAAATAGACTGAACAGAGCAGACCAGACAGAACAGACCACACTGTACAGAACAGACCACACTGAACAGAACAGACCACATTGTACAGAACAGACCACACTGAACAGGACAGACTAGGTCGAACAGACCACCCCAAACAGACCAGGCCGAACAGACCAAACAGACCAGACCAAACTGAACAAACTTAACCAGGGACTAGACCAAACAGACCAGACCAAACAGGTAGATTATTAAAGTTGTGTGGTAAGATATGTACAGTTAACATGTCCACAGTTCATTGCCCTGTCTACAAAGCAGCATAAACTTATTTGGTGGTCTCCAAAATCAGAACAGAAGCGAC
>OZ023212.1:53356577-53591577 GCA_963995525.1 Escarpia spicata
CTACTAGATGTATATATCTTTGCAGTGTTGTCAAATAATAAATTATTTCTACAGTGTTTTCTCTAGTAGCTCAGCATTGTTCATCCTGGATCAAGACATACCACATCTGTTTTTATGAACGTGAAATTAGTGTTGTTCTAGCCTTGTTCCTGTGTTTATTTAAGCAACAACATAATTTCCAGTGTAGGTCAAACAATACTGTACGTATATATTTGCAAGCGTGCTCCATTAGATTTAAGTCTACTTATCAGTTTTATGTATATGAATATATGCATACACACGTTATGTATGTCTGTATGTATGCATTGTATCTGTATACATGTGTGTATTGTATATAATGTATAAATTATGTACATCAGTATATGTGTATATATATTATATACCAACCGGTATATATAATTCTGTGTATATAAACAGTCACTGCAGTCTATTTATATCTTTACATGAGTGGGAGAACTTTTTCTATGGTGTAGAACAAACTGCGCTAGCTGAATGAAGACACTGAGTTGGTCTACGTTGCCATTACTAGAGCGTGACTCGGTTTATCAGATGGCTCACAGAGGCTGTTATTTAGTTGACAAAGATGTGTGTCCTATTGCAACACAACTGTAAGGCTGGTCATTGTGCCAGGGTATATGTGTCCTGAGCTAAATGGAGACACGTGAAGCAGTGGTGACATATCGCCATGCTTTGGAAGCATGCACACATGCACAAGCATGCAACATGGGAAACATTCTTTCAACCTGCTCATCTGTGAATTTTAATGCAATGTTTCACAACTGTAATCTTTAGCTCTTGCTCGATTTCATGAATAAATATCAGAGAACTGTAAAATTGTGATTTTGTGTGCACAATTTTATTTACAGTCGACTCCACTTCACAGAATTATAGATGCAGTATTAGAACTCTGTTTAACGGAATGAGATGTATTGGCTGGGATTGAATTAGTTCCCATTGTACGAGAGCAGTGACGTAGCGGTAGTTTGCTCATTCCAATCCCATGCTCCCAATGAAATTGAGAGGTATAAGTCTAACTTATTCAGTCAACTTCCAGCTAGTACTTATGGAACAGACAAACTCCCGTTAATAGAATCTACTTGCACAGGGACGAAGTGAATCTGTTATGTGGAGTCCACTGTAAATATTTTGTTGTTGTTAAATGATAAGGATAAAAATGTGCAAAACCCTAATAGTTAGCTTACGTTGCAGACTTTGATTTGAACAATGACTAACAAGACCACTTGAGCTGGCACTTCATACTGTACAAAGTGTTGGCTAAGGTCAAGGTTGTTCCTTTATGACATAACATACATCAACTTTTACTTCAAGAAGTATGTTTGCATATTGTACTGCTTGCATTAAAACGCTGATGCACATGTCTACTTACATAGTTAGGTAGAACATCACCTTTATTGGTTGAAATCAGTACTTTTGACGTCCATAAAACTTGTTAAAAACTATTTAAAATTATCACTGTCAGTGTCAGGTAAAGAAATGTGCCTGCACCAAACAGAATCTGCCTGGTATTATAAGTATTTGTACTTGATAATAAATGTGTCATTTGATTTGTTTACTTGTGTGGATCAACATAAGAAGATGTATACTTTATCATGATTTCCCATTTGAAACTTATTCGCATAAAAAATGGAATACCTCACAAAAATAGGAAATTTGCACAATGGCGAGGTCTGTGTTAGACACAATAATTCTAGTCAATAGAATCAACTTAGAGTGACTCATTCGCTCCAGTCAGACTACCAACCAGTATGTTTTAATCTGTAGTGTGTTTGCCATTGTCAAGGCATGCCACTGTCACATTTTCGAGATTCTATTCGAAATTTGGAGAGCTGCAGCTATTAATGTGCAGTGATGTAATAAACTAGCTATTTGCTAGGGAGTGAGACATGATCCAGAAACACTCCCATGTTTACACAAGGATTTAGGGTCAGGCTTTATCTGTGTAATTTCGCAGCATTGTTGCTGATATAGCACCATTTATGGTTTCTCGTTGTTAGGCTATGGTTGGGATGTATTGCTGTGGCCTGCCTCTGAGTGTTTACACAGATTACCGGTGTACACGTTGATAGCGTACATGCATTCATCCAGATTTATGAAATCCTTTGCCATGGCATGTCTGCTTATTGAAGAAAGTTACATCCAAATGGAATTTACTGAACTTAATTGGATTTTATGTCACTTGATAAAATTGTGTATGCTGTTTCATGTTAAGTATTGATAGGGTTAAAGTGCTGCTTTCAGTTTGCCAAAGTACAAGTGGCAGAATATTGCCAATTTAGTGTGGGGTACGTGTATAGGGGGCAGCACTTGTTTGTTATATTGCTACATGTAACTAGGGTACATGTTTAGGGCCTGGCCATCACCCTCTTTAACAAGGTCTTAAACAGATTTCGAACAGGATAGGCATCAAACAGGGGGGGCACCCTAATATTATTTGTGGGTACTTGTTGAATATAATGTCTGCTCCCTAGTACGCTCACAGAAACCTACGTTCGCCCTTCCCAATTTTAAATAGTTTCCAATAATTATTGTGATGAACAGTATTACTACTGGGCATACTTATGATTGAAGAAAAAGGTCAAAGAAGAACATTCATTTCAGTATACCTGATACGTAGCTGCCAATTAGACAGTGACCCCCCAGTTGTGACAACCACGGGTGTGACACCCCCATGTATGTCCCAGGCCTTTCTCAGTATAAACCCAAACTAGCAGTTCACATGTGTAGTTTTGGAGTTTACAGATGTTATTTTTTGCTAAACCCAACTATTTGCAGAGCATTTGAACGCCTACAGTAAGGGCTTAATGGGTGAGAGCAGGCTTTTTTTTAAAGAAAATGGGTGCTTTGTGGAGTTATTTCTTCTTCACTTCTTTATCACTTAAGTTAGCCTCCAGAACGGTGAAATAAATCAAGCAGTGCCCGTATGCCACCAGGTAATTCCACACATGTATATGATGTATATTCCAAGAAAGACGTTGTAAACTATTTAATTGACATGGACGTTTATTCTGCTGTAGTGCCAGTGAAGTCTGCTAGGTGGCAGCATGAGTCTCGCAGATCTTGAGGCACGGAGAGACGCTCGTAGGCGGGCGCGAGCCGAGCGGGAGTAAGTGTCTCACGAAATGATTTGCCATCTGATAATTGATCAAGTTTGCAATAACCGCACTGATTAGAGCAATTACAAATATGAAAATATTGAACTTATTCATTGTTTATTAGTAATGTAAAACATATTTGTTTACATGCAAAATACATTATTGTAAATTGGTTGTAAAACGTCTTTAGAAAATGTAGCAAGTAACAGTGTTACATTAAAGACCATAAGCCATTCTAACACCTACTAACCCTTTCAATGACACTAAATATAACATTAATAATTGGCTTACCTGTTGTGTAATTGAATAAGTAAGTGGCATTTGAAACTGGTTTCAGAATTGAAAGAAAAATTTGTCTGCTAACTGTGATCATGCTTAGGGAAGATCTCAAAATACCAGTGTTTGACACTATAGTATTATGTATGAATTAGATTTCACATTGGGTTAGAAGTTGTATTTTCCAAAAACAATTTAATTTCTGATGACAGTTCCTAAGGATGCATGCATGTAGTTTTAGTGTTTAAGTTCTACCTTATGAATATGAAATTGACAAAGTTGTGCATATTTGGCAGGTCAGTGTATTTCAGAGTTTCTTATGGGGGCTTGAACTAATGACATCATCTCAGGTAGTATCAAACACTAATGTTTTGATATCATCAGTCACAAAAAACTTGAAAGGAAATTTAATTAAGAACTATGGAATTCTTAGTCACTTCCCAAACTCTATGGAACCCACTCCTTGTCAGCTTTAAATCAGCAGGAAATACAATATAATTTTTCCGTCACCTAAAAATCCGCCAGGTGAACTGGTCTGGACATGAGTTGGAATTGTAAATCTATTAAAGACTGTCTAACACTTCTGTTTCGATGCACTGCTGAGCTTGTGGAGCCAACAATTTTAGCAAAATAGAAATGTCTATTGTATTTGTAATATTGTATATAGACTGCATAGAAGACATGTTTCAGAGCCGCTCTCCTGGCGAACACGTCCAGCGGCAGTTCGTTCAACGATGACGCCCTCGCAGATAGGATTGCTCGCCGACGTCAGATGCGAGAGGAGAGAATGGCTCGTCTGTAAGTAGTCCCGTCTGTAAGTAGTCCCGTCTGTAAGTAGTCCCGTCTGTAAGTAGTCCCGTCTGTAAGTAGTCCCGTCTGTAAGTAGTCCCGTCTGTATAGTAATACGTCAACTTTGGGGTCAGTCTGGCAGCATCTCCTCTCAGGTATCAAAGTCCACTCGCCTCTCTCTAAGTTCTTTTGCTTCCTTGGACCATTCTAGTTGTTCCCAGCGCTCGGCAACGATCTATTAACTGACTAGTCTATTATTGTGGTTACAAAGTAATGGTCTTATGAGGTCTCATTCAACTAGTCAACCTTTTTCAGAACATTATCACCAAACTAACCTTTATATGCTGGCACTGAGGGTGGTCACTGCCAGGGTGCTTGTCGTCCTCAGTGGTTCTTTTACGTCCCGAATTGAGACGGGACCGACATTAACATGATCTCCAAGTCAGGAGGGATACACAGTCCCCAATCTTGAGAGCCAGGTTCTTACATCAAATGTCATGCCTGCCCGTCCGGGTTTCGAACTCAGAGCCAGGCGGATGTGCTATTCACTACACTAGCCACATTGTTCTCTGAGACACCAACTGGTGATAATTCAAAAACAAAGATGACGTAGAACTCACTATTAAAGGCAGCCTTGGGACTGGGCAAAAGTGACCTGATTAGAGAGGTGACCTTATTAGCAGGATTAATTTTCTATACTTTATTTAACAGATTAGGGACTATCCTAGGGTGACCTTAATTGCGAGGTGGCTATATCACTGAGGTGACCATAAGACACGGTTCAACTGTAGTTATTTACAGTTATTTGCTTAAATCCTTGCAATGTGCTTTCATGTCTGTCAGGGCTTAGCACACTGTTAGTTTTCCCATTGGCGACCATGTTAACGTTTTGTGTGATTATAAGAAAACATGACCTTCAGAGTTTCTTAAACTTCTCACCTGCTGTTATTATCATCTCATTGAAATGCTGGCCGAGTTTAGTCAAAATCTAATATTTCTAGCTCTCGTAAAATGCCTGTATGTGTGACACCCGTCAATATTTACGAATGGATGCAGGCAGTAACCCGGCTAAAGGGTCAACTAGCCAAATTGCTGCCAAATACCCTTCCGCTTAGTAAAATCAGCTACCAATGCACCATTTTACTGTCAACAGCTTCTACAATCACACTGGGAAATCTGACTACTCAAATGCTCTTCTGTCAGAGCAGGTGAATTTTGTAAAAAAAATCATTTCTCAAAAATATATTGCACTTTTTCTGTAACCAAGCAGGAAGTCCAACAGTGTCCTGACCCCGTCAGAGAAAATGGACACAGTAAGCAGTGATCCCGTCTATACACCAGAGGGTACCACTGAGGCGTTAAGTTCACATTACTGTCGCCGTAATTGGCGACAGCAGAAATGACATGGTTCAACTTACAAACAGAGTCGAATTAAGCACGACTGGAGCTGACTAGTGTGTCTTGCAAAAAACTGTCTCTGCAATTGTGTAAACGGCTATACCTAGCTGCCTCATGATTTGTGTTTAGGAGAACATAGATAACCTTAGTTGTTGGGTTATTTTGGTCCATTCCAACAGTTACCTAGCTCCACGCTAGAAACAAATACATTTGTGGATAGGTGAAAAGTCTTAAGAACTATACAGTAGTCCCTGCCTTCAGCGGACCCTTCGACCAGGGGACACATGCTATGTCGGGACAGTTTCTCAATGAGAGGACACCGGCTTAACCCGGACTGCGGACATGATATTTTGGTTATATGTACCTGCTAAGGCAGACAGCATTAATTAATTTGATGATTTTTGCTGAATTTGTTTAGAAAATTGCAGACATACAGCTCGGTGTGTGTCAATGGTAATACCAAGTACACGTGTGTCCATAACAACGAGCTTGTCTTCCTTGCTGTAATCGTTGTGTTTGTCCAAACTACTTAGAGTTCCTTTGATTATGTTTTGTAAACTTTATGCAGAGTGAATGTGGAGGAAGGTATTGTTTATTTTGTGCTGTTATCAATCATGTTTGCCGCCAGCGAAGCCATGATGCTCTTTCGAAATTGGATGAAAAATGAAGTGAAACAATTAATGGTTGTACCCGTTATCGTTTTTAATATTTAATTGATGTTCACACTACGCTGCATGTAGCAACTGGTTTAAATATTCGGTTGCTCATCTCCAGGTCATTATTTTAGCCGGTAGGGGACAGCCAAAATCGTCAACTTGCGAATTAGTTGCAAAGTATTTTAGCTAAAGAATATCTCAATCATTTAGTTTATAAAATGTCGTAATCGGAAATGTTTTGTTCGACGTTGAGTGAATGACCAATGCACGGTTGGGGAAAATCTCAGATCGACAGAGGGAGTCGGGCGGACGGTGCTGGGCGGATGATATGAATTCATGACCAACTGTTTATTTTGTAATACATCACAGTGAAAATAAACATATAAAGTGCTTAATTCCTATCAATTAATGCATAGACACATTGCCACATCTTTACCATGTGTCGGTTGTACAGGTCTGAACTCCGGCACTAAAATGCTTGTCCCTCCAATGAGCGGACACCCGCCATGTCGGGACACTTATGCTTGGATACAGATGTGTCCGCTGAAGGCAGGGACTACTGTACTGAAAAAAATACCCCTTGAGTAAAACTGGTGACAGATAATTGTATTCTACTGTAGAAATCTACCATAATAAGTCACATTGCATTAATTCCCTTGTTGTATGAACCCAACACTTTGGCAGTTATTTATTGTAAATGCTACAAAGATTACTGGTGTAACTTTACACCTTCATCTTATTTGTTATAATGTATCCAATTTGTTCAGTCCATTATCCCTTTCCAGTGCTGTTCTAAGCATTCTGGCACATCAGCTTTTGATACCTTCCTCGCTCTTTATATTTAACAGGGTGGTTGCCATGGAAACCCATTTGTCCAGTATACAGCGGGGCTATCTCTGTCACAACCCACCTAACTCCCACCTGCCACTGGTTGCCCGTGGGTATCGCTTACAGCTCTGCCTGGAAATTCCTGGCACAGGCAGCCACCACAGCGAAATTTAGTCTTGTCCCAAAAATAGCCCCAGCTCCTGCCTACCTTCCCTCCTTGTTCCAACTCCCTCTCCCCTGCCTGTCCCTCCTATTGGACTCTCCCTTGGTGGTTCCCAGAAGGTGCCTCTCACCTAGCGCTTACTTGCCGTGTTCACTCCAGTAGGGTGGTCTCAAGATCTTCTTCATCTTCTTCGCAGTCTTCTTACCAAATTCCTCCTACAAAATGTAAGTGTTGTCGTTTCTACTGTGTGTGTGTGCCTTCCCAATTTCACCCGTTTTCAGTGATGGATTTTGTTGTCGTTTCTTGGTGTTGTTATCCAAGAAATCTGTGTTTTTTGCTGAAGGACAGATATTGGGCAGTAATATGAGGTAGTCTGCTTCGTTGCTGTTGTATCCCGATAAACTGTCATGACTGACCACTGCCTATCAGGGCCTGAATTCTTGTAATAGTAAAATATTAAATTTGTAAAGCCAAATTGTTATGATAGTAATGTATACATGTAAACGTATGGTGTAACATTGACATATTTTAAAGACCACCCATGGGTCGTGGTAAAAGTAGTTTAAATTATTTTGAGGTTTTCTTAATCTTGAAGTGTGTGTCAGAATTTCAATAGTAGCATGATTATTCTAAACACTGGCTAAAAGTGGTTAGCTTTCTGAGGTGGTCTCGAATCAGTCGATACTGGAGTGGTTTTTAAATCTGGGAATGTGTATAGGACATAGGAAAGGTTGGCAAAGTATCTGTAATTATAAATACAGGTGTGTGACCAGTTTTTATTATTCCCATATTACATCCTTATTACTGAGTATATATTGTGCGGTGTTGCTGCATGACGCTAACATGTTGTTGGTTTGTGTTGTCTTGTTTCTTCCTACCAATTGTCACAATCCCTGTAGATTCCTGGTGTGTTTCTTCTTGTACATGTTATACATAGATTGTTTCCCACCAAATTCCACGCAAAATGTTGACAAGTTGTAGATTTAAGTTATAACAAAGTATTTGCTAGTGGCATCACACAGTTCATAATAGCAGTAGTTTTGATACATTTTTAATAAACTAAGAATATTTCACCTTCTCTGAGTAGGTCCTTTCATTAACATATTTAATTACTTGTCATAAATGTGTAGTTTTTGTGCTAACAAATATCCAACTCCTGTTAAAAATTGGTCTATAAACAAGTGCATGCATGGCTTGAAAAGTTCACATAAGTTTTAGAGTTAACCGACGGTTCATAAAAGTCTAATGTTTAGAATTTACACTCCACTGAACCAAAAGTCTTCCTGAAGTAATCCCAGGAAATACAATTTCCACACAATTTAACAAAACAATTTCTCAACTTATAACCAGGATACAGAGGAAGTCGTTCCACTATCAGCCTCCCAGACCTAAACAGAAATAATTCAGTAAACATCCTCAATCAACAGAAGCATTGGATAATACACAGACCCATCCACCCACGCAATTCCATGTAGTTTTCATGCTAAAATCAAGCCTGTGGCTGGGAAAGGGTTAACACTCCTCTGGGATCAGATAACAGGCGAGAGGGAGCCTGGTGGGAATGTAGCTGAGGCAGCTGTCCACCCCATATATGGCAGACTGGGGCTAGGCTCTATCCCAGTTCCTGGCCAGACTTCCCTAGAAACACCGGCTGGGCCAACTAGCTAACCCCAACTGCACTCTCAAGAATAGCTAACGTGCTCTGGAATAGTTTGCATTGGGAATAGTTGTCCTGGCTAATGGCAAGCTATATGCCAGACTAAAAATAACCGCATAATTGCGTGTAGTTTGCATCTCCTTCTTCAGAGGAAATGTACATTATGTTTATGATGTTTTCTGACAGGTCCTCCTAGAAGATGATGATGAGGTAGAGACCATATGAATAAAGAATTAGTAACAAAGTTACACATTTTGAAAGGTTTTTTTAATGTCTGAATTGGGCCAAGGTTTTTAAAAAAAATTGTAGTTTCCACGTGCAAGTATTTCTTGGATACCATTTACATTAAAAAAAAATAACCTACAATTAAATATTTCACTAGTGAATTAATTTGCAGGAATAAGGCATCAGTTTCACATAATATGATGTTAAGATAAGAGGTTGTATAACATGTGATTGCAAAGTGTTTTTCTTTAGGCTACAAGTGTGGGGATTGTAGGTATGTTCTTATCTGGTAGAGTTTAGGGCCCCAAAAAGGTCGTAAGTTCATTAACAGCCTATCTAGCCAGTATATAGACTGTGGTATTTAAACAGGAGGAAATGAGAATTAAGTGTTGTTCAGCACAGTGGTATGTTTTTTGGTATCGCAATTCCAATGTATACTGTGCATGTAATGTAAATTGTAATCATGAAGCACATAAAATGTAGATATCTACAGACATTATGCTTTAAGGGTAGCAAAGATGAAGGCCATGTATCAGTAGTGGCACATCAACAATATATAGACTTGCATTAAAAGTGCAGATTAACAAATTAAATATTTATGTCTGGTTAGTGAATTCTACCCGCTTCCTACAGAAACTTCCATGTTTTCACATTCATTCTGTGTCCTTCAACTAGTGTAGCATACTCTTGCACAGATAATATCTCTCAACCATTACCCTGATCGCTGCTGCACAGTAATTGTCCTAGTTGTAAAAACTATGCAATTTACATTCATTTACCAGAGTTTTTCCCATCAGAAAACAACAGTGTTTGTTCTGCATGTTTTATGTACCAGCATGAAACCGTAAACCGGAGAAAAAGCAGGTGCTCCTGCTTTAGGAAGCACCTGCTTAATTGCACACATGCACAATTTAATATACTTAAAACCTTCCTAATGGTAAATATAATCAATTATCTGTACGTAATTGCTTTTCTTTCAGAGAAGTCTGACTTCAATTGCTTCTGCTTATTTATTGTAAAAAATATTTATATGTATTGCATAATGAGCAAACATATTCGTGGGGTCCTACAATCTATAATTGATCATTGTTATTAAAAGTTTGATTTATTATATAAATGTGTTTATTTATTTTGTTTTATTAATAATTACATGTTTGGTGTGACAATAATTTGTTGCATGGGTATAATCTATTGAGTGCAAATTTGTATCTGCAGGGTATGTATTAAATGGGAAAGAGTCTGCTCAATTTGAATTAATTCGATGAGATGATGTTTACATTTGATACATTACATGTATCTACATAATTGTACATGGCTAATGTAAACAAATCTGAAAGAATCTGTTTACTAATTTTTAAGGACCACAACGAAAATAAGTGCATGTATATTTTAATGTTGTTTTTATTAATTGTTGATGTCCCATTTATATAAGGAATAAATAAAAGAAGTAATTTCAGTTAAATTTGTTGTTTGCTAATACATTGTTTCTCTTTCATGTGCTGCTATCACGCTGTGCAGGGCTGGAGATGTAAGTTCAAAAAAAGTACTTTTATTTTCACGTTTGAAAGTTCTGATTTTCCCATTGCATGCGTCCTTTGTCATTGTGGGGAGTCATTTTCATGTTTTGGTGGGGTTGCATTTAACCATTAAAAGGTTGCGATAGTGGGGGTTTTACCCAATCCTTTTTAGATTAACAGGTATTTCTTTTAAAATACATGAAAAGGGTTACACCAAGGTCATGCACAGAAAAGGTGCACTTAAAATTGTTATAATTCTTCACTTTGCGACGGGTTTGCTTCCTGAGATTTTCATTTTAAACCTTTCACTTGTTCTTAAATATGGGGAAAGAAATAATTTCTTTCAAACGGATAATAGCAATATTGTATCAGTGGATGCCCTTGTGAACTTTAAGTTTTCAACTTTATTGACTACAAAAAGCAAGACAGATTTCAGAAATTACTGATATCAAAGTCCTGGACATACAACCGTAAACATTAGAAACAGTAAATGATCCAGAACATTACTGGTGACAAAACCTCAATTGCTTTCTGTCATATCAAATAGTAAATATATCTAACCCTTAACTGTAATATTTTACGATTGTTGTGAACTAACATGACGTGTGTGTGTTCTGTGTGATTAGGTATTTATCACCATCCATCCTAAAACTAGGTAATATTTATATAATGATTGTATTATTTGCCATGCATTTAAACTACCAGCTGTTCCTCAAATATGTTTTATATAAAACATGTTCCAAATAAAATGATATGGTAGTGGTAATCTCTAGGAGGTCTAATGGTCAATTTTGTATTCAGAACAAGAACAATGATATTTTAAGAGCTAGTCAATGATACTTAAGAAATATGTAGTCTAGTTTTAGCATGGATGGCCCCCATTCTGATAGATATAAATTAAAATATCAATGTTTTACTAGTGTTATTTCAGGTACCGGGTAATGCATGATAAAGAATATAGTTATTGTGGTTAAGATTCAAAGATAATTTTTTTAATTGTCATACATATTCAGAGACTAAAAATGGAACCTCAAATGGTTGCCAGAAAAAATTCCCATGTAATTCTGACCTCTGAGTGACCTTCTGTCATTTCTTATTTCACAGTAGCATATTAGCAATGGCCGTGTTATGCAAGAAAGCCATTTGTAAATTGGCGTATTAAAAATTCTGAAACCAGGATGGCTGTGTCTCTAATGGGGATTATGCTAGTAATGTTAGGAATGTTTCTAAACTACAGTGGAGGTGAATATTATATCCCCAGCCCCCCCCCCCCGTGAGTCATTTGTTTTATACCAAGTTTGATTTTCCTACTCGCACAGGCTCCAAAACAAGTTTGCCTAATACATAATTTTAAATGTCTAGCAAATTAATTGGAAGAACTTGACCAGTCCCGTCAACTTGTCAAGTAGTTAATGAACGTCACATACATATATATCCTGGTTGAAAACATTTCTTTCCAAAACCAGATTTTCTATCCAGTGTGCTGTTTTTGTACTAATATGCATGGTTATATTCTGCACGTGGTTGGCATGTTGTGTGTTTTTTAGTATGCGAATGCAGATTCAGGCAACGTGGAAATAACCAAATCAACAGAAGAGGAGAAACCTGCTTATAATAACAACAACAATATCGAAAGCACTACTCAGGAAAATGGAACGAGTGAGGTATAGTCAGACTGGAGTAATTAAGGATGAAATACTGTTTATTTTAGTAGTATATTTTATTCTTATTAATTAATTTATTTATTTAATGAACACCCTAAAAATTATCATTATAAAATAATTATTATCATGGTGTCAAATTATCAGATTTATCAAGTTTTAATAATTAAGTTCAGTTGACATTGTTGGCTAAAAAAGCTGTTTTGAAATTTCATTAAATAAGTTTTGTGAAATAATTTGTATAACCTCACAAAATTTAATGAACCTATCTTTGTACCTATCCATGTTAGTACTTGTATTTGTAAGCACTGAATTCTATGAGAAAATGCTGGTTAAATAAATATTGCAGTTTGGGGAACATTTGTTACTGATTCATGCGTGATTTAAAAACAGGATGGACAGCATTTTTATTGTCATTACTCGACTGTGTGCGTACTCCGAAAACATATAAAACTTGACTAAAGAGTCATAAAAAAATTATTAGACTTTTAAATGTGTTTTTGTAATGACATTTGCATTTCATTATGCATGAACCTTTGTTGTTGCATGCATGGTACTGTGGTTGATTGTTGATAAATATGAGGTGATAGTTAACTAATAGGTATTGTTTGTGTCTTTTCAGGTAAGTTCTTGCAGGCGAGGTGTAGAACTCAGTGGCATAAGCCAAGGGTTGTTAAGTACAGGAACGACAGAGCAGGTTTTTTGTGTGTGTGTGTGGTTATGTGTGTCGTTAATTCAGCCAGACTCGAGCATGACTCCAGAAAAAGGTAGGTGACGATTGCATGTCTTGTTCATGTGTGTGTGATAGTGAAACAAACAAAAAAATTATAATATAATCTACAACATTTTTACATGAATGAACTCATCTGACATCTAATTCCAGATGTGATTCAGTGCAACTTTGATGTTGTACAAATGGCAAAATGATTCTGATAACAGTAATCATTTGTTGTGCTGAAAGAATAATTCCTGTTATTGGATTGTGTAATAGCAAGTAACACTGCATGATGGTGGGCCACTCTTAATATTGCCTGTCATGATTTAGTAACTTCAGACAAAACACTGATTGTTTGACGTTTTTATTCTAACTAAAAAATTGTATATCGCTTGGTATGACAACAGGCACAAGTCAGAATCATAGCAAATACTGACACAAAAAGGCATAAATATACAAAACATGTCAGTGTGAAACGATCCGCAGTGAATCAATTCAGTTCTATGCATGTTTTTATTACAAAACTAACTTTTTGCATGATTCATTCACTGGGTTGTGTTTGTGAGCTGTGGTGTTCACATGCCCTGTGTGTGTAGAAGTTTACAGAAAGCAGCTACTCCGAGACGGCCATCACCACCAAACAACACCAGGAATACAGCGAGAACGGGCAAGAAGACCGCGAAGAAGATGAAGAAGAAGAGGACAAGTCGACCAAAGAGAGCAATGAGGAGCAAGAGCAGGAAGAGCCACAAGAGCAGGAGGAAGATGAAGACCGCGGGAGCAGTAGGAGCAATGATAAGGATGAAGAAGAAGAAGACCGCCACTCTCGCGATGAAGAACTGCAATACGAGGATCAACAAGACCATGAGGAAGATCAGGTAAATGAGGAAGGATTGAGGGAAGAGCAACGAAGGGAGGAAGCAGAGCGGGAGCGAGCGGCGGAAGAGAAAGAACGACTGAGGAAGGAGGCGGAACGCCAGGAGAGACGAGACCGCATGAAGCAGATGGTTAAAGAACGAGAGGCGCCGACAAAGGAAGGCATCACTGTGTCCGTGGACAGGGACCCAGTCCTCGCCATCACCAAGAGCATACGCCATCAGATCATGAGTTTTGAGTCGACGGAGGAAGTACCGAGGGAGGGGAAGGGGGAGGCTTCTCCAGAGGACGAGGCAGAGAGGAAGAGGCTGATTGAGGAGAAGAGACGGCGGTGGGAGCAGGAGGCAATGGCTCGCAGCGAGGTCAGAGTCACTTACTCTCTTCACGGGCTTTACTTTAAGGAAATACATTTATTTCACAAAGTAAGACGTAACAATACAAAAATACATATTATGTATGTGAATATACACATATGTATGTATGTATATATATATATACACACTTTTTAGTATCGTTTATTTCATAGACAACGTAAAATGTCAAATAATACAAAGTACACACACACGATAGAAAGATAAAGAGCTGTAAATCACACAACACGCGCGCGAGTGCATGCACATACCCACATGCAGACACACACACACACACATAATTTTATCTAATAGACAAAGAATAAACAACCATCTAAGTTTTTATTAACGTCACATTTCAAAATGATAACTATACATGTTCATACATCCAACAAACATCCCACAAAACTCACATCTCCAAACACCATGGCAAGTTTCAAATTGCCATGTTCACGCTTTCAACAAACATTCCACACAATACCACCATGTCACGCGTGGCCGCACATGCATGCTGGTGTTGCCACTCATGCATGACATATACCATTCAGAGGAAGTCGAAAGCGAAGATGCCAGACGCAGTGGATGAGAAGCGTCGTATGGAGAAACGAGAGCTCCAGCGTTCCCGCGAGGCGCGCTGGCGAGAGCGAGAGCTCCAGCTGAGAGCTGAGACAGAGGAAACAAAGTCGAGAGAGGCAGAACTGCAGATCCGCAAACAGAAAGCTGCCGAGGAGCGCAGAAAAACCCAAGAGGCTGTGGCGGCAAAGAGAGTAAGATCTGGTGGCATTATGGTCAAACCGGTTGCGATATATAATTTATGATATTAGGAGCAGTTTATGCAGGGAACTTCACATATGACTTGTTTGAGCAGAAATTTGTAGGATTTTTAATGCAGTTTTTCATCTCATTTTAAAGCAGGTCTTTCAGAAAAATTACTAATTGAAAGCTAAAAAAAAATTTAGTTTTATAACACGATTTTGACATGCAAATTTTTAGTGTGGTGCATGAAATTGGGGCAGTTAGCTTGTGTTTTTATTTGATAACTTGATGTTATCAGTTGATATAGAGCATGACATAACTCTGAGTGTGAAATAACAATTTATTGATTTGCTTGAAATGTTGCACAGTAGAGTTGTCTAGTGGTCAATGTTTGGACTTACAAAATAATATGCCGTTAGTTTATTAAACGTAATGTTTCCTTCAAACAGTATCTGTTAAATTTTGACAAATATTCCATTAAGACAGTCGAAAACATTGACCTGGCCTGAACTGAACAGCTCTTACGTGCACTACTAATACGAAACAACTGATGGCAGCACCATTGGGTAAGCACCGCGGTCCCGCATGTCGTGTGTTTGCATGCGTTTGATTGCAGCATGTTTTGTAGGCTGAGGAGGAGGCAAAACGTCGTGCAGAAATGCCGGATGATGGTGATGACGATGATGATGAGGTAGGGGTGTTTAATGTTGGAATAACCCCAGTTGCTGTGTGTCGTTCTGTTCCGTGTAATCCGAATTATTCCATGACATCCCCTTCCAAGCCCCCTCCCAGGTCCTGTATCCGGCTCGTCTTGGCCATAATATTCCAATCCGGCTACTAGCCAGCCAAATGGCTCCCTTTTGACTTTGTCCAGTGCTTGCAGACTCCAAACCGAGGAACTGTGAGTATGTGAATATTGCATATGGTTCGTTGTGTACCATATTAACATAAATTAAAATAGCAATGCTATTGCCTGTGGTCCATATTCTGCCATGTTTCACCGTACTTTCAAATATCATGCTGTTGCATATGCTTATGGCATGCTATGTTATAAATACGAAAAATAATAACTGCATATGGTTCACCAGACACAAGATTATGACAATTTGAAACATTTATGATGATTAATTGTTTTGGTAAAAATATCACTTTCATTATGGTGAATCATAATCGTAACACTATTTGATTAATGTTTTTCAATGTAAATGTACTGGATAAAATTGTAAAATACTAATAAAATTCTCAGATGTATTTTACTAGCTTTTTTAGAATGCACACAAACATACATTGCACATGAACAGTTTCTACAAAATTATGTCCTTTGATTTCCTTTTATTGAAAACACAAACTCGGAAACCGCAGCCGGCTCAGACTGATCTGTTGACGTGTGATTTCAGTCTGGAAGAAAGGGAATCATTGGTCATAAGGTCGGATTACATCCTTTGGTCTGCCTCCCTAATAATGCATTGTTCTTTCTGTTGTTTCGCACTAACAGAAGAAGGGCAAGAGGAAGGGGCTTGGAGGCCTCACCCCAGAGAAGAAGAAGTTGCTCAAGGTAGGTTGTGATCGAGCTTCACCGCTTCTCTTGTGTTCAGTTATCTTCAGTTACCATTTGTTGTTCAGTTTGATCCTTTGCAGAATGTTTGTTTCATGTTTGTATCTTGTGTAGAATTGGTTCTGTGTACCAAATACCAAGAGAGACACAGGCAGACAGACAGACATTTCAGGAAACAAGTGCCACATCATGAAGAATCCCTCAATGTCACACTGGACATTTTAACATAGTTACACCATAGTTAAAACTGAATTGCTAATCTTATAATTTAACATCTATTAAATATTGCTTTGATATTGACTGCTTCATTTATTTTATATTTTCAAAGTGTATTTATTATTGTTAATGATATATATATATATATACCTGGGTATATATATATATATATATTTAATAATATTAATATAAAATATTATTGTTATTATTGCAAAAGTGTAACAAGCAATAAGTGCTACTGCTTTGTCCCTGTGAAAGGACTCTTTTGTCTAGGTGTTTACTAAAATTGGGTGATTTGTCTACTTACTCTAAGTCAAATATCTCGTTGTCATGATTATTGTGCTTACAATAATACAGTCTAGGTCCAAGAAATATGACAAAATGAATGAAGAGTTGTGTATGTGCTACACTTGATCAACCAGAAATAAGCTATTGCCGTCCTGTTGTATCCTGTTTATATAGACTTGAACAAAATGTTTCCTATCAGTTACACCATGCGATTCATGTGAGATTTCCCCTGCAGCCCACCGTAACATAGTAGACCAAGATCTACTGTGTCTCCAGTAAGCGTACTTGATTTCAGCAGGTTGACAAGATTCTATACTTGTGTGTTCCTCTATATCTTATGCAGCAATCTTAGGTTGTGTCCCTTTGATATCCTAAATTCTAAACCTTCTCTCCCTTTTGTATCCTAGTTTGTACACCTTCCGTCTTCCCTAGCATGCCTTACCCTTCAACTCTTATGTATTCAGATGTTCCTTCAAACCACATTTTCATGTCCATGGATCCCGACTAAAAATCAAGTGACATTCATTTTAACTTTCCACCTCATTAAAAATGCATGTCTTTCCAACCACCAATGCCTTAATTTGACTTGTAGTTTCAAAAATGGAATATACCCAGCATGGCTGTAAAATATTATTGCTTCCTGTCATGCCTTCAATCTGGATAGGATATGTCTCAATGAATAAGTGTAATATCGGTTGTTCGGAACCCTTTATCTCGTTATGAAATAGTTTCCCCACTTTGTGAGATACTTATTCTTTCTGCAACGTGATGATTCATGCATGCTACCATCTTGCATGCGCATGTCTGCATGTTACCCTGTGTTCATAGAGTCCCATGGTGGACGAGGTAATGACCAAACTGAGACTCGCGCACGAAGAGAAACAGCGCGTCCTGGAAGAACGTGTACCACCACTCGACCTTCAGGGTCTTTCTCAAGGTCAGGGTTTCACTGGTGTATGCCATTACCGGCAGGTCGAAACTGTCGGGTTTACTGGTTGTTTTGCACTGCTGCCACCTACACGTAAACATGTGTAGCATCAGTAAAGTGCGAGTAAATTGTTTTATTGTCTCCACATGGAATGTGGCGAAGGTCACTGCAGTGGCATGTTTATGGTGTGGTTGGTTAAGTATGTGCAGAGCAATCAAGAACCTGACAGAATGTCACATTATATCTTGTGGGGTCTCTAGGTGTTGTGAGTTGACATGCATACAGGCTCAGATGTTTCCTTGTAAGCAAATTATCTCCACTGGGTCTTACGATCTGTATTTTGGCCACCACTGCATCAGTTGCTCACAGATGTTATGTGTCACAACACCTAAAGTGTACCCCCCAGGGTGGGGTGCGAAGACGAGGGTCTACACCCCCTGTACCCCCAACCACAATGTCCCCTCCCCCACCCATGTCTCAGTCGTCTCTCTGTCCCCGTAGCAACTGATCATGCAGAAAGCTGCTGAAGACCTGAAGAAGAAGCAAGCAGAAGAGCTGGAAGCAAAGAAGAAGATCATCCAGAACCGTGTGCCAGCTCTGCAGGTGGAGGGCCTCAACCAAGGTGGGCTGTCCGCATGCAGTCAGCATGCAGTCAGCATGCAGTCAGCATGCATCCACCTTGATTTATCAGCATGTTGGTGTTGTCTGCTGGGCTGATTTGACAGTCAACTACGTAGAACCGTTTCATGTTGCTTGGCATGTTTCCACTTGGATTTATCAACATGTTGGTGCCGCCCACTTACTCGATTCTACAGTTCTCTATGTTTAACCATTCATGTTGTCTTGGCATGTTTTCAGCTGGATTTTTCAGCATGTTGGTATTGCCCACTTAGCTGACTTGACAGTTGTATATGTTGAACTGTTCAAGTTGTCTTGTCATGTTTCCACCTAGATTTACGGCATGTTGATATTGCCCACTTGGCCAATTGGGCAGTTGTCTAGTTCGGTTCATCAATAACCTAGATAGTTTTCTGCTATCTTATCAGTAGCATGCACAAACAATGTCAGAGTCAGAATCATCTGATCCGCTGGAAGCTGGCTGGTTGGAATATGTGGACTGGTCTACCTCCAGTAATTTACTTGCCAACCAATCCTGCTCTGCATGAAATGATTGTGCCACAGAAGGAGTGCCATCTACTTGTTTATTTGTATATTTTTTCTAATTGGCCATTTGCTGTGCTTAACATTACTATTAAATAAGAGAATTGCGTGCTGAATTATGTGATTTCTTAATCTAATTTCCTGGAGTGTGTGGCTTGTAGGATTTAGGCTTGTAGGATTTAAACAAGCACCTCTTGTTACACATTCATTGTTAGTGCATTTAAAATAAAATAATTAACATTTATTGCATGTGCCATTTAAAAATGTTGCTTCATGTTAATAGTTTGTTGCAATAAATGTATCCTGGTCTCTGTTTAGTAGTAAATCATAATGTATTTAAAAATACATTTAAATCAACATTAATAATAATTAACAACTTAACAACGAGCAACATAACAACGAGCAACATAACAACGAGCAACATAACAACGAGCAACATAACTACGAGCAACATAACAACGAGCAACATAACAACGAGCAACATAACAACGAGCAACATAACAACGAGCAACATAACAACGAGCAACATAACAACGAGCAACATACCAACGAGCAACATACCAACGAGCAACATAACAACGAGCAACATAGCAACGAGCAACATAGCAACGAGCAACATAGCAACGAGCAACATAGCAACGAGCAACATAGCAACGAGCAACGTAACAATGAGCAACGTAACAATGAGCGACACATCAATGTGGAAGATGAATAATAAGAATTTTAAAACTTAAGACCATTATTTTCTAACAGAGCCACAGTTATTCAATGACCCACATCTGTGTGGTAGTGCAGTATTGCAGCTGTCTGAGGGTGCACTGTCTGTTGTATACAGATCAGCTACAGAAGAAGGTGAACGAACTGTACAGGACAGTCTGCCGACTGGAGGAGGATAAATATGACTGGGAGCTGAAACTGAGGAGGCAGACATTCGAGGTGAGTTCGACAAAACTTACTATTTCTTTCCATCTTTATTGATCTTCTGTGATAGTCTGCCTTTCTTGGCCTTTCATACCTGCTCTTTTGAGGTCTTTTCCAAATTATATTTGGTCTTCCTCGTCTCCTGCTAACATCATCTGTGTTCAATGCTCTTTGTCAGCCTTATTATCAGTATATCTTCTGGCCATCTCAGTCTGCTCCATATATCTATTCTGTTTTCAACATATTCACACTATTAGTATTTAGATAGTCAATAAAATTGTCATCATGTATTATCTGGACTGTCATTTTGCTTCCATCTTGCATAAGCTTCAGCTTTGAGGTGGGAGAGTTGCTATGAATAAACACCATACCACTCTAAAATGTTTGTTGCATATTACTTGAAATCCCTGATAGTTTTCCCCAAACAGCATTGTTTAGAAGGTTTAAGATACTCAACAATTGTCTTCATAACTTTAACTTAATCAATCAATCAGTCAATCAGTTATTTCTTCCAACTTACCCCCGGTAGTTACTTTACTAATATTCTGTTGTCAACGACTGCAACAGTGGTGCGAAATTAAGTTGAAATTATTTGTTGCATTTTGTTTTACAGATCAACGAACTGACCATCAAGGTCAACGACATCAAGGGAAAGTTGTGAGTTGCACAATCTTTTATATTTCTTATCTCGAAGTTATCTAAAAAAATATGAGTTGCAAATGTATTGCTACGTTAACAACTTGCTCTTAAGAAGATACTACATCATTTATGTACTAATGTTGAAAGTTTGTAAAATGTAGACAGTTTAGACAGATTTATCTCACATACATGCATGCACACACATACACCACACACACACACACACACACACACACACACACACACACACACACACACACACACACACACACACACACACACACACACACACACACACACACACACACACACACACACACACACACACACACACATACATACACACACAGACACACACACAAACCAAACATACACACACACACACACACACATAAACATGTGCAAGTATGTATGCACGCATGCACATATGTGCACACGCACACACGCAAGCACGCACGCACACACACACACACCATCAATAAACATACAAAAAGTTAATTATGGCGTTGGCGTTATGTACGTATTAACAATGATTTCCAAGTCGCAGAAATGTTCCAAGATGGCTGCTGTTGTATGTGAAGCTTGTGCCAAGAAGTCAATTAAAATGATGAATGTGTCTAATTATAGTGCCAAGCCTGTCCTGAAGAAAGTCTCCAAGACAGAGAGCAAGTAAGTCCAACAGTATTCTGACTATTTTAAATATACATGATATTATATTTTCACTCATAAAATTACACGCCCAAAATAAATCATTGTGATTTACTAATGTTTCTAGTCGATGCTATTAATATTAGCAAATGATATATGTATGACATGTTTTTGTTTAACTGTAAGAAATCCGTGCGTCATCTTATGATTATCTTGTTCTTTTACGTTTTCAGCCATTTTATTATTTTGGATTGCGCGTTTACCTTCTTTTTTTATTGAGTTTAATTTCTGTATCGACAACGTTAATGTAGTCTTGATTGGGCATTTTTGTTAAATATTGCATTCTCTATCTTGCCACACAGACTGGCGAAGCTAGACAAGGGTGGTTTGAAGTCGAAACTTGGCTTCCGAGATCAGCTTAAGTCAACGGGACAGTCAAAATATGCACTAGAAGAGAAAGAAGAGGTGAGATGTAATGACGTGTCGTTATTGTTACAAGGTTGTAACTATAGCACTATTGGCCCATCAGGAATCAGCAGATGTTTGATATTCGCAAGATGTTCATGTGTTTATGAAAATGCTCAAAATCGTGAATATGACTATTGCAAATAAGACGTTTGCAAATTATTGAAAATGGTGGCTACAAAAGTCAAATTTTAATGTACCAAAGCATATTGGGCAACTTTGTAAATCGCACAAATTTGTGACGTAATTATTCTACCACATATTATATTTGTTTTGAAAGTTGAAAACAATAAACGTGGCTCTTAAGTTCTGTGATGTTTGGATGTCAAAAATCACGATTTTAGATGCATTTCGAGAGAAAATCAACAAGGTGATATGGCAATGTGTTAATGGTTCATTTCTTTCGTGAACTAGGTGCCGATTCCACACGTAAGTAAAGAATATCCTGTGTATGGCCAACTATTAGCTTTACATAATCCATAGAGCAGCTGTTTTCCATAACTGTTTGTGTATGTATCTTGTAGCACCAGTGATAATTCTGTTACCATAACCACCTAATTTAGAGCTGTACAGCACTGTCAATCCCTGCTGTTTAGTCTCTAATGTGTCCACTAGGTAAATAGCTGTTAAATTAATGTTTAATAGCATTCTAGGTGATGTATAGTTAAACAGGAACAGCCTTCATAGCTAGTCGTGCTAACAGTTTTAGAGGGGCAAACAAACCCCATGAGACACCCTGCCTTTTCACCCATGTTGTAGAAACTATTTTATTACTGTCGTAGCCAGCCAATAGCATCCCTCCCTCTACTCGTGAATGCCCTGTAGGCAGCTGATGCAGTCGCATCAATTCTAGTATTAAACTACCATGCTGGAACTAATGCTGCACGTCCTCGATACTTGCTCATTTACGTTCATGTTCGTGTACAAACAAATTTGTTGGGCAGTTGTTTCTTGAAAATACAATTTAACGCGATTGTTGGTTTTGGTACAATCTTCCGGGGTAATTGTACATCCACTTAAAATCTCCCTCCTCTTGATTTAATCCATTGCAAATTATGTTTGTTGATGTTAAAATTTTACTGTTTTAATAGTTTGTTAGTTTAATGAAAGGGCACATTTTAATAAAATCATTGAAAGAATTTCATTTAATCATGAAATTAAAACAGAGAACTTGTGAAAGTGTGACTTGCATATTGAGGTGTAACAACTTGACTTTTTGCCGAATTGTGACTGGACCAATAAGAAATAATTCAATACTTTGTTTGATGATGATTTCTCCAAGGCTAAGAAAAGTGCAATTGAAAAAACATATTCGGTTTTCTACTATATACACTGTAACTCTGATACGAAACGAGCAAACAAATTGAACTGAGGACGGACGAATGTGAATGAGTTGACATATTCATAGACCACGAGTACGCAGATTAAATAAGATATAGGACAGCCATTTAATACAGCAGGAACTATTAATTAAATTGTACTGTATAAGCTTTCAATAGCATTTAAATAGCACATTGATTTTTAGCAAGAGGCTGCAGATTTACATACATGTGTATATTGTGATAATATTTTTATTTTGATGCACCGGTATTGGATAAATCTGTTTACCCTCATGAAATGTGCTGGTATGTTTTGCTTCTCTCCCAAATTTTCTGTAGGATCAGTCAATCATCGTTTATTTTTCCAATACAGAATAATACAGTTTATAGTTAATAAAATAATTTATAATGTTAAACAAATTATGAATACATGCTTAGTGATGTCAATACTCACTGTTTGTACGACTCTTGAATTGCCCGTGTTTCCTGCTCTGGCATGTGTTGTGCTTGTAAGTCTTTAACGTACAATTGTTACAGAAGAAGTCCAACCCAGAATGGGGCCGAGATGCTCTGAAGCACAAGGAAGGAGAGGAGGGTGAAGAAGGTGAAGAAGGTGACGCAGAGAAAGCGGAGGCCTCCAAGGAAGAAGAGGAAGAAGAGGAAGAAGAGGAGGAGGAGGAGGAAGAAGAGGAGGAAGAGGAGGAATAAAAATAATATATTTGTATTAATTGTCTAACAATCCTGAATTCTATTACCTGATCAACCGGGACAATTAAAATCACTCGTGTAAATTCAAGAATCTGGTGCTGCGCTGCCATTGGCCAGCTAACGCCAAATTACAGCCGGTCATGTGTTACTTCGCTGCACGTCGGTGTACAGATCTACATGTCAAGACCTGCCTGAACGGAAGTTTGTCAAAACAATTCACAAATGCGTGAATGTACAAAGCTGCAGAACTTGTGGTGGCGTGTAACTAACTCCCTGTTCGATATCTGGGATGATGAGTAGATTTTCGTCGGATTCAGTGACATTTCTGTATGATATGCTGCATCAATGATTCTGCACTCAAACACTGTTGCAATATTAACCATCCCTTCAAATGTGCTCTTTCGTTTCGTTCATGTTGTGTTTCGTTTCTTGTGAAATCAGGTGACATGGCACTACAAATAGTCACCAACTGTAATAGAACATGCTATTGTGGCAAAACCACTACATTTCTAGAGGATATTAAACAAACCGGTTGTTGACTAGTCACTATGGGCGTTTCGTATCCATGTCTGACAGTTGCCGTTGCCAACGGTGGCCATGGCAACAGTGACGTGTCATGACATAGTAACTGGTCGCCCATGGAGACAGGGTCTGCCTGTCTGAACTAAACTTCAATGATTGACATACTTCCCGCTTGTCGCATGCACACAGGACATTGGACATTTCTAGAACTAACGGGGGCGCCAAAACGACTGCGCCCTCATTCTTTCTCAGCAGTCGGCTTCGTAGAGTAGTTACAATTAGAAAATAAGCCATGAAAGTGGAAGCGAGGCAGATGGATGTGACGCTTCGCTCACGTCAACGCAGGCGCGTTTTTGTCTGTCGTACTGATCACGTTGTAACAACGTTGGCGTAGTAAGATCGCCGTTTAAAACAAGGATAATCAGCGTCTTTAGCGAGCGCCTGCGTTGTCACGTGATCGGATGCGGTCACATGATCTACACGCCAACGAGCCCGCCTGCCCGCCATGCGGTCGCTCGACTGCCGTAGCTTTGGGTCTCCCACGCCTAACCATGTTAACGTATCTTGTAAAATAATAAAGGTCTATGTGTATTATTACCATTTGGTGTCCGCATTTCTGCGTATCTACTATCTACCGAACAGTGCTTTGGCGCAATTATTCAGTTCCAGTATGGTATCCTTATCGGAAGCATCTGGGTTATAGATCTATGACTATTATACCAACGGCGGGTCTAGGATGTGACTTAGATCGGGGGCGCGTTGATAATCATGAAAGTCGACCACAACAGTTCAACTCCTCTGAACAAACAAAGCAGTGTCGCCGTACGAAACGAATGTTTCCAAGTTGTAGTGGATTGCACCTGGACGAATAGACTCCCTATACTAGAGTGGGGCAGGATATCACACGGAACTCTTAAGAACACATTAAGGTGGACCTTAGCTTTCTGGCAATCAGGTAGTTTGTGAACAATTGCGTCATCAATATATCGCCTCTCATTTCAATGGTGATTCTAACATTTGCGCGGTTTCTACTGAAATAATGACAATAAGGTAACTTCTTTTGCGCCAAATTCCTTGGAAACCAAAACAGTTGGTCAGTCTTAAAATCGACTAGTCGTATTCACGTTGTAAACCGATGTATACGCCATGGAGCTGGGGTGGATAAGCAAGGTAATAAAGGTGTTTTAAATAACGGCGGAATTGTGTAATATTTTCAACTGATAGCGAGCGCTAAGAGGGAGGATATTCCAAAGTGTAATACGCCCTACTACTAAACTATAGGGTCCTAAGGCGTTTGTGCTACTCTCTGTAAGAACATTTGTTATGTGTAATGCTTTTCAAAGCAAGACTACTTAAATGCCTATGAAATCACTTCAGAGGTGTCACTGGACGATGCGTCACACAGGCCGACATTTTCATTATGTTATGGACACGAGGTAGCCTAAATTAACCCGACTGCGCGTGAAAATTACGTTATCCTCGCTACTCCGTACAAATCGAAGTCTACATGCAGTATTGGTAAACGACGTCGTCATACACATAAAGGTCACGGACGTGACTAAAACAAACTGGGATATACCGTTTAGTATGTGCTTATTAAGAATACACGATGGGAGACCAATGGCAATGACAGCACCGGAATTGTTTCAGAATCTGGTGTAAAACCTGGTCGTCAAATGCTGCATAGGCCTGTAACGTGTATTTAATATAGCGGTCATAGTACCAGACTGATATCATTCATCTTTCCGAAAACGATGGTTAAACGATGCGCAATTGACCTAGCTATCGTTGTACGTGCGTGGGTGGGTGCTTGAGTTTGCCCGTCCGTTCGTGTGTGTTTACACGAGCGACGTGTCAAGACACTGCGACCTAGATCTTGACTCGTGCCACTCGCGATTTGAGCTTTGATAAAAGGTCACGACGTGCACTTGCTGTCGGTCACTCATTGACGACTACTTCCAAATCGCGAGCCTCGCTGGCTGGTTAAAGTTAAACAAAAGGCACTTTTGTTACGCACCTAATATAGTTAATACAAGCACACCATTTGTAACTACAATCAACAATACCACGCCTGTGGTTTACTCAGAATGTATTTTCTAAGTGGGATATGTCCCCCGATGCTTCACACATAAGCGCCTAGAGTGTCTTTGATCATGACGTTGCGGTGACACGTCGCATGCCCATATGTCCTCGGCATGTACGGGTATAATAATAATTATTGTTGAATGTAATCGTAATGTTGGTTTCATGCATTTTCTTCGATTCAGAGTTACATTTGTAACAACTTGTAGCAACTGTTACAATGTCTTACATTCAGCGCACCACGTGGACGTAACGTATTTAGTTCTTTCGGCGCCAAAACAAATTCGGCGACGCAAACTAGAGTAATAATCTCAGTTTGGGCGACTGGCGAATTAGGAAGGGTGGGCATTGGAAACGTCAGGCTTTTTGTAGTTGTTTCAACTGGCCCATTGTTTCAAATGCTAACATATACAACTACAACGCTCGACAAATTTAGAAATATATATATACCTTTAGCACTACACGAGTTTGCAACGAAGTGTCTGAAATATAACTTGCCACACGCTATAAATAACACTCCTGATTTAATCAAAGAAAAATATACACTCATACTTACGGGGTTTCATATAAAAAATATTTCTTACAAAAATATGATATCAAAAGCAGAATATCGATTTGTTATAAATGCCTGCAAAACGAATAAATATGATCTGATGCAAATGTACAAACCATTAGAATGAGGCAAGTATATACACATGTACTGGCAACACAAACACACACATTACACAAGCAGTGACGCGCACGCACGCACACGTACACGTTAACATACACACATGGTAGACACTATTGTTGCTAAGAAGAATTAAGTAATTATTAATATAAATGGGATGGCTCCTATGAGAGCGACATTTTATCTTAATATGAGTCACCGACCCCATCTGGAAAACAATTGATTCACTTATTATTTGTAAATTATCTATATTTATACGTATGATGTATTATAATTGTGTGTCTATGTTTTCCGCTGTTTGATACGTGTGTACAACCAAGAAGGATTAGATTAAATATACGGGGTCAAATAAATGTTTTTCTTCTCTTTCTGGAATTTGTTCGCCGCTGTAACTTCAGTTACTCCGCTGTCTCGGCTATGAACTCATGACATCCGAACACGGGGGGGGTCAGTGCTGTTGAAAATATATTTTTACGACGCGCCGCTGCTGTCAATTTATCTTCTCCACATTTCAGCCCTCCGATTGCTCAAACCAAACAGTCGACAAAAATACACATTAATCGTTTCATAAAATTTAAATGTCCACCCGCCATTGACGCTCGCAAAAAAAAACACATTCATGCTTTCATTTAATGGGATTTGGGGGTGACAGAACCATATGTCCGTTCTCGAGTCTATGCTGCTGGCATAATATACTTGATTGTAGTTGTTAATGGTTATTTTTTATTAACGCTTTTAGGTGCATAAGACCAAAAGAGGCCTTTTGTTTCCCATTAGCAATTAATCCATTGACGAACCACGCTTTCACGCGACACTGAGTCAGCCGATATAATGGACAATTAATCGCCCGTCTAAACGTATCGATTGGTACCCTGGCAGTGCTGATGAGCTTAAATTGTATTTACGTCTATGTCTGAAAAACGTAGCGTAACAACAAATATGCTTTTTGTTGGGCTGCTGCTGAAATGCAAAACAATTCTGAGGTTTCCACACATTAAACCTGTCACGACACGCGGCTGTGAATATTATGCAGATTCGTGCACATATAAAATGGCCTGATGAAAGGGTGGCCTGATCCAAGCGGCTGGTCAGATATGCATTTGTGCAGTACAGGCAAAACTGTGTGCACACATGTTGTGCATGCATACATGCAAAAGCGCTATATATATTGATGCAATACTATTTTATTACAATGAAAATAATCAGCTGGAGTTTAATAACCATTATATTTTCGACCCACCGCCAAATATCTGCTATAGGCTACTCGCTCTATTTCTTACCCACATACGGACCTACCTAAGTGGAATCTAAGCAAACATGAAATTGCCTAATTTAAATTGTGATGTTTTTATCAATTGAAATTGTACTGAAGGGAAATTGTCATCGTTAGAAGTTAATTAAAACACCTTGGACACCTGCACAAAATACACGTGGATAACCTTTTACGTACAGCCTACCGCACCGATGTAACCTATAGACATGCCCGTAGATTGGGGTGCGGTATAGGCCCCCCCCCCCCCCCCCCCCCCCCCCACTCTCTCGGAGGCAAAAGAGAAGGTACAGTTCGAGATTTCAAGAAAGTGCATTTGGATGTTTTTGGAAACCTGCAATCGCAAGTCAAAAACGCACCCCACACCGCGCCAAATAAAAAACGCCACGGGCCTGCTAGGTATACATTTGACAATGTTTTGATAGTTGAAACTATATGGAGTAACTGATATTGGCGCATATAGAATGTAACTGCATGTCTGGTATGCTGAAAACAGCGGTAGTGGCTACGAGCGAGCGTAGACGGCACCGGCACGTCAAAATCATGTACGCACGCGTCTGCCTCGAGCCAAGAGACCCTTACGGCGATAAACGTGATATATTATATCCATCTGTTGGGGATTCATCTCAATACAACTCTGTGCAATAAATAAATGTAGGTATGTAAATAATATCCTGTTTCCCGCAAATTTCGGTTTTGTATCTCCTGCCTTGCAAATATATGGTGCAAACATGAATGTGCAAATTGTGCTAATGGTGTAGGTGTCACAATACATAACAATTAAAATGGGACAGCCATAGAAACAAAGTAAAATACAACCAGTAGGTGTAAAACAAATTAAATGTTAAATGATTTAGTTATCTATCAATAATATATTATATGTGATGTATAACTGTCTAAATTCTTACATACACACGCACACACGATCACACGCACACACGCACACACGCACACACGCACACACACACACACACACACACACACACACACACACACACACACACACACACACACACACACACACACCTTACTTTACTAGGAACTCTCTACGGCGGGATTCCTGGCGGAAGAATGGTTCAAGTGGTGTAATGTCAAAACAGACCCGATTATATACCAACTAGGCAGCCGTAGCTAGGTATCTAGGTATGCAACATGTGCGTCATTTCCCATGAGCGTGGGAGGGACACACGGGCACGATTAAACGACTGCATGGATAAACGGTGTATAGCGAGTTCAGATCATGTCTACTGCTACACGAATTTCAAAAGTCGTTATTTCGCACATAAGGCTCAATAATAACAAGCAACTACAGACATTGTTACACACAGAGGTAGTTACATTTAAAAGGTCAATATTAAAACTCAGCTATATCATTCACGTCACTTTTTACCCAATATTACAAGTGAATGCACTTTACTAACATAACACCTCCTAGTTATAATGTATTTTAACAGTTAGAAAAATCATTAACCGGCAGCGTCGTAGACAAAATCAGTGAACTAATGGCTGTTACGTCACTTCTTTGTGCGTTGTCTCAGAACACCGATGGATGATACCAAACGAAAAGATGTCGATCCATCCAGGCAACTGAGAGGTCACTAGAATCACTTTACTTAGGTCATCCATTGTCACAACCTGCCTCACGTTAAGACAAGAACGGTCCATTAATTGGGACTACAATAGTAGGAACCTGACCTGGAATGCTAACAACGGCCTAACCTTTCTCGTGAGAAACCGTTCTGGCTGTCCCACAAAGATCAAGAGGCATTTAGTTACCGGCTAAATAAGTATCCTAGAGCACGCCAGGGCGCCATGAATCAAAATAGGGCAGTTGGAGGCGGTCCATCGCGCGGGTTGAACGACTTGCAACTAGTCATCCAATGTGTAGCGCAGTCGCGCAGTGATAGGGCATCGGACTTTCAATCGAGAGAACCCGGGTTCGAATCCTGTGCTGTTATTTCAAACCGTGGTTAAGTTCATTCACTTTACGTTTCTCCAGTTCACCCAGCTGTATGAATGAGTAGCTGGCTATAGACAGTTGTGTATAGAACTTGTGTACGAATAGTCTTCGCGCATTAATTGCATCATGGCTGAATTCTTCCAAGATAAATTGAGATGGTGTTTGATTGAACATGTCTGGCAGGGATTAAAGTGTGAAGCGCTTTGAGGAGTCTTACATACTGGATACTGTGCTATATAAGAACTTACTTTTACATTTTAATAGTAACAACCAGATGAACGGTGACTTTGACAAGCGACGCTGCTCTCTTCAACACAGAAGTACAACCATCTAGATCGTCATATGATGAATTGGGTCTCACACACCATCTCACTACATCGAAACACCCCAACAGACATATTGCAATCATTACATGAAGCCATAACCTCGCTCCCCCCCACCAAGGCCTAGGCCTACTGCAGGACAGACTTGTACAAAGCAACATGCAATCTTTCTTCACAATCACATCTGTAGGTTCCTGCTTTTGAGTCTGAGAGCGCATTTATATAATTCGCCGTCTTTACAGTGTTTCAAGGGAGAGTTTGGCCACTTTGAACGTATAGGCGGTGTAGCACACATTACATGATTTATACCGATTTTAACATGAATCACATGCATGTTGTTTGTACTAACACGGTGCGATATTATGCAGTTAAATGAAGACAAGAAGAAGATATTTGTTTTCGGGGAGTTTAGGTGTTTTTGTCATAGGTCCACATATCATTTGTGTGCGCCCGAAACATGAATGGTCCCACAATGCCTTTATATAATTTTACATTATCGCTATCTCACGTATTTGTTTTATATTTAATGTTAAGTAAAAAAGTTATAATATAGGGGTATTGGAAACAGAAAAAGGAGATTCGAACGAATCCGTAATCCAGTGTCATATTTAAACAGGGCACCGGTCTCCTTTGGGTTTGGGACGACATGTTTTCGGATGTATTATACAGGCATATAACTTCATTAACTTAATTAATGGTATACTACGTTAGCATGGTACAATTGCAAACTAATTAGTAATTAAGACCGGTCCTCCTTTGATGGGCCCGTTCCGTCACATTGCTCAACCCACCGATCCATTATACTGGACTTATCACAATAATACTTCGCAGAACATTCCACAAACCTGCGTTTACTATAAAGAATAAGTTTTCCACTTTAATAATCATTTCTGCACGAAGATCACGCATATTAGAACATATGCACGACTCCGCTGTGTCTGTATGTAAACACAAACAGGCACTAGAAGAATGCAATTCATACTTTTCGATATAAGAATGCTGAGAACGCCTCTCCTTGAACCGGGCTATCAAGATGTCGCTATTTAAACGATCAGACTTGTGCCTTTAAACTACGAGCTGTGTAGTTCAGCGTTACGCCTAATTCATATGGGTAATCCTCGCGCCGTTAATTACACGTGGTGTGACTACGTAAACAGAGATAACGAGCGAGCAAAGAACCACTCAGCGCATCCATTAGAGAACCGAAGTGATGACGTCACGCCGCTTAGCAACCGGCCCTGCTGGTTCCAACAAATGTTTTCAGCCGTATCTGAAAGTCATACGTGTCGTTCTTTATGTTTCCCATAAGTTGAAAGTGAGAAGCAAACATGGGTGAAACAAATCTGATATTTTTAATATTCTGGAACAAGAAAATAATTTTGTAACGCAAGCTATTTTATCGCATAGACAATATCGGTCGCGGTGCAACACAGTTTTTTTTATTGTTCGTCACGCTATTTTCACCGCAAAATGCGAAAGGAGAACCTGTCAATATTATTTAAAGGGGCCCTGTAGGCCTACAGATTGCGCTATTCCACGGCAGAAGTATTTTGTCGGCCGACGCTTGGCGTCTGCGGCTATTTATAGAACAGTCTCGTGCAGGCGATATGTTTGCCGTCGTTAGTTTCCGAAGACAAGACAAGCGTTCGCTGAATCTAGTGATTGTGTTGTTGATAAGGATTTATTTATGACATATTCTGTTGCAAACTAACAACACTACAACACAATCTACACTCAATGATTGATGGTCGCTAGGGGGCGTGGCATAATGTTTATTTTTTAAATTTATCCTTCGTCTAATGTTCAATTATAGTATACTAATTATTTTAAACAGATTAGTTTTAATATTATGTAACTTGTAAAGCGCTAGAGAACCAATATTTCAACCATAAGCTAAGTATATTTAAACTATAAGCATATTTTAATAAGTTTTGGTCCTGTCATATCCAACTTAATAAAACCGGCGTTAAAGCCGATAATAAAAGACGTTATGATGTCGCTCACTTTCGCCGGTCGGCAATGTTTAGTTTTTTTTAATGTTGTCCTTTGTAACTATTACACTGTTAAATAATTAAGTTACAAAACATGCTGCCTGTGGGTTTTTTCTATTGACCTTCTCAATTATTATTGGCATTTTATATTATTACAATAAAACGGTATTTAAAACGGAATCAAGGTGCAGTTGAGTTGTAAACTATAATAAGGCATTGCCGTTGAGTGATTGACACTGCAGTCAGTTTCTGTCTATCTAAGGCTACAGCTAAGTGAATTTTAATAAATATAAATAGTTCTCCATCACTTAATAGGCCTGTCAGTCTCAATTTAGTTACCGGAGTTGGCCCCGGTTCAACATTTTCTAATTAAATAAAGTAGGCTTTATTGTTAAAACTGAGACTCTACTGATCTTATAAATATAATTTAGTTTTTGACTTATGTCTTAGCCTTAGCTCTGGGCTTAATTTTTTACTATTTATTATCTATACTATATATAATTATATGGTTTTGGTATATTAATTTCTACTAAATATGTTAATAATCTAACATAATTATGTCACCATTATTCTTATTGGGTGTTTTCTGCTTGCCTTGCTCTGTTGCTGTAAGGGACGGAGATTTTGTTTTATGCAAACCATTGACACCTAATCATTTTAATGTGTTTTTTTCCTAATCACACTAGAATCCATCATTCTATTTCAATTTTGCATAGCCTGCCATGTCGTCATGTTTGTTATAATAAAAAGTTACTGCCAATCCCCCGCTCTACGCCAACATTGAAATTAGCAATACTTTTATTACTAGCAGGAGATGTAAGTCTCAATCCTGGGCCAGCTGTTAGACGAAACATTCGGGTGGCCACTACAAACGTTCGATCTGTATGAGATAAAACAGCCTCACTTTGTGATTTATTAATTTCAAAGAAAATAAACATTCTTGCTGTAACTGAGACCTGGCTCAGACCACATGATACACCTGCATGCATTGTTGACGTTTCCCCTTCTGGTTACACCTTTCTCCATCGACCACGTTTAGTCGGCCATGAAGGTGGTGTTGGCTTTCTTATATTACAGCAGTTCAAAGTTAAATTACATTCTAACCCTGAATACTCCAGTTTTGAGTCCGTCTGTGCTGAAATTGAATATTCTTCTTTCTCCGCATACTTTATTTGTATCTATTGCCCTCCAGGACATCCGGCACATTTCTTTGAAGACTTTCAGGATATGTTGGACAATTTGGCAGTTATTCATTCAGAATTTTACATTCTTGGTGATTTTAATCTACATTTGGATATACCTTCTACAACTACAACTACGTTTGATGAAACTCTGGCATCATTTGATTTGAAACAACATGTTACCTTTTCGACACATATACATGGCCATTGGCTTGACCTCTTGATAACCCGTTCAACTTGTAATAATATCCAAGCACCTACTGTTTCAGATGGGTTATCAGACCACCATACTATCATTGCTAATGTTAACGTTTTTATAACCCCATTAGAGTCGAAACACAATGTGTCTTACAGAGCCATACACAGGATTGACATTACAGCTTTAATGGCTGATATCCTTATATCCGACCTTATCACAGATCAAAAAACATCTATCTGACGTATATAAACAGTACTGTCAAGTACTCAATGCATTACTTAACAAACAGTCACCTATAAAATCCAAATGTGTGTCAGAAAGGTCACCGGCTCCATGGATGACTTCCGAAATTATATTATCTAAAAGGCGTCGTCGTTATTTAGAGCGTGTTTGGCGCAAATCGCGCTCGCTATTAGATAGGTCGCGCTATTCTAAGCAATGTCACCTCTGTAACAGACAAATGGCCAAAGCTAAATCAGATTATTATTCAAATATGGTCATAAATAAGTCTGATTACCCGCGTCAGTTATGGAACTGCATCAATAACATTATACACAAACGGCCTACTCCATCGCTACCTGATCATGTATCAATTAAGTATCTATGTGATTCTTTCTCTAGGCACTTTAAGAATAAAATCAGTATTATTCGTTCTGCTTTCCCACGTCATAATTTAAGTAATGTCAATGTGGATTTTTCACAAGTAAATTCTCTACTTGTATCATTTGAACCTGCAACAGTCGATGAAGTTAGGAAAATAATTATATCCTCCCCAAATAAATCTTGTGCACTTGATCCATTCCCAACAATACTGCTAAAAGCATGTCTCGATACACTAATTGGACCTATAACAAATATTATAAATGCATCACTTTGCTCTGGTTGTTTTCCTGATGATTTCAAATACGCCCATGTCACACCGCTTCTTAAGAAGTCACATCTGCCTAAACAAGACCTAAACAGTTATATACCTATTTCTAACCTCAGCTTTATTTCCAAAATACTACAAAAAGTTGTAGCAAGTCCTCTAAGGTCTCACATTAGCACAAATGTCTTAACTAATGTGTCACAATCGGCATATAGACAGTTTAATTCAACAGAGACTGCCCTCTTAAAGGTTCACAATGACATTAACTTGAATATTAATAATGATAAAGTGACTGCACTTACCTTATTAGATCTCTCTGCCGCTTTTGACACAATTAATCACAACATTCTCATTGAATGATTATTAAGGTGGTACGTCATATCTGGCACAGCTCTAAGCTGGTTTTCTTCATATCTATCTGATAGATACCAAACTATAAAGATTGGGAACTGCTTTTCAGTTGCACTGCCGGCTTTATTTGGTATTCCCCAAGGTTCTGTTCTTGGGCCTTTGCTTTTTACTCTTTACACCACGCCACTAAGCTCTGCTTATATAAAGACATAACTTGGATCATCATATTTATGCTGATGATACTCAGATCTACATTTCGTTGGCTACCCCGGATACAAATCGCTCCCTTAACCAACTTAGTGATTGCCTTCAACTGGATGACTGACAGCAAGTTGAAATTAAATGCAAATAACACTGAATTTATCATTATTGGTACTCCAACGCAGCGCAGTAAACTGGATGCTTTTCCCTACGCGTATTTTGAATCAGTACATCACGCCAGCAACCTCAGTGCGGAATCTATAAGTGATCTTTGATAGTAACTTAAATTTCCGACAACATAAATCTAAAACATGTTGCTGCTGTTTTTATCATATTTGTGATCTTCGCCGTATTCGCCAGTATATGTCATTTTCTGTTGCTAAGACTATTGCAACAGCGCTTGTTAGCAGTAGACTTGACTATAACAATTCCCTCCTTTATAATATCGCTAGCAAGGATATCACAAAACTTCAGAGTGTCCAAAATTGTCTAGCAAGAGTAGTTACAAGATCTCCTCGTTTTCTAGCTGTGTACCACTTTTAAAGTCTTTGCATTGGCTTCCTGTACGATATCGTGTAATATTTAACATCTGTACCATCACATCCCAGGCACTGTCAAGTAAGCAACCATCTTATTTGCATTCATTGCTTACTCCTGTAAGAAAACTTATCCAGCTTCGATCATCTAGTTCTGACCTACTTTTTGTTCCTAGAGTCAACACTAACATTGGAACTAGGGCTTTTTCTGTTGCTGCACCAACTCTTTGGAATATGCTCCCTCTTAGTGTTAGATCAGTTGAAAATATTACAAAATTCCATCGTCATTTAAAAACTTATCTTTACAACCTTCCTTATCCACCGTAGCTCCCTAGCGCATTGACCCATCTGTTGACAACTAGAATACTGCTTATGGATTTTGAGATTGACCGACCCTTTTGTTTTGATGCGCCTCTGAGCTTGGTTTCCAAGGATTTAGGCGCAATAGAAGTTATCTTAGTATTATTATTATGGTGTTTAAAAATGAAGTTTTCTTTAAACGTTACTCCGAGATTCCGCGCTGAGGCGGCTGGTGTGATGCGTTTACTCAAGATACGTGTTAAAAAAAGCCATCACGTTTACTACGCTGTTTGGAGTACCAATGATGAGAAATTCAGTTTTATCTGCATTTAACGTTTAATTTGCTGTCATTCATCCAATGGAAGATATCTTGGAGACAATCGCTGAGCTGGTTTAGGGAACGATTTGTATCTGGTGTAGCCAAATAAATGTAGATATGTGTGTCGTATGTGTAAAGATGATGATCCAAGTTATGACTTTGGATAACAGAGCTTATAGTGGCGTAGTGTAGAGTATGAAAAGCAAAGGCCCAAGAACAGAACCCCGGGGACACCATATGAAGTGGGCAGTACGGCTGAAAAGCAGTTACCTATCTGTCAGTTAGAAGTAAACCAACTCAAAGCTGTTGCTCGAAATGCCGTACCACGTTGACACACGTTTAATAAGGATGTTGTGATCAATGGTATCTAACGGGGAAGACAGACCAAGTTGGGTATATGCGGTTACTTGTCCTTTATCGATGTTTAGGTTGGTATCGTTGTGTACTTTAAAAGAGCAGTTTCTGTGGAGTGAAATTGTTTGTATGCAGATTGCAACACATTAGAAAGTCATTTGTGCTGATGTGAGACCTTAGACGGTTTGCTACAACGTTTTCAAGTATTTTGTAAATAAAGCTGATGTTGGAAATGGGTCTGTAACTGTTTAGGTTTTATTTAGGCAGAGATGTCTTCTAAAGAACTGGGTTTACATGGGCGTATTTCAGATCATCAAGAAAAAAACCAGAGCACCGTGATGCATATATGATGTCTGTTATTGGTTTGAGTAATGCATCAATACATGTTTTCGGAGCAAAGTTTAAACGCACGCCTAAATACACACACGTATAATGTAGTATGTAGCCGTCAGAAATAAACGCGTTGTTAAAAGACTACATCTTTGAAAACTGTATAGTAAAATCTATTATTAACACAATCAAGAATTAATCCTGGTAAACCACAGGGTATATATGTATACATCCGCATAACTACTGCTAGCAGGCTCGAAGTAATGGTTTAATAATATAGACACAAAGTTATGTAACAAGACCGACTCAATCGATGTACTCTAGTTCATAGGGATGGCCTAGAACCACGCACGACAACAGCTGCCAAAATAGCACCTATGCATTCTTGCGCACTACGTTGGCGCGGTGTAATGGCGGACGGTTACCGCTGTGCGCGCAGGTGAGCGTAGTCACGTGACGGCACCGGTCGCTTCGAGGAAGAGTTCAATCGGGGTCACTGTGCGAGCGGCCGTCAAACAGTTGGGCGTGACAGTCGATCGAAGCTACAAACACCCAGGTAAGACACACAAGATCAAGATTTACAGCGCCGGCACAGCCCGGGATTTGTAATAGGTATAGACGGCGAAACATTGCAGTTTACCCCAAGCGAACAGTGTGCTAACTTTGCGGGCGATCGCGAAAGTTGTAAGTTAACGGTGCCGCTGATCGACTCTTGGCTTTACCCGCGAGCGATGCACTGAACACGGGGGTGTCACTCCCCGGGTTATCGTGGAATCTATTTGATTTTTTCAAGCGAACAATTCCACACTGAATGAATCATTAACTAGTGACTTAGACGATTTTTTACTTTCTGACCTAACCATGAAAACGACCACCTACAGCCGCCAAACTTCTCCTCACATATCTTACATACATGTACACACACTACGTTACCCAAAAAATATTTTACATTCCTACAACGATGAAATTTCGCAAAACAAACTATCCGTTGCTCCGCGGTTACAGTAACATTGTTATTGTGTCGAGCTTCACAGAAATTCCGTACTGTGGAGCTATCATTACTGTACGCATGTTCTCGCCCGATATATAAATATAATAGTTTTATATTGTTAATATGTACGGGAGCGTGTGTGTATGTGTTAGTTATAATATTGACATTGTTTCTGTTCAAAAGTAGCTCGATTAATTAAGGCATAATTATTATCATCAGTAAGGTTTCTACTTAATGTAAAAAACAAAATAAGTCTGATGAATAGCCAATAATTGTGTTCTGCAAATTTTTTTTAATTGTGCATTTTGCTAAGCTGGGAAAGTACTTTCCGTAATTAGTTAATGTGACAAACTCAACTAAGAAGACGCATTCCTCATTTCCAGCTAGTTTTTGTGTCGTCATTAAATGTGTAGGTTTGGAACAAGTTATGCACAATTTGCTGCCACTCCATATGTAAAAGGAAACTACTTGTGATACATCGATTGGCAGTGAACACGGCAATTCAACATAACTGCTACGAAATTATGATGAGTTTAATTTGAAGATGAATTTTATTGTTTAAGCCGTTCTTCCCACAATAAAAAAAACAGTAAGATATTAATATTATTTCAGAATGCGACCAAACTGTTAAAAACGTTGTATTTTTTACCACCATATTTCATTATCATTTATTCATTATCCTTAACAAGTAATGAATGTCAAAAAATGTATTAATATTATTATTATTACATACTGATGGTAGCTTTATATTTAATTAATAGAACACACACCCATGCGACCGTATATATTAACGATATATTCTTTTTATATATCGCACGCAAACATGCGTACTGTAATGATAGCGCCACTGTACGGAATTTCTATGAAGCTCGACACTATCAATTTTACGGTAACTGCGGAGCAACGGATAGACGCCTCCGCTGAAGTCGAGTTTTACTTGTGTTTGTTTTACGAAATTTGATCGTTGTAGGAACATAAAATAATTGTTTTTGTAACGTAGTGTGTGTATATGTATGTAAGATTTGTGAGGAGAAGTTTGGTGGCTGTAGGTGGTCGTCTTCATGGTTAGGTCAGAAAGTAAAAGATCGCCGTGACTTAATTGTGGTGAACTCAAGAAGTAGATTCTGAGCTACAGCAGTGCTAAAAGGCGACACAGCTAATTCACAAACACTGTCAGTGACGTTTTAAGTCCACAGCAGCACAGCTATTAAAGACACGTACACATGACAAATATGCCTACAATCAAGTTCTAAAGTCTTACGCCAAGCAACATTCTGGTAGTTTCAAATAACACAGAGCATAGACCATAGTAGTGGTAACTGGAACCATGGTACACCTGTACCTGGAATAAACAGTCATCCAGAACCACATAAAACACTGAAAACTGGAACCATGATTCCATACATTACATTACATAATACTTTTTATTCTTCCTAAAGTTTAATTTAATTTAATTTGTTATTACTTCTTATGTAATTAAAATAATTAACAATTACATATAACTTTTATTAGTTTACATAACATTTTATGAAATGTTTGGATTAATTTGTAAATATGCTTTATATGTTTTCTTGTGTGTGTTAACTATATATATATATAAATTATATATATATGTGTATATTTATTTGATGCATTTTATGTAAAGCACTTTGAATTAGCAAAGAAATGCACTGAAAACTAAAAAGATCAAATAATGTTAAAATAACATTATTTATTAAAAAAAATTTTTTTTAAAGTTGGTGGGACTTGCATTGTGTGTTTCGATAAGGTAATGTGTCCTGGCTAGAGTTATGTACATTCATGTGACTGAAGTTTGTGTTAATGGAATTGTACTATGTATGTGGGTGCATGTATTCAAATGTGCACATTTGTTTACCGACTTATCCTTTTTGAAGACAGTGTAGTTTCTACAGTGTATTGGTAGACAAACACATTTCTGGATGGCTTCCTTAAGCAGCATTTACCTTCCTTAATTAATCTCCATTTGCAACATAAATTAATGTAACTAACGAAGGTAATATAAATGTCAAGTGATGATTAACTGTCTGTTTACGGTACACCCTCCACACAAATCTATGCCACATGATCCAAGGGAATACCCAGAAATGTGTACCATCTGTCAATCAAGGGAAGTGTCAATTAGTAAACTTAAACACCAAACAACATAGGTACAGGGCACAGGTACGTGATAAACTGAGATCAAAGGATTACTTAGATAATCCACAGGAAGATGCACAGTACAAACTGACCAACCACCATGAAGGGGTTTAGTCAGTTGTTGATGCTAATTACTTTTGTCAGGAAGAGTGTAAATAGCCCCACCTACAAACCAACACCCAGGTTACTGTTTCTAGGATGCTCTATTTGCAGGTAAACCCAAGAGACGGGGTTCAGATATGTATTTAAATATGTTTTTTTGCATATATATTGTAATTGGATTTTAATTTGACCTATCCAGGAGCAAATTTGATTAAGTTTATTTTTATTTATAAAAATCCTAATTTTCACCCCATACTCTGCATTATGTACACCCTAGATGCTGTCAGGCATAACTGTATCA
This sequence comes from Escarpia spicata, assembly GCA_963995525.1. Lineage (NCBI taxonomy): Eukaryota > Metazoa > Annelida > Polychaeta > Sabellida > Siboglinidae > Escarpia > Escarpia spicata. Next base: position 53,397,414 of record OZ023212.1, read on the forward strand.
CGTGTTAAGAAATAAGAATATGTCCAGTCCTGTGTGTATAGATGAATAGTTTTCGAACATGGTGTCTCATTTAGAGGAGTTACTAAGATAGGTAACATGCATCTTACCCTTATTCTTCCAGTTGTCCAGGAAGTTGATCCCATTGAGAATTGTTCATGATGCTTGTCCATTGCCCTTTGTCCTGAATACTAGTAACTTTTTTAAATTCACAAAATATAATCCCAAATTCAGACATGGGTTACTGGCATCTCCTCTAATGTCTTCTCGTGTCCACGCATTGGTTGCAAAGCAACCAGCTCTCTCACCATTCCTTAACCTTACCAAGTAGACCATTAAACAACTGTTGAATTATTATTTTATATAGTACATCAAAGCCACTGTTACTCATGTAAGCATATATTGACAACGGTATGATATGGATTTTTATTTTAAAGTCCAAATAATAATAATAACTTTTATTTATAATGTGCTGTATATCAGGAATGTAGAAATTCTGTTCAGTTAGTGCAGTATCCCAAATGACGGGAATTATAGGATATGTTTGGCGTGGTGAAGGATATTATAAATTTTATAATAACAAATTTCACATACTTCCTACCCATACTCTAATGTACAATATATAACCAGCTAATGTTGCATTATATATTACTAGTATTTTGTCTGTTTAAAAAAAAAGTCACTTATATTTAACAATTAAAATTACCAATAAAATGTAAGTTTTGTAGAGCGAAATGTTTTATTTTTTTAAAGTTCATGCAGATCCATATTTATTACTGAATACTTTTAATCCAGTTTAGAAGGTTATAAACCATATTTTCAAGGACTATTGTATTATTGTATCTCATGGTAGAAGATAGTAGAAATGGTATGTAAGCGAGAAACTGAACAGAACGCACAGATGTATCATGTGTGATGCAGTGAACCTTGATGAAAAATGCAGGCCTGTCTAGATCTGTGACCACAAATAGCATGTCTACACTATATATCAGCGAGATGAAAACACACCTGTGATTAGCCACAAAATAGACTTCTAACAATAAGGTGTTATTTGCAAGTGACATCTCACTTAGTGGTTCCGTAGGCTAATACTAGCCAGGGCTTGTCGGGGCGGTTCAGTCAAGGTATGTATGTGGAATATGTTCCGAACTCCCCTTGGCTGCTGGGCTGGGGATAGTGGGCAGATTAAATATAGGGTGTATGTGTGCGTCTGCTGGGAGCAGGGAGAGGGAAACGGCCGGATTGGGTTTCATGCAGCCTATAAAAGGAGTCTGTAGGCACAGCCTGATTTGCTAGAGCGGCTGCCTGGTATAGGGTAGCCATGGACCGGTCCATTGCGCATGCTGCAGGGATGATAGGTTGCCATGAAGGGTGTAATTACTACCCATATACACAATTATGTATTTCTCCAAATCCCACAAAACATAATCACAAAATCATGGGCAGGTTAAAACATTTCCCTAGTGAGTTTCCAGTAAACGTTTGCAAGGATTATCCATAGAATCCCGTGGTTTTGCAACGACCCTCTCCCTCTAGTGGTGCCAAAGAAACACGAGCATTGCTGTGCATGCACGCATGTGTGTTTTTGGTGCGGCGTAGTGATACGTGCAAGGGGAGTGCAGTGCTGAGGCGTAGGTGGTTACTGCCCCTGTACACTGTGTGTATGTCTTCCTGCCTCTGTCGGGTCGCTGTGGAACATTCCCGTCTCTCTCACTCACACCCGACATCCCTGTGAGAACACCGGCCGACGCTCAGGTACTGTAACCCTTCTATTCCCACCCCCTCCCTCCTGGACACACACACACACCCTGTTTCCTGGCAGCACAGGTTCCAAGTGTATGCGTTCTGTGGAAGAAATCGGTAAGACTGAGAGATTCCCGCAGTGTTTCCATCGGGATCTTGTGAAGGACTATATATTGCTACACCACAAGATGAGATCAGGATAATGTCTGTGACTTGAGCCATTTCATCTTGTGGATAATTTTATATTATAGGGGCTTAATATTTCCACTTTGTGTGATTCGACTCCGGTGTCTTTATGCATTCTTTTCAGGATAATCATGGCTGCTCTTCCAGGGTTTCATAAACTAACTGCAAACCACTCAGACTCTTCCACTACTTTCATATGTTGCTAGCCAGGAAGTCCCAAGAAATTCCTCCCATTGTTGGTTGGCTGATGTTTTCCAGCAGCTGCATGTAGAGTCAATATTTGCATCTAAAAATTATCAAATAATTGTCAGATGTACCAACGGTTTTTCATACATGATGACAATATTTATCAGGATTTATTGTGCTGTTTTCTCCACCATCTCACACCCGTGTGCTGGGATCTTCCTGGGGTGCCCCAGATATCGCAATTCTTTAGTCTATGAGGAGGGATGTGGACAGAGGCCATCTACAACTAAGTAATGAATCCCTGTACGGTGCTTTGGTGCATTATCCCCTCGAGAACAAATATCAACTGGCTGAAGGGGTTGTCATGGATATTGCAAGACATGAACAAATTAACCCAGCCACCAGCAATCCCACATCAGCAAGGCACCAAAGAGAGGTGGGGGCATGTTAAGGAATGTCTGAAAATACTGCACCTTCTTACCTTGCTGACAAGTTGTAACTTTTTGTTGGGCCTTTGATAGGCTTTGAAACCTGGTTAGGTTGTCGAAGGGAAGCAGTTGAACTGACTTCAGTCTCATTCACCCTAACCACATGTGTAGCTGTTGGCAATGAACTGTCCATGCACTGCTCAGTAACCCATGTAGCAGGGGTACCCCATGTAACAGAAGAACCCCATTACTAGCAGTACTGTAACAGCTGAACCCAATGTTGTAGTAGTACTTTGTCGTACAGTAACCTGTGTAATGGGCAAACTTCTTTAAAATGGCAGTACCCATGTAACAATAATGTTATGGGATAGCAATTCCTATAGTCTCCTTGTAATAAAGCAGCTAAAGTACCCCATATAACAGCAGTACCCATTGTAACAGCAGTACCCGTTGTAACAGCAGTACCCATTGTAACAGTATTTCCACATGTAACAATGGTACCCCTTGTAACAAGTCAACTAATGAACTCTCTGTAACAGCAGTTTATCAAGGCATTTCACATAACATTAGTACCCAGTGTAATAGGTAACAGCAATACCACATTTGACAAGTAACAACAGTACCCCTTTATTACAACATTTTACAGGACAACTTCATAGAATAGCTGTACCCCGTCTAACAGCAATACTTTGTGTAACAGCATTAATCAACAGATCAAATTAACAACAGTTGTTCCTCATGGAAGGATTAACTGAAAGGTGGCCTCCAAGAGAGGGCCTGAGGATTTGGGAATAATTTGCTGAAACAGAAGAGGCTGTTCTTGATAGTGGAGTGGAATATGTGGAACTTGATAAGATACCAGAATCAGTGACAGGTTTATGTCAGTGGAAGCAGTGTCAGTTGACTTGGGGGTAGTGCCAAAGAAATATATACCATTAATAATTTAATAATTTAATTTCTAAGGAACAGATGTTTTACAGGGGCAGATCTTTTGGAAAGTGAAAGTAATCTCTTCATGTTCATTCTCAAAATTAGGGTGTATTTGGGGGACTGAAATGGATATGCATGTTGTGAAGCTATAATTTGGGTCTTGGGACATTCCTGATTTCATTTGACAACAAATACCGGTAGTTATAGCAGACTTGTCGCTTTAAAAAAAAAAAAATGTTGACACAGAATTCACAGTGAAGTAGTTTTGTCTGTGATGTCTTTTATTGAGGTTATATGGAGGCACTTCCTTAGTTATTTGTTTAAACAAACAGCTGGACCACAGTTTTAAATTGGTGAGCAGCAAAATGTGTACATATATTTATTTAAGAACAGTTACATGTTTTGTGCTCCTGCATACAGAAACATCTGTGTATGACACAAGGGGCCAACAATGGCGGGTTGTTTTAGGTCATAGTTTACTGGGAATGTTATCTATCTCAGTCTCTTGTAAGATGTAAATCTGATCTCTTATCAACCTCTCTTGTGTACTTCTATTTATCAGACGCTGCATCATATGGAACAAAGTTCATAATTCACTGCATAAGATACATTCCATATGATGATTAAACTGAATTTAAAAACAACCCCGAGGTAGGGGGGTCCATGGATGTTTGTTATCAGCTGTATGACTTTGCTAGCTGTAATACTTGTCAACCTTTTCCCTGGGGTGCAAGACTGTGTCTTTAGCTTTCGTCATAGTCATAAGAAGGAGGAAGTCCCGTCATTGTCAGTTAGTGGAATTATCTCAAGTTACTTCATATGGCACAGTGTTCCTCCTTGCTTCTCTTATAGAATGGTGAGGTTAGTCATTGTCCTGATACACCTGTCACACCCTTTTCGTTCCTCCTGTCGCCAGCCTTCTCCCTTTCCTTGTTGTCCTTCTTTTCCTTACTTACACCCCCTTTGTCTACAGTCTTCCCATGTTGTTATGGCAAGTTATGTCTTAAATTAGGATCTATGTTTATTAATGTAACAATGCAGACACCACGATTCAGCAAAACATAATATATTCAGAGGTACATCTGACTGAAAATTGTAAAATAACAAGTAGAGAATTACACAACAATTAAGACCTACAAATGTGCAAAAACATTAAAGTCAACAAATATCACGGGAGTTCCTATGTAGGCACAGCCAACTGATGGCTACACATGGATCAACATTGAAACGTAAAAGCCGAAAACAAATGGTAAAATGGACAGTGATCATACTGTTAAATGATAACCTTTTCTTGTAGGGAAGTTGTTTTAGGGTATGACATTACATTATAAAACCCTAATGACGAAAAAAACGACGGATTAATTCTAGCAAGCAACGTAGGTGACTATGTATACGCACGATGAAGTAGACATGTTGCCGGAGAATGCATGACCATATACCTGTAAACCAGTAGCCATAGCTTGCCGGATCGGGTTGGGGGATCGGATTACTCTCACCTAGGTGCAGGCTACTTTTAGGGGTTATGATGATGCAGATAGCATCAGCTGCCCAGGCTGCACTGACCTCCACTGCCTGGTTATTAGCCTTAGAAGCTGTGTTCTTGCACAAGCTACACCTGTTTACTGGCCGACTTCTACACTCTGCAAACTTCAGTGAGTTATAAAGTATTTCTCACCATGGTCAACATAATACACTGTGTATAGTTTTATGATTGATTGAATATGATTGTGATCTTTTGTTTTCTATAACAAACTGATATTTCTGTGCATCCAGCTTAAAATTAACAAAATGTCTTGTGTAGAAACTGTATAGATTCTATGGGCATGAACTCTTGTTGCATTTGTCTTTATTCAGTGACTTCCTTTTGTCGTAGAAAGGCAGCAATTGGACACGCATTGGATGTGTTCTAAAAGAAACTGCCACCATTAGATAGTCCACTGCATACATAATCATGTATCTTCAACACATATAACTGATATTGTATCAGTTATATGCTGGTCTTGATTCGTAGTTGGGGGCTGTTAAAAGTTATGTAATGCTAGATAAATGTAAAATTTACAGTGACTTGCTTACCTATTATGTAATGTTTACTGTATATTAAATTACTGTATGGTATATGTAATTGTAATGCCAAGTTAAATGTCACAATTTAATGTTTTATTAATTATGATTGTTAATGTTATTGTTGGTGCCTTCACCCCGTCAATTATTAAGAGGAGTTAAACTGGCAAAAACTAGAAAAGCATTATGTAATTTTTGATCGCCCCTTCATATTCATAGTTCACTTTCTTCAGTGCTGTGACGACACTGCTTACGTTGAATGCTGCTGCGAAAAACATGCCATTTATTGACGATGTGATATGTTTCTTGCAGCTTTCTGTATATAATTCTCACCGTCCAACAAACCAACCAACATGTCTGACGAAGAAGACGTACACAGGTACACGGATGTCCCTGCATGATGCTGTCGTCATGTCCCTCTTGCATGTTCCATGTCTACTCACCTCAATGCTTTTTAAGGTCACGCGATGGTCACTTTTTAAGATCACTCATTGGTTACTTTTTAAGGTCATTCGGTGACACTCTTTAAGGTTACTCAATAATTAATTTTTGTTTTATCCCTTTTTGTTGTGTCAATATTATATGCTATTTCGTCGCTCCAGTTTGCTGTGTCGTGGTTGCTGTGCGTTATCACTATTTAGAAAGTAACAAATACAAAGTTTTGGGCAAGTTATGTGTGTTTGTGTCTTGTATTTTTTTACCAGTTATGACTTATTTGTTCTGTGCAATTTATATTGATTATTGCAAAACACAAATTATTTAAATCTGAGTGTTGTGTTGTGTTGTGGTGTGCTTAACAAGTTCTGTTGATATAAGGTTACCTTGATGTTTTTGTGTGGATTCCGTTTTATTAGAATTGTTTATTTTTATATAATATATATACAGCTGGGAGTCATCCGATCTTAATTAACAGTAGATTTTATTTGAATAATGATATGCTACTTAGTTCTGTCCGGTGTATATTACCTTGGCTGAATTATTGATTGCCATTTAAATTCTGTTGGTGTATCTGGTTTAAAAAAGTATGTATAGTGGGTATATTTACAAACACGTGTAATGTGATACACTTACATAAAAGTCCTGACCAATATTTCAAGTTCACTGTTTGTAATAATTTTATTAAAATTGTCTAGTTATTTACACTAGGGGAAGAGAATAATGATATCATGGAAGTGCATTGCAGTAATTTAGGGATCGTATTTATCATAAAATATTGTTCTTAATTATTTCATCAATGATTACGAGATATTGATTAGTTAGTACCAGGAAATATGTATGTCCTATCAAGCAGAAAATTGTAGTAACTGAAACTGGAGCAGTCATTGCATATCTGTAGGTACAGTCATCATAAAAGTATTGCTATTGCGAAACTATAAGTATTTTAAGTAGCGTAATCTTGGTGGAGTTGTCTGACACAACTTATGCATGTTTGTATGTCTGCTGTGATTCAGGCATGCAAAAACAATATTTATCTTGCCAGGGTACATATCCTTGGAGATATCAGTTGCCATAACCACAACATGGTTTTTGTAAGATAAGATATGTAACAATTCTAGTTACATTGCTACTCAGTAAGTTAGTAACTTGAAGAGTTTTGCACCGGAGAATTGGCAGAAAAGTGAACTGGTTTAACACCAAGCATTATGCAAAAACAAAACAAGTTATATGACCATCACAAGTTATGTAGATAATTTGCAATCTGAAGAATTCTACACCACTTAATCGTCATGAACAAACTCATTTTGGATTAAACGAAAAAGCATAAAGCTCGCCTGTAAAACAGATCATCATTGGAATGTGTTCAGAATAGAATACAAATGGCCACTGAAACTTGGGAAAACTAGCGTAATATTTGGCCATATTTTCTTTACTGTCCAGTCATTTTATGGATACCTGTTTCTTTGCTGCTGTGGAATTACTTGGAGCATGTTGAAGGTTGGCAAGTTTAGATCACAGATCTGCTGGGAAAATAATTCCTTTCGCAGACCTATAAATAATCTGCCTGGCTGGTCGGAGCATGGCAGTGGTACCAGGCGAAGCCTCTGGCCCATCTATTGGTGCAAGTACAGTGACTGTCCAGCAGCCAATAACAGCTCAGGCCTGAAATAGATCGGCCCAGGAAACAAGCTGGCCGGCTTCTGGGCTGGTTGAGTGGTGATCCCTGTCAGGAATGACCGGTATCTGCTGCCAATCACTCCGGGAAGTTACCAGTAAGCTGGATGTCGATGCTTCTGATCAACTTTTTTATGGCCTAATTTCATGCACGAGTCACCACTGATGGTTCCTTGGTTCCACCAAGAAATTATTTTCGGTTTTATTTTTGGATTTATGGTTTGGGTTTCTTGCCGACTTCTGTGCCCTGTGAATGCGATACGGGAGGGTTGGATTCTCAAATACCAGTGTCTTGAATTAACATTCAAAATTTACGAATATATTCTATCCATACATTGTGGAGAGCCTTTCGAGCTGTTCAAGTGTTATACGTGTTTATGTTTTGAAAAAAATGTCAGAAAATCTGAACACTAATGAACATAAATGAGGCTAACTGGACAGAAAGGTTGACAAGGAGGAATAGTAATTTTTGGTGTTGTAAGATAGATAAGTGTGGATTTTATCAGGAAAAGCACGCCAATTGAAGGCACTTATCAGGAAAATAAAAAAGAAGGCACTCAGTCATCACCATGGATGTGACCTTTCAAGTTTCTAGAAAAGAAAAAAAATTATTATTAAAACATACAAGAAGGGGTCTACTGGATAGACAGACCGACAGACAGACAGACAGACCAGAAAAGAAAATCTTAACTTTGGAAGGACTGAAAAGAAAAAAACATGGAGGCACAAAAAGAAGAATGATACAGAAACCTTTCATCGACAAGGATCTGACACCTCTACGGGGGGATGGGGGGGTCATAACTAGGTGTAGGTGGGAGTAGCAGACATTTTGCTCTGTCCCCCCAAACACCCGTTTGCTTATTGCCGCGCCAGTGTTTACAGTCCCACCACTGTTTCCAGGAATGCTTAGTAGGCAAGAATTCCTGGCAGCTGATCTCTGCGCCTGATAACCAGGCAGCAGCTGGGGACACAGCACCCAAAGCCATCCCTGACGTTTCACTTCCCTCCGTTATATCACACCCCTGACATTTCCCATGCAGTGGGCATGTGGGTTTTTATGCTGTTGCCATGGTTATGGTGTTATCATATCGGGGCATTTTTGGTGTGCTGTCTCCCGGTGAAGGTTTCCGTGTAATCGACTTTCAGCGCAGCAAATGTCAGATGTTCAGGTAGTGCAAAATGGTGGAGAAGTGCCTATGTCAGATGCATACTAAACGATGTGAGGCATTCTCTGCTGTCGGTGTTGCTACAAGCTAACTGTAACTGAATACATTCACTGGTGTAACACTGACACTACACACTTTATTTTACTGTTTACACATCAGTCTAACACAGATTACACTGAAAAATATATCTAAATATTCTGATATGTAAAACATTTACATAAAATTTCAATAATTCTTAGATTAAAAAACCTGTAGCATACCTACAAAAATATGCATCAAATTTAATTGATTAAGAAATGTTTTATATACAGCTGTATTACAAAGAAAAAAGTGTTAAAATGAAGTAAGTATTACACAGAACTAACTAATAACGTAGTGACGTAAATAATGATATATGAAGTTAGTGGTACTTTATTACAACTTGCGTGCAATGTGTGTTGCCTTTTATGACTGTCTCACCTGCATGGTATGCATGTCTAGGTGGGAGAAGATATTAATAGAATCAGATTGTTGAAACAATAAAGCATCACCTCTTTGCTATGCATGAACCTATGAGGTATCTCCCAATAATTTTTTAAACATTTTCTTTGGATTTTATGTTGAAATATTGGATATATTTAAATTAATTAGTCATTATATTGAATGCTTGAACGGACACTCATAAATTCGTTTCTCTCTGTTTTCAGTGGTTCCGAGGAGTAAGTATTATTTTACAACCTCTGCGTGTCAAAATCTCATTAACCAGATTTCACTATCTTATTAGTAATGGAGGGTCATAAATAAACAATGATCTATTTGGACAGTTTTGTGTGTTTGAAATAACATTTACTCCAAATAATTAGATTTTAGTATGATCCCTAAAAGAAGACTGGCTGACTTATAATGATATAGGTGAATGACACTTTTTGACATATCAATATTACAAATATTTCAGTTGAACAACCCCAAACTCCTGATTGGTTTAAATAACTACATTTGTCTGCCTTGGATTAGCCATTAATTGAGGCAACCAGTTGAATTGTAACAAAACATTCCTGCAAAAACTGCATGCCTTGATCTATATACATATAGCTTTCCCCCATATTTCAATAAATCTATCTATCTAAATTCAAAGATATAACTTTGAAGGGCATTTAACAAGAATATAATATTTTATACCATCAGTAATTTTTGCTAGATGAACACAGAATTGAATCATCTTTATAGTCAGTCAGTCATGCATTTAATGACTCAAAAATTGACCTGTTTGTGGAGAAGATCAGTTTATGTTTGCCCTGGTGGTCCCGACAAAACCAACATCCTGCCTCTATGCAATTAAACCGACTTATTGGCCAATCAGCTGCTATTTGTAATGTTGTATTGGGTGTCGTTTGGTAATTATGGTTGCAACAGCAATAACTGTAGAGAAATATCTGGGATCGTTTTCATTCATCGGTGCTTACTAATCAACTATGAGGACATATAAGGACCGTTTCAAAATATATGTCCACCTTTGTTGGTATTTTCAGTAAATTCTTTCATTATATGAAAAAGTTGGTAGTGTTCTGAAACTCGTAGTACACTGTAGCAGATTTTGCTCAGAGGGATAACCCGTGAGTGACATCTGAGACCAGAGTCTGCCCTGAAATAAGCTGTGTTTTGGCCTGAAGCCACTTGGCAAATGTTTGTTTGCAGTGAAAAAAAAATGAAACTAACCACTGTTGCACTTTAAAGCAGACCTATGGCAGACAAATACCTGAACTTATGTCTGCATGCTTACATTTTTTGCCTTCGTGCATGCAAACTTCATGATTGTTGATGTTCTCAGTAACTGTAAAATGTGTGTCAATTGTTAATGTTATTGATCTACAATTGTTATCGTATTCTATCAGGTAATGCATTTGGGTTGATTTTGTAAGTAGTGTAAATGTGTATACAATGCTGCCACCTGGTGATCAGCAGGAGTACTACATCTGGTGAATGTGGTACCACAGTTGATCACCAGGTGGCAACACAAGGAGTAACATTTTGCATGTGTGTGACTTGTGTGCCAGTATTTGGTACTACAGCTGTACTTAGTACTTACACGTGCATATCTGTATCTTTCTCTGACTAGTTTCTGAATACTAACAACTTGTTCTTTCCAATGTAACCAGGGAGGAAGAATCCGAGGAAGAGTAAGTAATCTGGATCAATTTCATAAGCTTTATGTAGCATCGTTCCCGTAGCACAGCCATAGCAGAGCACCCTTTAGATACTGATTGTAGCCTTGGCTCCTGCTCTAGCTTATAGCTGCTACAATCCCGTTAATGTACGCTGATGCCTGGGCATTTCACTACATTGTAGTCGAGAAAACTTGTTGACATAAATTCTGCATGAGAAGTTGTTACTAGTTTTCCAAATGGATCCTCAAAAGGAATGCTCCTATCAATGCGAAGAAAACGTATTGAAAATCTGTATTTTAATTGACCAGTTAAACTGTGCTTGAATTTTGTATATCTCTGTATCTACTTTCCAAAAATTGTAAAAGACATTTTTTTTCAACCACATTTGCCAATGTTACATACTGGAAAAGAAAACTGTTTTCATAAATAAGATAAATATGTTTTATTTGCATTTGAAACCAGCAAGTCCTGTGTGGATCCTTGATAACATGTGGTTATTGTCACTATAAAAATATAAAGATCTATCATCATTCTTGTAGCACTTGGTGGCAAATATATTATTGCGCATTGATAATATACAGTTGCCAGTTCCTTGGAATGTTGACACTTTTACCAATTAATCCAGGAGATTAATTAGTCAAAGTGGTCCCCATATGTGTCTTGATTTCCAGATTGATTCTAAGAAGAGAAGAACCAAATCAAAATTGGACATTTGACACGTTTGCAAATAATGTTAATGATGTTTTATATTACCTTTCCAATGAGCTGGAAGTCATAGAAAGAATTTGCTTGGAAAACCTTATGTTTATGAATAGCTTCTTGCTGTTTGCAAATAGTCTTTCACCTTAGCAACTTGTCAGTGAGTGTTTCCCCCGAGGAATACAGAGACACCCCAGGAAATGACATAGGTGTGGAGGGGTAGAGACAAATCAGTTGCTTCAGGGTGGGGATGTAAATGTTTTGGAATTGTTCATACGTTCTGTCTTTTCAATACACTGTTCTCCTCTTTTCACTGAAAGTGGGTGAGTTGGCCTCAGTACTAGTCCTGGAGTTTTGTTTTTTAGTATGCAATGAGACATGGTTTAAACAGGGTAAATTTCTTGGAATGTCCTCATCACTTGGGGGACAAACACTGACATGTCGCTATTTGTTGCTTATTAATTTTATTTAGTTGTACCGTTGGCTGTTATGCATAAAACAGTTTGGTGTAGCAGGAGTACCTGTAGAATGAATAATACACCACTGTAAGTTCCATAGTTGATCTGTTTATACTAGATCTAGTCATATGAAACTGTTGCTAAATTGCATTTACTTAATGGCATGCATATTTCAGTGATTGGCATGTGTCAATCATTATGTTGCACTGAGTAATGTTAGAGATAGTGAGTTGTTGACACACCAATACAGAAATGGTCTGAAGTATCTGTGAACATAAAGTGTGATTGTTAAACTGTAAATCACAAATTCTGATAATGCTGGCCATAGGCTTAAGTGTATGACCGGTTGTCGCTTCATGTGTGATATATTACAAGTGAGTTGGGAGTGTACATTTGCACAACAGGCGTTATGCTTCACAATATTGATTCTAAATCTTAGATACACATACCTTTGGTATTTTAGGAAAGAATGTTTACACATGTATTATATATTGATGGGATCAGCATTACTTTTATGAAACAAACATACAACATTCTGTCTCTCCTACTTTGGTTTTCCAAAATTCTCACACACCAGGGGGTGCAACATTGGCATGAAAATTACAACTTTGGTTGCCAGATGACATCATTGTTGCAGCTGTTTAATTTGTGTATATCATTTTATTTCCTTTTTTAATTTCTGCTTTTCTGGCAATCTTCAGTTTGAATGTGTTTCAAGTATATGTTCTTTACATAAGTAATTTCGTTTTTATTTATAAACAGGGCAGAAACACAGTTATACTTTATTGAGGTTTTCATGGTAGGCAAAGACAAACAAGTTGACTGAAAAAACAGGTGTAGCGGTTGAGATTTACTTGCAGTATTTTCTTTTATATCCTGCCATTCCCTTTTAAACATATTTTATGGCTCCATTTCCTTCTTTCCACCTAATCCTTTCCTTTCTCCCTGTTCAGATCTTACGTTGGTTAAAACCTTAAGCAAGATCAGGCAGTATCACACATTCTCAAATGTGTGGTTTTCTTGCTTTTTAATTTACTGATTTATTACTACTGGTGTAAATCTATTCAGTGTGGTTATGCAGTTGTCAAAATGAAGAAAATGGAAAATGTTTAGTTGAGTTGACCACACTTTATAATATAATATCAAATTATATCATATTGATTAAATCAATTTTAAGTATAATAACAGTAATATATATATATTACTCTTGTAAAAACTAAGAGTGTTGAAGTTATTAATGTATCCTAAGACCTCTGTGTTTAACATTAACTGTCTGTGACTGTTAGTCACAGTCCCATTCTTACTGTCTTACTTTCAGTCTTACTGTCTTCCATTCTTACTGTCTTACTTTCATTCTTACTGTCATGCTGTCTTCCTACTGTCTTCGTACTAATGTCTTCCTTTCCCTTCTTAAGGGCTCAGCCAGAAGCACCCGCTCAGTAAGTAGTTTGTATGTGATACTTCCTCAAAATAAATTGCTTTTTTCCAACACAAACATCATATTAGCTAATAGTAGTTTCTAATTTATAAATGTTTTTATATTTATTGATAAATTTAATATATACTTTAAGTAAGTAAATTTAAATTTAACAAATTACATTGTAAACGTTATTGGCATTAACTGCTTAGTTATAGCTTTGTTTCCAACAAGACACAAGTTTAGTAATAATTTACTTCTTTAGTTGTAATTTAAAAATTTGATTTCCTTCCTAGATCTAAATATAGGCATTCATTTAAAGAAAGTTTGAGATTAGATACAAATGCAAAATTTAAACGTAAATCTTTAGTGGACAGTTTTGTCTATAAAAAAGTTTGGATAATAACTGTACTTTTCATAATACAGAAACTAGTGAATATAGAATATATTTTAATAAATTTTGTATTTTCCCAGGGTGAAGGCACCTGTGTAAGTAATGAATCCGTTTGAATTTTTACTAGTTTGGTGAAGTTTGCATTGATTTTTTGGCATAATTTTGCATTTAGTTTGTGAAGAATTGAAGAGATTTGTGAAGAATTGCAGTGATTTTCAGCAGTATCTGATGGCACGAATCTGTGCCAGCAAGCTTTTTTGAATTGCTGTGGCTATTCTTTATGAGGAGTTTTAATTTTCAGGTTTTGCAGTTAAAAGCATGAATTCATTAAGGAGTGGTATGGCCTTTTTCTGCTGTGGTGTTGGGACTTAGTAGTGTTTTCTTGCTCTGTTGAAAAAGTGACATTGATGCCACTTGGATTTGGCTGTTTTGTGTTCAATTTTTCTGCTGCCAGCAAGGCAGTGTTGCTTGATTGCACTTTTAGCATGGCAATGAGAAAGTCAGGTTGATGCCGCTGTGGCACGGATGCCAAGGTGATTGCTATATTATTGCTGTGGTGATCTTTGATTATATTGCGCTGCAGGATTCGCATTAAAATTTGTATGCACTGAAGTGTTATTTTGCATGACACGGTCTTTTGCAGCTGCAAATTCTTCTTTTCAGGCAGGAAGATCAGAAAAGTTGTCTGTGAAATTTGTCCATCTGATCTGTCTGTGGATATTTATGTTGTCCGTCAAATGTTGCATTGTAGAGTGTGTGTCTGTAACGTCTCCTTTTTTGTTAGACAGTATTAATCTGACAGTCATTGAGTAGTTTTCAACTTTTCATTTATTCGTCTGAATATAGTCTGACACATTCTGCATTCCCAATTGAACTTAGGGAGGAATCTGAGATTTTCAGGATTTTCATCTGCTCTTATCACTGGTAAAGAGAAACTGTTCAGAGTTCTGGTCATCTTACCATGGTAGCTGAGAATTCTCAGGGTTCCTATCTAAATCTGTTCAGACTTTACTTTGGTCATTTCCTGATAAAGTTGATCACTGTAAATCACATGCTCTTGGATCAGCCTCTGTTTTCATGACAGAATTGTGTTTAAACCTACTTTTAGGGAAGCATGGTGCCAGAAAAATTGCCAGGGTATTGCAACAGTTGCTTCGTTAATATCTACTGCATTTGATTTATTAAACTCCCAAAAAAATTGGGGTTTATTAAACCAAAACATTGTTGCTCTTTGCAGATATTCTCCGCATCACTGAAGTGTTTTGAGAATGAGTCTGTCATGTTTAATATTTCTTCTTATTTCTCATTAGTATTAATGAATGTTGCATGTTGCTCTTTCTACTTTATGTATTACCTTATTTGATTTAATAACCACCCAAAGTGTTTGTCACAAAAGGGGTGTTTATTAAATACAATTATAAAACAAATACAGTAACGCTGACTTAATAATTGCTCTGCTCTCATTGCTATGTCTGCTCTTTCTTCTGTCTCTTCTTTTAAAATATTTATTTGTTAATGAACGTCTTTTACTGGTGTTTGATACTGTGCTGTTGTTGGGTTGTGCGACTCTATCTGGCGTTGTTACTAATGTGTTTGCTTCGGTTGCCTTGCTGCAGGTCTGAAGAGGAAGAAGAAACAAAGTGAGTGGTATAACAGGGCTCCTCGTACCACCACACTCCACGCTTCCTGCCATACCCTGCATGCCTATTAACCCTCCCTAGTTCTCCCTAGCTCCTGTCAAAGAACTAGATCCCTCCATCTTTCTCAAATTTGTTTCTGCTCATCTTTAACTAGTGAGCCATACACTTTGTCTTATTTTTGTTGGGCACAAACTTTGAATCTTTTTACCCAGTGTGAATAGCGATCCTTTCATAGTAGTTTCATTCCAGTATATGTCATGATCCATCAGTCCAGTGTGAATAGTGATCCTTTCAGTCCAGTGTGAATAGTGATCCTTTCAGTCCAGTGTGAGTAGTGACCCTTTCAGTCCAGTGTGAATAGTGATCCTTTCAGTCCGGTGTGAATAGTGATCCTTTCAATCCAGTGTGAGTAATGATCCTTTCAGCCCAGTGCGAATAGTGATCCTTTCAGCCCAGTGTGAAAACGATCCTTTCATTCCAGTGTGAATAGTGATCTTTCAGTCGGGTGTGCATAGTGATCCTTTCAGTCCAGTGTGCATAGTGATCCTTTCAGCCCAGTGTGAATAATGATACTTTCAGCCCAGTGTGAATAATGATACCTTTCAGTCAAGTCTTACGTAAATAATGATCCTGTCATAATCAGTTGTGAATAGTGATTGGTTTGTCATGAATGCGCTATCTTTACAGGTTTGAAAGGTTACACAAGTTTACATATTAAAACATCATAATACTGATTTTTTTATTATTAATAGTAATAAATTTATAATAAGTAAGGAAGTATTTTCCATGAGTTCTTTGCAACATGTTAACCCTTTAGTGTTGTGTACTCAGGGAAGCCTCTGATGAGGAGAAAGAGGAGGAAGAAAAGTAAGTTAGAGGTGGACACAATTCATGTGACACCGGCATGATTGAGTGTTACCAAGTGGGTGTCAGGGCAGTAGTTTGGTGATTTGGAGATTCCTTACGTTTTGCCATGTGTCTAAACTGTGAGTTTGTCTTTGCGAATATGTAGTCTTTCCATTTGGGTTTGTGTCTCCTCGTGTTTGGTTTGATGATCTAGATATGTGTAGTCTCCTTCATATCATTGTAGTTTGTTTCAAGTGTGGAAAAGAATATCCTTAGTCCAGTGTGAAGAGAGATCGTTTCAACCAAGTGTGAATAGTTATCCTGTCAATATAGTGTAAATAGTGATCCTTTCAGTCCAGTGTGAATTGTTGTCCTTTCAGTCCAGTGTGAATTGTTATCCTTTCAGTCCAGTGTGAATAGAACATTATCCTTTCAGTCCAGTGTGAATAGAACATTACCCTTTCAGTCTGGTGTGAACATTTTATCCCTTTAGTATGGTAATGTGAATAGTGATCATTTCAGTCTGGTGTGAATAATGACCAATTTGTTTTTATGAATAGTCACTCGAGTGTGAATAGTGATCCTTTCAGCCACATATGAATAATGATCCTGGTGATCAATTTAATATGAATAAGTAATTGGGAACTATTTTCCTATATTTTCTTTTTATTTACTAGAGGTATTTTTTTTATACATCTTCAAGAAACAGAGATGACTTGTCTTTTTCTTTGAATGTTAGAGGTCAAAAGATTGCATAAATGTACATGATAAAACATAAAAATATTGATAAACTCTGTAAATGAAGGAAGTTTGTTCTAGTAGGTTCTTTGCAACATGTTAACCCTTTAGCGTTGTGTGCTCAGGGAATCCTCTGATGAGGAGAAAGAGGAAGAAGAAAAGTAAGTTAGAGGTGGACACATTTCCTGTGACACCGGCATGGAGTGTGACCAAATAGGTTGGCTTCTCAGTTCATGTAGCAGGCTGTGGGTGTTTGGAAGGAGCTGTGTGATGTGGAGGGTGGTCTGGATGCTTCTGTTTCATTATGTGTTCCATCAGTGAGTTTGTCTTTGTAAATATGTTGAGTCCTGAATATAGTTTGTTCCTGCTAGGGTTTGGTTTGGTGGTCTAGATATTGGTAGCATCCCTCATTGTATTGCCATATAGTGTCTAATGTTGCTGCTTAGGTGTCCAGTGTTCTTGTTATAATGTCTAATGTTGTTGCTTAGGTGTCCAATGTTCCTGTTATGGTGTCTAATGTTGTTGCTTAAGTGTCCAATGTTCTTGTTATGGTGTCTAATGTTGTTGCTACTATGTTCAAAGTTGATGCCATTGTGTTCCGTGTTAGAGGACACTTTCAAGGCACTTTTGTTCAGTCAGTGTTGTACTCATTTATGTGCTACAAACTGTAGTATGGCTGCTGTAGTATTTATTTTCATCTTCCATTTCAGATAGTGATATGTTTGGTCCTGAGTGAATAGTGAATAGTCGGTTTAACCTGGTGTGCATATTTGGTTAACTTTGTATTATTGTATTGTTTTCAGCCCATGTTTAATCAAGTGAGAATATATAAGTGATTTTATTCAAAAGTTTAACATGAACAGCTGATTAAAACATCTTTTTTGTTTATTCATTTTGATCATACATACATTTCATGTACATAATTATAATAATAAATAATTCATTATTTTGCTCTAAATGATCAAAAAATTCAATGAAGATCAAGTGATTTTTGCACATGTGTACACTAGGAAAATACAATTTAATGTAAACTGATACTCGACAAGAAACGTGTGTTCTTTTCTTCTAAAGTGTTAATAAATTAGCTTTGTTTACCCAGGGAAACGAAAGAGAGTAAAGTAAGTTAGTGGTGGAACATTTCATGTGACACTGGTTTGATGGAGTGTGATTGGCTTCATGAGGTAGTAGTTTGGCACAGGAGTGTCATGTGACTTGGAGGTTTGAATGCATCCCGTTTTATTATTAGTGAATTTAGCTTTCTGAATCTGCATAATATATAGAAAACGTTTTGTTTATTTAGTGATATAGATATGGCTAAGTTGTAGCTATGTTATTGCTGGAGTGGCAGTCATTTGGTAGATGGCTCTGTTTGATTGTTTTTGGGTGATGGTTTTGTCAGTTGTGTGGCAGCAAGACTAAGAATCTGCGAGAACACTTGGGTTGCACATCAGTGTTTTGTGTGTTGATATTTGCTTCCAGCTGCTTCAATAATCTACAGCAGTTTTCTAGGTACATAGGTACATAGATGACGTGTTTTTGTTTTTTGCATTATCCTCCATTCCATTGTTCTGTACTATGTAAACTGCTATTTGTATTTAATAATTTATACACATAATTTTGTATCAATAATTTTAGTTAAATCATCATAATTGTTAATTTCTTGCAAGATGGTTTGTTGTTTTGTTTGATTGGCTGTCTGCAAGGTAGTTTGTTATGTTTTGTTTGATTGGCTGTCTGCAAGGTAGTTTGTTATGTTTTGTTTGATTGGCTGTCTGCAAGGTAGTTTGTTATGTTTTGTTTGATTGGCTGTCTGCAAGGTAGTTTGTTATGTTTTGTTTGATTGGCTGTCTGCAAGGTAGTTTGTTATGTTTTGTTTGATTGGCTGTCTGCAAGGTAGTTTGTTATCATGTCTCGTGATGTGTATGATGCTGTTTATTCACTTGTTGTTTGTTCTACCCCAGAATGCCTCCTCCTAAAGCAGGACCTTCAGAAGCTGAGCTCGCCATGAAGGTAAAGCTACAATCCATTGTTTATAATAATAATTACTATTGTTTAAATAATTGTTATATGAGTTATGTGCTACTTCTGACAGTCACAACATATATGCTATTGGCACTGTCTAGCAGCCATAACGTAGCAACTGTTTTTGTTGACAACTTTGGTCTATCAGTGGTAATTATTGGTTTCTGTCAGTTACTTTCTATTCCAATGGTAACAATTAACTGATCCAGAATCTGACGTCACAATCATGGTTATAGCACCATCAACCTTTGCCTTAGTGTTTAGACATTTACATTTGTAGGCTGGCATACACCTGTAGATCTGCTAGGGCAGACTTTCATCCATAATTTTTTCAAAGAAGCAGCATTACCCTTTGTTTTTTATAGCAAAGAAACCCTTTATTGCCATAATGTCAGCAAACATGAAGACAGAAAATCTGACAATGTTACATTGCTGGTGGCCATTTTATGAAAGATAAATCACTGAAATTTGTGTGTCTAAGATACATAGTGTCTTGGAGGAAAAGCTTAACATACTTGTACATAATGTCATACAGCATACACACGCACGCACGCACGTGCACACATACACACATGCACACACATGTCACATGCACACACATACATACACCAACACACAGACACACACATGCACACACACATATACATACACAAACACATACACAAACACACGCACAGACACATATGCATGCACACACACACACACACATACATACACAAACACACACATACACACACACAAGCGCACGCACACACACACACACACACACAAACAGACACACACAAACACACACACACAGACATGCACACGCACACAGACAGATACACACGCACGCTAACACACAGTCACACATATACACACATACGCTACCTTGATAGTAGTGAGATGTTTCCAGTCCACCATGTACCGTCATATCTCCTTCACTATAATGTAGCAACTGTTAGCAATGGCACCCGTAACTTAGCAACCGTTGCTGTTGCCAGCGGAGACGGGAGGCGCAGGTAGCGTCAGGGAACCTGGATGAGGCAGCGCAGGAACTCTTGGAGGCCAACATGGAGGAGCGCGTGAAGCTAGAGGCAGAGATCGAAGAGATGCGCAAGAAGAGTGTAAGTGGCTCCCCTGGTGGTCATTACCAAGAACAAGCTCATTGTGAATTTTTTAAATATTTTGTTTAGCTGTAAATTGTTTTATTCAAGAAATCTGGACTAGAACTCTGAAATATACATATAGTTGTTTTAACTTTGTGTCCTACACATCACTGTTGTGATTATATGTCTGCTTCAATGTCTGAGTGCCATTTTACCTTGCCATCAAACTCTAAAAAATAATTATTATACTAGTTGTGTATTGTTGATTCTGCATATTTTTAAAATCTTGGTTTGTTGTATAATCAAGCATTCTGATTGGTTTTGAATACGAAAGTCATGATTAGATTTATTATTAAGTTTTTCAATTGGCTGCTATATATGTGAATAATAACCATTCTGATTGGTTGTTGCATAAACGAATAACCAAACAATCTAATTGGTTGTGTACCTTATATATATATATATATATATACATAAATATATATAGATATAATATTATATATATATGAATAACGAGCATTCTGATTGGCTGTTAAATGAAGGTTTCTGATTGGCTGCTGCAGGAACAACGTAAGAAGGAGCGCCTGCAGGAGGAGAAGAGGATGTCGGAGAAGCGAGCTGAGGAGGATGCCCGACGCAAGGCAGAGGAGGTAGGACCAGCTCTTCCCTCCCCTAGTCTCACGTTCTTCAACTTTTTTGTCAATACTAGATTACTGAACATTCTTCAGGATAGTTTTTTAATTAAAAATATTTCATTTTGGCATATCCTTTACTAGGCAAAATGTTTTGTATGGATAGGTCGCAATGAAATATTTTGAATCTTTGTGGATATGTTTTGGACATCTTGGAGTCTGTTCTTGTGATTGTATATTGTTCCTTGTAATTTAATTCACAAACTGGTTTATTTTTTCTGTGCTCATAATAATAAAGGCCATGTCTTTAAAATATATGCTTACATACATATATTATATTCCACAAAATATTCCATTATTTTTTAAATACTATTATTTACATTATTTGAAGTTTACATTAATAATATACATATATTATATTCCATAAAGTATTCTTTAGAAACTTTACATTATTTGAAAATTACGATAATACTGCTAATAATAAGATGGCTCAGATTCTGTGTCGACACCATAGTTGCTAGAGACTGTTTGTTGTTGTCGTTGACTGAGACTGCCCCCGCAGGAGGAACGAAAGAAGAAGAAGGAAGAGGAGGAAGCTAAAAGGAAGGAGGAACGCGCCTCAAAGATGGCCGAGTTTGAGAAATTCAAGAACCCACAGAAACGAAACTTTGTCATTTCGTCGAGTCGGAAGGAAACCAGCGATACTGTGAGTGCCTTCACCACGTCTTCACCCTTGTGCAGCCCACAATTTTTGTTCATGCCGATTACATGTTCTGTGATCGTAAAGATATTTTTATTCATGTCCTGACTCTCTTTTACGTTGCCATTCTCTCAAAGGTTACCAGTGGTTCATCAGTGATTACTAAACAAATTTCAGATGATCTAACACCAGTTTATCCACTTGGTGGCACCATGTCAAAATAGTAAGAGGTTTGTCAGATAGTACATGTAGTACATTTACTGTCCACTAGGAGCATGTCATAGTTCTGTTTTATCTAACAGGGGCACCACACTAGAATACTCTTATGGCTGCTTCCAGAGTTTCCTCATTCTGTGCACCGTCTGTTTGATATTGCTAGAGCTAATCATGTTTGACTGTGCTTCAAGTCTTTAAGAACATACTGCTAAAAAGTGATACTTCACTATCCTGTAACATCCTTGTTGGCTAAAACAATAAATTAATTAATTAATAAAATAAGTAAATATTTTAAACTAAATAAAAACAGGCAGTCCATGATTAAAACAAAAACGTTCATCTATAATGTCAATGACTGTATGACTGTGAGAGCGGCTCGTTGGAAGATTTCTGCGGTAGACGCTGCAACTGCTTCCTGTGTGAGTTCCACAGAGGGATAGAGTGTACATAGAACAAGTGCTGGTAGGTCGTGCAGGAGGCTGGCAGTGTTCGTAGTTTATGCTTGTGTTTTCGTCTGGTGCAGTTATCTGCTGAGGTCATGATGGTAGGGAAGCTGAGGTGCAGTAGTCTGTGGTGAATTTTTTTTTAAACCTAGTGGCATCTCTTATCCGACATCCTGTGTATGGGTTCCACATCAGGTTGTGCTCACATAGAACACAACATTAACACATGACTGTCTCTCTACCACAGAGCGACGATGAGGATGGAGCTGGCGAGGAGAAGAAATCTCGCGAGCAGCTCGAAGCGGAGAAGAAGGCGATCCTTGCCCAGCGTATCATGCCCCTCGACATCGCTGGCTGCGACTCCTCCAAGCTGATGGACAAGGCGAAGGAACTGCACACACTCATCATGAGACTGGAGGGGGAGAAGTACGACCTCGAGAAACAGTTCAAGGAACAGCAGATTGATGTGAGTGATGGCAGGGTGACATGTGTGACGTCATTGTGACACATGTGATGACAGTGTGACACGTGTGACGGTAGTGTGACACATGTGATGGCAATGTGACGGCAGTGTGACACATGTGACAACAGTGTGACATGTGTGACGGCAATGTGATACATGGGACGGCAGTGTGACACATGTGACAACAGTGTGACATGTGTGACGGCAATGTGATACATGGGACGGCAGTGTGACACATGTGACAACAGTGTGACATGTGTGACGGCAATGTGATACATGGGACAGCAGTGTGACACATGTGACGACAGTGTAACTTGTGTGACACATATGATAGGAGTGTGAGAGGAATGTGACACAAGTACATACAACAACAATGTGACAGCAGTGTGACAGCAGAATGCCATGTATGACAGCAGTGTGACAGGAGTATGACATATATGACAGCAGTATAACATTTATGGCAGCACTGTGATGTGTGTGTGTGTGTGTGTGTGTGTGTGTGTGTGCGTGTGTGCGTGTGTGCGTGTGTGCGTGTGTGCGTGTGTGCGTGTGTGCGTGTGTGCGTGTGTGTTGGGTGGGTGTGTGTGTGTGACAGCAGTATGACACATGACAACAATATGACACATGTATGACAGCTGTATGATACATGTTCCCCATTTCTTTCCCCCTGTAGTCTAGTGTGACATACACCTAGATACAGGCCCTTGATGTGTTTGTGTTTGTAAAAATTCAACAAACCAATGAGAGTTTCTGTGTATCAGTTACATCAATCTATAACCTTGGTCCTTTCAGATGCTGGAGCTGGCGGAGAGGGCAAGATCGATCAACAAAGTAGGGTAGGTGTCTCTCATCCCGCTCACCCTATCAGGGTGGATGGCAGGTGTAAGTTAGTGGCACTGCTAGTCCTTGTATAACTACTCTGTCAGACAAGCTCACACTGGCATGGTTAAGTGCAATTGCCTTTCACTTTCACTTTGCTCTGTATCTCTCTTTCACTCTGCCCGTACACTTATTTTATGTTCATGCCAGGTATCATATTATGTGTAAATAGCATCCTATACTAAATTAGGATGAAGATGACAAAGTGTAAATGCAATTATGCACATCATAATTTGTTAATAGATGGCACCAGAATACTACCCAATAATTGATCGTTCGTGGTTCCTGTGATCGTTACAGTTCTCCAAATAATGGTGCTGATTTATTAATAAGTGCTTCCTTAAGGCATGGGTAACATTTACAAAATATGAAACAGGTGCACTTTGTACTTTTGTGCATTTCTGCCTTGTGATGCTCAATTTTCATCATCCCGTGGGAATGATTGTTAAGGTTTGCCTGATATAAACTTGACCGCCTGGTGGTTCTTAGAGGGAGGTTCTCTGTTCCAATATGCAAGTATTAGCGGAAGTCCAATCAATCAGCCAATAAGCAGTAAGTGCCTGTAGCAGCTGCTTACAAATTGAATATTCTGTTTACAATTTGAATATTTCATTGGCGCAACTTTCGAACAAACTTTGTTTCGGACGTATTAAGGACAAATTTGTCAGCAGTATTCCTTCAACATATTTACTATAGTTTAAGAACAAAATATAAATAAATGTTGATAAACAAGGAACAGACATCGCACCTTTAATAGCAACCCAATGGTGAGCAGACGTGGCCAAACATTGGTCTTTTGCTGTTCACAGGAAAGGTGGACTCAAGCGACTTACATTGACCGATGGGTAAGTGGGGTGAAACACAAGCAGTTTCATTATCCCACAACCAACTTTCCATCCCTTGTAGTTGTTCCTTCCTATCTTCCTTGCATGCTTCCTTACAGCCATGCACGTCGGACGACACTAACACCTCGGAGACAACCGACTCACTCATGGTGTGAAATCTGCTTGTTTCTTCTTAATTATATCACATGTGTTTTAATTAGACTTAGATGATACTTGCGTGGTTGTTTTTTTCCTGGAAGATGCCAAATACTTGTATTATTTCAGTAATATTGATACTTTTACATTGACACGTGGCAATAGTCATCTTGCTACGTCTGTAGGCTTTAGATGAAGTTCCCAACGGTGTGCTGGAATCAGCCATGCGTGACCACCAAATGCTCACATGTGACGGTTGACTGAACTTCATACAATGTGTAAATCATAGTTTTGTTGGCATCCGGTTAGTGACAGCAGGAGGCAATACTAACTTATGTAGTCAAATTTTTTTACACAAATAGTTAGATCATGCATGTAGATGTCTTCTCATCTTTGTGTGTTTTATTTTGTCTGTCTATATGTTGTGTGACATACATTGTTTCTATTGCTAATTCTAAATATAGTAACCAATCGTTACATTGGTTTATTTATAAGCTTATACATGAAATTCCACACAGGAATATCATTATTAATATTTCATGGCAAGGCGACCTGATTTAACTGTGTAAATTTAAAGATACGGTCTGGTTGTTTTATCATAAAATGTTATTATATAGTACGATTGATCTGTTCTGACATTTTAACCACCCAGATGTGTTGAAATTAACCACCAGTTTAATATCTAATGTGACCATTACCTAATTTCGAATATAGACCTTGCCCTTCAACACAGAATCTGTCGCGTAATCATTGATGATGCTTTAAGTGGAATATTTTCAGGTATAGTCTTCCACGAATTCAGATGCACTGGTTTTAATGTAATGATTAGTAGTTATTAGTTATACAGGGCTGTACAGTTTGATAATTGCTTACTTCTATTGTTTCAGATCGGATAAGATCCAGGAGCGTTTCTCGGGGGCCCCGGTAAGTATAATACTGTCAGATGTGTGCTTAATCACTCTCCACTGACATTAGTTAATGTTGCTGATTTCCCCCAAATTAATCCTAAATCTGAATTTCATATTTATCTTTTCTCTCAATTTTATTGTATATACTCCAAAAAGCTGTTGCAAGTTTGTAAACATATTCAAGTTCATGTTTTATATTATTTAGTATTATTTATTTACAATTATTTATATATTTTTATATAATTAATATATTGGTATATTACTATCTGGTGCAGTTGTTTTCTTACAGGCTGATCAAGGCTCGCTTGTGGTATATACGATCTGCTGATTCTGCCAGTGAATAGCAATACTTGCATGTTTTACCGGGCGCCATGTGCAATGTGTTGCAGGCTAAGATTACTGTGTCGAGCAGATATGAACGCACCATAGACCGGCGCAGCTTTGCAGACAAATTGGCCATCTTTCAGAAATAAACAGGCAGATGGAACAACCCAGGTAAAGTGGGTGGCCATCTTTGAATTGTGATTGGTCAGTGAGTGGTCATGTGAAGGGTCATGTGACATGTTCCTTTGCAGGCTAAGATTGTCATGTTCAGTCAGTTTGAGCGGCAGAAGGATAATCGTACGTACGTCGACCGCCGAGATATCTTCCTTGGACCCACCTACGTGCTGCCACCGAACCGAATTGTCCCGACTAAGATCCTAAAATGGTCGGATGACGGTCTGCCGATTTACGAGGAAATGGAGGGCGGTGAAGAAGCACAGGAGGAGGCACAGGAAGAGTAATAGGTAGCGCCATCTGTTTGGGAATGCTCCACACCGTGTGCTGCGAAATTGCCACCCCATTTTCATTGACGCGCAGAGAATGCAAAACTAACCGCATGCTGATTGGCCGAGTGGTATCCAATGGATGATGTGCTTACGGAGTGTGTTTATTAGTCCAGTAGGTTTGTTGTGAATCTTGCTGCCAGAGTTTGTCATTATCCAGCTCACTAAGCTTCAATTCACTAGTCTTTTTGTCGATGACACGTGATGACATTTCGTGGAATATTACATCCACATGAACCATCAAACATACAGACGGTACCAAAATAAAAATACACTTTCTGAGATGTGAACTTTTCTGGATAACACAAGTTGGAAACTTGAAGTTACCATTCCGAATCCTTGATTTCTCTTAATGAGCTTTCGGTGCCCTAACGATGCCCTCATCAGTGTTGGACTGTTAACTCTCCGTCGTCATCTGACTTTGTTGGTGGTCATCATATGACAGCAGTTCCAAGAAGATTGCGGGAAGGTTGTACCTGGTGTCTCTGTTGATGGCTGGTTGCCTGTCTCTAATCTATATTGCTTCACTGATTTTCCTTCGCCAGAAGTTGTTTCATTTGGTGAGCAGCTATAGGCAAACATAGAGTGAATGAGGGCCACAATATCACGGCCAAAGACGCAACAGTGCGAGAAAACAATCTCTAGCGTAAGAAAATCAGTGAAGCAATAAAGATCAGAGAGGTCTAGACAACCAGCCATCAACAGAGACACAATCTTCTTGGAACTGCTGTCATGTGACAACCACCAACGAAGTCACATGATGACCAAAAGCTAGCAGCTGATGAGGGTGTCGTGAGGACACCGAAAGCTGCGTAAGAGAAATCAAGGATTTGGAAAGGTAACTTCAAACTTCCAATTATGAACATAACTGAATCCGGCAACAACATGCATGCTGATAACACAAGTGTTTTTTAAATTAAATTTGATGCACTGAATTGACATTATCTTTCTAGTTTTTACTGTTGAAACATTAGTAAGAAATGTGTTATACAGTCTAAAACATTATTGTTGACTTTATTATGATATGCTGTCCGTATGTTTCAATCATTTGAATAACTGTTTTTCATCAATTAGGTAACACAATAAAATTAATTGATTTCTGTAGACTGTATTGTAAGACAATGAACCAAATGTAACACAACTCAGTTGGTACTAACACATTCTTATTTTATCACCTTTAGTAACATACGTCCGGTGACAGTCAGTTAAAGGATTGTTTGTGTGTGAATAGTCTAGTCATCTATGTGCTTCTAGTTTTTTGGTACCTCGTATGGATTTACTAACTAAAAATAGCATTGTTGCATGTCATTTGTAGCAACAAATTTATTAAAAAAAATTCTTATCTGTTTATGTGCATGTAGCAAACATCACAAAAGGATTCTACATTTGTACTGAACGACTGTGTAGGTGCCAAGTTCAAGGGAATTTTTTCTTGGGGAGTTGATGAGATTCCAAGAAATTCCTGCAGCTTGGCACCAAAGCATGTGATTGAGTGAGCTATCAATACCAACCGCCAGGTGGTGTTATTGTAGTTAGTAGCAGACCTGCCACAAGATGGCACTACTGTAGTTAGAAGCAGTATTTTGTTGGCTTTTTATTTGATTGTTTTGTTGTATCAACGAATGGCTAATAAATGAGTTGTTTTTGTTTGCGTTATTATTATTATTTCAACAATATTATGTTGCACGTCTTCTCATTTTGTCTGCATGCCGAACCTTGTTGGTCAACTTTTGATTGTGTTTGCTCGTAATAAATGTGTTGAAGAAATGTGTCGACTATAATGAAAATATTTTTTAACAAGTTATTGATATATCTTGTTAAAATTAAAAAATTTTAAGTTTATGTAAATGTGTGCTAATTTTTTTGCCCTTATCAAATACAATTACCTGCAATTATTTGAAGTGTAGCTGTGATTGTACATACACACTCAATATTCTTCATGTTTTTTATTGTGTTTAAACACAAACATTTGTAATGGCTACATGTGATTCTGCCTTTTTTAGTAACTCATGCATTTGATAGGCTGTTTGTGATATTAAATAGCAATGTTTACGTCTTTCTAATCCCGTGTCGTTGTGCTTTCAGGCAGGAAGTCTCGGCAAACCTAAACGGGATGACGGTGTTTCAAGGTGCTTCTCTCGAACAACGCAGAGAAAACACATTTCCAGCAGTATCACTCCACAGTCGTCCCCCCTCAACATCGACTGCTAACTGTTCGTAATCCACAAGCGAAACTTTCACTAAAAAATGAAGATTCGCCACCAAATTGAGGTACCTTTCTGTGCCTTCCCGCGCCCTTCCCTAGCGGGAGGGGGGCAGGCTGGGGAGTCTTGGGTCCCCTGCCTTCCACCGGCGGGGAGGCCTCTTCGCTACACGCCCATTTCGCAGCAGTCTCGCTAGATGGTGCCACCAGCAGCTGAGCCGAGAGGACGAAAGAGAGAGAGAGCAAGAACCGTGTGATTGCGGAGTTCTGTTGCGATACAACGTGAAACTACTATTGCCTTTGTGTGTGTGTTCCTACAAGTATCAGCGATAAGATGACGTTTTAGATGTCCCCGTAGATGTGGCGTAGTCGCAACTCAAGTAGCACCAAATAAAAAGTTTATCGATTTTCATCCGCCTTCTCGCTGTATTCTACTTCCCGTGCGCCACCGTCAAACTCAACTCTTTGAGTCGGTCGCCTGACGCCACCTACTGGAGTGAATGACAACCGCCTATATTGGTTCAACTTCCTGATGTTAAATTTGTGTGATGTTTGTTGGCGATGTGTATTTAGTAAACGTTGTGTTGCGTAGATCCTTGTGTCCTCCACTTGACCTCTTATTATTGGCGCGCAAGGCAGGATCATGAAGCTGGGCTACATGTCTACATGTCTACAGCTTCACAAATGTCACCTGCCCCAGCATAGTGGGTATTAAGTTGCAAGATTGTGAAACTGAGTTTTGTACCCTGTTGGATTGCACTGACCATAACCTTTAATATGACACCTCGTTTGTTGAAATGTCTTCAGTAGGTTTTGATGATTGAAAGATAACATTATAAGGTTTGTGTTTCCACCAAAATCACAAAATTGTTTGGACATGACCTACACCGCTATTGTTGGCTTGTGTGCAGAATAGGCAACTTAATACCCAGTTCGCTCTGGCGGGCCACAAATATTAAAGAAGGTCGTCATCAGTCTGCAGTCCCAAAATATGTTAAGCACTACTTGGTGGGGTTGTTCATCACCAGATATTACGGGGAAATAAATTGTTACAGTGGTTCCACCTAGTGAGTGAAAGATGCAAACTGAAGCTAATACAGTGGAACATAATTATTACGGCCACCTATATGACTGGACAGAAGTGACCTGAATAGCGAAGTGACCACATTAGCAGGACTCGTATCCAATACTGTACTGAATATGGAAATCATTTGGGACTTTCTAGGATGACCTTAATTGCGAGATGGCTGTTTTACTGAGGTGGGGTTCCACTACAGTAATTCTGGATCATAAAAATCGCTAGTTCCCCACCGCGTATAGGTGCAGGAGGAGGGCTCTGAACCAATGCTAAACACGACATTTTGGACTGCAAACGTCTGACACTATCCCTCAAGTCAGACTTACATGAGATGATGTCGTATCATCGCACTGGTACCGTCACATGCAACCAGATTGCAGCTTCGTCATCCCATACTTGAAAAAAATGCATATGCACCGATATAGGGGATGGTTTTCCAAAGTCATTTGTCATGGGTTACATAATTTGCTATACAAGAATGCTTCGAGCAGCATTTAACATTCACTGGCAACAGCATTTGACAAACAGAACTATACAGTGGAATGTGTAAAGTCACTGATAAAATAAGAAGACGACCGAGATTTGCCGGACACTGCTACAGACATAAGGATGAAATGGCATCTAAGACCACCTTATGGCAACCGACACATGGAAGAACCCAGGCAGGAAGACCAGCAGCAACTTACATCGACTGCTTAAAGGAAGATGTGGGTCTAGAGATGGAGGAGCTGAAGACGGCAATGGCACACAGAGGGATCTGGAGACGGATGATTGAAGCCACTAATGTTTGACCCCAGTGGCCGATATGAGTGAAAGTGAACTTGAACCATTTCTGGCAAAGCTTTCTGTGAGCTGTTTTCTGTGATTGTTACAAGTTATGTAATACATCCCTAATTGATTGGTGGGCGATTTATATAATTTCAAACAATCGTAGACACACAATGTTGTGAACAGTCATCTAACATCTGGTGCAAACCTTTAACTGGTAAGGACACTTAAACCTTAGAGAATTTCAAGAAATAAGTTACCTTTCTTCCAGTGGGATATATATGAAACCCTTAATGCTCGACGCTCAAAATGCAAAACATCTAGGAGGAAAAGCATAAACATTCTTAAGCACACATGCTTGCTCAAATATAATTAGACGTTGCTTCGTTTGTAGCAATGAAGCTATAACCTTGTTGCAGTGATGAAATCGGCTCATGTAAACCCGGCATAAGTTTTATGTTCTATTGTTTTGTATCCATCATGAATAGTAAAACAACTGAACACACAACTTAATTGTATTAAAGATGGAAGTTAAACGTGAAATGTTTCAAGAAAGTACTTGGTGAATTATTTAGTTCTACCCAGTGTAGTTGTACAATAATTCAGTAACAAAGGCTGTGTAACTATCAGAGTTCCACAAAAAAACTAGTTATGCCAAATTTGCATATCTCCCTAAATCCTAGGCGGTGTCTTGATCTAATTGATGACTTTAAATAAATTCAGGTTCCTGAGGATTTAGGCACTACAGAAATGAAATATTATTATAACAACACAATCATCCATATCAAGTTGTGTGTCACTACTGGAGTTACCATGACAACAAAACCATCCATATCAAGTTGTGTGTCACTACTGGAGTTACCATGATAACACAATCATCTATATCACGTTGTGTGTCACTACTGGAGTAACCATAACAACACAATCATCCATATCAAGTTGTGTGTCACTTTATTGGAGTTACCATGACAATACAATCATCCATATCAAGTTGTGTGTCACTTTACTGGAGCTACCACGACAACACAATCAATCATCATGTTGTGGGACACTTTACCAAAGTTACCATGACGTCACAATCATCCATGTCAAGTTGTGGGTCGCTTTACCGGAGTTACCATGACAACACAATCATCCATGTCAAGTTGTGGATTACTTTACTGGAGTTAAAATGACAACACAACCATCCAAATCAATTTATGGTTTACTATACTGGAGTTACCATGACAACAACAAAAAGTAAGTTCTTATACACTGTATATTCGTGGCAATTGGCATTTTCCCTTTGATCAATAGCTTGATATTAATAATTTGCAGTTATGATAAATAATACTGTTATAATTCTTGGAAAGTCGTGTGGCAATAAAACTAAAACTGGTTTTGTGTGTTTGACATGTGACAGTTTGTGGGGATACAGAGGTACACAGGGGGAGCTCAGCAAATTTAGTATTTCTGTCGGACCCTGAAGCCCCCCCTGTTGTGCAGTGACGGCATCAGAAGCAAACAACATCGTGGTGTTAGAGCAACCTGGACTTCTTTACTTCGGCACCACATACATAGACATACTGATATGTATATTCTCGGTTGAAATGTCTATCAAACAAAGAAAGAACAAACACTACAATCTGCGGAAACAAAACAATAGTTAAGACATAAAAACGAGATCTTCCAAAACAAACCTTCCACAATAAAAAACGATCAATTTCAGGACACTTCTATGGGACAGACATCTTATCTATAAGGAAACTTCAGAGGATGGGGGTATTTACTTCAGAAGATCTACTGGCACAACCGCTGGCTAACTCGTGTTATACAAAATTGCTCCTGGATAATACTCAACTTTCATAAATGCTTAGCTGATTCACATTTTTAGTGTCGTCATTTCATACATGCATAAACAAAATTGAAATCATTCGAGACAATACAAATATTATGTAGCTGCAACAGCCGCCATGTAACAAACACATCAATTTTACAGTAACAAATTTAAAATGACAAAAGGAAGGATCTGGGGTGAAAGAGTTAGGCAAATCTCAATACTGAAAACTTTAATGTGGGCGACTCGGTGGGTGACTGATGATAGGAACAGGGTAATAATCTACCTGTGGTACAAATAACAATTCATAGTATTACAAGACATTTTATTTATGAAATTAAAATTGAAAACTACCATTAATATGTGTGTGTGTAATAACTGTGTATGTGTGTATATATATATGCCTACATGCAATCCCTGAATGTGTGAAATCATTACATTTTGCTATACAAAAAGACAGAATTAGTTAATTAATAAGTAGCAACCTTATTTAAATATACATTCATTAAACTAAATGGATGTATATTGATTTAATAGTTTTACTTTAGTTTGTTTTGTGAATTTTGATTGTTATGGGAATGTATGAGAATTCATTTTGTAACTTTGTGTGTGTTTATGTATGTAAGATATGTGAGAATTTTGGCGGCTGTAGGTGGATGTTTTCATGATTAGGTCAGAAAGTAAAAGATCGCCCTCTTGCACCCCTGAAGGATATTCATCAAATATATGTAGGAAAAGTGGTAATTTCTGCCATAAAATGGTAGTGTGACCTACAATGACCATTGAGATCAACGGATGATGAGTTTTTCTGAAGGTGTTAAGAGGCATGCCAAGATCTCACCCCAAGATCGTTGTATGAGAAACCACGTCAAGCACTGTACAAGCATTCATTACCTTCACCACAAACAATATTCACATAATATCCCATGGCACAAGGTAATGTTATTGTGTCCATAAAAAATAAAGCACCCACTGTACCATTGAAGTGATCTTACCCTGACCTTTGCAAGGTCATTTCATACAAAATCACACAATCACACCAAATTAATTTTACCATTTGTAGGTGTATTTTTCTTCAAAATACTTCTGCCAATAACATTTCAATAGGTGTCTGGAATGTGGCTGCATTTAGGAATAACTGTCAAAAGAAGATGAAAAATAGTCCCAGCTCAGACAATACAAGCCGATATAATAAGTTGAATAAGAATCACCTGGTATTCCCACATAAATACTTGGATCCTTAACACCAATGAAATCAATAGTTAATCTTTAATAAAAACATGAGATTTCATGTTATCCCTAAACACCCCTAAACCAAATCGGCAGGATTGCTGACCTATTTCTGTCAGCTAGAAATGACGCAATGACAATTCATAACAGTGTTCGGAACCTAGTCATTCTTGTGCATCTTTTCCCCGTAATGGCACAAAATTTATGCATCTGGATAATAAAAATAATGATAAAAGGTGAATTCTGTACTGACTCCCATCTCCAAATGTACTATGATTTCCACCAGTGGCAGCACAATCTCTTATACGTCCTGTAATACTACCACACATTTATAGTATTACAAATTCATAAACTTACAGATAATCACTCATATATTGCGACATTGCATTTTCTAACATATAATTACAAGATGATAACTTGGTATTTACACACTGAAAGACAGTTTAGTTTGGATTCTGTAAGTCTATCTCAACACGACAATTGCATCCCATGGCCAGTTGCCGAGGCAACAAGACTGGAAATGTGCTTGAACGACTGAAGGTCAGACAGAAAACATGAATCTGGCACAAACAAGCTGATGTCAGTTGAACAATAGAAATGAAGAATCTGGCTAAAATAGTCATTGTTTGCCGTCAATCAGATCACCGAAAAACGATAATCCGGCATCGCGCAGTGACATGTGACGGGCCTGCACAGCTGCAAAATACGGACTTGGCCCATGCGTCATGGTGGCAGTCGATGGTGTCACTTGAATAACCAGAAAAGAACAACTTGGCAAAGGAGAAGCAGTGCTGCGAGCATGACATCGCGATTAGAGATGGCAGCACCAGTCTCTATGATGACACGTGTCTGTCGTTGCAGCGCAACCAACTGGTTCTGAACGGCACTAAGCCTCTCGTTGTTCTGTCGCTGGAGTTCCACCAGTGATTCGATGACGCGCTCGATGCTGTTCAGACTAGTACTGCCGGGATGCACGTCTGCAGGCACAAGGACAACAGTTGTCACGCATCACGTTTCAAACGTTGCAAGTTAATATAGCGGTTTTTTTAAATACACCAACATTTTTATAAAAAATGTGTGACTGGATTCTATGTTATTTTTAAGATGGTACTCTATTAAAATATCACAACAAAGTGACAAGCCCTCTCATAACATTTCTCACACATAAGCCACCATTATGTATTTGTCAGATGCAGTGGTGTAGTAGTAGGTAGAATGATCAAATCTTTATCGAAATAAATATTAATGGTAGTATGCCCTATGATTTATTTATATATTGTTCTTAATAATAATTATTAGAATAAATATAGATGATACAGCACCAACAAAATTGCATTTAATAAACCAATAATAATACTATAAATTTGAAAATTACTTACTTAATTTGAAAGTTAGAGCCACAAAATGTTCAAATTTTAAAACAAAACATTTTATTTGTAAACAACCACATTTGGCACTTATTCCTTTTTAAATTGGCACATTCCGACGCATCTAACCAAACTGGGACTATCCACAACTGATTCAGCTAACTTCCTACTAATAATTACCACCCATGGCTGATTCTGGTTTTGGAACAGACAACCTTCCTTTAAAACAAGACCTATAAATGTGACCTAGATTTGTACTCACGTCTTGAGTCGGATGAGTCGCTGTCGTCCCGATGCCCCTCCAGGTCTGGGGTTGAGCTCCCACTCTCGCGACTCAACTTTACCCGTATATGCTTCACCGACGTCTGACGTTTATGACTCGTGCATTCCCCGGAGGACTGGCGTGGTCGCGAACGCGCACACTTTTTTGCATCGTGCACGTTCATAATACTAGTGCTGCGCACTATGGGTGTGCGGTGGCGAGTCTTCGTCTGGATCAAAAAGTTTGTCTCGTACTGAAGCAGGTCGTTCATCGGGTCCCACGGTCGAAGGCTGGAACAGTGACACGGATGTTAGAGACTCCTCATTTAGATATCTTTACTAATCCTCTTTTTGAATCATTCTGAGAAAAGAGAGAGAGCGAGAGAGAGAGAGAGCGAGAGAGAGAGAGAGAGAGAGAGAGAGAGAGAGAGAGAGAGAGAGAGAGAGAGAGAGAGAGAGAGAGAGAGAGAGAGAGAGAGAGAGAGAGAGAGAGAGAGAGAGAGAGAGACAGAGAGAGAGAGAGATAGAGGGTGGGTGAGAGAGAGAGGGACATAGAGGGGGAAGGGTGAGAGAAAGAGGGAGTGAGAGAGCGCGAGAGACACGGAGGGTGAGTGAGAGAGAGAGACAGAAAGAGAGAGAGAAGGAGAGAGAGAGGGAGAGAGAGTGGGAGCGAGAGAGAGGGAGGGTGAAAGAGAGGAGGGAGAGAGAGAGGGAGAGAGAGAGAGGGGGAGGGAGGGAGAGAGAGAGAGAAAGAGAGAGAGAGAGAGGGAGAAGAGAGAGAGAGTGACTGAGAGGGAGGGTTAGAGAGAGAAGGAGAGAGAGAGAGAGAGAGGGAGGGTTAGAGAGAGAAGGAGAGAGAGAAGGAGAGAGAGAAAGAGAGAGGAAGGGAGAGGGAGGGAGGGAGGGAGGGAGGGAGGGAGATAGTGAGGATTAGAAAAAGACCACTTACTCGATGTACTTGTACAGCCAGTCCTCTGTGATTGGGTTCCTCTCAAACAGCCGTGGCATCCATTCCTGCATCGTCAGTTCACGTTCCTTTGCTGCCTTGCGCTGCGCCTCCTCCACAATGAACTTCTCATGTGTCGCCATCTGCTGGTCACCTTTCTGTATCGCCTCCGACACATGCAGCCAGAGTCTGTTAACATAAAATAAACAATTAATTTCTTGTCACATTTCTACATGAAGAATCAAAGTCATAGTAGAGAAAATATAAAATGGTGGTTTAGTCCAACACGGAGCACCTAAAATTTAAGGTGTAACAAATATTAAAAAATGTACAATAAATACCTTAATAAAGCATGTGACTTACTACAGTATCACAATAAATTGTTTGGCTGCAGCTAATGCAACCCTATGTATGAGGTCTTGTAGATCGAGACGATAGGTTTGGAGAATCCATTTTTTCCATTTCCAGTATGCAATCTTTTACACATTTAGAGTTATTTACTTATGTGTATGCAATATGCTTTTCAGTTGTCAGTGAAAGATGGAAACAGTGGGTCTTATGCTCCATTCCCATCACCTCGTTTTTACCAGTGGTGAACTTTACTATTTATTATACAACTCCTGCCCATGCTTTGCTGCTCCATGGGTTGGCGTCAAGTAGAGATGAAATACTTCAGTTATTATCACAGTATTGGCGAGACATCGTAATGCTAACGTCATACTTTTCTGACTCAAAGTCATTCTGGGCTTGCAGGGGAACAGTGAAGCGCTTCATTCGCTGAGCCTTTATCTCAGGCGTGGGATTCCAGAACAGCGAGGTCTCCTGTGAGAAAAAACAAACATTTTAGTACCATTATCACTCCATGTACTGGGACACCTAAAAGTCATTATGGTAATTGCAGTCTCAATCATTCTTATGCAAAACTGTTTGTAGTGCTGTATCATAATTATGTATCTTTATTATATATTTACACATAAAAGTGTAGTGAAAATTTTACAAATAAATGGGGAAAGGGCTATTAATCAATGCCATATTCGCTATGGCACTGCCAATCATTTATAAGAAAATAAGACCAATTCCTGCCATGTATACACCATGCAGTTCTTTAGCAGAGTCCTGCCTAGGGCGTGTGCCCTGCCCAGGGCTACTTACCCCTGTCGCCTTGTCCCTGATGTACACCTCCTGGTCCCAGTGCCCGTCCAGGGTGGCGAGGGTTTCAGACCCCAGCTTGATCTTGCCAATCATCTTGTTAGATGCTTCGTTGCTGCTGAGGAATGGCTGAAATCAACAACACAGAATTGTATTTGGTTATACAATTACAACCATCACTAATCATTTGTGGATGGTTTCATCATTGTTCGGCCAGCACAGGAGTATAGATGAGTTGTTTCCATATGGGTTGATTGTTCTTCAGGGATGGACTCTTTACTATCAAGGTTTCAGATCAGCTTGATATATGTTTTCTTCTGTTTCCCTCTGTTTCTCTTGCCATGTGTGGATGATCACAGGATGAATATTGACACTGGTTCTTTGGTGTTGCAACAGCAATGGCCAGATGGTTGTAGGATGGTTTACTTATGGTTGAACAATCGAAGAAAACATGTGTAACATTGCAAACAATCATCAAATGTTCAGTATGAACCCATAACCAGCATGAACGCTTAACCACCAAGGAATTTAGAAAAAAACAAAAGTGTTAGGTTTCTTTCCAGGGGTCAGATGTGAATCTGTGAAAGTTTGGCACCCAAGTTACAAAGTGTCTAGGAGGAAAACCTTAACATACATA
Source organism: Escarpia spicata (assembly GCA_963995525.1). Classification (NCBI taxonomy): domain Eukaryota; kingdom Metazoa; phylum Annelida; class Polychaeta; order Sabellida; family Siboglinidae; genus Escarpia; species Escarpia spicata. Next base: position 53,435,172 of record OZ023212.1, read on the forward strand.
CACATGCTAGGTGAATTACTGTTAGACGGATCACTGACTGACTGATATATTATATATGCACAGTAATATATCCCCCACTGAGTGCATACATTCTCCTAGAAGGGTGGGTTGGAAATGTTGATAGCATGAAGAATTGAAAGGGTGAGCTGAAATGGTTTGTAGTTCTAATGATGAGCTACTTTCAAACAGCCGTCTATTCACCTTCAGTTTGAACTCTATGTCCGCTCTGTAGCCTGTCTTCTCACACACAATGGATACCTTGCCTCCCATCTCCATTGTCAGTGTGCCAATGAGGATACCTGAAACATTCCAGCATGCATCAGGCGCATGATGTTAAAATAATGATACCATTCAAACAGAATCAACATGCAATAATTCATCAACAACTTTACACTTTATATTCACAGTAAGATCCTGTTCAGGACAGTTTAAATTTGAGTAAGTCCTAAAACAAAAGATGATCAATACCTAATAATAGCTCTATTAGGAATTACAATTGATCACTGAACACTAACAAAAAGTTATCATGTGTGGGTTAAAGATTGAACTAGACAAGGTAAAGTGCAAATAGAAACTACAAAATGTACAGTTTATATAAAAGATATGGTACTTAAGTTAAAAATGAGCCAAATAATAATATGTTGACAATGTCATTTCCCGTCTATAGTGAGCCTACTTTTGTAGATGAACGTCACCAATAAATGACAGTAAAATCTTATGATTATGATAGCGAAGTGAAGAGAGAAACTCACCTTTACAATGTGCATAGGGCATTGTGATCAAGTAGTCTTCTCCTCGCTTCAGGAATGTTAATCTCCCCACCCCATCCAAGACGGCCGACAGAGAGTTACCTGTGACAGACACAAAAACATTACTAACACAGACTCTTATTAAATGTTATAAAATTGAACACTAGAAAAAAATGACATAGTTTATATACCGTGTTCATTCTAATAATGGCGGAGTGCGCGGAGCCAAAGCTATACAGTGCTCTATTAAAAGGAACCAATGCGAGTGTTTTCCACCAATCTGCCAGGTGGCACCACCATGTATTGAGAAGCGTAATGCCAACAGGCGGCAGCACTCAAAGGGCTTGGGTGATCGAGGCTACATGTCATGGCGTTCGAATTGATTTCAGTCGTTTGCCGATTTCACGTGTACAAACAGTGTTGGGACTCCGAAATCTGAGAAAAAGTTCAGTGTGTAATCGAGGAAAACAATAAGTACGATAAACATGCTGTTGCTCTGATAAAAGATGAGACCATTGTAGGACATGTACCTGCAGAACATCGCAAAATCTTCAAGGTTTTCATCCGTATTTTGAAATGTATAGGAATTTGCCATTTGAAATAGTGGGGTGCTCCTTTATTAGAGCATGCGCCATTATTAGAATGAACACGGTATCTGTATTTATATTATATGATATCGAGTTTATATAGTAAAGTGGTTAATTCAGGTCAAATAAATAATATGCATGCATATGTATTTGCTTGTGTACATGTTTGTGTGTACGTGTGTGCGTGTGTGCATGTATACATGTACGTGTGTAAGCATGAATGTGTGTACGTGTTTCATGTGTATGATAAAATATACTGTTGATGTTTTTGATTTAAGCAGACTTCCTTACTTTATTTCTGGCAAAAAATTTTCAAATAAAGATATCTAAATTGCTCGTAAAAACTAACCACAATGACTTATTTATTCACTAAACATGGCACAGCAATCCAGACACTTACCATAGAACTTTGATTTGGCGAGGACACCTCCGCTAATGCTGAACCCATCTTGCCGATTTGTTACGTAGAATGCCGATACTGGTGGATGATGGGAAATCTGGAGAGGAAGACGGATATGAAGGAACATTTCTAATGTGAAGTTTAATACTTCGGTACATCGTACATATGTAACCACACAAGCTCTGAATCACCAACTGTGTATATTTTATTGAACATGAAGGGTTACTATTGATCGCAGCCATAGTATGGTGTCTGTCTAGACCGTATTAAAGACTGATCTCAAGAGAGGGAGAGGTTTTCCTTCTAAAAACATTAATAACTCAATTACAAATAATCCACACACCACCACGAGATGAAAGTGCTTGAAAGTGGTTGTAGGACAGAAACATGAGGAAAACGGCAGAGAACAAAACAAGGCACATGGAAAGTGATTTTATGATCAGCAGAGGGTGATGTGGTTCTATGATAGGTTGGATAGGCAAAACACTAGATGTGACAACAAAGCATTAGATGTGACAACAAAGCACTAGATGTGACAAATTGGTTCTACTGCAGAATAGAGACTATGCGAAGATAAAATGATGATAAAATATCCAGGGAGATAGACATGGAGATAAGTTGGAGGCATGGATGTAAACAGGATCAAGTGAATGTACACTACATGTTTGGTGATTCGAGGCTGTTAGACACACACCTGTTCAGCCATGTAGAAGGTGCGACTGCCTGTAGCCGGGTTCTTCCAGTAGCAGCGGAATATCTCGCCAATTATTGGGTTATACGGCTTTTTCAAACCCTACAAATGTCAACAAGTCACCAAATAAAAACACGATTGGACACAGCTGTTATACAGGAGAAATACCCAGGTACTGATTCATGTCGACATCCATATGTTGCCAATCTGCACTTTACCATCGAAGGTATTTAATAAATAAAGACTAAGCTCATTCATACTCATGTCTACATTAGGTTAACTCATGCCCAAACTACAATGACACCAATTAATTTGTTTAAGTTCTGAAAATAAATATGCATTACAAGAAACAGAGCACAGATTATCATAAATAAAATATTATTATGATAAATACACTGTTGACAACTTGAAAGCAAGATATTTCAATTTTATTAACATTAATTAAAGATTACAATGTAAGTGTGTACCTTAGGTTTCTTGTAGAAGCCAGAGATATACCAGCGAACCACCGCCTTTATCCTGCTATACGGGTCCTCTTCTTTGACAGCCCTGAAAGAATACGCCAGTAGTTGCAGCCGTGAATTCCCTCCAAAGTGAGAGAATGTATATACACACATCATGCTACACAGACAATAGGTTATTTTATTTATATTATGACATTACAAATAAAGTGTGTTTTAATTTCATAAAATTTGGGGAGTATATATATTAGTTATGTGAAGTTTCTTGAACTTGAAGAAAATGGATTAATTTGTATAACTGTTGCCATGGTAACAGCAATTAATGTTACTATGGAGGTATCCATATATGCCTCCCAGCAAAATTATATTTGGTTAGGTTTGGGGTGACAACAAATACCATCATGCAATTGTCAGAACTAATTTGTGGAGTGTCACTTGATAAAATAAGGTGTTTTTGAGGTTTGAACTCAAGTGTTTTAGGACCAATGGCTACACTTGAATTCTGGAAGTGCAACCTTTTAAAAATAAACCATATGCTACCGCCAAAGGGTGCCTGAAGAAAACGACTCACTCTGTGAGGAAGTCGGAGTGGTAGTAGTAGTCGGCCAACTTCTCAAGGAATGACCGGGGCTCCAGGATAAAGGTGGGAAGTACAACCCTTGACAGGTCCATGCCTGGTCGCACCTAAAACAAGGGTTCACAGGGTCAACTGGGGTCATTCAGTGCACACGGACAAATTCACATAAAGCAGGGGTGGTTTTAAAACACTGATGTTTGAAATTACACAAAATTGGTTTCATTATTATGTGTATGCGGGGGTGGCAGTTGTTTTATTGCACCTCTAAGTTTAGTTCCCGGGGACTTGGGTGTTACAAACGTATTTTTATTACAATTAAAAACATTATTTTCCTATCAAAGTTCATAAGGGTATTGTCTTCGACTACACTGCGGGTCATTTAGTGTTGTGATGACTGAATAGAATGGCCATGGAACTGCTACAGCCTGAAGGTCATTTAGTGTTGTGATGACTGAACAGAATGGCCATGGAACTGCTACAGCCTGAAGGTCATTTAGTGTTGTGATGACTGAACAGAATGGCCATGGAACTGCTACAGCCTGAAGGTCATTTAGTGTTGTGATGACTGAATAGAATGGCCATGGCACTGCTACAACCTGAAGGTCATTTAGTGTTGTGATGACTGAACAGAATGGCCATGGCACTGCTACAGCCTGAAGGTCATTTAGTGTTGTGATGACTGAACAGAATGGCCATGGCAGTGCTACAGCCTGAAGGTCATTTAGTGTTGTGATGACTGAATAGAATGGCCATGGCACTGCTACAGCCTGAAGGTCATTTAGTGTTGTGATGACTGAATAGAATGGCCATGGGACTGCTACAGCCTGAAGGTCATTTAGTGTTGTGATGACTGAATAGAATGGCCATGGGACTGCAACAGCCTGAAGGTCATTTAGTGTTGTGATGACTGAATAGAATGGCCATGGCACTGCTACAGCCTGAAGGTCATTTAGTGTTGTGATGACTGAATAGAATGGCCATGGCACTGTTACAGCCTGAAGGTCATTTAGTGTTGTGATGACTGAACAGAATGGCCATGGCACTGCTACAGCCTGAAGGTCATTTAGTGTTGTGATGACTGAACAGAATGGCCATGGCACTGCTACAACCTGAAGGTCATTTAGTGTTGTGATGACTGAACAGAATGGCCATGGCACTGCTACAGCCTGAAGGTCATTTAGTGTTGTGATGACTGAATAGAATGGCCATGGCACTGCTACAGCCTGAAGGTCATTTAGTGTTGTGATGACTGAACAGAATGGCCATGGCACTGCTACAGCCTGAAGGTCATTTAGTGTTGTGATGACTGAACAGAATGGCCATGGCACTGCTACAGCCTGAAGGTCATTTAGTGTTGTGATGACTGAACAGAATGGCCATGGCACTGCTACAGCCTGAAGGTCATTTAGTGTTGTGATGACTGAACAGAATGGCCATGGCACTGCTACAGCCTGAAGGTCATTTAGTGTTGTGATGACTGAACAGAATGGCCATGGCACTGCTACAGCCTGAAGGTCATTTAGTGTTGTGATGACTGAACAGAATGGCCATGGCACTGCTACAGCCTGAAGGTCATTTAGTGTTGTGATGACTGAATAGAATGGCCATGGCACTGCTACAGCCTGAAGGTCATTTAGTGTTGTGATGACTGAATAGAATGGCCATGGCACTGCTACAGCCTGAAGGTCATTTAGTGTTGTGATGACTGAACAGAATGGCCATGGCACTGCTACAACCTGAAGGTCATTTAGTGTTGTGATGACTGAACAGAATGGCCATGGCACTGCTACAACCTGAAGGTCATTTAGTGTTGTGATGACTGAACAGAATGGCCATGGCACTGCTACAGCCTGAAGGTCATTTAGTGTTGTGATGACTGAACAGAATGGCCATGGCACTGCTACAGCCTGAAGGTCATTTAGTGTTGTGATGACTGAACAGAATGGCCATGGCACTGCTACAGCCTGAAGGTCATTTAGTGTTGTGATGACTGAACAGAATGGCCATGGCACTGCTACAGCCTGAAGGTCATTTAGTGTTGTGATGACTGAACAGAATGGCCATGGCACTGCTACAGCCTGAAGGTCATTTAGTGTTGTGATGACTGAACAGAATGGCCATGGCACTGCTACAACCTGAAGGTCATTTAGTGTTGTGATGACTGAATAGAATGGCCATGGCACTGCTACAGCCTGAAGGTCATTTAGTGTTGTGATGACTGAATAGAATGGCCATGGCACTGCTACAGCCTGAAGGTCATTTAGTGTTGTGATGACTGAATAGAATGGCCATGGAACTGCTACAACCTGAAGGTCATTTAGTGTTGTGATGACTGAATAGAATGGCCATGGCACTGCTACAACCTGAAGGTCATTTAGTGTTGTGATGACTGAATAGAATGGCCATGGCACTGCTACAGCCTGAAGGTCATTTAGTGTTGTGATGACTGAATAGAATGGCCATGGCACTGCTACAGCCTGAAGGTCATTTAGTGTTGTGATGACTGAATAGAATGGCCATGGCACTACAGACTGAAGGTCAAAGGCATTTTAAAGGTTCATGTAATTCAGAGTTTCATGCAGCGGGAGTTTGAGGATTTGATGAGAAATTACATCAGTTTTGACTAATGTTGTGAGACCACCCCTTATCTTATGGGGCAATGGTATACAAAATTTCCCATACATGTACATCTTCTCCAGACCGTCCTATTCCTCTCCAGGTTATCCTATTCTTATTTTCAATAATATTCCTGTTTCAATGACTAAGTTCAACTTAAAATCCATAATGTCACGCACAATAAAGCCATTTAGGCGAATACAAATTGTGGAAAAAAAGATTAATACGTTGAATATATAACATTATGTTTAATAAAGAAATCTACCAAAATTAATAGCAATAGCAGAATCACGAAGCTTTATTCTCAGAACGTCCGAGTCCTATTCTCTGGGGCCATGCAACTCTCAGAATAAAACCCGGACATGATGTTTATTTAACCTGAAGTAAAATTATATACCCTTTGGCTGGCACGTTTGCAGAATTAATAAAATCGGACAGTTGGGAATAATGTCATCTATAATTTGTCAGATAGCGATCATGCATAATTTATCATGTACACATCATGCATAATTTGTCAGCCACATGTGGTATGCACTGGTGTCTTGTAGCGTTTGGTGCATGGTCCAGGCTGATCAGATATAACCATTTCAGTACAACAGGCCGGAGTTCCGGCCGCACTGTCTGTGACGCTTCAGTACGACAGGCCGGTTATTCGGCATTGACGATGTCTGCTATTCAAATCGTTTTTACTCATAATTATCCACTACATGGAGCCACTTGGTGTGTATGGTTGTCATGGCGAATAAATTAGCTATTCAGCAGTTGTCACTGTTTATTATCACTCAATAATTGTTTACGGAGATTTTCGCGGTTTTTAATGATGGATTATAAAAATCTGCGGTTGCCACAATGGCGGACAGCATTACTTTAACTAGCATTTTACCAACGTGTTTTGGACAGATTATTTGATAGTTTTGCGAAGAATCTTTGTCGGATGTTGACGATAGACACAATAACGATGTCTGCGAACTTAGTACACAACTGTGTTCAGCAATTGCAAATCGTTGAAATCTTGGCAGCCATCTTGGATTGCTGGCTACCATGATGACGGAATGTAAAATGATACGGCACATTTTACTCGCTGATTATCATACTTTCCGAGAATATATATAACATTCCTATTCATAAAATGCATTTTTGTTACTAAAATCTTGACTTGAAGTGAGGTAGTCTGTTGTGTTGCATATTCACTGGGAATGCAGTATTCAGTGGCTACAGTTGGTCAGGGCTGTAGTACTAAAATGGTTAAGACCTTCTCAAGACCAAATCTATTGAAAATTGAAGACCTTTTTCAACCACAAATACAAGACAACAAAATGTCACACAAACACTATAGGACCAATTTTTTTTGGATTTACCGAACTGTATCATTTGATTAAAGAAGCAATCCACCAATCTTGAATTATAACCTAATTTGGTGAAACCAAATTAAAACATTTCCTTAACAAATTCCCATTTCTAAGACCTTTCCAAGGCCCCAAAAAGGCAACATATATATATATATAAAGAATTTGTAGACGTTTTCAAGACATGTCATGCCCCCTGGTGGACTCACCTGTTTGACGAGGGACCAGATGAGACTCTTGTTTTCATCTGCCACTTCCTCCGTCTGACACGCGTCTCCTTGCTGCCAACACAACACATCACATGTAGAGACACAGTCCACTCTCTAGTTCCCCTTCCCTGTTTCACTCCACACAGTAGATCCCTTCCTAAACTTTCCCCTGGTGTATATGACAAGTGAGGTGGGTTACTTTTAGATTTGTTTCACCCACTACACCAAATATTTGCAGAAATTGCCACCTCGTAGCTAGCTAGCTATTTCTCACCTCAATATGGTTGTACCCGGCTGATATTATTTTAATTGAATCTTGTGTGCTTAACATTTTAGTAGGGCATATTTGTATTCATCTTAGGGCTGGGCCAATGTGACCTGAATGGCAAGGTGGTCTTAATGGCAAGGTGACCTGAATGGCAAGGTGACCGTATTAGCTGGACTAATTTCCAATAATTTTCTGTTTCAAAACAATGTTGTACTGCCCCGGGTGACCTTAATTGAGAGGCAGCTGTATTACCAAGGTAACGACACAGTGAGGTTCGACTGTAGTTGAAATTTAGAAATGAAACATACATCATCCAAAACAAATAATTTCACTTAACTCTGCTCTCTAGTTAGTTCCCTCCCTTCTCCCTCCTGCCTTCCCCTTACTGATTCCTTCCTCCCTCCCTTCCCTTCCTCCCTCCCTTCCCTTCCCTGCCTCCCTTCCCCTTACTGACTCCTTCCTCCCTTCCTCTCTCCCACTCCCTTCCCCTTACCGACTCCTTCCTCCCTCCCTTCCCTCCCTTCCCCTTACTAACTCCTTACTGACTCCTTCCTCCCCCCTTCCGCTTACTGCCTCCTTCCTCCCCTTCCTCCGCCTCCCCTTCCCCTCCTCCTTTCTCCCTCATCCCTACCCCTAACTGACTACTTCCTCTTCAACACTCCCCTCCCTTCCTCTTACTAACTCCTTCCCCCTCCATTCCCCTCCTCTCTTCCCCTTACTGACTCCTTCCTCCCTCCCATCCCCTCCTTCCTTCCGCTTCCTGACTCCTTCCCTCCCTTCCCCTCCTCCATCCCCCCTCCTCCCTCTTAATGATTCCTTCCTCCCTTCCCCTTACTGGCTCCTTCCTCCATCCCCCTCCTCCCTCTCTTCCCCCTCCTCCCTGCTTCCTCCCTGCTCCCCCTCCTCCTCCTACCTGTCCCAGTTCCTCGGGGACACTCTCCACATAGGGAGTCTCAATGGGCTGGAGGTTCTCGTCAAACATCTCTACGTCTTCCTCCGAGTGCTCTGACTCACTGTCAGACTTCTCCTCATCCTTGTCATCCTTATCCCCTCGCGGGTCCTCCTCCAAACCTGCACCAAACGTACATGTATACTACTTTCTCTACTGTCATTTAATTAGGTCATAATTTATCCCTTAATAAGGTCACAATGTATCATTCAGTGATGTTACAATGTATCTTTTAGTAATGTTACAATTTAGTATTCACAAATGTCGCATGTGTCAGCTGATAATTTCACAACTTATCGACAACCAATATAACCTCTTTCAATGATGCACACTTTGTTGTTTAATAATGTCACAATTTTACCTTTATTATTCACTAATGTCATGATATATCATTCAATAATGCCAGAATTCACTGTTCAATAATAATATCACAATGTATCATTCAATAATGTCACATTTTATCATTTATTGATGCCCATTTTGTCATTTAATAATGTGACAATTTGTTATCCAATAACCTCACAATTTGTCATTTAACCCTCTCGTGGTCAGAACGCCCGAATCAACCCGACTCCCACTCAACCCGACTCCCACGCCTGAATACGCCTGAATACGCCCGAATACAGGGGCACATTTAAACTGGTACCACGAAATAGTGTCATCCAATAACGGCAGTTTATTTCGGCAGTTAGCATATCATAATATTGAAGTTTCACTGAGAAGTGTCAAAAGTGAGAAATGATGGCGATTTCCATGACTAAATAGCGCCAACCACCACGCGGTTTTGTAGTCGAACGCAGCGACACACAATTTCCGGTCCCTCTTTTATGCCACGCAGTGAATATTTTAATGGTGATTTTCAACCAATGAGATTAAAGTTTAACATTTGCTGCGGGCATAAATATGGAAGCACCCAGGAATTATTCCAAAACATGCGTCCGCAGGCGATTTCTACGATTAAATGCCAACTTTTGAGCGGTCTATTTTGTATTAAGTATTAATGCGCCACGCAACGAAGCGGGTGGTGTTTTTTAGCTTTGGTGTAATTCTCGACATTGTCATTATGTCGAACTCCAGTAATTCGGACTTTGATGGGATTTTCGAATCTAGTTTATAACGAACACTGCCATCGAAGGGGAATGTTTTGCACTATGATTACGCGTTTTAAATATAACACCAACTTAATAGTTCAGACGGGATGACGGCTATGATCACAAAGAACGCCATTTTGTATAAAATCTTGAAAATACATGCACTCTGAAAAACTGAAATTATTTCAGTTTTATTTACCACAGACATTTAATTAGTTTTCCATTCTGTAGCATAGTAATTTATGAACATTTCATACGCAGCATGTAACCGCTAATTATTAATGAAAAATATTTAAAAAAATGAATTGTTGAAAATTATTTAAGTATTTTATTTTTGTCAAACTTTAGCAATTCATATTTGGGTAATAAATTGACATATATGTCACATACTTGGCTAGTTACACCGGGAATTAGTTCTTCAGATGTAATTTTACTTGAATCGGATCAAAAATTATTTATTTATTTGCATTCATGCAACCCGAGTATATCACATGATTCCCTCACAGCACATTCTCTCGATTTAATAGGATTCAATAACAGGCACATATTTGCATTAATCTGGCCTTGAGAGGGTTAATTATGTCATAACTTATCTTTTCACAGTGTATATATTCGCAATGTCACAATTTATCTTCTCACATTGTCACAATTTATATTTTTCAATCTTCAAATGTCACAATTTATTGTTGACAATGTCACAATGTCCTGTATTACGTTTTGTATATTTCGTAGTTTCTACACAAGTATTTAGTTTCAAGAAATGCAAGATGAGCCGAGTACCCACCATGTCCCTTGAAGTGCCTCTCACAGTCGCTCTCATTCATCTCCATAGAGAGGGGCTCATTGAAGGGGGCGATGTCCTCACCGAGCCCTGAGGGGTGCTCCTCCTCCTCCTCCTCACCCCCTCGCTCCTTGCTCACCACCACCTGCGCATCCTTCACCATGGAGCGCATGAGCAGGGTGGAGCAACGCAAGGTCAACTCAAGGGCATCCATCCAGCACTTTCCTACAGGAGATAACAGTGGATCTTTATGTGATGTTTTTAGAGAAATGGTTCTCAATCACTGCATTATATTTATCCTTATAAATTTGGTATTATATTTTGTTCTTCTTTTTGAATTTTATTGTACTTATCGTATCAATGTTTTACTTTAAGCAGTTTTTAATTCTGGATACAAAACTTTACCAATAGCCAGATACTTAATGGTCAGCGGAACCATTATTACAAAAAGTAATGCAACAAAATTACACAGAAATAACCAAACTGAACCATTAAACGCACGCACGCACGCACGCACGCACGCACGCACGCACGCACGCACGCACGCACGCACGCACGCACGCACGCACGCACGCACGCACGCACGCACAGGTATATATGTGTAATGTAAGTGTAGTTTTTTTTATACACACATACATATAAAAAAACAAAAAAATCACTAAGTGTACCAAGTGACATTATTTCACGTCATCTCAAGACAGAAACGAGTGCTACACTGGTGACTCTTGTAGGGGCCTACAGGTGTGGTAATCACCACCAACATTTGATTCTGTTACGGAGAACGATCCTGACAAGGATGTGGTGAGAGGGCGGTGAGACCACAAGTCCATGCTGGGCATGCCACCTCATCTCATCAATAGCACAGAATGTCCTCGACCAACATAAATAGTAAATCATCCTTTCCAGGAAGCAGCAACAACTTACTTCCTCGTACATCATGACGTTGTCATTTATTACACAAGCCCAGCATCGACGACTACACATAAGGCTCGATTTTATTACACCAACTTCAATATACATTATGTGCCCGTTTTAGTCATACTTATTGCATGAAGAATATATGTTTACATGCATTTTAAAATACAAAGTGCATATATTAAGCTTTAGACTACTGTGATGTCATACCATATATATAGTTGTGTCATTTTATTTATCAATATTGACTGGTTAAGATGGATGACATTCCTTGTAGGTTAAACAGTCTTCTTAATTTCAGAGATCTGCTGCCTTCTAATGTGGCCGTAACGTAATATCACTTTTTTAATGTAAATTTTTTCAAATATTATACATTTAATGAAAATGCTACCACAGGTTAGTTAAAAAATCCTAGTTTGCATTTTTTTTATGAATCATAATTTTTTACACATTGTGGAATTTAACAAATCTATTTTTCAGTTACGGCGTATACCTTTGTATTAGTCCCACATTACGCTAGAGAACTGTCTAGTCAAGTGTAGTCTCATTCTGCCATACTGATACTGTCATACACACAGGGTGGGCTAGCAACAGACAACACCACTCTTTGAGTCCACAACCGCTTTTCCATCTGCCAGCTTTTACATCTGGCATAAACACCACGAAGAAGAGATCAACAGACACAGGCAAAGTGAGATGATCAAAATTGCCAGAGTCTCAAAATGGTGGCAGGTGGAATAGAAACACCATCCCTTCATTCGAGTCCAAAGCTCGAGCCACTAGACCGTTGCTTCCAATGTCTTTTAGTAATCGGTAGCATGCATTGCCCTCCAGAATGCTTGAGTTTCCATAACCCACATCATACTAGGCAGACAGCCAGACACTGCTAAACGAGCAATGTGTTTGCAATTTGATCAGTCGAGTCTGTTTCCCATCTGCCAATCAACTCATTCAGCCGCTAAAAGCTAGTCATGAAAAACAAGCTGGTAGAACAACCTAACTCACTTAATCTTAATCCACTCTGTGTTAGGAGGGTCCATAGCAGTCCCCACTCGCTCAATGTAATTCTTTCTTTATGCGTCTCATTTCTGTCCTAATCCTGTGCTGCATTTAGGTCTCCTTTGAGGCTATCCCTCATGCTCACTGTTCAAGTATTCTTTTATGGTCTGACAATGATTGTATCACAACAGTTATTTAAAATTTCATATTTATGCGAACTAGCTTACACCCACCCATGGAGCAACACACCAAGGGCAGCAGTTACCACCATTACACCCACCCATGGAGCAACACACCAAGAGCAGCAGTTACCACTATTACACCCACCCATGGAGCAACAAACCAAGAGCAGCAGTTACCACCATTACACCCACCCATGGAGCAACACACCAAGAGCAGCAGTTACCACCATTACACCCACCCAAGGAGCAACAAACCAAGAGCAGCAGTTACCACCATTACACCCACCCATGGAGCAACACACCAAGAGCAGCAGTTACCACCATTACACCCACCCACGGAGCAACAAACCAAGATCAGCAGTTACCACCATTACACCCACCCACGGAGCAACACACCAAGAGCAGCAGATACCACCATTACACCCACCCAAGGAGCAACACACCAAGAGCAGCAGTTACCACCATTACACCCACCCATGGAGCAACACACCAAGAGCAGCAGTTACCACCATTACACCCACCCATGGTGCAAAACACTAAGAGCAGCAGTTACCACCATTACACCCACCCACAGAGCAACACACCAAGAGCAGCAGATACCACCATTACACCCACCCAAGGAGCAACACACCAAGAGCAGCAGTTACCACCATTACACCCACCCATGGAGCAACACACCAAGAGCAGCAGTTACCACCATTACACCCACCCACGGAGCAACAAACCAAGAGCAGCAGTTACCACCATTACACCCACCCACGGAGCAACACACCAAAGGCAGCAGTTACCACAATTACACCCACCCATGGAGCTACACATCAAGAGCAGTAGTTACCATTACTCCCACCCACGGAGCAACAAACCAAGGACATCAGTTACAACCATTACACCCACCCACGGAGCAACAAACCAAGGACAGCAGTTACAACCATTACACCCACCCACGGAGCAACAAACCAAGGACATCAGTTACAACCATTACACCCACCCATGGAGCAACAAACCAAGGGCAGCAGTTACAACCATTACACCCACCCATGGAGCAACAAACCAAGAGCAGCAGTTACCACCATTACACCCACCCACGGAGCAACAAACCAAGGGCAGCAGTTACAACCATTACACCCACCCACGGAGCAACAAACCAAGGACATCAGTTACAACCATTACACCCACCCACGGAGCAACAAACCAAGAGCAGCAGTTACCACCATTACACCCACCCACGGAGCAACAAACCAAGGACATCAGTTACAACCATTACACCCACCCACGGAGCAACAAACCAAGGACATCAGTTACAACCATTACACCCACCCATGGAGCAACAAACCAAGGGCAGCAGTTACAACCATTACACCCACCCATGGAGCAACAAACCAAGAGCAGCAGTTACCACCATTACACCCACCCACGGAGCAACAAACCAAGGGCAGCAGTTACAACCATTACACCCACCCACGGAGCAACAAACCAAGGACATCAGTTACAACCATTACACCCACCCACGGAGCAACAAACCAAGAGCAGCAGTTACCACCATTACACCCACCCATGGAGCAACACACCAAGAGCAGCAGTTACCACCATTACACCCACCCACGGAGCAACAAACCAAGAGCAGCAGTTACCACCATTACACCCACCCACGGAGCAACACACCAAAGGCAGCAGTTACCACAATTACACCCACCCATGGAGCTACACATCAAGAGCAGTAGTTACCATTACTCCCACCCACGGAGCAACAAACCAAGGACATCAGTTACAACCATTACACCCACCCACGGAGCAACAAACCAAGGACAGCAGTTACAACCATTACACCCACCCACGGAGCAACAAACCAAGGACATCAGTTACAACCATTACACCCACCCATGGAGCAACAAACCAAGGGCAGCAGTTACAACCATTACACCCACCCATGGAGCAACAAACCAAGAGCAGCAGTTACCACCATTACACCCACCCACGGAGCAACAAACCAAGGGCAGCAGTTACAACCATTACACCCACCCACGGAGCAACAAACCAAGGACATCAGTTACAACCATTACACCCACCCACGGAGCAACAAACCAAGAGCAGCAGTTACCACCATTACACCCACCCACGGAGCAACAAACCAAGGACATCAGTTACAACCATTACACCCACCCACGGAGCAACAAACCAAGAGCAGCAGTTACCACCATTACACCCACCCACGGAGCAACAAACCAAGGACATCAGTTACAACCATTACACCCACCCATGGAGCAACAAACCAAGAGCAGCAGTTACCACCATTACACCCACCCACGGAGCAACAAACCAAGGGCAGCAGTTACAACCATTACACCCACCCACGGAGCAACAAACCAAGGACATCAGTTACAACCATTACACCCACCCACGGAACAACAAACCAAGAGCAGCAGTTACCACCATTACACCCACCCACGGAGCAACAAACCAAGGACATCAGTTACAACCATTACACCCACCCACGGAGCAACAAACCAAGAGCAGCAGTTACCACCATTACACCCACCCACGGAGCAACAAACCAAGGACATCAGTTACCACCATTACACCCACCCACGGAGCAACAAACCAAGAGCAGCAGTTACCACCATTACACCCACCCACGGAGCAACAAACCAAGGACATCAGTTACCACCATTACACCCACCCACGGAGCAACAAACCAAGAGCAGCAGTTACCACCATTACACCCACCCACGGAGCAACAAACCAAGGACATCAGTTACCACCATTACACCCACCCACGGAGCAACAAACCAAGAGCAGCAGTTACCACCATTACAGTAGTCGCGCCTCGTTATAAAGTGCCCCGTTATAACGCGGATTCGGTTATAAGGCGGTCGGTCGTGGACCCCGAATTTCTGCCGCCAGGAGGAAAATGGGCGCTATGACAAACTATTGTTTGTTTTTGCGCCGACATCAAACGAATCGTTTCCAATCTGCTAGTCATGCTCATGGTTTCCGCGGATCGCCAGGTTTCGGCGCCAGGCGGCTTGTAAAGTGCAATTGAAATTCACAAATACGCCTTGCTTAAGAATGGGTTAAAAACGTTTTAATACAGCTTAGTAGGCAAAATCAGTAAGCTAACATTGCGTAACAAATATTAGCTTTTCGCTGCAATGAACGCAAAGCTACTGCCTGTACTGGTGCGCCAAAATATTAATTCGTCAACCGCATATGAATTGGTGAATCGTAATATTGTTCGGCACGGTAAATGTGCTTTCTAAATTGGTATTTTGATATTGATTGAAAGACGAAATTAAGCCAATTGTGAGCGTACTTATAGCTTTAAATCCTTAATCAACTCTAACACAGCATTTTCTCAAATAATTTGCGTATTCGGCTGCCGAGTGCCAGGTCATTATTTTAGATCTTACGTCAGCGGTACCATATTATCGTTCAGTTGACCGTGGCTTGTTGGTCCGCTGTTTATTTAAAAACGGTACACAATTCATGAATTTTATTCAGTTCAACAGTGTCCAACAGTTTACGACATTTAAACAGAATACACACTGACATTGGCTGGCAGTTTAATAAGCTTCATAAACTGCATAAAGACTGCGCGACGTGCACACTTTGGTTGGCTTCGATGGCGTTCTTCGTGCAGCAGCGGTGTCGGTCGTCGTCGTATCGCCCCTGACGGCAGATATGGGAATGCGCCACGTTTATAACGCGCCTCGTTTATAACGCGGATTCATTTCGTGGACCCCGACTACCGCGTTATAACGAGGCGCGACTGTACTTTGATCTTTTAAACCCTTCCCACAGTGGCGCCTTCTGGAGAAGAGTGGGTCACTATTCAGTTGTCTCAGGTAGGAAAAAGGCCCTCTAAATAGCATAGTATTAGAAAGTGTAAGTGGATAACTCTAAGTAGCAAACATCATGTTTCACTTCATCAACTGGCAGATAAGATGTCAATGGTCCAAAGAAGTACATGAACATGGAAGGAGTCGAGTAGACGTCGACACCTGTAAGATACAGTTACAATGCTTCAGAGTTAACTTATAAATATGTACATTATTTCTTAGCTTCATATCTGTATCCAAAGAATCAGCCTTGTTTCTTTGGCAAATACCCACCTTATTATTAAGCCTGATACCATAAGACATAGTGCCTTGTTTCAAGCAACAGCGTTGTTTATTTGACTACTAGAATGTACCAGGTAGAGTACAATTCAGCATAACATACCTGCGGTCTCTGACGGGGCCCTAAAGATGAGGTAGGAGTATGGCAGTGGTTGGGTAATCGCCCCAATCGTCTCGCCTTTTGGACCCTGAAACGTAAAACAACGTAAAATGTTCAATTAGACAGATTCTGCTGTGAAACCTGATTGACAACCTACAGCAACATCAGCCAACAGTTGAAGGAATTCACTTAAAGATATAAAAGGTTTTTTCAACATAACTTGAAATAACGCTGCAAAGGAAACAAAATATACAAACCTTGGTTCCCCAGATGGACATGTCGAGTGAGTGAAAGAGTTTGAAACAGAAGCCATCTTTCTTGGACGGCCGCTCAATCAGTTCACACGTGTTGAGAAGCACTGTGCCCACCCAGTGGCCCGACTGAAACACAAACACAGAATAGCCCGACTGAAACACAAACACACACACACACACACACACACACACACACACACACACACACACACACACACACACACACACACACACACACACACACACACACACACACACACACACACAGTGGCCCGACTGAAACACAAACACACACAGTGGTCCGACTGAAACACAAACACAGAATAGAGAAACTGAAATCCAAATACACACACAGTGGCCCAACTTTAACACAAACATGTGTTACAAACCACAAAAACAAAAAATGGGCCAAGTGGCCCTGAAGTCCTTTGGACTAATACGTCTATATGTGACCCCGGCTGACCAAATGAGTGGTAAGTTGGAAAAATTGTAACATTGTTTTCTTACATCCTTGTAAAGGTTTGGTAGGGTGTTTTACACGGTTTCAAAAAATATGACTGCTACAAAAATTGGTGAAGTTATGGAGCATTGAACATGGTAGGGATCAAAAAGTGAAAATGAAGAAAACGGCTATTGAAGTTTTACATTATATATGCGAATGGATTGCATGGAAATATTACATGCATGACATTCACATGTGGCACACAGTATGTAATATGTATGTTATGTTGCAATGGTACACTGTAAGTACAAATGTGCTGCTACAAAGACTTATCAAGTTATGCCAGATTATGTCTTTATGAGTAAAACTAAGAGGACAGATTATTTGAGAGCAAAAGGTAGACTCACTGTTTGACACAGTTTAAAACCTACAGGCAACTGTCCAGTTTAACAGGGGTCTAGTGGCTTAATGCTGTCTGTTGACACAAGCTACTGCCAGTGACCAATTACAGATTAGTTACAGTTTCCATCAAACAATAGCAGGGAGAGAATCTTAGCTCCACAGCTGGATGTAATACACAACAAGTGATACATATATGATACACTTGAAATACAAATGTGCTAACAAAAATGTATAAAGTTATCCCAGATTATGTCTTTATGTATAAAATTAAGAGCAATTTATTTGAGAGCAAAAGGTAGTCTAAAGAAGAAAAAAAAATGGGTCAGCTGGACGGTGATAGACCGTTTGAACTTGAAGCCTTTGTCAAACTTTTGTCTCGACTTCACCGAAGGCGGTGTCCTGCTGTCAGAACTTCGAAGGTGTTACTCACCTAACTTACAGGTCTTTGTCAGTAAGAATAATGGATGATAATTTACACCAACGTTGTTTCCCGTAGAAGTCATTTTGTGCAATATATTAGCATTAGTCGTGCCAATTCAAAAATTAGTGCAATATAATAGTAGTTTGTCAAAATGTAAACAAACTCAAAGACAGTTGCAGTTTAGCGTTAGCCTTTTCTTAAATATTTTAATGACATAATGATATATTTCACATAATTATATAGGGAGCTAATGGAGAGGCCCATCATAATCCATAGCACTACAAAATGAAGTATCTGAAAGTCACACTTTATATATTGAGTGACACATCTCATGCTGTCTTTCTGGACTGTCGCAATGTCCAATAGTTTCCTATCACAACCCTCGTGTACAATATACCAAAGCTATATATTTCCAACACCACAACATATGCATTATCATTGGATAGGTAATTGAATAATCTTTCAGATGAATGCAACTTGTAGCAGCAGAAAATTAAGCATAAAAAAGTTACACCGCAAGCAATGACATGCATTCTCAAAATGTGATTCATTCAAAAATTAGTGCTATATAATAGTAGTTTGTCAAAATGTAAACAAACTCAAAGACAGTTGCAGCTTACTGTCCACCAAGCAGTAGCAGAGCAGTTTTATAATAATAATAATCCACAAGTTAATTGGCTGATCTTCCTTTTATCATTCATGTGATGTTTATTGTGAACAGGGCGGACAAATGGTTATCATACGTAGACAGGTACAGAAAGAAACTGACATTTTCTATAAAAAGAACACGTTTGCCTATCAATGGCATGTATTTCCTATTGTTGCCGTTTCTGCCGGGTAGAAACAGTTTCTGCCCGGCATAAATCAAACAACCCTGTAGGTAATTATTAATCAAATGTTTTTTGGTGAATCATAGTTACAGATCATTAAGGGTTATGATGGAAGTAAAATGTTTACATGTTTACTGTTCACTTATTGCACCACGTCTTGCGTTTAGAGGAATAATTATAATAGAAAATAAAATGTTGTGGCACATATTTTTAAATACATGCATCAATGAGAAACCGGGAATTACTTTTCTGTGACCTATGAACAACTAATTTCAATTAACTTTCTGCTTATATAAAACAACTGCATAAAATATATATCCATACAAGACACAGACTCCGCATGTGACAGATGTTTTGGGAAGGGGAATAGTGTTCTATTTCTGGTACAAGGTGAAGTGTTTGTTGACTGAAGCCTCTGCCAGTGACCAATTACAGATTAGTCATACTTCTTACTACCAGCCACAGTGATCCAAGCCTCTTCCAGTGAGCAATTACAGATTAGTCACACATTAACCAGCCAGCCAAAGTGAGGTGTGACAGATGTTGTGGGAAAAGGGATTAGTTGAACAAAAGGACTGGAAGCCTTCTAGAGCTACTGCTACAATAGACCATTTTAGTTAACAAATTTAGCATTTTAGGGGACATTTGGAGCTCTTAGAATGATTAAATGAAATACAGATTTCTTGTGTACAGTGACACTACCACATGAAATGTATATGCAAAATTAGAGAAAAAGTTGCTGAACAGTTTTTTTTTAAATAGACAAAATGTTACATTTTTACCAGTTTTGGGGTCCTTGGAGGCCCTAGGGAGCCCTTAGAATGATTCAATCAAATACAGATTTCTCGTGCATAGTGGCAGTGCCCTAAGATGTCTATGCAAAATTAGAGAAAAAGTTGCTGAACGGTTTCTGAGATAGGGCAACTAACGGCGGACGGCAGACGGCGGACTCAGAGTGATGGCAATAGTCCCTTGGACCTTCGGCCAAAGGACTAAAAATGATCGAATTGCATGTATCTTGCTGATGTTACATGAACTACTGTTCATGTGATTCTCCCAATCATTTCCAACAACAACAGGTGTAATTCCAATAATGTTACATCAACTGATCCACTAATTCCACAAGAATTTCTTAATGACACAATTTAACAACAACACGGCCCCATTCAGTGACAACACCATAAACAAATCACCACCAAAATATCGCTAACATCCCACGTCTAGATGGACTGAAAGAACCATGACTAGAGGATGAACAGTTTAATTAACATGCGATTCAGTGGAGCTTTATTAACATTCCCTGCGTCCCTACGTCTCTGGGCCACTTAACTCCCAGGACACGCGAGACCTGCCCTTTCTCTAGCGAGCATCTGTTCAGACAGCCCCAAACAACACAGAGGAAGTTGAAATGTTCTCCCAGTGGAAGTGGGAGGAGCCCAGAAGGACAGGGAAGCACCCAGAGGGAGAGGGAAGCCGCCATTCCACAAACACTGCTGCTTCCCAATATTGCTACAAATTGATTTATTTCTGCAGAATTTAATCCCTAATGTTGTAATAAGCTTTAACAAATGTAATTTGTAATGGTTATATAAAGGTATGATGTCAATTCCTCAATTATTAACACTTGTTTGCATTTAATAAGTCAGAAACAGAGTTTGCAAGTTGAAAGTTGTGCACACGAAATTACTAAATTGTACAGAAGACATTCCAGTTTTAAACAGCCACTACAGCTGTATTAGCATTTCCCCACAACATTTTCAAATTGCAAACAAATCTTCCAATTTTTAAACAGCCGCTATGAGCACTTATCATTATTGGCCTATATTTGGCATAAAACTGATAATTATAAACTGGTAGTGCAAAGACATGAAAAGATATGATGTTTGCATCGAGTCCTTGCAAGATGTCCACCCACCTTCTGCTTGAGACTCTTGTAGAGCACCAGTAGGCCAGGCTTGAGCACACACCACAACTTGGTCCAACCCTTAAGGCTGCCCCGCACCTTCAGCCAGTCCGCTATGAGGATCACAGACGGGTCTTTGAGGGTCGACAACAGCTCCTTGGCAGCCTTCTTCTTCTCACGCCGGTACGTCTTCTTCTGGGCCTGAAACATGTCCAATCCAGCAAGTCAAATGACAGCAAAGTAAATCAGGTAAGTTCTTAAATAGTGCAGTGTACAGTCCACAGGGCCGCTCAAAGCACTTTACACTTTACTCCCTGGCAGACCTGTTCAATCAAACACCATCTCGACTTCTCTGGGAAGCATTCAGCCACGCTGCATTTACTGCATGTACGGAGTACTCGTACACAAATATCCACCACTGTCTATAGCGAGATAATCATTCATCTGAGTGAACTGGAGCAATGTAGAGTGAATGAACTAGCTCAAGGTTCAACACGCCAGCACAGGATTTGAACCCGGGTTCTCTCGATCAAGAGTTCTATGCTCTAGCCAATGCACCACAGCATTCCTTGTAGTAACTCCATGTACCCCCTGGTAGATATATTAATAGCAATTTCAACTGCTGTTTCACACGCGTGCAATAGACTGTGCAACACAGCAGTGCAGTTCAGACTTCACACACTGAATTACAACTAAAACTATTTTGTTACACCATGACATGGTGATCGTGTTCAAAATTCAATTGTTCTAAAAACCGCATAACAACTAACTGCAGTGATAGAAAATAATTTATAGTACCATCATTTAGCATGAATTGAGTAAATTCAATCATTTGGAGTGGGAAATGAAACGGTATCTTTGGGCCCTGCATTGCTCTGTACTCACATCCGACCACGGCCCAGCAACACTGTCATGTGATTACAGCTCCATGCAGTTCACATGTGCAATTTTGATATATAATGTGTTAAAGAAAAACAGAGAATTCATGGCTGCAGGGTGCACGGTGGTCGTAGCCGGCTGGTAGTCCGTCGGACTAGCTGACTCACAAACAACTAGTCCTGATTTTTTTACTAGTCCTTAAATGTACCCAATAATGTCAGTAAATATATGCAATGATTGTCCATAATTAAATGTTCATCCACTTGTTAGCAATGCTAGTCTTTAACTGAAAAAACTACGAAGAGTGCGAATGTAAATGAATGTTCATTCTTCATCAATGAATCACATTCCTGAAGGTCAATGGCATGCCACCAATCGAGACGTGCGGTCTAGCCATTTCTTGATGGTTGGGGTTAAGTCAAACTGCTTGAGAGTTTGTGGCATGGCATTGATACGCATCAGAGTAGAAAGTATGTCATCAGACATTTGCATTCTGTGCATATTTTTGAGTGCATTCATAGCACTGAATCCGCATTCACATGCTGCTCTTGATGGAGACATAGTGAACATCAGTCGCACCAGTGACATGATGCTTGTCAATCCCACTGGTGTGTCAGCCATGAGGCTGGTGCATGTTTCGAATGGGCAGCGGCTTCGCGGTCTTAGTAAGACCATCTTCAGTTCATGCCACTGGCCAACGATTTCCTCTCTAGCATCTTCTGCAAGAACGTCTTTGAAATGTTGACAAAGCGCAACAAGATCATCATGACCGTGGGTAGCAAAGTCCTTGTCACTTGTTGAGGGATGGTCACAGTAGTCAAACACCTGCAAATGACAGAAGGGCGACTGTTTCAGAAACTGAAATCTTGCGTCTACAAAGGCAACTACCTTGTCAACGAAGCTGCACAGGGCCGCTCTCTGTACTTCATTCGGTGAGTTGTCCTCCGTTGCGGTAAACTCTGCGAACACCGTCACTTTCAACTGCTTCAGTGCCTTCAGTTTCAGACATCCTGCTCCCAACTTGACTGCAATGTCAGTGTTCAACAGGTCATCCTTCTGGAAGGCACAGCTGCTTTCGGCAAGGATGTTCAGCACATCATTCAAGAAGTGCAGGACTTGCTTGTAGTCCACACTTCTCAGTTTCCGAAGGTAGCTCCTGCATTTCACTACTTCGTCGCCTTTGCCTGTTGCAGCATCTTCCATGTGCAGCAGACTGCAGTTAGGTTCTGCCTAAGAGCTGCAAAAGCACACTGACTGCTTGCCATCCAGCGAGTACCTGGTAGTGCACATATCGACATCTTCTTCTATGATGTCACCAATCTGTTTGAGGCTGCGGCGTCTTTTGGAGGAACGGTAGTAGAAGCGGTAGACGTAAACACACTCTTCTACTGCAGCCATGGCATTGCTAGACATTTTGATGGCATCAAGCATAGCCAACTCTAACTTGTGCGCCACACACCATATGTTTACAACGTTGTGTGGAACAGTCTCAGCAATCTTCCTGGCCACCCTATGCGTTCGCATTGATTGACAGATGCACCATCCATGTTTGTGCACACACATTTCTCAAGTGTCACACCAATATGCTGTAAGTCTTTCTCTATGGCATCAAATACGCCAGTGGCGTCTGCTGACATGACAGGTACAATGTCAGCTAGTTCCATTTTCAGAACACCACCGTCGTTTACGTATCTGACGTAAACAATCTCTTGTTCTGTTATGCTGTGGTCAGTACTTCCATCAGCCATAACAGATATCCACTTGGTTTTTTCCACTTCGTGTCTGATCCTGTCTCTCTCTGTCTCGCTGATGTGGTCTATGAATATCTTGCATGCCTTGTCGTGTTCATAGCAACCACGTATGTGTGTAGCATTCTTCTCTTGCAGCCCACACAGTGGCTGATAATGACGGAATGGCAGTTTGTATCTGGCAAAGTGGTAGGCTGTGTTGAAATGGTGCTTCATCAGTTTGGTGTTTTCTTCGCTCATTTTCATTATCACTGTATCCATGTGACCTTTCAAGGTCTTACGGGCTGCCTCTATTCATCTGTGAGCTAGGCTTCGGTCATGTGTCACCAGCCCGTCCTTCTTGTACTTCCCTTCTCCACCTGAACCCAGCACCAAGGGACTTTTCTTGTCGGCAAGTCGATGTGAAGCTCCGTCGCTAGCAGGCCTACACCACGAACAGAACATCCTGTTTACCTTCTCGTCTTGATACAGCCACAGAAATCCGTCCATCCATGATTTTAAAAACTTTTGTTTGCGTTTTACCGCCTCGTACTTCTTTTGTGTTTCTTCCACCTTCCATTTTCCGTTGTCTTTGCGGGCATGCAGGAGGTGTGGGAGTTGGTGCCAAAACATCCATAATTGAACGATAATTGGTCACAAAATGTAACAAAGTCTGCAACCCAAGCATGTATTTTGTTCATGTAGCTCTGCAGTCTGCACTCATAATCGCTAGGTGGCACCACCTCTGCTAGCCAGATGTAAACAGCCACCAATTTACATGTGCTGGGCCGCGTACAGTAGCTTTCTTACAAGCAACTGCTCATTAGACATTACATGGGTGGCCGGGAAAAAAATAGCTGACAAAATGTTAGCTTATTGTTTATTGTTGCTTTATTAAATCACAACACTCCCCTGGCATATATACACAGCGTACACTTATTCGCATAATCACAGCTAATCCGATGGGACTGCTCCTCTGAACATGGCATAGTCCGGTCACTTACTGTTATCTGAACACTTCAAAAACAATTTTAATATAAATAAATATTTTAATTAATAAATAAAAACAGATAATGAAATGTAACAGATTTGTTACCTACCTTGAGTGACTCTCGTTTCGACAGCTTTGAGACGGATCCATTCTTAGCAGATACGCTGTCCTGTAGTTGTAGGAACTGTTTGTTCTCCGACTACAAAACAAGTCAGATCTTGAGAAACTGAGATGTGTAGTACCCACAACATCTGTCTTGTATCTTCAAGGTGACCACGTGTTCATCTGGGTATCTAGTCTTGTCTACACAAACGCACACACGAGTCATATTAAAGTTACCCTCAGGAAATTTTTTTTCCCATTTTTCATAGGGTAGATCACTTAGCTGGGGTGAAGTCATAGCAGGGCAAGTTTGCTGCCAGTTGACCTTACAGGGGCAACATTTGACTAAGTGATGTGGAACAGTCACGGTCCACTGAACAGTGAGTACACTAGTCATGGTCCATTGAACAACAGTCATGTTTCAACCTCTCGTAGATGTTACTAAAATATTTCCTAGAAAAAATCTTTCGGAGATAATTATGAATCACACATACAGCACCCTTCAAACCCAGCAGAAGATACCGGGCACATCTCTTTGCCATCATTTCTAAAAATCATCCGCATTTCAGCCAGGTTTCATGATACTTAAATGTTGCAGTATAACAGCAGTGATCACTACCTCTGTCTACATCTATCTGTCCGCAATCAAAAATCAATTGTGTAATCAGGCCTTCCGAGTCCCACAGTCAACAATGCAAGTATTGATCCCGGATGGAATGGTGGCAGTGAAGGTCAGAGTTGGAAGTTTAGGGGTCACATACTCGCCAATCTGGTTATTCACAACAAAAGAGCGAATCTACGACAGAAGTCTGATGGTTAGAGAGAGCTTGAGAGAATCTACCACAGAAGTCTGATGGTTAGAGAGAGCTTGAGAGAATCTACCACAGAAGTCTGATGGTTAGAGAGAGCTTGAGAGAAACTACCACAGAAGTCTGATAGTTAGAGAGAGCTTGAGAGAAACTACCACAGAAGTCTGATGGTTAGAGAGAGCTTGAGAGAATCTACCACAGAAGTCTGATGGTTAGAGAGAGCTTGAGAGAAACTACCACAGAAGTCTGATGGTTAGAGAGAGCTTGAGAGAAACTACCACAGAAGTCTGATGGTTAGAGAGAGCTTGAGAGAAATTACCACAGAAGTCTGATGGTTAGAGAGAACTTGAGAGAATCTACCACAGAAGTCTGATGGTTAGAGAGAGCTTGAGAGAAACTACCACAGAAGTCTGATGGTTAGAGAGAGCTTGAGAGAATCTACCACAGAAGTCTGATGGTTAGAGAGAGCTTGAGAGAAACTACCACAGAAGTCTGATGGTTAGAGAGAGCTTGAGAGAAACTACCACAGAAGTCTGATTGTTAGAGAGAGCTTGAGAGAAACTACCACAGAAGTCTGATGGTTAGAGAGAGCTTGAGAGAATCTACCACAGAAGTCTGATGGTTAGAGAGAGCTTGAGAGAAACTACCACAGAAGTCTGATGGTTAGAGAGAGCCTGAGAGAATCTACCACAGAAGTCTGATGGTTAGAGAGAGCTTTAGAGAAACTGCTAAAACCACGCCGAGTGAAAGCAGCCGTAGTAACACACACTAGTCAACACAATGTTCAATATCCTCATGGCAAATTGATGCATATTTCACAATTTAAATTGGAAGATTGTGATATTTAATGTTCTAGTGCATGTCACTGTTAACTTGTCTACATAGATTCTGCTGCAGACCCAAGTAAAAAAATCTACTTTAGCGGAAAAATGTGTTTCATTCAATCTATGAAAGAAATGATGTACGGATGATATTTTAAATGGAAACCTAACAATTTTGAACATCTTTAAAAATAAACACAACTTGGCCAGATGCACTGTAAATATTCAGGTATGTCTATATACATCTATATTACAAAATGTATCCTTAAATTCAAACTAATTCTGTTAATATAAAAGTTTGAAAATATAATCAAATTTTAGGTTACAAAATGTATCCTTTAATTCAAACTAATTCTGATGATGAGACTTTAATTTTCACCCAACAAATATCAGGTAATCATTTATTTAACCAACTGGTCGATGGGTGATACATCTTTAGCTATACATGACTTTGACAAACACTGTTATTAGATTGATTACACCCACAGCAAAGCTGAAATCCTTAACTAAACATGGTTTTATTAGCCACAAGGTGGAAGTCCCGCGATAAGGACCAGACAGCAGACAGCACACGTCTAAAACTACACAAGACTAGTTCTACATGAGTACTACACCATCCCTGATGAGACAGAGATAAAGCCCGCACAGACCCACTAACAATGTGCAGTTGTTGATGGTATTAGTCTGTCGTCTACTAATGAGAAAAAACTTGAGTACGTTAGTTGAACACACACACAGCATTGTCACACACAACAACGCAGGAGGTTAGTTGTTGTTCGACTCATCAGGGCACACAACTTTATACGTTACCCAATCGTCAGGCGGCGAGACCAATCGCCAGTCTACTAAATCGTCCCTCTCTTCACTCTGAGTTAATTAACATGCGGATATCATGCACGTTGATGGATTTCATGCCCAAATGGCACAATCAGCGAGTAATGTATGTCTAGTTTCAGCCCAATGCAACAATGATTTATCTTGTATTTGGCATTTCTCTTACAAATACCTTTATTGCAGGTTAAAAACAATTCACATACAGGCATTTAAAAAGTTAATACATAACAAATAATTTAAACAAATAACATTTATGATATGCAGAAGACCACTGCGAACAATAAAATGATCTTGCAATAACAAATTTTATAAGTTAAAATATAATATGAATATACGATGTATGATATGATATGCAGATGACGAGTGTCTGCAATGAAGTAACCACGTCCTTCTAGATCACATGAGCTTATCCTAGGTCATGAACTTAACCATAATTACAGTTGACTAAATCATATGATCGCTGCATATTAGTTTGATCACTTTTGACTGATTTTGGTGAAAATTACGAATGGCCAATGTATTTTAAAATACTGACAACACGTGACTGTTTACATAAATTTTGACCTTGAGATTAATCCGAGGTAATTACACATCAAAAGCTACATATTCAAGTCAAAATGATGCATAATTTTATTAAGCCGACTATGCATATTACAAACTACAGATCTGAACATGCATGAACATCCATGAACCTCCTTGAACATCCATGAATTTACTTCCTGATTGATAAACTGAATGGTGGAGGTAGCTTGAACTTCAATGAAAACTTACAACCTGTGTAATAAACTTAACATAGATCCCAGTTTTTTAACATGTTTCATATCCTTACAACGTAATTAAAGCAACGGTTGCTAAAATGAAAACATAACAAATGCAGTTATGTGTTCAGAAGATAATTTACTTTAGGAAAGTACATTTAAAAAATGGAACATAAACGTGCGCAACAAGAAACAAATTCAACATTGCAGATACACAACTCAAATGCAGACGCTGTGTTCATGTCGGTTTGCACATACAGCCGTGCAGATCACTTTCTGCACATAAGTAAAAAAATATATTCAGAAAAGGGAAAATTACAAGTGCAACATGACTTACGTGAAATGAATTCAACATAGCAGACACACAAATCACATATCAAATGCAGACAAATTGCCTGCAATGTTGTTTGCGCATGTATTTATCTGTGTACATATGCGTGTACACACACAGCTGAGTGTGTACACAGCGGTGATCCACATGTGACACTATTCGTCTCCGTGAATGAACAATACAGATGGGAACCGCGATCACCATCCAGGCCACGGTCTGTGAAATGGTTCCACTGATGAAACCAATCTGATTACTTCTCCAGTCCTACCAACCCAGACAGCAATTAATCTCTTGGAATGCTCCAATTATCTCTCGGTTCCTGTGCGCATTCACCGTGGCTATCTGGCCTGTCTGTCTGCGTGGCTATGTGGCCTGTCTGTCTGCGTTATGGGGGCTGGTATCAAGGATACCGTTCAGCAAAGGGAGAGGTTAATTAAGTGCTGGCATTCACTAATCAGGCATGACTGAGATGAATGTTTGCCAACTATCATTCAGCCTAGAAAAAAGAAACACGGATCTCCGGTGATCCTGCACTGGTTACTATAAGGATGCAACTGGAGAGAGTGCACTAAGGAGAGAGTGCACTGGGCCATTATGGATTGTGCACTATGAAGAGAGTGCAGTACGGAGAGAGTGCACTATGGTGAGATGTCACTGTACAGAGAGTGCACTATGGAGAGTGCCCTATGAAGAGAGTGCAGTATGGAGAGAGCGCACTATGGAGAGATGGCACTGTAGAGAGAGTGCACTATGGAGAGTGCACTATGGAGAGGACATTGTGCAGCTCAGCTGAAGAGAAAAAACTGCAACAAATACAAAAATATCAAAGAAACTAGACAGAAAATGTTAATGCAACTAGAGAGATAACACAAACGGCAACTCTGAAAACACACACTGCAAGAACCGCAACAAGACGGACTATACAACATGCAACAGAAAAAAAATACAACTGGGGAAAATGCTAACCGGAACTGAATAAAAAAAAAAAACAGCAACAAGAAAAAAAATGTAACTGGGGAAAAGAAAATATAAAATACAACTGGACAGAAAATACAAATTGCAACTGGAAAGAAAATATAAAATGCAACTAGACAGAAATATACAAATTGTAACTTGATAACAAATGTAACTGGGTAGGAATTAAAAAAAAAAAAAACTAGAGATGGTCCAACTTTCCCAAATCACATTAATTTCAACCTTACTTTGGCAACATTCATTGAAACATGAGCATTAATCTGCAAATGTTCCCGATAACATAACATATTCTACATCCATATCAATTGCGACAATTTGTCTGTCTGACTGTATAAATCGATACATTAAAAAGATCGTCTGTCAGAGCTTTGGAAATGTTTATACAGACAATTTGTATTAGTTATGTCTGAATGATGTCTGAATACCAATAGGGGTGAGGTCTGTACTGTTGGCCTAGTACCCGGTACTGAAGCTTATCATAAAGTGAGCAAAATAAGCGTACTAGATTCTGGTCAGTTCTGTTGATGTAAGCACCCAGTGAAAAGATATCTGAATGAATTATAGCGTAATTAGAGGACCCTAAAAGGACACACGTTCTAACTACTAGGGTCATTTCACGGTAACCAGGCAAACTGGAGTCCTGGCATTTTTATGTAATTTTTCGATAAAAAAATGTCAAAATGATGTTTCTTATATGTGGCATCTCATTAGGGAATTCATGTCTAATGCCATTGAGGGATTGGAAGTCGTTATTCTTGCTATTTTTATTGATATTTCCCAGTCTACATGATCGAAAAGTGGCTGTCCCCACTGCCTGATCCTAAATTTGCACATTATAACAAAAATGTAATAAGTACATCTCAAGTAATCCATACACCGTGTAAGTTGCCCACATGAAAATATTGTGTTATATTTGTCTAAAAAACTGCGTTAGTTATCTAACATTCTGAATAGTTGATGTTTTCCAACATCAAAACCAACGTCCCCTGGTTCCATGTTATCTACGTCACAATGACATTGCTGCGACGTCTGTTGGGAGTCTGAAGAACTATCATCGCCTCGTGGCATCTCAAGTATGCGGTCGCCATATTTGTTTACTGGAAACGGCCCCAACCATTTTGTGCTGCAATTTTGTGTCCGATATTCAACAGTTGGGAACAAGAGACAGGTGAGTAGGTTTATTCAATGTCATCTACGAACGGTCCACACCGCACGCTACAGAAGTCAGATAAACAAAATTATTGGAAAACACGTATATTAAATGAGTGTCAGTTGATCGATCAGAAATAGCATAGGGCAGTCATTCTCCCAACAGAGACGAGATTGTTCATGATTTGAGCAGTGTGTCATCTATGTCACAGTCATCAACGTCACATGTTTTTTGTGACGGAGATGACATAGAGCATGACGTAGATGACAAACACAGTTGTAACAAAGATAAAACGATGGCTGTAGTTGCTGAAGCTGCATAATTATTATCTTTCAGAAAAATTAATTGAAATCTGACATTTTATAATTCCAGAAATGGCCCTGACTGCTGCAGAACATGTATATCGTTACTGACAGAAAAAGTCAAATCAGGCTGACCGTGAAGAATTTCTTCGGAAAGAAAGACAGCGCCATCGAAACCAATATACATAAGTTGCAGAGAAACCGAAACGTAAACAAAGACGAATCAGGCGCAGTTGGAGACTTAACCAAATGTCTTCGCAACACCTTGTCTGCGATAGACACAACAAAGAATGCATGTATTGGATATGCGACAAGTGTGAAGGGAAGCGACTACCGCATGCACCAGAAGTGAACAACAAAGAGATCAGCTACGACCAATGGGTAACCCGAGAGAAGGAGTCGGTCAAGACGAGTGGCGAAGAAGAATCGACCAAGCGTGTGAAGGTGACGATAAAGGAAACAAGAACAAGTACACTTGGCGATCTCTACAAGATATTGGAAACCGACCTAAAACCACACTTTACAACTCCTGTATTCAACACTGGCCACCAGAGTACGTCACTCTACAGTCTTACGGAAAACATCCAGGAAGATGAAGTCATACACATGGACTTTTCTGAAAACTATAGCTGCAGACATGCTACCGAAGTCCAAAGCATCCACTTCAGTGGATCGCACAAGCAGGCATCATTGTACACAGGAATCTACTACCAAGCCAACGATACCATTCTGTTCTATTTCAGAATCCACTCACCAGTCGTCTATATGGGCTCATCTCCACCCAGTACTGTGCGACATACACACCACTTCTCCCAGTGTCACCACAGTGCACTTCATCAGTGATGGACCCAGCAAAGATTGGGTTCAAACATTACATGGAACTTTCTCGCAGCAAGACACGGAAAAGGTTCTGCTCATGGCACTGGAGGTGCAATAAAAACGGGAAGCTGATCAACGTTTCTGAAGGAAAAGATCTGATGCAACGTGTTTGTATAGGGCTCTCATTCCACACACCGCAGTCAAGCTGTACTTGATCAACAAAGAGAGCATCGAAGCCTTTGATGCCACTACCCCATCAAACCTACGAAGTATTCCGGGGATCATGAAAATTCACCAGGTAAATCAAACATGTTTATACAAAGCATTACCTTTTTTGCTCAATAACATATATCACATTATCGAATAAAATAATGCTTAGGCAACTTTTCGTAATATATTTAATCACCCCAGGAAATTTAGCAATGTTATACATTTGCCGTGCATTGAGATGTTGAAACGTTCAAAACAGTTTTGAGCTCGAAACGCCTCATTCGATAATCGTAAGTTGTTAGCGATTGATAATATCTATATCTTACGAAAAGATTTGTTCAGACTTGTATAAACACAATATATTCTTTGATCATAGTAACAATGGCCTCCATTCGTATAATCTACCACATTCTTCTTCTGCAGCTTCTCTATGGACAGACAACCGGCCAAGAACAACACCAGGGTCTTGAGTTGTTTCTGCAACGGCACAAAGACATGTCAGTGTTTCGATCCGAAACAGAGCTAGCTTCAGAAGAAACCCAGCAGACACTGTGAGACAGATGACCTCGCAGGTGTGGACCAGCTTGAGACTAATTGGCAACAAAACACATAAACCGTGAGCTGCCTAGTCATTATCATCATCATCACTGTCATTATCATCAAAGTGACACAGATCATCGCATTCGATTACGAGTGACACAAGAGCTGCGAATGAAATGCGGACACTGCGAATGAAATGCCTACAGCATTACACCACCTGAAATGTTGTTTGCGTCATCTTTCCTTGTCCTAGTCTTACCTATACAAAGTTTACGTTTCTTAGAACCCAAACTTTGCTATAACATTGATACAAGCTAAACACCCTTCTTCATTTTCTCCTGCAAGATGCAGTGATTGTTGCAAACACTGGTGATCATGGCCGCCAAACCCATCGATTCTTTGTGTGTTGAAAGGCCCTGTTTGCACTCCTTCGTAGCCATGCTACAAGACAATACAGTATCTCTCTGACGTCCTCTGATTCTTTTCCTTTCAACCTCTCCAGTTGTTATTAAATGCTCTAAGCCCCACTTCCGTTAAAATGTTGTGGTACGTTCTTATTCTACAGGACTTCCTCATCTAGTGCAGGCCGGGGTCTACTGGAGCCAATCCATCCAACAAGCGATCTTCTTTAGAAATGGTGTGTGGTGGTCTGTGATGGTGCTCCATACCCAGGAATTACTGTGGATTATGATGACGAATCCGTGGAGATTAAGTCTATGAGCCGCATTGGCAACAACAGGTTTTTCTGGCTCACACGCGATGATGTCATCTGGTATGACTACGATGCCGTGGTATTGTTGATTCCTTTGCCGAGCAGTCACCCATCGGCATGTCGAGATTGACAAAGCCTACTGGAGTGCTATCTGCACACGGCTAGAGCTTTACAGTTCAAGTGATTGACGAGTGTTTACTTTTTGAGTAATTATAATATTATACTTGCCGGGTCATGGCCATTTATTCAATTCAATAAATTGAATAACGTCAATCACCCTTCCAGTGCGTGCGAAGCCGAGTGTTGTATAATTTGCAGCCCCACTTGAGCTCCAGAAGTGCTCCAAGACACTACTTGATAATGAATATGTGGCTTTTCTGTATCACAAACGATATAGAGTGACGATATGAACATTTGCAGACAGATACAATGAGGCAAGAATGACACGTAAACCATATTAATCAGAACCCAGTAACTACAAGAATACCACATTATGTACTCCATTTTGTACTTTTGTTAAGTTAGTGTAGTACTGATCGAATGATCTCTACTGTTGCAACCTGTTCCTGGTTTGAACGCACACAACCTAGTTAGACTTGAACCCTGTTTGGTCGTTTATAGTTATTCTGTTTATGCACACCGTGATGTTAGCATAATAAAAGAAAGGCCACGAATACTTGTCTTATCACTTGTGTTTTACCGAGTCATCAACATAGAAGTGTCACCTATGTCACGACGTGTCACCTACGTCACGATGAGTCACCTACGTCACGATGAGTCACCTACGTCATGGA
This sequence comes from Escarpia spicata, assembly GCA_963995525.1. Classification (NCBI taxonomy): domain Eukaryota; kingdom Metazoa; phylum Annelida; class Polychaeta; order Sabellida; family Siboglinidae; genus Escarpia; species Escarpia spicata. The sequence goes on from OZ023212.1 coordinate 53,469,214, forward strand.
GTAGATTTTGCTTAACATGTCTAAACTTTTGGAAGTGATCCCGTGAACAAAGACGGATTGATATAGGGAATCTAATTGTTTTTCTTCACGAAAGCGCCAATAGTAATATGAACTATTATGTATGTCTTGAAATGGTAACTGACTACTCCATATTTACACCTACGCCGGATGTTATGACACTTTGCACTTTGATAAGTCGTATGGTATTTGGCTGTGCCACAACAGCTCAAAAACTGTGAAATGGCAATTCTGCAAAAGAAGGTAAATAAATTGGGCAACATATTATAAGGACATACTCTCGGAAAAGAAGCAATAAGTGGATATCAATCTGGGGGATACGTGTCGTGACGTAGATGACATTTGTGTATGACGTCATGACAGTTCACTCCAAAACAAGTGGATATCAATCTGGGGGATACGTGTCGTGATGTAGATGACATTTGTGTATGACGTCATGACAGTTCACTCCAAAACAAGTGGATATCAATCTGGGGGATACGTGTCGTGACGTAGATGACATTTGTGTATGACGTCATGACAGTTCACTCCAAAACAAGTGGATATCAATCTGGGGGATAGTGTCGTGACATAGATGACATTTGTGTATGACGTCATGACAGTTCACTCCAAAACAAGTGGATATCAATCTGGGGGATACGTGTCGTGACATAGATGACATTTGTGTATGACGTCATGACAGTTCACTCCAAAACAAGTGGATATCAATCTGGGGGATACGTGTCGTGACATAGATGACATTTGTGTATGACGTCATGACAGTTCACTCCAAAACAAGTGGATATCAATCTGGGGGATACGTGTCGTGACATAGATGACATTTGTGTATGACGTCATGACAGTTCACTCCAAAACAAGTGGATATCAATCTGGGGGATACGTGTCGTGACATAGATGACATTTGTGTATGACGTCATGACAGTTCACTCCAAAACAAGTGGATATCAATCTGGGGGATACGTGTCGTGACATAGATGACATTTGTGTATGACGTCATGACAGTTCACTCCTGGCAGGTCACTGCTGCTCGTTGGATTAGTCACACATAATATTAATCTACCTAACTAAAACAAACAACGTGATAAATATTATGGTAGAAAGGCGTTTTTTATCCTGGATGAAATTGCGATGTTACTGTAAAACGACCCACTTACTTATTACTTGTTTGCATAGACACACGCACATTTGCCCCCACAGACGCACATATAATATTCAAGCAAATGTACATGCATGCACACGTACGCACGCGCGCGCACACACCCACAAATAAAAAAAACACCCCTAAATCACCATTTAAAATCCCTGCAACAAAACAATTTCACGCAGTAGAAGATGTCGAAACAAGACATGCAGCACCCCGTGCACTGCAACCTTCATTCTCTCAACTTCAGACACACTTCTGCAACACATTTTTGAATGAAATCAAAGCGGGGCAGGGAGGGGACTACACAACAACATCCTAACGACATGAACCTTGTGCACCAACAAAGCCTTCCCACATGGCCAATAGGCCTAGCTGTCAGTGTGACCCAAAAATCCCTCTTTAGACCCCAAACAACTGCACCTGCTACTGTCCCTTCCACCTACCATCAGATCAACACACAGCTGTCCCCAGTCAGCCACGGTTCCACTGATCAAACACAGCCACAATGTACTTATGCAGCCATCCCAAAGCACTAACCCTCCTCTCTCTTTCACTATACCTACATCAGTAATTAGCTAACGGGCCATCCCATCTGTCTCAGTGACTGCGGCCCTGACTTACGAGACCCGAGGTCCCTATATTATGGACTACAAAGTCCACTTGAGATATGTCAACAGAAATGTGTTCCCAACATGTGTCTGCATTCCGATGTGTCAACAGAGATGTGCTCCCCTGCAAGTTTACATTACTGCAAATGGGGATTGTACTGCAATAAAACAATAAAACACATTTGGGAGTAAATGTTATCTGATATTTGTTACACAAAAGGCTTGTTGTTCCAACGGACTGGTTTATGTGTCGATTGTGATCTGATAAAGCCTAATTTTGTGATGGTACATGTTGGAATAGCTGATGCCTGCGTTATATTTCAGTAATTGTTTGCTGTAGAAAGGTTACATGATGTTCATACCAGAGTAACCTAAGTGTTCAGTCGAATGAGGTTATGGACCATTGGTGAATGCAGGCTTATTTAACAGCATAGAAATGGGGCTGAGTCAAACTAACTGGTTCTTATATTAAGGTTACATATGGTATAGGCAGTAGTGCAAATTATTCACTGTAGTGAGGTTTTGTCTGGTGCATGGAAACAAGCACTAAATCTTTGTTCTAACAGCTGTACACCCTGTTGTCTGTCCTGTTTGTGCTAGTCTTCAGTCTAACAGTAACAAGGTTATTTAAAAACAAAATTGACCTGTAATGCACAGGAGCCACCCCATAAATATAAACAACAACAAAATGTACGGGACACAAATAAAAATAGTATACGACTTGTTTTTATAGTTGATAATTACTCAGTGTATCAACATGCATACATAATACAAGGACTGATTATATGTACCTGTGTACACATTGATCAGGGCTGCCTACTTGACAAAAACAATTTCCCTAATGACCCCTCATCCACCCCACCCTAAAGTAGTCAATCAAGCCGTTCTCAGAAGTAACCAGCCCATTCACAGACCTGGATGTACCTGAATCCCAAGTCATTAAAACATTGATAAATGGTTGCAAGTGAATGTCATTATGATGACATTTTCTTTCCCTAGTCATTGGGTTTGCCCCAATTGTGGGTTCACCCCCTGCCCAACCACTACAGCAGTGACAGCTTCATTTATTGATAAATTGATGACATTTTCTTAGGCACGGCCACCAAACTTTTCAGGGCAATTATTTATAAAGTTAGCAGTTATTTGATGTGTATAATTTTCTGTAGTCTGATATGTTTATTTCTGTAATACACTGGACAGGAGCAGTTTCCATAACTGGAAAACTGTGGATGTAAATGTTATTAATGATAATACTTGGTGTATTGTTAACTGTCTCTACTATGTTGTGTTTAATGCATTTTTTTGGCAAATTCATGTTTGAATCTGGACATATACAGATTATTTCTTTCATGTGTGCAGTGCTGATGAATATCATAGATGTGTGTTTGGAAAAACACTGAAATAGTAGGATAAAAGATTGTTAATTAATTCATAGTATAATTTTTATTGTTGAATTTTATAAATGTCATCCAACTTTAGCAACTGAAGTCTTTTAAAAATAGGACTTTGTGTGAGCATTTTATTTACTTAAGGATATTATTCGTATTGCTTTTTTTGTAATTTGAAAATTTGATGTGCCTGATGACCCCATAAAGGTAAGCCATAATTAATATGAGGGAGAATAAGAGCATTGTACATAATAAAGGAGAATAAGAACATTGTACATAATAAAGGAGAATAAGAGCATTGTACATAATAAAGGAGAATAAGGGCATTGTACATCATAAAGGAGAATAAGAACATTGTACATAATAAAGGAGAATAAGAGCATTGTACATCATAAAGGAGAATAAGAGCATTGTACATCATAAAGGAGAATAAGAGCATTGTACATAATAAAGGAGAATAAGAGCATTGTACATCATAAAGGAGAATATGAGCATTGTACATAATAAAGGAGAATATGAGCATTGTACATAATAAAGGAGAATATGAGCATTGTACATAATAAAGGAGAATATGAGCATTGTACATCATAAAGGAGAATAAGAGCATTGTACATAATAAAGGAGAATATGAGCATTGTACATAATAAAGGAGAATATGAGCATTGTACATCATAAAGGAGAATATGAGCATTGTACATAATAAAGGAGAATATGAGCATTGTACATCATAAAGGAGAATAAGAGCATTGTACATAATAAAGGAGAATAAGAGCATTGTACATCATAAAGGAGAATAAGAGCATTGTACATCATAAAGGAGAATAAGAGCATTGTACATAATAAAGGAGAATAAGAGCATTGTACATAATAAAGGAGAATAAGAGCATTGTACATAATGTATAATGTATTAAGTGGTAAAAAGTGTTTAAGTTTATTAAATATACCTATTGTTTTATATATTTTATTTGCTGTTTTGTCTGTATGACTCTGCCAGTTTAAATGGTTATTTATTGTGATGTCTAAAAAATAGAAATCATTTACACATTCAATGTACAGGTGTATGCCCATCTTTTTGTTCATGTATTTTACATACGTATTTGGACACCATCTAAGACTATATTATTACAACTGCACACAGCAAAAGGTGTAGTAAATGGTCATTTGAATGAGGTTACAATCATGCAAAGCAACGAAAAGCAAATTGCCCTTCCTTTGCAGCAAAGCAGGCTGCACTCCACAGCCTTAAATGTACCATGCAAATCATCAGCACAAAGCACAGTCAGTTAATGTCTATTTACCCCCCTGTACCCTCAACCAAGCATTACTACCTACCCCCCTTGTGGTGGTAATTAATTTACCCCTTTTAACCTTTCTTCATTATTGAAATGTCTTAATTAAGCAACATTGACCTAAATAATTTACCCAATTTCTGGCTGTGGTATTGCAAATTGTAACAACCGTACAGTCCACCTGTTGTTATCAGAATGATGTAAACAGAAGTAGTTATGTACATACCCCAGAGTCAGGGGTGGTCTGTGCCCTATCTGCTGTTGACGCATGTTCCTCGTCTTCCTGGAAACTTCCTGGAGCTGCAAGAACAAATGTATATGGTTACCGAGGTAACCACTATACTTTCTGGGGAACTGCTGCATTCCTGAGGAAATGCTGCAACCTGACTGCCCCAGGCACAAAAACAACAATTTAAAAGGAGGTTGCCTGTTCCACTGGGTAATCATTAGCAGGAAGTCTTCAGTTAGACCTTCAATTTGGCCAGGGGTTTGGGAAGAACCGAACTTCAAAGCAAAACGTGCCAATAAGCAATGCAAGCAAATAACGACTGATTACAAATTGAACATTTTAAACTGCAAACACTATGTTGAGCAATGCTAAAATTAGATGCCTTGAAAAAGCAATCATACTTTTATTTATTAGAAAAGCATTAAAATTTCACTAATTACCTCACACATAATGACTTAATGAAAAAGCAATCATAGAAAAGCATTTAAATGTCACTGATCATCTCCCACATGGGCTACCCTTCAGAAGACATACAGACTCAAAAAGATGACCTTACCTTTCTGACCTTGTGACTGACCGTAACCTTGGCTACAAGGTCAACAACCAATAAGTAAAAGAGCGTACGTACCTGAGCATACGTTCGTTTCCGAACCCATGCGCTGATAGTTCACATTTCTAAATGCCACAGATCGTTTGATTGCGGCATCCGACCTCGAGCGAAGTAACCCAAACTTATACTTGGGGTTCACGCTCGGAAGATTAACGGCCTCCTGTATTAATCCTGCTGCCATGATTGTGTTGCTAACGACAATGGAGATGGTGGCGCCATTCTGTCCCGACGGTGCTTATAACTAATGACGGTTCGCACGCAGCATGTTCACAGAAGGCACACTAGGTGGCAGGAGAGAAAGAGAAATGGTGAAAGGTGAGAGTTACCAAGTGTTTCATTAAGTTCACATTATAAAAGGTGAACGTTACAAAGTCATGTCCTGAGTAAAATACAGCAGGCATTTATAGTCAACTATTAGAATGTTACATGTGATACCAACTAATTATGTCTCATCAGCTATTGGTCAATACAACAGAGAATATCTAGTGTGATTGGCTGAAGAAACAAAAAAACACTGTGCTGAAGGAATTTCTCCCAGTTCCGCCTTAAGTTATATTTAAGATGTTTTATAGGACTGTTAAGTACAGCTGTATATCTACATCAACACTTGAGTGTATAAGCCCATGGGTACCACCCGGCAGTTACGGAATCCTCTAAAGGAATAAAGAAGGAAAACTTAAATTTAATTGTTGGATTTATGAACATAGACTGCATGCTGGGTTGCATCTAGAGAGTTGTACTCAGCTACACCATAATTTGTGCACCGTGCAAATTTATAAATTTCCAGATCATTTTTTTATGTGAAAAATTGGACTCTTGATAAGCCAATGCATGGGTCCTTTTTTCTTGCCCTCTGGTGCATTTTGCTTTGACCTATCTTTCTACACACACACATATATATATATATATCAACCAGAAACAAAAATGTAGAGGCAATCTGTCAGCGAAACTGTCAACACTAATACTGTAACACTAATGCCCATGCTGAATTCCCGCATCGAACAAAGGAAACCGTCACACAAGTCCAGGGCTCTGTGACATTTAGGAAGACTTAATGATGTTGCTTTGATGGAAGGTACATGCTGGCCACGGAAACAGGACAAGGACATCTATAATGATGCCATCTGTAACTCTGATGTGGTCACTGCTGCAGACATTCAAGGATAGTGAGAGTTTGTGGATGGGCGGGTTTGTGGATAGGGAGGGTTTGTGGATAGGGAGGGTTTGTGGATAGGGAGGGTTTGTGGATAGGGAGGGTTTACGGACAGGGAGGGTTCATGGACAGCGAGGGTTCACGGATAGTGAGGGTTCATGGATAGGGAGGGTTTATGGATACGGAGGGTTTGTGGATAGGGAGGGTTTATGGACAGGGAGGGTTCACGGACAGCGAGGGTTCACAGATAGGGAGGGTTCGTGGATAGAGAAGGTTCATGGATAAGGAGGGTTCGTGGACAGGGAAGGTTCATGGATAAAGAGGGTTCATGGATAGGAAGGGTTTATGGATAGTGAGGGTTTGTGGATAGGGAGTGTTTATGATAGGGAGGGTTCATGGACAGGTAGAGTTCGTAGATAAGGAGGGTTCGTGGACAGGGAAGGTTCATGGATAAGGAGGGTTCATGGATAGGAAGGGTTTATGGATAGTGAGGGTTTGTGGATTGGGAGGGTTTACGGACAGGGAGGGTTCACGGACAGCGAGGGTTCACAGATAGGGAGGGTTCGTGGATAGGGTGGGTTTATGGATAGGGAGGGTTTGTGGATAGGGAGGGTTCATGGATAGGGAGGGTTCATGGATAAGGAGGGTTCGTGGACAGGGACAGTTTGTGGATAGGGAGAGTTTGCAGATAGGAAGGGTTCATGGATACAGAGGGTTCATGGCTAGGGAGGGTTTGTGCATAGGGAGGGTTTGTGGATAAGGAGGGTTCGTGGATAAGGATGGGTTCATGGATACAGAGGGTTCATGGCCAGGGAGGATTTGTGCATAGGGAGGGTTCATGGATAGGGGCTAATGTTTTGCAGTGAGGACTTTATATTTCATCCATTACTGGTATGCATCTATTCCAATGGATTAACCTATCCAGTCATGATGAAGGCAGTGAAAGAAACATATTGCACAATGCCTGTACATACCGGAATGCATCTACACAGTACACATGCAGGCAGCCTTGCACACACAAAGCGCACACACACACACCACCACACGCACGCACGCACGCACGCACGCACGCACGCACGCACGCACCTGGCTACAGACATTTGTGTACAAATGTGAGTATTAATTGCAGCATGGCTGGATGCTTCCCAGAGAAGTTCAGATGGTGTTTGATTGAACAGGTCTGCCAGGGAGTAAAACGCTTTGAGCTGTCATAAGGACTGGATACTGCGTTACATAAAATGTACCTTTGCTTTACCTTGAAATATCCATAAGTACATTATTTGGACAAAGTCAACAGTTTTACAGATAATAATATCTTGTTCTTAATGCCGCCCTCTATAAGTATAAAAGGGTGAGATAGTCACTTATTGCTGTACCACCCCAACTGTTATTCCTTCCCAAGTCTCCCTATTACCAGCCAACCCCCTCCCCCCCCCCCGCTGTCCTCCTAGCTGCATTTTTATACCTCCTACAACGCAGTCTTCCCAGATTAACACACATTAATCACTACACACTGATGTGATTCATTTGTACCATCAACAAAATTAATCTCCAATAAATCGCTGATTCTAAGACCGTTCCACAATTTTCTAACTAAGACCAACTGAGTTAAATAAAAGTGTTTCCTGTCTGCATGTTTTGGGTAATGCACCAGCAGTACTGCTACAGGGAAATGAAGACCACAGAAGGAAATGGCCAGGAATGCCAGAGGTGGTTAATTATTTATGCTAGTTTTCATAATCAAACTGAAGCATTGGCATTGCGTGCTTGTCACCAAATCACAGTTCGATATCAACCGCCATTAGGTACAAAACAGCGGCACAGCAGATAAAAGGGAAAAGTCTGCATTTACACAGCTGACGTGGTGGATCCTATAAATGTCTGTGGTAAAGATGACTCTCTACAGGGGCATAGGACAGAACAAAGCATAAACTAAAACTTCATCACCACATGGTGTACTGAAGGCTGTTCCCCACCCATTGGTAGGGTGGGGTACATTAAACCACTGTATCCTTTCTCTAGTGGGTCGATAGAAATAAAGTCACAGCAAAAAGTCACAGAAATAAAGTGACAGTTTTGGCTAGGGAAGTCATGGTAAATAAAATCACAATAACATTTTATTGGAAGACTACATTATATATATATATATATATATATGTATATATATATAAAATAAATATAAAGTGCTGCATATTGTCACTGATAGTTGAACACAATAAAGTTTCATGTGACTTTTTTCTTGAAACGTTATTTTCTGTGCCTATTTATGACTTTTCCATGACTATTTCCCTGAGACTTCATTTTCCTACATATGTCTCTTCACAGCTCTGTTCCAGTACCTTCACAGCTCTGTTCCAGTACCTTCACAGCTCTGTTCCAGTACCTTCACAGCTCTGTTCCAGTACCTTCACAGCTCTGTTCCAGTACCTTCACAGCTCTGTTCCAGTACCTTCACAGCTCTGTTCCAGTACCTTCACAGCTCTGTTCCAGTACCTTCACAGCTCTGTTCCAGTACCTTCACAGCTCTGTTCCAGTACCTTCACACGTGCCACCATCGTTTCATAACCAGCTGTGGGGAAGCTGTGGTGATTAAAATTACCTGATGGCCATAATAATTAGTAATTTTATTTCAGGTGTTTCACTGAATCTTTGCGACACTAACTACATCGATGAATGATTGCCAATTAGCAAACTCTTGTCTTCTGCATGACTTCTCTCTGTATTGAGCACTTAATTGACCTGTGGGGACAGATTCAATTATACCTCTGTCTTGACCAACTGGACATTACGCTGAAACCATCATCAGGTAAATTCCTGATGTGACTTATTGCCTGGTTTAGCAGCTGGGAAGGAAGCTGACGATGTCTCTCGAATTTAAAAAAAAAAAGATGCCAGGCCATGAGTATGAAATAGTGTTGTGGAGTGATGATGGCAGTCCAGGACCGAGTCACTAAAACCACATTTTTTGTTACATTCTCTCAATTCGTTTTTTACTTCCTGATGTGACATCATCGGGTATTACATGTGACAGAACATGTCTGGTGACTAGAAGACAGAGCAAGTCAAATTAGCAGCTGCTGAAGACATTCAAGCATTTTTCCTAAAGGAACTTTCTTCCAATTTTAAACAGGACTGTTGCCAACTCTCCATTTATCATCCTGTCACCCTGAGCCAGTTCCCACGGTTGAGGATTGCACTCCCTGGCCAGCATCTCCCGTTCCCCCACTGCCCCTCTGGGCCAGCACCCCTGGGCCAGTACCAGGGTGAGGGAGGGTGCTGACATGTTGCTTCCTCTTCTTTCCTATCCTCTCTCCAATGGCCCTGGTTCCAATGTTTCATCAACCATTCCAATAATTTCAATAATCAATTATAACAAAATTCTGCATCCTGTTGCCTGTACCCCTGGGCCCTGACTACTGGGCCTGTACTTCTAGGCCCCACTCCCCTGGGCCCTGACTATTGGGCCTGTACTTCTAGGCCCCACTCCCCTGGGCTTGACATTTGGGCCTGTATTTCTGGGCCCACTCCCCTGAGCCTGAACTTCCGGGTCAGTGTGTAGGACAGTATACTATAGTCCCCTCCTTCCTCAGGCTCTGCCTCTCGAATGGGCCCCATAGATTAACAACTTTTCCAGGATTTTTGTTAATAAAATTCAGCACTCTTCACAAATATTAAACAGGTCATAATGAGGCACTTCACATGACCCAGAAAGGTTATATCTGGACAAAAACAATTTAAACAGGCAATGACTGGACAGCTGATGTTAAAACATAGACCGAGGTCACCATATTGACCTAAACAGGTCACCACATTGACCAGATCACCACATTATCCTAAATTGGTCACTGCATTGACCTAGACAGGTCACCACATTGACCAAGCCATGTTGACACACTAACCCAAATAGGTCACCACACTGACCTAAACAGGACAACACTGATCTAAACAGGTCAACACACTGACCTAAACAGGTCTACACACTGACCCAAACAGGTCAACACACTGACCCAAACAGGTCAACACACTGATCTAAACAGGTTACCACACTCCAGACCTGTGAAGTCTCCCGTTTTGGGCGGGAAGCTCCCGTTTTTGGCACCCATCTCCCGTTCTCCCATTCTCCCGCACGGGAGACAGAATCTCCCGTTTTTTTTACTTTTTCCCGTTTTTTTATTTGTAGGTATACTGTAATGGCCCTCATATTAATTATTACCTTCCTACTGAAATTACTGTTGATCGATGTTGGATCATGGATGGTGTACGACATTGTAATATGCAACGCCCAATTTCATTGCCTGGCAACGATCACTTGCTAATCGAATAGCGAATCACGATAGATGAATCATATTAAAACTGTTATTTTTCAATTCGTGATCGCCGGTCCTTGGACGAACTGACAACCTCGTAATTGAACATGGCAAAGCCAAAGAGGTCGGGCTCGCCATTACGGGCAGGAGTTAAACGAAAAAAGTACGCATGCAAATACCAGCAATCGTGTGCAGTCGATCTAGCATGGGTTGTGAGAAGTGACCGTGGTGAAACGCATGCATATTGCCGCATACGCTCGTCTCACTTCAGCGTCACAGCTGGCGGAAAGAACGACGCCATTCGCCATGCCAGCACGTCGCAACATACAAGTCTAACAAAATTCATGAAATCAAGCGAAAAAGTGACGTCGTTTTTCGTCAACCCAAGAGATGCGGACATAGCCAAACGGGTGTTGACTTCAGAAACACTGTTCACCAATATGGTGGCAGAACATATTTTGCCGTTTTTGCTCGCCGATCATTTCACCCGGGTGGTAAAATAAATGTTTCCTGACAGCGAGATTGCTAAAAAGTCGCAAGAACATTTTAACAGCGTTATCTTTATTTAGGCTTTTAGCCTAGCCTTTTTTGGATCAATTTTGTGCCGCGAAAAAAGCTCCCGATATGTGATTTCAGAAACTCCACAGGTCTGCCACATTCAGCTAACACATCAACCACAAGAACCACTTGTTGCGCACCAAACATAACACATTCAGTGACACATACAAAAATACTTGGATTTCCTTGGAACTTATCTATCACGATCAATGCTAGGAATTCTGAAATAAAATCCAAGGAACATAAACTGACAATTGGACAATGTCAACCAACAGCAAAAAGTAAGGCAACATTGAAACTGAACCAATGAAGCCAGATACCCACAGTCAATCATTGTCAACACAGCATGGTGGGCTATGCCCTACAAAACATGATTAATTAGCACTGCAAATGCTACAGCATCCATTGTAATATGAGACTTATAATGAGATCTTCTGCAGGCACACAAATATGTTGTCCAACACATCTGTGTAAGAAACAGATGTGTAAGAGACACCATTATGAGGCACAATGCCTGGCGTAATGCCTTTCATGACTAATGCGTGACAGGAAATTACAACTCCCTTTGGTCGAAATCTCTCACTAATTTGACCTTATCATTCTACCTGTCTCCGTACCTGGTCTTTTCATCATACCTGCAAATCTTGATATATTGAAACCGGACTGCCATTGTACAACCCTGTCACCGTGGATTTCTTGTAGGTTATCTTGAGTTCGGAGTTATTCTTGGTTGCATCATTTGGGTTTATCTCACTTCAGTCATAGAGAATTTCTTGTTGTTTATTTTCAGTCGTGTGTCAACTTTGGTTACGTAAAAGATATAATACAGAGACTGTATGTAGTCACCAATCATTCAAGTTTTATAAAAGCCACTGCTCGACAACTAGTTACATCGGCTGTTTATCTATTATGCAAGTCCTGTGTCACTCTGAAATGCTGGCAGTGTTAACAAAATTGTTTTAAAGTGTATCTATTTCAGAAAGTTCTGTATAAATGCAATACTTAATTATGGTGTTATCTACTTTTGGAAACCCTCAATTTTGTTAACAACTGCAAAAATATATTCTCCGCACCAGTACCGAAAACCCAGACCTAGATAGTCACGATTGATTTTTATTTACGTACAAGGAACCTTGAAGTTTCCTGCTAAAGTTGATTAGAAAGCATGCCTCGTGGTGAAATACTTGGCAAAATACTCGCTGCTGATGACGATCTCTTTTTGCGTTCCCGCGACAGCCGGCTAGTGTCAGGTTGTACAACTAATGGGACCATGGGATTATGCATCAGAAACACGCGGCTTCCTGCGAGAAACATTTAATGGGTGGAGGAAGTGCATTACAGGAGCAGGGAGGAGGTTGTGTCGGGAGTCACACGTGAGCTGGACTCGCAGTAATGCAATAAATGTGATGGCCAGCACGCAGCAATTACACTGAATGTCTGCCAGGGTTGGGAGCAGGAGAGAATAGGAGTGGGTTATTGATGGGCAGGTGAAGGCACTAATGTCATCAATGCGGGTCTGGTCTTGTATATATAAAGATCTCGTTGATAGATGGATGGATGGATGGATGGATGGATGGATGGATGGATGGATGGATGGATGGATGGATGGATGGAATGGAGGACAGAAGGACGGACTGACAGACAGATATATGGATAGATGCAGAAGTAAATATATATGGATGGATTGACAGACAGATATATGGACACATGCAGAAGGAAATATAGATGGATGGATGGACAGACAGATATGTGGACAAATGCAGAAGGAAATATATATATATGGATGGATGGACAGACAGATATATGGACAAATGCAGAAGGAAATATACATGGATGGATGGACAGACAGATATATGGACAGTTGCAGGAGATATAGATAGATGGATTGACAGACAGATATATGGACAGATGCAGAAGGAGATATAGATGTATGGATGGACAGACAGATATATGGACAGATGCAGAAGGAGATATAGATGTATGGATGGACAGACAGATACATGGACAGATGCAGAAGGAAATATATATGGATGGATGGACAGACAGATATATGGACAAATGCAGGACATATATATGGATAGATGAACAGACAGATATATGGACAGTTGCAGAAGGAGATATAGATGGATGGATGGACAGACAGATATATGGACAGATGCAGAAGGAGATATATATGGATAGATGAACAGACAGATATATGGACAGTTGCAGAAGGAGATATAGATGGATGGATGGATGGACAGACAGATATATGGACAGATGCAGAAGGAAATATAGATGGACGGATGGTCAGACAACCAGACAGACAAACGAATGGACAGCCAGACAGCCTGGTGGATGGAAGGATATAAAGATGGACAGTTAGACGACTGGACAAGTGGACAGACAGAAGGTCATGTACAATAACAGTGAGCCAGATGGACAGAGGGAGGGGCATAAGGAAGGATGTACAACAGAGAGATGGAAAGAAGAACGAGCAAATGGATAGATGCATGGATTTATGGTATGATGGATGAATAAAGAGAAACATAGATAGGAGAAACAGATGGCCAGAGGAGACCAGTAGGAAGTTATCAGATTAACACTGGCTGAATGTGTTAAAGACTCCTCTGTAAACTAAGAACAACAGTGGCTTACAGCCAATGTTGAAAACTGAGAAGATTGAGATCACAATACATCATAAGTCAATAAAACATACGTACATAAAATGTAATAGATCCACACACACACGCATACTACAGGTAGACATGTGATGATGTTTGCAATTGTCACACCTACTAACATGTGCACAGCACATACTGCTCAATATTAAGAAGTATTTCACTTACCTCAAACATTATAATTTTATAATAAATGCTACAGCTACAACAACATACAGCGAAAGCAACCACAATGGATTCCTTGCAACAACGAACAACCGTCTACAACGTGCGAACATAGACAACTTCGTAATCAGACGAATAGACGAAAGAGCCTTCAAAAGAAGACTAGGTGATACCATGTCATACGTGGCAACTTTACAAGTGTCGCCACAGAAACATTGTGACAGATGCATCCTTATAGATCCTCAACAATAACCGGTACCGTCACATCTGTGTAGGTATACAATACTTACTGCGAACGTAGATCTGACCGACAGTACTAGAACTATCCCACGTAAAACTCTGGATCAATCTACGCTGTGGAATGCACTACATCTTGTCAGAAATCAGTCGGTCCGAATGTCAGAAAAGGGGTGATTCACAAGAGACGTTGCCGACAGGCGATAAATCAGGAACGGCAAAGTATAAACAAAGAACGACAGGTGGAGAAAGAGGTGGCAGTCAAGCGTGAAGGAGAACATTCACAAGCAGCTGTCATTTGCAATAGAATCACTTGATTGTTTCACTTGATTTCACCTGCCCTCTCATGTCAAATCTCTGACAGTGATTGGTGGTGCACCATTTCGTTGTAATAACGATTTAGTTACACCAGAACATGTGTCGTCGTATTTTTGATATCACAAGGGCCACCCATCTGTTAACAACAACCAAAAATGTATATTCTGGTCACACATGAATGAAACGTCACTGCAATCAATTTATTTTTATTATGAGTTTTACTTCCATCAAGTCAGTGAGCCATGACAGGCAACACATTTTTGTGGGCTCTCTTACTTCCTTTAGCATCAGGTGAAAGGGACCAGCAGTTTTTTGGGTCTCCTCTGAAAGATAAAGTGAGGTGAATGAAATTGACCAAGTTTCAAAGCAACAATACATGGACTCATATCCCGACCTCTGAAATGAAAGTCCTGCATTCTAACTACTGTGTCTCACAATTAATGTGGAACAAATGTTATAAAAAGACAACTGCACAAGAAAGAAATGATAAGACTCATTACATACTTTAATTAAATTGCAGCAAAACCTAAAAATATCTATGAAAATGGCAGCCTTGTTATCCAAATAAACCAGCTAATTAAGACTGCAAGATGAAAGAGATCAATCATTTTGAGCAACCCCCAAAGGGCTTGACCCTGCTACATGACAGCGATCAAGCGGATCAGTTTCAGTTCTATTCAGATCAAAGACTTTCTCTTGGGCTTACTGAATAATAACCCCACTTCTAATGCTTCTACCTGTGGGAGAATCATGAATACTAACTAGAGGAATGTGACTTTCACACAACAGACCAAGACAGATTGTCCAGTTTTACACATGTGACAATGGTCTGCAGTAAGATATAAAGCATTATTCAGCGAAACCGCTCAGTGCAGAGGATGTCTCAATGAAAATTATTTTGACAGCCCAAACATGACGGCATTGCTAAAAGTGACAAATCTGTCCGTTCCATTCATGCAAATGTTGTGTTCTGGCAACGTGAGCCAAGCCACGCATAAGCCAGGTGGCAGTGATCACGCCACTCACAAGTAAGGGGCCACACTTTCTATAGAAACAGCCACTGAGTAGCAAAACGAGAATGACATGAAAAATGAAGATTCACAGCCGCAACTGAATGAGTGCATGGCCATTGGGGAAGGTCCAATTATAAGCAGGATATATCGGGCATAGAATACAGAGTATGTCTTACCAGGTTTGCAGCAATCGGTGAGCGTCCGCGCGATGCACCCAGAACATTGTGTCCTGTCAATGTCAGCACTGATTTCACGAGTTCAGCTATCTTGTAGGTTGAATTGATTTCCTCAATGGCCCCAAGGCAGCACACGTGTGTGTGTGTATGTGTGTGTGTACGTGTTTGTGTGTGTGCGCGCGTGCACGGATCATTCATGCACACACACTGGCACTCACACAAGCAGGTACTGCAGCAGCTCACCAGCTCTGACTGCCAGACAGTCTCAGCATGGGTGTCACTGCGGAGTATTCTAGATTTCAGCGGAGTAGGCAAGGACTAGAGCATTGGAGATTCAGTTGGGGTGTCACTGTTGAGTATTGCAGCTCCATGCAGAGTACACAAAGATTAGAGCAACCTGGATTCAGTGGGGGTGTCACCGTCAAGTATTGCATCTCCCAGCAGGGTATACAAGGACTAGAGCATTGGAGATTCAGTTGGGGTGTCACTGTTGAGTATTGCAGCTCCATGCAGAGTACACAAAGATTAGAGCAACCTGGATTCAGTGGGGGTGTCACTGTCAAGTATTGCATCTCCCAGCAGGGTATACAAGGACTAGAGCACACTAGATTCAGTGGTGGTGTCACTGTTGAGTATTTCAGCTCCCAGCAGAGTATGCAAGGACTAGAGCATGCCTGATTCAGTGGGGGTGTCACTGTCAAGTATTCCAGTTCCCTATAGAATATACAAAGACTAGAGCATGCTAGATTCAATGGGGGTGTCACTGCAGAACATTCCAGCTCCCAGCACAGTAACGTGAGAGTATGCAAATACTGAGCATGTTAGATTCAGTTGGGCTGTCACTACAGAGTATTCCAATTTTCAGCAGGCTACACTAGTGTATGCATGTTTAGAGAGGGTGTCATTTCAGAATATTAACCGTCCCTCGGGCGACATGATGAACAGCCTTGTTATGAAGGCAGAGAAATAGTTGCCATTTTTAATGATTTATTGGCTGAATCCTGTCACATTAATATATTATTCTGTCCGTTACTAAACCATTCGTACTCTCTTCAAGCAGGCAACCATTCTTCTAGAAACATTTATCAATTGTTTTGTCCACTTTTCATTTCCTATCACTTATAAAATTAGCACACTAACTTGAGCAGCAATTTGTCAGATTCTTAGATGACCACGCACTTATTACTGATTGTAATGTGTTTCTTATGTGTTCTGATTAATGGGCTAACTTTGGGAAAAGTATGGTGACATCTCCTCCCAGGTATTGAGATCCACTCGCCTCTTTCTAAGTTTATTTGCTTCCTTTAACCACTGGCCTCTGGTGTAGCAACTGGCAGTGCAATTCAAAACCCACAAAGATGGTTATTTAGATTTATATACTTACATGTTTGTCACTCAATACATAGAGGATGATTCAAGTGGTAGGCCACTCTCTAGAGGGCACCACTCTGGTTTTACTTTCATGGATGTAAGGTAATGTATATGTATTATAATTGTTTTACACTTTTTGTATACTTTTATTAAGTGTTTTAAAAAGCTCTTTTACACAGATTTAGTTAATTAATACATTTATTATTTATTTGTTTTATCTATACTGTTTTTTTATAAAGCATCTGAGAGCATTTTTGTTTAAGTGGATTCGACCACTACATACATCTCTATTATCATTATGTTACCCGCACTTTCAGTTGAAACTTAAACAAATTATATTTATTTAAAATAAAAACACTGGCTGTTTCAAATCTTAGCCGTTTATTCTGTGCACGTGGTGTAGCTTACCAGGGAACATGACATAGAGCCAAGGTCATCAATACAATCAGCGCACATCCTGGAATTATTGATATTCACTGCAGATTATCTCACATTACATAACTCAAGACAGCACCAAAGATTCGTAATTGCAGCCTATCTGAACCAAAGCAACACATAAAACCACCATAAATTCCAGAGTGGAAAATTCCACAAACCACACAAAACTGCCTTGTGTCTCCGAGTTCTTCTTCACTCATTGTAACCGAGAAGTTGCAACATTTCATTTGCATGCTATTATGTCGGAAACTGCAGCGACATACGACGCATGTTTTTTCCTTGAATGAGACGTTTCGCATACAAATAGCTTTTACCACCGCTAGAGGATCTTGCCCTTACTAAACACAAATGGTTACCATGGCGACAGACTCAACTTATTCGTGGTGACAGCACTAAAAACAGATTATGCCATCAAATCATGTGTATCAACAGCGGCGGAAAATCTTTGGAAAAACACACAACTAATCTTTATCATGACGGAATTGCTGCATTTTTTCTTGCCAAATCTTACCACACAATTTTCCATTAGCACGAAAACACCAACGCCATACGCTTGTACACACGTAGACCACACAAATCTTAACATTTGTCTTGAGAATAGTAATTTTGATTAAAAACTCATTGTTAGCACTTTTGGTTATTCTTATTTCAGAATATCTACAAGAAACATTGAAATATTTGTAATGCATGGAACAGCAACAAAACTGGCTTTTGTTGAACTTGCAATGCTGTAATCCGTTTTTTTTAATTACATTAAAAAATTCAAATCACTAAACATGCTTTTTGTATTTGTGTACAAATTACATAATTTTTTATTTCCTTTGAATAGAGTTATATAGTTTTGGCAAATTACAAGAACAACCAAACATCACATAATTTTACCAGTTACAAGAATAATTTACTTACCTTAATTTGACAAAACCCCCTAACAGATGTGTAAAATAAAAACTAGTATTTTTAGCTAAACTAAGCTCCTAATCTCAGTTATAACATGATCAATATCTAACAAACATTA
Organism: Escarpia spicata; assembly: GCA_963995525.1. NCBI lineage: Eukaryota > Metazoa > Annelida > Polychaeta > Sabellida > Siboglinidae > Escarpia > Escarpia spicata. The sequence goes on from OZ023212.1 coordinate 53,487,911, forward strand.
CCTGATCTAAAGAGCACAATAAGTCATCATGTCTTTTGTCAAGTGCAACAAATTCAACGAAACTCATGTCATATACTGGGTAACTAATAACACGCTTGGCGAGCAGAGAAAAGTAATAATATCCACTATCATACTATGGAACAAATGAGACGTGTCCGGGAAGACTGAATAACATCCCCGTGCTCTTGTGGTGCAGCATATAAAATAACGACAGACGAGAACTAAACGTTTTTACTTCAAGCCAGTCATTTATATTTCAGCTGAGATCATCCATAGTTTGGAAACCATTCTTCTGGCAAAATCCGTACATGCATGCACCTTGGCACACGCAGATACGAATGCACTGGTGCAGTCTGCCAGACATACACCAACAAGATACAAGAGATTGCGTTTATTTCCACAACTAGCAAACCAACTTCTGATAAAGCAAGAGGCAACTTTACAGATTGTCAACTTGACAAACACTGCTGCTGATGAATGCTTCATGCAAATACTAACTAATCTACAATCCATTTATGTTACTGTTTTATTTACACACACCAGACTAGACAGGGATTATAAGGGTTTGTGGCCCTGCTTCGCATCCAGGGATCTCTTCCTGTTGATCCTATCGTTCCTTGTTCTTTCCACCGGGAAAGCACCTACAGGTTTACTGGAAATTAATATACAACTGTTATCATCATCATCGACTACAACGCTATGATCACCATCTACATCATCAACTACAATGCTATGATCATCATCTTCGTCATCAACTACAATGCTATGATCATCATCTTCATCATCGACTACAACGCTATGATCATCATCTTCATCATCAACTACATTGCTATGATCATCAACTTCATCATCGACTACAACGCTGTGATCATCATCTTCATCATCGACTACAATGCTATGATTATCATCTTCATCATCGACTACAACACTATGATCATCATCTTTCATCATCAACTACAACGCTATGATCATCATCTTCATCATCGACTACAACACTATGATCATCATCTTCATCATCGACTACAATGCTACGATCATCATCTTCATCATCGACTACAATGCCGTGATCATCATCATCATCCTCGATTACAACGCTATGATCATCATCTTCATCCTAACTGAATGTCATCTTCAGCTATAACTGTCTGTGCTACCTTCCTCCCAGGAGTGGGTTTCCCAACCCAAGGAGAACCTTCATTCCCCTTAGTTTCTCCTGCATTCATTCTTCCTACATAATATTATGTCTATCTCTATTTGTTTTCCAAGTTTCTACATCAAAATTCCTGCAACATTCCTCATCTCCCTAACACAAATCTTATCCTCACCCTTCTTCAATCAATCAATCAATCAATCAATCAATCAATCAATCAATCAATCAATCAATCAATCAATCAATCAATCAATCAATCAATCAATCAATCAATCAATCAACCACTCAATCAATCAATCAATCAACCACTCACTCAACTAACAAACTAATCAATCAACAAGCCAATCAATCAGTAGTTTATCATATTTAAAAACTCGCTTTATTACGTCTTTATTCCAAAATGCAACAAATGCAATGTTGTCTAACTCTCCCAAACACACAACAGGCTCAGTTACTCAGTCAGTCTAACATGATACAACTATAAATATGTCTATGTCACTGATATATGTCCTGCATCAGGAAACAAATGAAGCTACTTCCAATGTCAGCGAAACTGTTGCCATGGTGAACCAGCTTCCTGTCATCATCTTTACTGCCGTTCTCTTCTCATAATCTGCATCCGTTGCCCGTAGAGCGCGGGAAAGTTGTTAAATACCTGCTGACATTGACAGAGTGATATGGATGGCCACATGATCGGAGAACTTGTGGCCGAAACACAGGCTTTCAAAAGGAGCATGCATGCAAAAATAAATGATATCTCTAACACGCAATTTCCCGATTTTTCAAGATACTGTAACACATTGTGTGATATTGTGCATTCCCAGCAATCAAAGATTAATAATTATAGATCTGCTATTTATTTGCATAAACAAGGCTCACTGACAAAATTTATTTGGCTACCTAACAAGTTATCAAACCAACAGTATATTCTGGCAAGTGCAACTTTTAAGCAGACACAGTCAACGGTAAGAAATGTCTGCAGTGCTGATTGTACATATATATATATAGCACAGGTGGCATGTTTTATTAACAATTTCACTTGTATAACAATTTGAATTGAAGTCGGCAGTGTGGGTCCAAAGCACTGATGTAAAATTAATGACGTTATGTCTTGAGTACCCAGATTGCAACAGGAGCAGACAAGATGAATCTAATAAACACTGTTGACACGCTAGACGAATACTTCAATCAAGGTGCATGCAATGCAGGATTGCCCCTGCCAAAGATCACACCTGAGTGGCTGTGTCAAGGTAGCAGTGATTTCCTGCAGGAGAATCAATCCATACTTCTCAAAACTGTGCAGTTTTGGAAAAAAAATGACTTCTCTATAGCTGTGCAACATTTGGTCAGGGGTGTATGACTTACACGGCAAATATAATGTGATGTCACCAACTAAATTGTGCAAGATATCAATTCACAAAACTGATTACAATGTAAATGTGTCATTACCAGATAACAGAGGCCTTCCTGCTGATCACCTGATCACATTTACATTAAACACTCAATGTCCAAGGCTTTCCTACTGATCATGTTTGCAAGAAAGACATAGCTATGCTAGAAAGAGTACAGATCAGAGCGACTAAAATGATACCAAAATTGATGGATCTTAGTTACGAAATACGCCTAAAAGAATGTGGTTTAACAACACTAGAGACCAGGAGATTGCGAGGAGATCAGATAGAAGTGTTTAAAATATTGAACGATTATGAAAATATTAACAGAAATATTTTGTTCTCAGTTAAGAAAGATAGAAGGACCAGAGGACATGAAGTTACATTAGATTAGCAAAGGAGCAGTGTAGATTAGATATAAGAAAGTTCTCATTCTCACAAAGGACTGTAAATGACCGGAACAGATTATCTGCTGATTGTGTGGGTGCTAGTAGCTTGAATAAAATTGACACGTACCCCAGAAGGGCGGGATACACGTTGATAAAAAGGGTTGGACTCTCGACAAGCCAAAAGGTTTCCTTGTCCACCTGCCATCTACAGTTAATTCTCTGGGTGGCAATCTTGTTAAATCTAAATCTTGTTAAATTATATTCCTTCTGATCATGTTTGAATTACACCCATTGTCCGAGCCTTTCTTCTGAGCATGGTTGATATACCCTTCCTACTGTTCAATTTATTTCATATTCACTCCCCAATGCCCATGACATTCCTTGTATCGTGTTTATATCATACTCGCTGCCCAAGGCCTTCCTTCTGTTCACAACTGCATTATACTCATTGCCCAAGACCTTCCTACTGATCACAACTGCATTATACTCATTGCCCAAGGCCTTCCTACTGATCACAACTGCATTATACTCATTGTCCAAGGCCTTCCTACTGATCACAACTGCATTATATTCATTGCCCAAGGCCTTCCTACTGATCACAACTGCATTATTCTCATTGCCCAAGGCCTTCATACTGATCACGTTTCTATCATATTCAAAGACTAAGGCCTTCCTTCTGATCACATTTGCATTATACTCATTGCCCAAGGCCTATCTTCTGATCAGGTTTGTATTATATTCATTGCCCATGGCCTATCTTCTGATCAGGTTTGTATTATATTCATTGCCCAAGGCCTATCTTCTGATCAGGTTTGTATTATATTCATTGCCCAAGGCCTATCTTCTGATCAGGTTTGCATTATATTCATTGCCCAAGGCCTATCTTCTGATCAGGTTTGTATTATATTCATTGTGCGAGGCCTATCTTCTGATCATGTCTGCATTATACTCATTGCCCAAGGCCTATCTTCTGATCAGGTTTGCATTATATTCATTGCCCAAGGCCTATCTTCTGATCAGGTTTGTATTATATTCATTGTACGAGGCCTATCTTCTGATCAGGTGTGTATTATATTCATTGCCCAAGGCCTATCTTCTGATCAGGTTTGTATTATATTCATTGCCCAAGGCCTATCTTCTGATCAGGTTTGTATTATATTCATTGTGCGAGGCCTATCTTCTGATCATGTTAGCATTATATTCATTGCCCAAGGCCTATTTTCTGATCAGGTTTATATTATATTCATTGTGCGAGGCCTATCTTCTGATCATGTTTGTATTACATTCATTGTGCGAGGCCTATCTTCTGATCAGGTTTGTATTACATTCATTGTGCGAGACCTATCTTCTGATCATGTCTGCATTATATTCATTGCCCAAGGCCTATCTTCTGATCAGGTTTGTATTACATTCATTGTGCGAGGCCTATCTTCTGATCATGTCTGCATTATATTCATTGCCCAAGGCCTATCTTCTGATCAGGTTTGTATTATATTCATTGTACGAGGCCTATCTTCTGATCATGTCTGCATTATATTCATTGTGCGAGGCCTATCTTCTGATCAGGTTTGTATTATATTCATTGTGCGAGGCCTATCTTCTGATCATGTCTGCATTATATTCATTGTGCGAGGCCTATCTTCTGATCAGGTTTGTATTATATTCATTGTGCGAGGCCTATCTTCTGATCATGTCTGCATTATGTTCATTGCCCAAGGCCTATCTTCTGATCAGGTTTGTATTATATTCATTGTGCGAGGCCTATCTTCTGATCATGTTTGCATTATATTCATTGCCCAAGGCCTATCTTCTGATCAGGTTTGTATTATATTCATTGTGCGAGGTCTATCTTCTGATCAGGTTTGCATTATATTCATTGCCCAAGGCCTATCTTCTGATCAGGTTTGTATTATATTCATTGTGCGAGGCCTTCCTGCTGATCACGTTTGTATCATACAACAATGTACTCATTGTCTGGGGCTGTCCCAGTGAACACGTAGACTAGGCGTGGTTGCATTGTCCAAAGCCACACTTTCACATGATTTATTAATGAAGCGAAGATATCGACACTGAAAGGAGGAACTAATCAGATAACAAGCCAGTATGTAACATACATGGTCAATAATTCACCTTGATAACTATGTATCAAATACACTATTATGCATTATCTATATTTCTATAAATCAAATGCAATGACGTATCTCTGATCAAACATCTGATCAAATTATGCATCTTGCTTTCACAATATTACAGTATTTAAACATATCATCAGTTTGAAGCTCAGTAACTTCTTGACAAAAACATGACAAATGGCTTAGACGTGCAATGATACGGAAGTTTGTGGACAATATTAATCTTAAAAGGAGCTTTTTGTTTTCGTCATAAAATCATGTTACACAATATTTAATAACACACTGATCACCCAACTGTATCTTAATAAATTTGTTGGTAGAAATTTTATTATTTCAGAAAAACAGAAAGAGATTGTTTACATGGCGTTGCACGATTTTCGAAGATGTGGCCATGTAATGACCTTGAAAGCGACATTCCCATCGGGTCACAACCTTCCGTGAAATTATCTGAGCTTGCTATTCGGGAATTTTAGTGACAACATGGCAATTTTTTGTAAACACTGAACTTTTGAATTCATACGTTATTTCTGCATTGTTAAAACATGTGGGTGGTCAGTATGTGTGAATATATAATTATGAGTTATATCGCATAACATGATTTTACAACAGATATAATAGGAATAAAAATGAATTAAAAACCTCCCTTTAGGAAATATCCCTGTTCCAATCAACAATATCAGCTCCTTATTTGAGGAGTTCACCAAAGAGACTGTAGATGGCGTGACTAGTACACCTCCGTCGCCCCCGCCTCAGTAGCTGCTGCGCCACCTTCAATTTCTTGTCTTCAATTACCAGGCGGTGGCGTTTCAACTCAAGTAGTTCTCGCTTGATAGCGAGTCGTTCTCGCTCAACCACAAGTCTGTCGTGATCCGCCGCCATTTTGGTCTGCTCCACCTGCAGCCGTGCGTCAGTTGACGGATTAGTCCCGCCCTCTGGTGGCACCACTGGTGGCGGCTCCGTTCTGTAAGACGATGCGTGGGTGTAGACCGTGCCAATGGTGTTATGCGGAATGACCATGATGGGATTCACTGGCGCCCCCACATGGGTAACAGGTGTACTAAAATTAATGTCCTCCTGGGTGTGAGCACTGTTATCAGCTCTGGCATCAGTGATTTCCAGATCCCTTAGTTGTGGAGGTGTTCGTCGATGTGGCGTGATCCCAGCATGCACTGCTGTGGCCACATCTTGCGACACACGTGCATTCGCCACCGGCACCGACACACCGAATTCTGACAGCGGCGACAGGACAATACTATCATCCGTGTCCAGTTCATGTTTTATCGTCAAAACACTGTCAGTTTGAACCAATTCATCATCACTGGTGCTGTCAACGATGTTCGTGAAATCTGCGGAGAGGACAAGATCGTCAACAGTTGGGATGAGAGCAAGGACCTTCTCTTCGCGAGGGTCAAGACAGATTGCGGTCCCGACATGGCTTGCCAGCTGTCTGCGACGTTTGATGGCCTTACATCGTACCTCGCTGCAGTACGTGTGCCACTTCTTGCGCACTTCACGCACGCTGCGAGGCGTGTCACACACCAGATTCATGCGTGCCGCGATCTTCTCCCACTCGTGCAGTTTGTGTTCGTTCGACACGTTTGGCCTCCCGGTACGACTGAACAGCACCGATCGCCTAGTGGCCACCTCCGACACTAACACGTCGATGGCATGGCTGCTGTAGTTGGCCTTGCGGTGTCTCTTTGAAGGGAGCAAGACAACAGGGATATCTATGCTCGTGGAACTGTTCATGCTGGTAGAAATGTTCATGTTGTTAGAAATGTTCACAAATGTAGAATTACTCATGTTGGCAGAACTGTTCATGTAGGCAGCCATGGCCATGTTGGCGGTTGAACTGTCCATGTTGGTAGTACAACCGTCCATGTTACAGTGTACATACAGCCTCTACCATACTAAGAGTAAGACCAGCCTGTCTCTTAGCGCCTGACCTAGTTGACACACAAAGCCTTGGCCAGCACTTATCCAGCTCTGCTCTTAGTGCCTGTCATAAGAGCCTGCCTCAGCCAGCCAGTGCCTAGTACTTAAGTCTGGCTTGATTATGCACTCAGTTCCTCACATCAGCCATGACCACAATCTTACCCAGCCAGGGCTAAACACTGATCCCTGTTACACAATAGATCCTTTCACTGGGATGCCAGCTTCTAGCCAGCATGACCAGGCTGAAATTCTCCTAAACATCTAGGAAAATTTTTATGTGTGTAGGTCAAGGCCACTCACTGGTCAAAGTTCAAGTACATGTCCTCCATATGGGTAAGGTTCATTCTAGGATGTCCTAATTACCAGGTGTTGATCATAACTTAAAATAAACAATGGTAATGCTGTCATAAATTACACAATACTCTAGTAGAAATAAATCCAGTGCTCGAGCATGTTACCTTTGTGTTGTTTTCTTTTATAGAAGTCCAATGATTAATCGCTGGATTAGTCAAGTGTATATGTATCTTAACTCTTTACTGGCTAGACAGCCTTCTTATTTTACACCCTGCTGTGGGCAGACAATTCGAAGATGTCGGCTAATTGTGAATTGTATTGTGTGTTGTTTGCATTAAAATTTTGAAATCTCGACAACCAGTGCATGAAAATACATGAAATTAATTACATTGTTTATAGAAATGAATGTTTGAATAAAATATATTGTTAAAATTGCTGTGCTGCATTCAATTAAGTTTTAGATCTTGAAGTGAAGTTCAACAATTATGACGACAAAATAAAACGTCAATGTGTGTGCTATACCCAAAAATTCACAGAATCTACCTGCAGTGCTGCAGTGAAACAAATGCAGCCATGCATGTTAGTTTTTCCCTAGTAAAACATTTATACAATTCTGATGGTTATTTTTCAAATTACCGTGGTACTAATTATTTTATAAACAACACCAACGTGCATGAACACGTAAAAATAATAATTTCCAAAATGGCTACCATCTACCGATTACTGTTGCTACTATACATCGATTTTCTGACTCGAAATTAACGAAAAACGATCTGCCAAATGCCGCGTGATGTTGGAGTTAATTTTGACGAACGCAACTCAACTTCCTTCCAAATAAACTCTCTTAATTAACAAACGCAAACTGCTTTCACAAGATGGTGAAAGCACATGTATTCTTGACCTTTATAAAATCTAGGTCACCAATTTGACCAGCTAGTTGTGGTAAAAGAAGGAACTGATCGGGGTAAACGAAAGGACTAGGAGAATCTGCAGACGTTTTTGGATGGCCTGCGTGTACGAGGGGGTGGGCACTTTTGGCATGGTTGCGCACTAGAGTTAAATAATTGTTGACACATTTTGTGTGTGTGTGTGTGTGTGTGTGTGTGTGTGTGTGTGTGTGTGTGTGTGTGTGTGTGTGTGTGTGTGTGTGTGTGTGTGTGTGTGTGTGCATGCGTGTATGTGTGCATGCGCTTCTGTGCCTTTGTCTGTTCTTGAAAAAGTGGGAAATGCTAAAAAAAACTTTCTCCACTGAATTTAGTCTTTTTTCTGTCTTTGCCCTTTTTAATGTTGTTTTTTACATAATTTCTATGTGCCGTTTCATTTGCGATGAATGTATATATGCGAAAAATTGAAATTACCTGAGACCAACAAAATAGCATTTGCCTAAAATTGCCTTCTACCAATGATTTATATATTATATGCCAGTTGCAGCAAATATACCTATTTTATTGTGAATACTGTTTATTTTTTTTAATTACAAAAAAGCAGGACATTTCATCCAAAAAGCAGGAATGTATGTACCAGGGGAGAAAAGCAGTATTTTGGGCACAAAACAATCGTCAAACTTCACAAACCAGTAATGATAACGGCAGCTCGTACAGATATGAACAACACAAGAGGAAGTCTCAATTTGAGCATTTCCTCAGTTCATTTATCTTGCAGGAAGCAGATTGGCTAATCTAACTATTATCGAGTTAGCAGGTGTGTGTGTGCGTGCGTGCAAGCATGCGTGCGTGCGTGCGTGCGTGCGTGCGTATGTGTGTGTGTGTTCTGTGTTTGTGTGCTCGTTCGCTCGTGTGTGTGTGCACGTATGTGAGTGTGTGTGTGCACGTGTGCGTGTGTGCACGTGTGCGAGTGTGTGTGTGTGTGCGTGTGCGTGTGCGTGCGTGTGCGAGTGTGTGTGTGCACGTGTGCGAGTGTGTGTGTGTGTGTGCCTGTGTGTGCACATGTGCGAGTGTGTGTGCGTGTGCGAGTGTGTGTGTGTGTGTGCGTGCATGCATGTGCGGCATGTGCACATAACTGCTCAAATTTATGTCATAACAAACATAATTCACGAACAGTTTGGGAAACCGTCTTCTCTACGTAGCGAAATCCAGAGGACTGGCATTTTTGCTAGTACTAAGAATCAGCATTACAGAGTGGTTTCAAATTATGAAATATTTGGCATGCAGATCATGTGGACTTCATCACTTTCGGGATCAGGCAGCGAGATGCAGTGAGACTCTCAAGGAAAATCCATCATAAAACAATAAAAAGTAAGTATCTGTCATTAAATTTATGAATGCATTTTTTTTATACTTGCAGATTCATCATAAAGTTCGGAGCAAACTTCCCCTCATAAACTATAATGGGAAATCTCCCATCATAAAATATGTCGCTGCATCCAGATAGTAAAAAAATGGGTCTGCTATTAAACATTTAGCTAATTCCCCGAGGTCAACATTCTGTTCACATTTCTACTCTACCTATTTGCCCATGTCTTCCCTTCTCATCACACCCAAGGCCTTTCTCTTAATCAGTACCAGAACCACAGCACATAAGAAACAAGTGATGTGCGTCATTTTCCTTATGATGCAACAACTGTTTGAACTAACAAAGTTCCACTAGGTGAACTCTCTCTTTGCAAGTGGGCAACTGGGCACACACCAGCATTTTTGGGCTTGCGCCAATTTTTACGGACCCGCTTGTATTGTTTGGTGGCAGAAAACATCCTGTTTTAATTTAACAATATCAAGAACAATCGGAAGCTTGATTCTTAACTCTTGTGTCCACCTATGAAGCAAGTACTTTGATCAAACATCTTTAGTAGTTCCCAGCAAGTGTCTGAATAGTTCAACTTGGTGATGTGACATCTACAAAGCCTGTTGCAAACATGACCGTTTGAAGGAAAAACTTAAACTGCAAATGTTGAAAAACAAATTTTATTTCATCCCAATGACCATTCAATTAGAAAAATTACATTTTTGCATAGCAAAGTAATATATATGCATTCATGACGAGCAAGTTTACATCTGTTATTTAAAAAACTATATTGTAAATTTTACTTATTTACTAAACATTTCAATTAGTTAAAAATTTTAATATATTATTCAGACATATATCATTTTTTTCTAAACTTGTTATGATCCCATGTATGTTTTATATATTGTTTGTATGTGTTGGGTTGGTTCCATATGTGTGGCACTATACAAAAGTTTAGTAATAATAATAAGTGACCCCCCCAGTTATGCACTGATTGGCCCCCCCTTTGGGTGTGGCTTTATAGCACCTACAGCTGATATAAACTTACATAAAGCAACAAGGAAACATGAGAATAGGATCACCTCTAGGCCAATGTGGCGTATGTCAATCAATTAATAGTCCCTTCTCAAGTGTATTTTTCACTCCGTTTGTTTCAGACTCATTAATTGAAAGTTCTAACCTATCTAATAATTGATTACACCATGCTAGCTCCTTTGAACGAACCTGATACTTAGTTCCACTGAATTCATCAGACTATTTTCTAAATATAATTCTGAAAACATACCATAATCACCATTTCTGTGTGACGCTTCAGTAAGCCAACATAAACTCCACCCTTCAAAATTGCATGAATGGGAGACAATGGTACCATACAACACATTGTGGCAGGACATTCATGACTTATTTATCCTTCTAAAAGGACTGCCGTAAAAACAAAATTGTCTCGTTGAAAGATGGGGTGAGTCATAGAAACAACCACACAGCTTTTCAATATGTTTAAATTTTTTGCCACAACTGTCTAGTTCAATTTGGCCATCTGACTGAAGCAGACAATAAACAACACATCGATTACATCTGCTGCGAACTCGATATAAACATCTGTTTGGTTGAAATCTGTATTTATAATGTCATAAACCCGTACAAGAAGAATTGGTTAATTGATCTATAGCATTCCAATCCAGTGTCATCATCTATCAGCTATGAAATGTAACTACACCAAACAAAATCTGCTATGTTTCAGCATAGTTTAGTGTCGCTTTTTACCATGGACAAAATGTACCTACATCAAACAAAATCTGCAATATATAGAAAATATGCACTTATCATATATTTCCCATCTGGTACAAATTCATATAAAAATAACAAATGGACTGCCCTATACCGCCATATTCCATACGGCATATGGTATGTACAATGTCATTATGGTGAGAAGGGTAAAGGTAAGTTCTTATACAGCACAGTATCCAGTCCTTAGAACTGCTCAAAGCACTTTACAATTTACTCCCTGGCAGAATCGAACACCATCTCAACTTCTCTGGCAAGCATTCAACTACATTGCAATTAATGCATGAAGACTATTCGTACACAAATATCCACCACTGTCCATAGCCAGGTACTACTGAGTGAACTGGTCTAGTATTCAAAATACGTACATTTAAAAGCTGCATAAATTTACAACTAACTTCCATGCACAATTAGTCATTTATCACCAGACACGTTCCATGTTTCCTGTACTCACAACCGTCCCTAGAATGCAGCCTCATCAATATTAACTGCCTATCATGAAGTGATGCATTATTAATTAATGAAGCAAACTTTTACTGCCACCAAGAAAATACACTGTTCATGTAATGCCTCGTTGCCAATAATGAATCTAGATCTCTCCAAAGTCCCCTTTGTATCCATCAGTGGCATCCATTTTCTTAGTTTTCCATTTAGTGACATCAACATTTCCATTACTGTTTAACTCAGTAAAATGAACAACAATATTCTCATCACTCACTTGGTAATCGAGCTGTCTACCCACTTTTCCATATGTCATAACCTATTTGTGAAACTGGGAAATTTCCCTCAGGCAAACCTAATCAGGCAAATGCATCCCCAGCAATTGTTTATAGTAGAATATCCGGTAAGTTTAATGAACACTCTTAGCATCGGTACAAAATCGGATAAGTTTTAACATAAAATTATGTATTTTTACATATACCGTATTCATTCGATTAAGCGTACAGTACACTTAGCAAATATTTGAGACATGGAAATATGTCAAATTTTGTGTTCTAATAAGCGCACAGGGGTGTGGACCCATTTTCTTTGGTTCCTGTGGTTCCTGAGTACAGCCATCTCAGCAGACATGACGGGCAAGCGATTTATGCTTGCCCGTCATGCAACAGCTGGATACGAGAACACTGTAACAATCTGATCATTTAGGTGGACCTTTCAATGTTGTTTCATCACCAATTCACCACCTTTGAATCTAGTGTGATATTGGTAGAAATTAAAACACAAAGATGGATTCAACAGTCAAGGTTGGCAGTGCAATGACTGTCACGGCATTGGACGCTGCTAAAAGGGGGTGTACACTAATTATGGCATGTACGCTTAATAGAATGTATACGGTATTTTAGTTTCAACAAGGCCGTGTGACTGCTCGCAATCAGCAAGTCAACATTTATCACTGCCTGTCAGTAGTACTTGTCAATGACTTGCACTGAGTACTATGGAGCTGGGTTGATGGTTACCCTCTGACATCCATGTGGCATAACATAAGAGTGACCCAACATGTCTATGAAATCAGTGGGTTTACTTGAGCATGTATTTCCAGAACTATTTGCAGATATGAAGAAAAGATATACTCACTGTTGCTGCCTTGTAAGAGCCTGGTGTGACACTGTCAACGTGTCAGCAACACACACCCCCATGCCAGAGTGGTGAGTCATCAGAACCAACTGCTGGCCTGGCTAAGTTGGCAGTGGCTGCCTGCTGGCCCAAGTCAGTGACTGGACCAAGGCAGTGGCTGGACCAAGGCAGAGGCTGGACAAAGGCAGTGGCTGGACCAAGTCAGTGACTGGACCAAGTCAGTGACTGGCCCAAGTCAGTGACTGGACCAAGGCAGTGGCTGGACCAAGTCAGTGACTGGCCCAAGTCAGTGACTGGACCAAGTCAGTGACTGGACCAAGTCAGTGACTGGACCAAGGCAATGGCTGGACCAAGTCAGTGGCTGGACCAAGGCAGTGGCTGGACCAAGTCAGTGGCTGGACCAAGGCAGTGGCTGGACCAAGGCAGTGACTGTACCAAGTCAGTGGCTGGACCATGGCAGTGACTGGACAAAGGCAGTGGCTGGACCAAGTCAGTGGCTGGACCAAGGCAGTGGCTGGACCAAGGCAGTGACTGGACCAAGTCAGTGGCTGGACCATGGCAGTGACTGGACAAAGGCAGTGGCTGGACCAAGTCGGTGACTGGACCAAGGCAGTGGCTGGACCAAGTCAGTGACTGGCCCAAGTCAGTGACTGGACCAAGGCAGTGGCTGGACCAAGGCAGTGACTGGACCAAGTCAGTGGCTGGACCATGGCAGTGACTGGACAAAGGCGGTGGCTGGACCAAGTCGGTGACTGGACCAAGGCTGTGGCTGGACCAAGGCAGAGGCTGGACAAAGGCAGTGGCTGGACCAAGTCGGTGACTGGACCAAGGCTGTGGCTGGACCAAGGCAGAGGCTGGACAAAGGCAGTGGCTGGACCAAGTCGGTGACTGGACCAAGGCTGTGGCTGGACCAAGGCAGTGACTGAACCAAGGCAGTGACTGGACCAAGGCAGTGACTGGACCTAGGCAGTGGCTGGACCAAGGCAGTGACTGGACCAAGGCAGTGGCTGGACCAAGGCAGTGACTGGACCAAGTCAGTGACTGGACCAAGGCAGTGGCTGGACCAAGGCAGTGGCTGGACCAAGGCAGTGACTGGATCAGGGCAGTGACTGGACCAAGTCAGTGACTGGACCAAGGCAGTGGCTGGACCAAGGCAGTGACTGGATCAGGGCAGTGGCTGGACCAGGGCAGTGGCTGGACTTTCTTGCTATCAAGACAGACTAGTTGCCTGGCAGGGATGATCTGTCACAGCTGGGCTTCATTAGTAAGGGAGGTATGGGAAGGGGCAAGTATGAAAGAAAGGGGAGCTGGGGGTGAAGAGTTGGTGAGGGATGGGGAGAGGGAATTAGGAGAGAAAGGGTGAAGGAAAGAGGAAAGGGGAGGAAAGGGGAGGGAAAGGGAGAGAGGGAGGGACGTAGGGAGGGAAAGGTTCGGAGAATGGGAAGCCGGGTAAAAATGGAGAAATGAGAACGAAAAGATAATGGAAATAATTATTTGTAGGGTTTGGAAGGAATATGGCACAGAAGGAACATGGCAGAGAGAAAAGAAGGTTGATAGAAGAAGTGCATTGGGGTAATGGTTAGGCATAGATGGGCTGGAGGGACAGAGACTGGGAAGCTGTTAACTAGAGCTCTGGAACGAATACTAAACTGAGGTAGAAACTCACTTTACAGTCAAACCACTTGTACCTGCACCTTGTTATTATGTCACGTCAGGCTGTCCCAAATTAGTTCCATACAAAAGTATCCAGGACATTAGTTCCACTAATTCGGTCACCTTGCTATTCATGAATACGGTTAGTGGTCCAGTGAAAAACGACCACCTTTTTCCATAATAATGGTCAGTCTCAGTTGAACAGTCATGATCAGCCGGTCAGCTGTCTGTGAGACAACTATACAAAGCCTGGCACTTGGCATCTGGATGCTTATACAATGACCATTACACCACATAGTATATAATAAACACACATGACCTCTAGTCACCTAAATATGGAATATCCTGAACTAAAGAGATCCATCCATGAAGCCGTGTATCTGTGCATCCGTGCATACATCTGTGCATACATCCATGATCCACCCATCCATCCACCCATACATGATCCACCCAACCACCCACCCACCCACCCACCCACCCACCCACCCACCCACCCATCCATCCATCCATCCATCCATCCATCCATCCATCCATCCACCCACCCACCCACCCACCCACCCACCCATCCATACATGATCCACCCACCCACCCATTCTCCCACCCACCCATCCATCCACCCACCCACCCACCCATCCACCCATCCACCCATCCACCCATCCACCCATCCATCCATCCATGATCCACTCATCCATCCACTAATCCATCCATCCATCCATTAACCCATCTATCCACCCATCCATCCACTAACCCATCCATCCACTAACCCATCCATCCATTAACCCATCCATCCATTAACCCATCCATCCAGGCAGTGGCTGGACCAAGGCAGTGACTGGACCAAGTCAGTGACTGGACCAAGGCAGTGGCTGGACCAAGGCAGTGGCTGGACCAAGGCAGTGACTGGATCAGGGCAGTGGCTGGACCAGGGCAGTGGCTGGACATTCTTGCTATCAAGACAGACTAGTTGCCTGGCAGGGATGATCTGTCACAGCTGGGCTTCATTAGTAAGGGAGGTATGGGAAGGGGCAAGTATGAAAGAAAGGGGAGCTGGGGGTGAAGAGTTGGTGAGGGATGGGGAGAGGGAATTAGGAGAGAAAGGGTGAAGGAAAGAGGAAAGGGGAGGAAAGGTGAGGGAAAGGGAGAGAGGGAGGGACGTAGGGAGGGAAAGGTTCGGCGAATGGGAAGCCGGATAAAAATGGAGAAATGAGAACGAAAAGATAATGGAAATAATTATTTGTAGGGTTTGGAAGGAATATGGCACAGAAGGAACATGGCAGAGAGAAAAGAAGGTTGATAGAAGAAGTGCATTGGGGTAATGGTTAGGCATAGATGGGCTGGAGGGACAGAGACTGGGAAGCTGTTAACTAGAGCTCTGGAACGAATACTAAACTGAGGTAGAAACTCACTTTACAGTCAAACCACTTGTACCTGCACCTTGTGATTATGTCACGTCAGGCTGTCCCAAATTAGTTCCATACAAAAGTATCCAGGACATTAGTTCCACTAATTCGGTCACCTTGCTATTCATGAATACGGTTAGTGGTCCAGTGAAAAACGACCACCTTTTTCCATAATAATGGTCAGTCTCGGTTGAACAGTCATGATCAGCCGGTCAGCTGTCTGTGAGACAACTATACAAAGCCTGGCACTTGGCATCTGGATGCTTATACAATGACCATTACACCACATAGTATATAATAAACACACATGACCTCTAGTCACCTAAATATGGAATATCCTGAACTAAAGAGATCCATCCGTGAAGCCGTGTATCTGTGCATCCGTGCATACATCTGTGCATACATCCATGATCCACCCATCCATCCACCCATACATGATCCACCCACCCACCCATCCATCCATCCACCCACCCACCCACCCACCCATCCATACATGATCCACCCACCCACCCATTCTCCCACCCACCCATCCATCCACCCACCCACCCACCCACCCATCCTGCCTCACACCCACCCACCCACCTACCCACCCACCCATCCATCCATCCATCCATCCATCCATCCATCCATCCATCCATCCATCCATCCATGATCCACCCATCCATCCATCCATGATCCACCCATCCATCCACCCATACATGATACACCCACCCACCCACCCATCCATCCATCCATCCATCCACCCACCCACCCACCCATCCATACATGATCCACCCACCCACCCATTCTCCCACCCACCCACCCATCCTGCCTCACACCCACCCACCCACCCACCCACCCACCCACCCACCCACCCACCCACCCATCCATCCATCCATCCATCCATCCATCCATCCATCCATCCATGATCCACCCATCCATCCATCCATGATCCATCCATCCATGATCCACCCATCCATGATCCACTCATCCATCCACTAATCCATCCATCCATTAACCCATCCATCCATTAACCCATCTATCCACCCATCCATCCATTAACCCGTCCATCCATTAACCCATCCATCCAGGCAGTGGCTGGACCAAGGCAGTGACTGGACCAAGTCAGTGACTGGACCAAGGCAGTGGCTGGACCAAGGCAGTGGCTGGACCAAGGCAGTGACTGGATCAGGGCAGTGGCTGGACCAGGGCAGTGGCTGGACATGCTTGCTATCAAGACAGACTAGTTGCCTGGCAGGGATGATCTGTCACAGCTGGGCTTCATTAGTAAGGGAGGTATGGGAAGGGGCAAGTATGAAAGAAAGGGGAGCTGGGGGTGAAGAGTTGGTGAGGGATGGGGAGAGGGAATTAGGAGAGAAAGGGTGAAGGAAAGGGGAGGAAAGGGAAAGGGAGAGAGGGAGGGACGTGTATCTGTGCATCCGTGCATACATCTGTGCATACATCCATGATCCACCCATCCATCCACCCATACATGATCCACCCACCCACCCATTAACCCATCTATCCACCCATCCATCCACTAACCCATCCATCCATTAACCCATCCACCCATCCATCCACCCACCCACCCGTCCATCCGTCCGTCCATCCATCCGTCCATCCATCCGTCCATCCATCCGTCCACCCACCCGTCCACACCCGTCCACCCACCCGCCACCCACCCGTCCACCCACCCGTCCATCCACCCGTCCATCCATCCGTCCATCCATCCATCCATCCATCCATCCATCCATCCATCCATCCATCTGTCCATCCACCTGCCCACCCATCCACCTAAGATGACACTTTAAATTTAAATCTTTTAGGCTGAGGATATCCTACATTAAAACCCTGAAAGCTAATACTATGAAATTGCTCAAGTAGACAGCAGACAGACTGAAACACTGCCGCTCTCAACTGACTGCCTGGTGCTTTCACCTGTCATTCCATCTGACCACCTTCCTACTATGTCCCACATCAGCTGATGTCATTAGTGGTCTGTGTCACTGCAGGAGCTCATGTGATGACCATGCAAGCTTCAAGCACGCAGTAAACAGCAGGAACAACAGGCTAATAATCATGCTAATTACAGTCATCACTATCATGATGAACAAGTAATTAGCTGGTTGGACTCCATAATGACCACAGATTTCATTTACACAGCAAATATGATGCCACTTCTGCTGGTCAAAGCTGGTACAAGTGCATATTTTACCTGAGTAAGTACAAGTAACTGGGAAAAGCTTAGACATAAAAGTACTTTTTAAAAACCTACTTTAACTACCACCGGTAGTTAAAGTTAATAATTGTACTTGAAGCAAAAAACATGAAAGTGCTCTAATTTCTCAGACAGACACAAATTTTGTTTATTAACCACTTTATTTAATAAAGTGGTCAATGCACATATTTTCACACAACCACTACCAGTAGTCACACGCAGATACCATGTGATGGATATGTAGCAAATCTGCCTATCAGAAAAAGAACACTGATTACTGGTCCAGAATGGATCGTACTTTAGGAAACTACTGAACACAGAAATAATAGATAGCACATCACATCCAGAAAAAGTACACATAACTGTAAATTGTTACAAGCAAAATTAATGTAAGTACATCTAAAATGTGTACTTAATTACTCAAGTAAAGCAAATGCACTTTGTTAAGTATAAGTAACTATTAGCTATGCTTTGGGCGGCAAATTGTAGACGGATGTGGGTTATTGTCAGACATGTACCGTACATTTCTAGAAATGATCAAACTACCACATCAACACAAAAACTGCCTATTTTTATTAGTATGTGCTTCATTCCCCTGGGGCAAAGTCAACCCACCAAACACAGGAGTGGCCAGAAAGTGCAGCACATTATGAACTTTACAAAAGCATCACAATTACCTTCCATTCTAGTCCATGACGAAAGAGGACTGCATCATAAATCTGTTGCTCCTACCCATGTTTCTGTCAAACACGTCTTAAGTGACTCTTCAGAGAGTCATGTGCATCAGCCACGTAGAGGTTGAATATCTAGTGCCACAGCACAACTGCTAACTAGTTCTCACTGGAGTTTGTGTCAATGGTAAAAACATAGCGAGAGAACGGTTTCACATGTGTATTTAATCTAGACACGTGGGTCAGGTGCAAGCATCGATAACACGTCGTTGCACAGGTGTGGGTGAAAGCAGACAGCTGTAGCGGCAGGGTAGCAGCTAGGTAGCGGGAGGTGTACAGATGAAACAAGGTTGTACATTCCAGCTGGATCCAGCTTCCAAGCATCAGCTGCATGTTAGATAACAGCGTGACAACTGGGACAACATATATATATATATTGTATATATATATATATGGAACATAATTAATTGTTTAACTACCAGTTACTTGCGGGGAACAATACATGCTTATAAATGTTGTTTAGGAAGTCATATGTTCCTTGCTTTTTTTAGCCAAGTACAAGTCTTGATTGTACATATGCACAGAGCGAGACTCTAATAACATTCAACATGTCTACTTGCCATCTAGAATTTGCTCTGGATAACATTCTTGTTAAATTTCTGAAAGGACTTATCTAGATGTGTGATGTCATATACGTCTTCTTCTTATTGTTCAGATATTTACCCAAATGTTACAAATCACCTACTGAAAATTTAAGTATGCGTGTAGAATAGACCCTTGGAGGCCCCCTCAACAGGTAAAGAAGTAAAACAGTCACCCCTCCCCACACTGTCTTGTTTGCCATCTAATGCTGGGCAATGCATTTACTGTGGCGCCGTCTTGTGACTAAACTGGCATAACATGATGCAATTTCAATCACAAGAGGTCGCCACTACATCACAGTGCATGCAGCCTTTCCTAGCAACATACCGTACTATGGTATGCCTGTGCACAAGTAAGGTGAGTATGTATACAATTTTAAAACATCAAAAACAGTTATGAAAACATTAATAATAATATATTGTTTTAAAACCCTGATATACAGGTTATAAATAAACTTAGGTGACTGTGAACCTTGAGTAAAACATGTAAAACTGTCAATATAAAATTAACTATCAACATGCTTCAAAGTTTAGAATGAGTTCTATAAAGTGGGTTAATTACTTCAATATATGTAATTATATGAGTATACGATCAATGACGACAGTAGCATTGTAAATTAATAAATTATGCAAAACATTTTGCAGTTGGACAACCACATATTTTATTAAAGGGCTTCATGCTTTTATCTACATGAAATACTCCACCATGCGACCGCTGTTGCCTCCCACAGACACATACACAAATCATTCACACTTCCTCAATCCTTTCCACATTGTAGATACATCCCTCGCAATTCCTGCACTTTGTCTTGCAACTCTTACAGCCCTAATACACTTGTAACCAGTATTTTGATTGGTACAGCTGTACTTTGTTGGTACACAAGTGCTACTGCAGCCATCACAAGAGAGGTGGCAGACAACTCAAAGGACAGCTGCAAGAGATAAGCTGCAGCATCCTGACAGCAAATTACCTACAGGAAGAGAGACCACAGGGGTAACAGACCCATTGATCGAAACCATTTAGAGACTGTCCACACAGCAAGGCATTGTTAGCCTCCTCAGGTGAAACCATAGCACACCAGAGCACTTTGTGTGGACAGTTGAGGCTATAGCACCAGCCGGCTTTGTCAGTCTTGATTCTGGGAAAGAGCTACTCAACCAAAAGCCTGTCACTGTTCCATAGCCAATTAATGCTAAGTGGCAATATGCAGACTGGTTTTGTGAATTGTCATTTCATTGGATAAAACAACTGGGACAAAGTAGAAATCTGTTTCACTGGGTCGATACATCGGGGATAGAGAGGATGATTACTGAAAGGATGGAAGTCAACGTCATCATGCGTAAAACAGGCTGGAACTGTTAATGTCATGTTGTCATAGTGATGATATTTGTGGGTATAGTGCAATAATACCTAGTTCGGCATCGTTAGGACGAATATAATATAATTTTAATATACTTTATTTGGTATAACGCCATATCAAAAAATTTTCTTAGTGCTTCACAACGTACTAAAATACATGAAATAGAACTTCAAAATCAACATTTAAATATATGATTTAAAATACTACTTGTAATAAGAATTATTTAAAATAAATGCAGCAATAAAATAGTGTAGAATTGGTAAATAATGAAATAACTAGTTGCAAGTAATAGGAAGTATTCAACAAATTATATAGCTGATATAATGGCATAATAATTATATAACAATAATACTAATAAATACACAAATGTATACTTGAGTTTAACAATTTTGTAAAATATGTTTATTGTAATAGTTTAAATGATAAAATGAATACGTAAAATAGAAGCTGGTGAGAATGTCACAGCTTTTAATACCGTTAGGTAAAGTATTCCACAGGAACGCAGCTGCCAATGTGAATGAGCATGAATCAATTCTAAACAATCACAATATAGTCCGACTTGGATCTGCACAGATGAAGACATTTTAATAGCAGCAATAGAAATAAGCCAAAATTTGCACTTGTCTGCCGAACAAGTTACTTTTGAAATCTACTTGTCCGCCAAAATTGTCATTTGTCCGAGTAATTGTTGCAGTGAATTGAAGCTTTGAAAAAAATGTTAAGACATTATTTAATTTACAAAAATCTTCCTGCTGTTAGGCACAATCTGATCTCAAATGTATTTTTGTTAAATATTTGTTTAATTGCAAATGTTTCCCAGGCCATTAAGTGATTAACAATGTTTTTCATCACGAATATTAAAAGGAGATGTATCATATGATGTTTGAACAAATATTTTAGAGATGCAGAGGAAGTGGAAATGTGCACTTATAACGGCCATATAAATATTACAACGATCATGATAGGAATGAGACAACAGTTAGAGAACAGCAGAGCTAGGTCGGTGCAGATGGCGGCGGAAAGATAAGACGTCAACACGCTAATGAAATTGGAACGTGCATGATCGCTGGCGAACCGTATTTTACTAGAATTTCCACAAATTAGAAAGTTATAATTTTGCACACGTCACTGTTTACTATAAATTTTCACTTGTCCCAGACAAGTGCTTATTTCGAATGCTAAATAGTGATTGCATTGGTGGTACATTTAGAATTGGAAAAGTTCATGTGCCATGGTTGTCAATGATTAATGATTAGAAACGAGATGGGTGACGAGATGTGTGTCACACATATCGAACACAACATAAATAATGATGGCATTCTAGGCATCATGACATTGCCTAAAGCCTATGTTAGTCTGCAGTTTTTATGTTTGTTTTGAAAATAACTATTAATATAAAATATTATTGTAGTGATGCCTTTTGATAATATATTTAGACAAGATTTCTATGATGATTGTTTGTGGAATAAGCATTATTAGTTTCGCACTGGTAAATGTGAATGAACGAGTGAATCCACAACGGAAATTGCAAGACCATCAAAAATATGGGAAATGTTGAAAAGACATGGAAATAATGCAAGTTACATAAATGACAACGTCTGATAGACTTTCCACTCTCTCTCTAGGAATAAATAAATATAGAGCAATTGTTTTGTATTCTACTACATTAATTATTAAATTAACCTCCTTGGAATTGCAGGGAACATCAACCACTTGTGGCTTAATATCCTCATTATAGAAACTATAGCAACCTATATATAATATGTACCATCGAATGCATTGTATCATGGTTTTCTATAATAAAACCGTCATCATCATCATTTCTGCACAGATGACATGGGCTTTACAGCCATAATATTTGTGGAGAAGCGACCATTGTAACAACAATGTAGTTTTGAAGTTATAATTATTAACTGCCCGGTAAAACGATCAGGTAATCAGAATGGAATATTCAGCATACGTTCTGCACTGTATTTGAGTAACATTATTGCGACATTGTCTCGCTCTGCTTCTGTCTCCCCATCCTCCCATGTGGCTGATTACTACACGGGTTTCCAGAGGTAGAAATGTTGATAACTGCATTCCTGACATATGCTCAGTTTTCATGCTGTGTTGTCATTTGTCGTTAATGACTTGGTGCTTTTTGTATGCAACACCACCACAGGCTGCAAAAACCTGAAGCTTAGATGTTAAATTATACTGTGCATATATGCGACACTATAGCTTGAATTGTCCATAAATATGTGGAAAATTAAACTTCAGCGTTTAAATACCACAAGATACAAATGGATATAAAACACCATAATGGAAAATGGTCGACGAAAAATGCAGGGTTGGAAGACCAAGAACATCCTTGTACAATGAAACTAAGCTAACTGTTGAAAACTGTGACAATCTCAATAATAATAACTCATTTTGTGCATAGCACTCCATATGTTCTAGGAAACCAAATTCAGACGCACATTCCAAGTTTTCAGCAGACAGATGAATATGTCACGGAACTGAGACCAGTAACAGTCCTGACAACTGAAATAAATTACATGTTGAAGACAGCACCTCAATGCTGAAGATTACCACCATCTGCTGGACGATGACAACATTGCTGCACATGGCGCCACCTCGTAGTTGACAACAACATGATAAAGAACCTTGCACTTACCCTATCGATTCAAACAAACTCACCTTGTCTTGGGTGTGCCATCGAAATGATCCGGTTAAAAAATGGTAACACTTACCTGATCTGTCGGGCAGCCACTCGTGGGAACGATGAAGATACATACCTCGAAGCCACGCAGGTGCGACAAGTGCTGCCCCCTCACTACACCGCAAGTTCCCTGACGTTAGCAACGACTTGTGCGGACTTCTCTGCGGTGTGGCGCTTGACTCCATTCCTAGGCCAGAAATAACCGTGTTCAGGGTCCATCTTGCACCCAACACATGTCACACTATGGATTATCTGGTTTTGTTGACAATAACAGGCTACCAGGCTGTTGTTCGGACTCAGCCGCCGCAGATTGATCAGTTTACGTAGTATTACTGAAAGACAAGTCATTTAATACCACTGATCTGACTTTCAAGGATCAATTGTCAGTTAATCTGCTTACCCGGGCATACACAGGTAATATGAGGAAACCACATGTATGTACATACGCACAGAGGGCACAATGTCTATATCGACACACACACAGACAAGCACCCAATAACCTATAGCAAGGCTCAGTTTAAATATTAGCTAAGACATGTTTCAGTAGATATATGTTGATTCAGCCAGTGATGCTGATAACTGTGGGTAATACTCCGGCAGCTGAGGACAAATGTGAATGATAAGAACACATGAGAAGTTAGAGCATTGAGAGTCATCCGTGTAGACATGCGACGCAGGCATGTTATTTAACAACACCTGTCTTCTTATGGAAGATATTGTTCACGGCTCCAAGATTAAAGTTTAATAGCAAGAATTAAACTTACACTGGGGCTGTAGTTGAACCTTGCAACATTTCGATCCATCTACAGCGGATCCTGATCACGCACTGATGTCATGTGACGTGGCTCAGATTTTGGTGGAATGATCTGTTTGTAGATGGCGGGCAGATGGTATCCCTGATCTCGGTTCATTGTAGGGGCTCTCTGTTTGATGTAGACAGCTAACTGCTACATGGACCACTGAGAAACAAGCCATCTCTACAGCACCACCGCCACCACCGCTGTGGCTACGCTACACGGATGACACACTCACTGTGCTCCATGAATATGACACGCTACACGGATGACACACTCACTGTGCTCCATGAATATGACACGCTACACGGATGACACACTCACTGTGCTCCATGAATATGACACGCTACACGGATGACACACTCACTGTGCTCCATGAATATGACACGCTACACGGATGACACTCACTGTGCTCCATGAATATGACACGCTACACGGATGACACACTCACTGTGCTCCATGAATATGACACGCTACACGGATGACACACTCACTGTGCTCCATGAATATGACACGCTACACGGATGACACACTCACTGTGCTCCATGAATATGACACGCTACACGGATGACACACTCACTGTGCTCCATGAATATGACACGCTACACGGATGACACACTCACTGTGCTCCATGAATATGACACGCTACACGGATGACACACTCACTGTGCTCCATGAATATGACACGCTACACGGATGACACACTCACTGTGCTCCATGAATATGACACGCTACACGGATGACACACTCACTGTGCTCCATGAATATGACACGCTACACGGATGACACACTCACTGTGCTCCATGAATATGACACGCTACACGGATGACACACTCACTGTGCTCCATGAATATGACACGCTACACGGATGACACACTCACTGTGCTCCATGAATATGACACGCTACACGGATGACACACTCACTGTGCTCCATGAATATGACACGCTACACGGATGACACACTCACTGTGCTCCATGAATATGACACGCTACACGGATGACACACTCACTGTGCTCCATGAATATGACACGCTACACGGATGACACACTCACTGTGCTCCATGAATATGACACGCTACACGGATGACACACTCACTGTGCTCCATGAATATGACACGCTACACGGATGACACACTCACTGTGCTCCATGAATATGACACGCTACACGGATGACACACTCACTGTGCTCCATGAATATGATGTGGAAAAGCTCACTGAACATATCAACAACATCGACATCCACACATCAAGTTCAAACCATAGAAAGACAGCAAATTCCCTTTCCTGGACCTCTGCACGCACATCCAAGACGATGGATCCACCAAGTTAACCGTATATAGGAAGCCTACACACACGGATCAATACCTCAACTTCAAATCACCCCCAACTCACAGGAGGTCAGTCATACGAACCCTCAACAACAGGGCACAGCAATACGTCACCACAGCTGAAGACAAAAAAGCAGAACTTACACATATCCACAGTGCCCTGAGAGCTAATGACTATCCGGAGTAGGCGCTTGAAGTCCCGCCACCAAGTGAGAACAGACCACCTACTAACAACAACAGTGCAAAAACAATGAACTCGAAACGGCCCATGTTTGGGTACAGGACACTCAGTAACCAGGGTCTTGAACTGGCACAAGAGAAAACTAAAGGAGGCCATCTACATCAAACAGGGAGCCCCTATGTTGAACCGAGATCAGGGACACCACCTGCCCACCATCTTCAACCAGATCATTCTGCCAAAATCTGAGCCACGTCACATGGCATCAATGATTGATCAAAATCCGCTGTATACGGATCAAAAACGTTGCAAGTTTCAAATATAGCTGCAATGTATGTTTAATTCTTGTTATTAAAATCTGTCTTGTTATTTTGTAAGCCAATACCCTAATAAAGTCATCAGTCTGCTAATATGTTTTGTTGATTTGTACCATGTAGTCATTGTAGTGTCAGTCCATATGCAGCATGCATGCACATGCACGTACAACCCTTTGAGACTCACATGCATGCACACATGCATGCACACATACTCGTTCACTCACTCATCCATCCACTCACTCATTCATCCACCCACCTACCCATCGCACTTAATCACTATAACGACCATGAATACTTGGTAGAAAGGTAACACATACATATCACATAACAAACTTCCGTAAGCACAACTTGCCTATCATGACACCATTACAATTTAAAAAACTACTGTGTCAAACTTTAATGACATAAATCCCACTGTGTCGAAATGTCACTACAGCCTTGGAGGAACCCCATTATAGAACAAAATGACCCGTACACCCACAATACACTGTACTTCAAACCCTACATTGAACCCAATAAGAAACTGTAAAACGGCTACAACAAATACTGCATAAACTACAAGAGAAAACCTATAATTATATAGATTCCCTTCAACTTCAAATCCTCAAATTACATCACTGAGCCAGCGTTTCCCGGCTAGCCACTGCTACTCCATTCAAACATGCAAACGGCAGTAATTTGGCAGATCCATTCTATTTATCACTCAGCCCAAGAACCGCAAATGAACGAGTCAATCTAACCTGGATGATAACTCCATGTGCTTGCGAGAGAGGAGACTAATCCAATCTATGGCAGATTTGAACATACAATCAGAGCACACAAGCCCAGCTATTGATCCTTGAAGTGAGCAGTAGAGCCAACTCACAGTAGTAGGAATATGCTAGGGACAAGGGGGGACATCTGACACAGCGGGCCAATTTATAACCCCAGAGAGGCTTCGTCTATTGGATATATCCACGCACTAGCTCACCTAGTGTTTTATTCAATAACTCCCTTATCCCTTGTGTATTTAGCGAATCACTCATTCCTTGATATTTTTATTGATCTTCTCACTTTCTGATTCATTAACCAAGTTCACGCAGCTATGTAAATGAGTACGTGACCAGATGCGACTACAGACAGCAGTGCAATTATGAATGAGTGAAAGCGTACATTTTGTGCACTAATTGCAATGTGGTTGAATGCTTCACAGAGGAGATGAACTATTATGGAATGAACATGAAAGTATCAAGACTAACGTGTCATTTGTGTGCAAGGATTGTGGGTAGTTTCTCTTATTATTATTATTACATTAAAGGATGCAGTTATGATTTCATTATCAGACATATGCAATTAAGACGGAAATATCAGTTTACGCCATGACGCAAAACAGTACACATGATGTCAACAAAACTATTGTCTGTGTCAGTACACACGATGACATCAAACTACTGTCTGTGTCAGTAAACACGTTGATATCAAAACTATTGTCTGTGTCAGTACACGATGACATCAAAACTATTGTCTGTGTCAGTACATACGATGACAACAAAACTATTGTCTGTGTCAGTACACATGGTGACATCAAAACTATTGTCTGTGTCAGTACACACGATGAAAACAAAACTATTATCTGTGTCAGTATACACGATGACATCAAAACTATTGTCTGTGTCAGTACACACAATGACATCAAAACTATTGTCTGTGTCAGTACACGATGGCAACAAAACTATTGTCTGTGTCAGTACACACTATGACAACAAAACTATTGTCTGTGTCAGTACACACAATGACAACAAACCTATTGTCTGTGTCAGTACACACGATAACAACAAAACTATTGTCTGTGTCAGTACACACGATGACATCAAAACAATTGTTTGTGTCAGTACACGATGGCAACAAAACTATTGTCTGTGTCAGTACACATGATGACAACAAAACTATTGACCAGTATTGTCTGTGTCAGTACACGATGACAACAAAACTATTGTCTGTGTTAATACACACGATGACAACAAAACAATTGACCAGTATTGTCTGTGTCAGTACACACAATGACAACAAAACTATTATCTGTGTCAGTACACATGATGACAACAAAATTATTGTCTGTGTCAGTACACACGATGACATCAAAACTATTGTCTGTGTCAGTACACACGTTGACATCAAAACTATTGTCTGTGTCAGTACACACATTGACATCAAAACTATTGTCTGTGTCAGTACACACGATGACAACAAAACTATTGCCTGTGTCAGTACACACGATGACATCAAAACTATTGTCTGTGTCAGTACACACGTTGACATCAAAACTATTGTCTGTGTCAGTACACACGATGACAACAAAACTATTGTCTGTGTCAGTACACATGATGACATCAAAACTATTGTCTGTGTCAGTACACACGATGACATCAAAACTATTGTCTGTGTCAGTACACGTGAGGACATCAAAACTATTGTCTGTGTCAGTACACATGATGACATCAAAACTATTGTCTGTGTCAGAACACACGATGACAACAAACCTATTGTCTGTGTCAGTACACGATGACAACAAAACTATTGTCTGTGTCAGTACACACGATGACATCAAACCTATTGTCTGTGTCAGTACACGATGGCAACAAAACTATTGTCTGTGTCAGTACACACTATGACAACAAAACTATTGTCTGTGTCAGTACACACAATGACAACAAACCTATTGTCTGTGTCAGTACACACAATGACAACAAAACTATTGTCTGTGTCAGTACACACGGTGACATCAAAACTATTGTCTGTGACACTACACGATGGCAATAAAACTATTGTCTGTGTCAGTACACACGATGAAAACAAAACTATTGACCAGTATTGTCAGTGTCAGTACACGATGACAACAAAACTATTGTCTGTGTCAATACACATGATGACAACAAAACTATTGACCAGTATTGTCTGTGTCAGTACACACAATGACAACAAAACTATTATGTGTGTCAGTACAAACGATGACAACAAAACTATTGTATGTGTCAGTACACACGATGACAACAAAACTATTGTCTGTGTCAGTACACACGATGACAACAAAAGTATTGTCTGTGTCAGTACACATGATGACAACAAAACTATTGCCTGTGTCAGTACACACGTTGACATCAAAACTATTGTCTGTGTCAGTACACACGTTGACATCAAAACTATTGTCTGTGTCAGTACACACGATGACAACCAAACTATTGTCTGTGTCAGTACACACGATGACATCAAAACTATTGTCTGTGTCAGTACACACGTTGACATCAAAACTATTGTCTGTGTCAGTACACACGATGACAACAAACCTATTGTCTGTGTCAGTACACACGATGACATCAAAACTATTGTCTGTGTCAGTACACACGATGACATCAAAACTATTGTCTGTGTCAGTACACATGATGACATCAAACTATTGTCTCTGTCAGTACACACGATGACATCAAAACTATTGTCTGTGTCAGTACACACGATGACAACAAACCTATTGTCTGTGTCAGTACACGATGACAACAAAACTATTGTCTGTGTCAGTACACACGATGACATCAAACCTATTGTCTGTGTCAGTACACGATGACAACAAAAAACTACTGTCTGTGTCAGTACACACGATGACATCAAAACTATTGTCTGTGTCAGTACACGATGGCAACAAAACTATTGTCTGTGTCAGTACACACTATGACAACAAAACTATTGTCTGTGTCAGTACACACAACGACAACAAACCTATTGTCTGTGTCAGTACACACAATGACAACAAAACTATTGTCTGTGTCAGTACACACGATGACATCAAAACTATTGTCTGTGACAGTACACGATGGTAACTAAACTATTGTCTGTGTCAGTACACATGATGACAACAAAACTATTGACCAGTATTGTCTGTGTCAGTACACGATGACAACAAAACTATTGTTTGTGTCAATACACATGATGACAACAAATCTATTGACCAGTATTGTCTGTGTCAGTACACACAATGACAACAAAACTATTATCTGTGTCAGTACAAATGATGACAACAAAACTATTGTCGGTGTCAGTACACACGATGACAACAAAACTATTGTCTGTGTCATTACACACGATGACATCAAAACTATTGTCTGTGTCAGTACACACGATGACATCAAAACTGTTGTCTGTGTCAGTACACACAATGACAACACAACTATTGTCTGTGTCAGTACACACGATGACAACAAAACTATTGTCTGTGTCAGTACACACGATGACAACAGAACTATTGTCTGTGTCAGTACACACGATGACAACAGAACTATTGTCTGTGTCAGTACACACGATGACAACAGAACTATTGTCTGTGTCAGTACACACGATGATAACACAACTATTGTCTGTGTCAGTACACACGATGACAACAGAACTATTGTCTGTGTCAGTACACACGATGACAACAGAACTATTGTCTGTGTCAGTACACACGATGATAACACAACTATTGTCTGTGTCAGTACACATGATGATAACACAACTATTGTCTGAGTCAGTACACATGATGACAACACAACTATTGTCTGTGTCAGTACACACGATGACAACAAAACTATTGTCTGTGTCAGTACACACGATGACAACAGAACTATTGTCTGTGTCAGTACACATGATGATAACACAACTATTGTATGTGTCAGTACACACGATGACAACACAGCTATTGTCTGTGTCAGTACACACGATGACAACAAAACTATTGTCTGTGTCAGTACACACGATGACAACAAAACTATTGTCTGTGTCAGTACACACGATGACAACAGAACTATTGTCTGTGTCAGTATACATGATGACAACAAAACTATTGTCTGTGTCAGTACACACGATGACAACAGAACTATTGTCTGTGTCAGTACACAAAAAGGAAGATGAACATTTCAGTTGTTTTAACACCAAATGATAACTGACTGCGATGCCACAGAACGTTATTCCAAATTTGAATTTGCACCCTAGAAAAAATAATCTGGATGGGGCTCAATAAAAAAAATGGGCCAAGTGGCCCTGAAGTCCTTTGGACTAATACGTCTATATGTGACCCCGGCTGACCAAATGAGTGATAAGTCGGAAAAATTGTAACAATGTTTTCTTACATCCTTGTAAAGGTTTGGTAGGGTGCTTTACACGGTTTCAAAAAATATGACTGCTACAAAAATTGACAAAGTTATGGAGCATTGAACATGGTAGGGATCAAAAAGTGAAAATGAAGAAAACGGCTGTTGAAGTTTTACATTATATATACAAATGGATTGCATGAAAATATTACATGCACAACATTCAAATGTGGCACACAGTATGTAATATGTATGTTATGTTGCAATGATACACTGGAAGTACAAATGTGCTGCTACAAAGACTTATCAAGTTATGCCAGATTATGTCTTCATGTGTAAAATTAAGAGGACAGATTATCTGAGAGCAAAAGGTAGACTCACTGTTTGACACAGTTTAAAACCTACAGGCAACTGTCCAGTTTAACAGGGGTCTAGTGGCTAAATGCTGTCTGTTGATACAAGCTACTGCCAGTGACCAATTACACATTAGTCACAGTTTCCATCAAACAATAGCAGGCAGAGAATCTTAGCTCCACAGCTGGGTGTAATACACAACCAGATCCACCACTGATTCTTGGTCAAGTAGATTAGCTCAATGCACCATCTAAGACAATACACAACACTGTGAGTGACAGTGTAAGGAGTGAGGCCTAAGCAGTGTCCTCATTGCTGAATAGATCAATTAAACCTGCCAAGTGGGTGACATTCTGTACAAGTGTTCATTAATCCTTAGTGATTGTTCAGAACACCAGACTGACCACATACCTAAACAAAGCGAATGTAATAGGTGAAGAACAGGCAGTGTTCAAACAGGGGTATTGGTTGAATTGGCTTTATTGTGCCTTCATCGATTATAAGAAAGCATTTGATTTAGTAGACCGGTCCTCCCTGTGGTCTAAGATAATTTCATGTGGTATTAATGGTATTGTGTTGAAAGTTGTATACAAAACATAAAAAAATGCTAAATCATGTATAAATCAGGGCCAGGCTGTACCAGCCTTCTTCTCATGTGATGTATAGCAAGTATGGCAAGGAGAAAACTTGTGTCCTTTGTTATTTGCTATTTACCTGAATAATTCTGAACACTGTTAGTCACAATTATAACGGACTTGACATGGCAGCTGGTTAAATTTACAACAACCTTAGTGATGATGATGTAGAAAATGTATGTTCTACTATATGCTGATGACACTAGAATGATTCCATCAAATACAGATTTCTTGCTTGTGTATAGCGGAACTATGTCAACTCTTCTAATGGTTGACATTTGGTTGTTTCATTTCAACTATATCGTGAATTTGTAATTATTAGTCTATATTGATACAATTGATTTACACAGTACCATGTCTACACAAGGCATGGCAAGCGTAAATAGAACAGTAGAATGCATTTGATATCAATAAAGTGTAGGATATTTCACTCTATAGTTGTCCAGAATATTAAGTTTCTATGTTTGTCACCTACAGGTTTCTACAGACAATACATCTTTAACCAATAGACACCACAGTCACACCATTTTATAATAATTAAATGAATATCAAAATAAACACAACTTTCAATTATAGAAAATCAATAGTTTTGAAGATAAAAAGTGTTAGGTAACTGTTCAGTCTAACAGGGGTCAATTGTGTCTACTCTGCCTGGGCACTGTGACCAATTAAAGATTAGTCAAGGTCTCAATGGAACAGTAGCACTAGGCTGCAGAAATTAGTCTTGGTGTTGACTTTGTGGCACAATAAACAAAATCTACTGTTGGTGGTGGTCTCAAGGACCCTTCTCAAAACCATATCACTAGATAATGTAAAACTTTTGCACTTTGGGGCCCCTTAGGTGCCCTTAGAATGATTCAATCAAATACATATTTCTTGCATATAGTGGCAGCACCCTAAGATACATCTATGCAAAATTAGAAAAAAAGTTGCTGAACAGTTTTTGAAAAAATAGGCCAAATGTTACATTTTTACCAGTTTTTGGGTCCTTGGAGGCCCTAGGGAGCCCTTAAAATGATTCAATCAAATACAGATTTATTGTGCATAATCGCAGTGCCCTAAGATATGTATATGCAAAATTAGAGAAAAAGTTGCTGAACGGTTTCTGAGGTACGGCAGCTAACGGCGGACAGCGGACGGCGGACGCAGAGTGATGGCAATAGTCCCTTGGACCTTCGGCCAAAGGACTAAAACTGTATAATTGTTATTACCCACCTGGCGTGTTTGACTTTGGTATGTTTTCGTTGTGCGTTGATATTGCCACGTCCCCATTTCTACGGGGCTGTAGATGCGGTGAATGCGACACGATGTCTGGACATTTTACGTGTGTCCGGTCAGCATCCACTGCGGGCTTGGCATGGGGTCGGTCAACCGTGACCTTCACGGCTGCTTGCTGGGACACTTCTGGTTGTGGACGATGCGTGTCAGTCACCGCTGGCTCCGCGTGCATGTCTGTAATAGATTGAGAGAAGATAGAATTGCATTTATTTTGACCCAAAACATACAAGCACATTGTCTACATTAAAGTACATACAGGATATCCACATGCAATCAATTACTCACACATATGTCAATTTTTACATGATACATTAATATTTATATATAACTGAAATATCTAGGTCATATTTCTTTTTTAGATAAATTTATCACACTTATGGCACAGTTCATCTGCAATAATCAGATTGTTTGCAACATATTATTGTTGGTCTTTTCAACTTTGGTATTAATTTTGGCGACCAAGGAGATGTTTGATGAAAACAAATTATACATCCTTTTAAATTACAAAACTAGACAATTTATAATAGAAAACAGAACAATGCATCAACCCACTATAATTGTCACCACTCTAAGGTAATGGTGAATGACCTTATAATGATGTATAATTGTCACCACTCTAAGGTAATGGTGAATGACCTTATAATGATGTATAATTGTCACCACTCTAAGGTAATGGTGAATGACCTTATAATGATGTATAATTGTCACCACTCTAAGGTAATGGTGAATGACCTTATAATGATGTATAATTGTCACCACTCTAAGGTAATGGTGAATGATCTTATAATGATGTATAATTGTCACCACTCTAAGGTAATGGTGAATGATCTTATAATGATGTATAATTGTCACCACTCTAAGGTAAGGTGAATGATCTTATAATGATGTATAATTGTCACCACTCTAAGGTAACGGTGAATGATCTTATAATGATGTATAATTGTCACCACTCTAAGGTAACGGTGAATGATCTTATAATGATGTATAATTGTCACCACTCTAAGGTAACGGTGAATGATCTTATAATGATGTATAATTGTCACCACTCTAAGGTAATGGTGAATGATCTTATAATGATGTATAATTGTCACCACTCTAAGGTTATGGTGAATGATCTTATAAATGATGTATAATTGTCACCACTCTAAGGTAATGGTGAATGATCTTATAATGATGTATAATTGTCACCACTCTAAGGTAATGGTGAATGATCTTATAATGATGTATAATTGTCACCACTCTAAGGTTATGGTGAATGATCTTATAAATGATGTATAATTGTCACCACTCTAAGGTAATGGTGAATGACCTTATAATGATGTATAATTGTCACCACTCTAAGGTAACGGTGAATGATCTTATAATAAAATACATGTTCAGAAAATGCACCAGAATTAAGTAAAAAAACTCCCCTGACAACATGTTTTCTAAGTCATCTACTTCACGGGATGCGGTAGATTAACCACTCTTTGTGCCATGTTACTTGGTACCTGGCAATAAGTGTACTTAATGTTTCTCGGCAGCTAGAGTCATATGAACTGTGTACAATATACAACCGCGATATACAACGCAACGGGTCATTAGGTACAACTCGTGGGGGTTATCTATGTCATAAATGACGAGGATCAATCACCATTTATTACTTCCTAGCAGTGTAATTATTACAACAAAGAGTTACTAGACAACCTGAGGACAATAGAGTTCTAGAGTCACAGACATACATGTAACCAAGTAAATATTTGTTGTCTTTGTGGACCACTGCCATTCTGTGGACCTACCTGAAGAAATCACACTAACATGTACTCAAATTGCACTCCTGCGTTGTTAATTGATCATGTGAGTTACAGACTTACAGTTGACCTGCTTGCTCAGTACAAATTTATTAGTAAATTACACATTAAAAAGACATGTTCTGTTCGTTTTTTACTATCACAAGAACAGTTTTAATAGTTCTGCTTCATATTTACATGTCCATTTATATAATATGTACATGTGTGTGCTATTTTCATCTACTAAACACAATTTTTACGCAGTTTTTATTATGTGCAAAGTACTAACAGCCTCTGCATTTGTCCACTGTGTTAGTCAATAAGTCAATAATTTACCTTTTTTGCACAAAGTCATTATTATAAAATGGTAAACAATGTAGAATGTCATTGACCGACACTGCATAGATGTTGGTAAACACTGAACTGCCAAATTCTAAAGTTTTTTATGTTTTGTTAAAGTATTCTTATGCTGTTAGTGAGTTGTTATCATAATACATAGTTTACACTGCATAACATGATTTTACAATAAAAAAGAACCGAATACGGCCCTATAAAATAAAAAGATTAAGTAAGATGCGTCTAGATCACCAAGTTTTTTAAGGCAATTTACCATTCCGAATCAGGATCATAGCTTTTGGGAATGGGAATGTAGATTGTTCACCTTTGTAAAAATTGTAGTCGATGGTGCTAAAGTTTTGCCGTTGGATATAATTCATGCGAGGACCAGGAAAAAAAACTAAAAAAAACACTGTTCTAGATACTGCCACTTGAAAAGCATAAGATAAGTTTCCACAAGAATATCTGGATCTAATCAAATCCTGTTATTAATAATTTAATAAAATAACAATTCCATCTGGAACATCCCTGTAGACACACTGAGCTATGTGCTGTGGTAACTACGCATACCTTTTAACTGCCCTGGAAAGCTCTGATATCTGTGCCCATGCGAATCTTTAGCCGAAGAAGCCCAGAATCTCAGCTTATAACGCATAGTGCCGTGGCACTAAATCTCTATGCGACTAGTCACAGGTATGTTGACTCTTTAACACATTATGTCAAAGTGAACTATAACAAGCGAATGGTCACAGCTCATTTCACAGACTGAATACTTGGTCAACTTGCCACACTTGTCTGTGTTTATTGTTCAGTCCAGTGACATGGCCAGTTTTCTCTGATTAATCTTGGGTATAAACAAGGTCAGACAACCAATTCACATTCACAAACTTAACAATCATCATATATATCGTCATGAACGAAGAATGCAGTAACGCAGGCTAGTGCAAACTGGGTCGCTATCTGGGCTTCTAAAGTGCACTAAGACACAATATTTTTTTAATATAAATAATTTTATATGCCTGGGATGATGTTGAATGATGGAACTAACACACTGAGGTATCAAAGTTAGGCAAAACTGAAGTTATAATGGCAAAATCGAGGTGGGTCTGGATTCGACACAAGTGCCCAAATTGCTTTACCTGGTTATACTTGGCACTGTTTGGGAACTTGATCCATTTCCAACAATACTGTTAAAACATGTTTCGGTATATTAATTGGACCTGTAACAAATATTGTAAATGCATCACTTTGCTCTGGCTGTTTTCCTGATGATTTCAAATACGCCCATGTCACACCACTTCTTAGGAAGTCATCTCTGCCTAGACAAGACCTAAACAGTTATAGACCTATTTCTAACCTCAGCTTCATTTCCAAAATACTAGAGAAGGTTGTAGCAAGTCGGCTAAGGTCTCACATTAGCACAAATGTCTTAACTAATGTGTCACAATCAGCAAATAGACAGTTTCATTCAACAGACACTGCCCTCTTAAAGGTTCATAATGACATTAACTTGAACATTAATAGTGGTAAAGTGACTGCACTTACCTTACTAGATCTCTGCCGCTTTTGACACGATTGATCACAGCATTCTCATTGAATGATTACTAAAGTGGTACGGCATATCTGACACAGCTCTAAGCTGGTTTTTTTCATACTTAACTGACATATACCAAACTATAAAGATTGGGAACTGCTTTTCGGCTGCACTGCCAACTTTATTTGGTGTTCCCCAGGGTTCTGTTCTTGGGCCTTTGCTTTTTATTCTTTACGCCACTAAGCTCTCCGGATACAAATCGCTCCCTTAACCAACTTAGTGATTGCCTCCAAGATATCTTCCACTGGATGACTGACAACAAATTGAAATTAAATGCAAATAAAACTGAATTGATCATTATTGGTACCTCAATGCAGCATAGTAAACTTGATGCTTTTTTTCTATGCGTATTTTGAATCAGCATATCATGCCAGCAACCTCGGTGCGGAATCTAGGTGTGGTCTTTGATAGTAACTTCAATATCTGACAACACTCAAACGTGTTGCTGCTGTTTTTATCGTATTCGTGATCTTCACTAAATTCGCCGGTATATGTCATTTTCTGTTGCTAAAACAGCACTTGTTAGCAGCAGACTGACTATTGCGATTCCCTCTTTCATAATATCACTAGCAAGGATATTACAAAACTTGTACACAATTTTCCAGCAAGGGTAGTTACAAGATCTTCTCATTTTTCTCGCTCTGTACACCTTTTGAAGTCTTTGCATTTGATTCCTGTATGACATCGTATAATATTTAAGATCTGTACCATTACATACCAGGCACTGTCCAGTAAGCAACCATCTTATTTACATTCATTGTTACTCCTGTAAGACAACCTTATCCAGCTTCGATCATTTAGTTCTGACCTACTTTTTGTTCCTAGAGTCAACATTAACATTGGAACTATGGCTTTTTCTGTTGCTGCACCAACTCTTTGGAATATGCTCCCTCTTAGTGTTAGATCAGTTGAAAATATTACAAAATCCCGTCACCATTAAAAACTTATCTTTACAATCTTGCTTATCCATCATAGCTCCCTGGCGCCTTGACCCATCTGTTGACAACTGGGTTACTGCTTATGGATTTTGAGGCTGACCAATTCTTTTGTCTTGAGCTTGGTTTCTAAAGATTTAGGCGCAATAGAAGTTATCTTATTACTATTATATTAAAAAACAGAAAACATACCCATAAACCTATTTTTCTGCTAGAGAATGATATGAGGGACAGCATTAGGGCCTTGGAATACTGAACTGTTCTCTATATATAGCTCAACATTTCCCTTCACTTAATCTAATTATTTGCCACTAACCAGTAGTTCTTCATAAATAAACAATGACAACTTATAACAAGACGCAATTCATTGCTTTTATCAGATGGTCTCCAAAGTGTCAAGATCCACTAAAATGGCACAGTTTTCATTCTAAGATATGGCAAAACATGCTGGCTTTTTGTCACTAAATATCTGCTAAATGTCTTGTATATTGTGATGAATCTATAGTTTATTAATTTGACAAAACAAAATAAATACATATCAACTTAACAGAAGAATGTGAATATTCAAACAGTACCAATAAAATATTGGCCAATGAAATGACAGCATGGATGTGTTATATTCATGGAGACTATCCTAGTTGATCCGTGCCATTACGGTTCGGCCCTCATTTCCCACTAGTTTTCTGCTTCATAAAATGTCTTGCCAGAACTCTTGGTCTTCCACTGCTGCCTGTATCTCAGAACAATCTCCAGTTCCATGCCCTCCTTAAGGAGTTACATGTCCTATTTTTAGACACACTGTTTGTGGTCCCAGAATTCAATAGGACTCTTTGACAATCTTATCTTTGTGATGGTGGCAATGTCCTGATGTTCTTTGTCTTCATTCTCGTAGCTGGCTACCCATTAGGTGCTACATCAATGGGACTGGCAGTAAGAGAACAAGGACATTGCACACATCAATTGCTCTTTAAGACCATAATTATGCACACTCTGGCTTCTGTTGTCTCTGATGGACTGTGTTATTTGATGAGATCCAATCATAAGCACATATCTGGCTGATCAATGGATGTTGCTGCAACTTCCAATTCAGGTCACGTCTGAGCGAGCCATCATTCCTTTTCGTAGAAGTGGCAGTCTATAATAGTACTGCGGTAGTGTCCTGTGTTAGTGCGCTGTTAATAGCAGCCATGGAAGATACCAGTGAGTCAACCGGCTGTGTAATGTTCATGAGTAAGTGGGCACATCATTATAGTCGATACATTTGAATGGACACACGAGGCCAAAAAACAAAAGTTTTTTCTCCCCAAAGTTAAGCTCAACCAAATTACATTCGACCCAATAAGTGTATGTTTTCTGTGCACCAACAATCTGAAATGAACTCGTCAAACAGCCATCATCTTCATGAAATCGTCTGAGCCTCACAGTTCATTCCCTAAAATGTTAAGGGATCTTAAATAAAAAGTGCATTTCAATACAAAATCCTCAACGGTCCCTAGACCTGATGATGTTTATGGGCATGATGGCGGTTCCTTTGACTGGAATCAGCCAGAGTGGTAATTATTAAGAGGAAGTTTGTTGAATTTGTTGTCCTGAATGTGAGAAAATTAGTACAAATGCACCTAACTTCAAAATGTCTTGAGGCTAATTCAGCCAGCCTCATTGTGTTTAGAATCCATCTGGAAAAAAGGAAAGGCCTAAAGAAATAAAGAAATTAAAAAGAACCTTTTTAAAAATTAAATGAGGCTGATTCCACACCGTTTTTTCCCTTTTTACTGTATTTTTCTTAATACTAGAATTGCCTGATTAAGCCTGACACATTGTTAACAATTTGATTACACCTGCGAATTTGAAAAGCATTCAAATTGTAAAGAAAGCATTCATATTGTAAAAACACCCTTTACTGAAATAACTAACAGTATTATGGAGGCTGCCAAGACTAACCGCAACTGCCCAGATTCTGCGAACTTCCTGCTAAAAAACGCTACCAGATAGATGAAGGTGGCTAGCAATAGTTTCTATTCTACGTGACTCTCTTGAACAAAAAAGTGTACATCCCCATTACAGGTGGTACATATATATATATGTAGCTGCACCAATTTCATCTACGATAATGAACAATACATAGATGGTTTACGTTCTTAAAACATATTATGACCCATTGATTAATGCTTACACAAATGAGGCCTAAGTAGCTAGAACATCCGCTATCAAAGTTGTCCCATGAATAATTAAATATTAAAAAGGTCTCTCCCCATTTAAATGTGTTCTTTTATCGTGTTTCAATCATTTGTCAAACCTATCTAGCAAATGGCATCCAAAATCCAAATACAAGTTTACAATATGCTAACAGTATAAATGTGTTATTCAGTTTTCATGAAATTTTCGGACAAACTAATAAATTTTTTTCAAACGGACCCAGTTGAAAATAAAAGAAATACACCAGTGGCTCCAAATATTTATTTACACTTTCGCATTATCTGATCTGACAATTAAAGTGAACTATAATAATAATAATAAACATTGTTTATTCACGATAACCTTATAAAATATACATTTTATCTTCCTAAGGGTCATGATTGTAAAATATTAGAGTACAGGTAATTTTTTTAGAAATGCTAAACAAATTATTTAAATAAAGTAGTATATTGCATAATACATATTAAAATTTAGAAATTAGAATTGCACAAATAATATTTGTAAAATATGTAGCATCAATAAATAGAATAAAAAACGCTGTGTTAAAATGTTCATTGCGTTGTTTGTCCCTGTTGTCTAATTAAACACGTTCTGCAAATATGCTCTCTTAAACGCACTTAGAGAGCTGCATTTTCTTATTTCTAGATTTAAAGTATTCCATATTTGTGTGCCATGAACAGCTATAGAGTTATTGAAGATGTTGGTCTGTGCTCTTGGAACATACAAGTCCCCTCTTGCATTTGACCTTGTTGTTCTTGTCGAAATGTTCGAGACAGATTTGAATAGCGCACACATGTAGTCAGGAGCCAGTCCTTTTACTGCCTTGAACACCAATTGAGATTGTCTGTATTTCACGCGCTCTGGTAGTGGCAGCCAGTTTAGTTGTTTCATAGTGGAGCACTTGGAGCTCCTTCGATGATTTTAACAAAAATATATACATTTTTTGTTTTAAAAAGACTGAATATTACTGAAACAATCAATTATTTATTTTATACTACACAGTTAAATATCACCACGTCTGATTCATGATGCACTAAATCAATTGAAGATGGAATTTTAAACTCATGAACTCTGAACCATCTCCAGTAAGATGCAAGAAAGTTTAATATCCATGTTATTGGGTAATTATTGACCACATAAATTTTGTAACTGGACCAAGCAGTTAGGTAATTATTGCCTTTGGTATCACCTCAATTTACCTGTACATTATATGCATGCATTTCTAAAATGTCCATGAATATTCGACACTAGTAAGTATGATTTTACTAAATAACTTATTCTAAAAAAATTATAGTTAGTAGATATAATTAATGCAGAACTGCAACTAAAAATAATATGTATGCGAACGCCAGACGGAAGTAAAATATGTCCGTGTCAAGAAAATGTTTCTGGAAGATTTCTCAGGTTATTTCCTGTAATTTCTCAGGTTTTTTCATGTAATTCCAACATGTCAAGATTTTGCAGTATGGAGCAAAACTTCAATGACTAAAAAGAGTAACAAATTCTATTCTACCCTGTGTTATTTGGTTAATAAAGAAGGGAAAGAAACTCAATTATGTTGTGTCACCCAGTATGGGTTCTGCTAATTATCATAGTTCATTAACATGATGGCATCCCAAACAGGGAGTTATTAATTGTTCCATATCTGCACAGGGACTGAGTTGTTCTCCTTTAAATGCACAGTATTTTCTCATAATTTCCCTATGGAAATGACAGCTTTGCCATTTTAGGTAGGTGCATCTTTTTGATTAATGTCATGACTTGATGCAATGCGGTATATAATCATTAAATGTTCAGTCTTTCGACTATAAAACTATTTCGGGAACAAATGCTAAATTAGACTCTGACATCTGGCTGTAGCACTGGGAAAAAATGGGCCAAGTGGCCCTGAAGTCCTTTGGACTAATACGTCTATATGTGACCCCGGCTGACCAAATGAGTGATAAGTCGGAAAAATTGTAACATTGTTTTCTTACATCCTTGTAAAGTTTTGGTAGGGTGCTTTACATGATTTCAAAAAATATGACTGCTACAAAAATTGGCAAAGTTATGGAGCATTGAACGTGGTAGGGGTCAAAAAGTGAAAATGAAGAAAACGGCTGTTGAAGTTTTATATTATATATGCAAATGGACTGCATGGAAATATTACATGCACAACATTCAAATGTGGCACACAGTATGTAATATGTATGTTATGTTGCAATGATACACTGGAAGTACAAATGTGCTGCTACAAAGACTTATCAAGTTATGCCAGATTATGTCTTCATGTGTAAAATTAAGAGGACAGATTATTTGAGAGCAAAAGGTAGACTCACTGTTTGACACAGTTTAAAACCTACAGGCAACTGTCCAGTTTAACAGGTGTCTAGTGGCTTAATGCTGTCTGTTGACACAAGCTACTGCCAGTGACCAATTACACATTAGTCACAGTTTCCATCAAACAATAGCAGGCAGAGAATCTTAGCTCCACAGCTGGGTGTAATACACAACCAGAGCCACCACTGATTCATGGTCAAGTAGATTAGCTCAATGCACCAACTAAGACAATACACAACACTGTGAGTGACAGTGTCCAGAGTGAGGCTTAAGCAGTGTCCTCATTGCTGAATATATCAATTAAACCTGCCAAGTGGGTGACATTCTGCACAAGTGTTCATTAATCCTTAGTGATTGTTCAGAACACCAGACTGACCACATACCTAAACAAAGCAAATGTAATAGGTGAAGAACAGGCAGTGTTCAAATAGGAGTATTGGTTGAACTGTATTTGTCTCGACGCATCGACGCAAAAGGCTTTATTGTGCCTTCATCGATTATAAGAAAGCATTTGATTTAGTAGACCGGTCCTCCCTGTGGTCTAAGATAATTTCATGTGGTATTAATGGTATTGTGTTGAAAGTTGTATACAAAACATACAAAAATGCTAAACCATGTATAAATCAGGGCCAGGCTGTGTCGGCCTTCTTCTCATGTGATGTATAGCAAGTATGGCAAGGAGAAAACTTGTGTCCTTTATTATTTGCTATTTACCTGAATCATTTTGAACACTGTTAGTCACAATTATAACGGACTTGACATGGCAGCTGGTTAAATTTACAACAACCTTATTGATGATGATGTAGAAAATATATGTTCTACTATATGCTGATGACACTAGAATGATTCAATGAAATACAGATTTCTTGCTTGTGTATAGCGGAACTATGTCAACTCTTCTAATGGTTGACATTTGGTTGTTTCATGTCAACTATATTGTGAATCTGTAATTATTAGTCTATATTGATACAATGCATGGCAAGCGTAAACAGAACAGTAGAATGCATTTGATATCAATAAAGTGTAGGATATTTCACTCTATAGTTGTCCAGAATATTAATGTTCTATGTTTGTCACCTACAGGTGACAGAATATTAATTTTCTATGTTTGTCACCTACAGGTTTCTACAGACAATACATCTTTAATCAATAGACACCACAGTCACACCATTTTATAATAATTAAATGAACATCAAAATAAACACAACTTTCAATTATACAAAATCAATAGTTTTGAAGATAAAAAGTGTTAGGAAACTGTTCAGTCTAACAGGGGTCAAGTGTGTCTACTCTGCCTGGGAGCTGTGACCAATCAAAGATTAGTCAAGGCCTCAATGGAACAGTAGCACTAGGCTGCAGAAATTAGTATTGGTGTTGACTTTGTGGCACAATAAACAAAATCTACTGTTGGGGGTGGTCTCAAGGACCCTTCTCAAAACCACATCACTAGATAATGTAAAACTTTTGCACTTTGGGGGCCCCTTAGGTGCCCTTAGAATGATTCAATCAAATACAGATTTCTTGTATATAGTGGCAGCACCCTAAGATATATCTATGCAAAATTAGAAAAAAAGTTGCTGAACAGTTTTTGAAAAAATAGGCCAAATGTTACATTTTTACCAGTTTTGGGGTCCTTGGAGGCCCTATGGAGCCCTTAAAATGATTCAATCAAATACAGATTTCTTGTGCATGGTGGCAGTTCCCTAAGATATGTATATGCAAAATTAGAGAAAAAGTTTCTGAACGGTTTCTGAGATACGGCAGCTAATGTCGGACGGCGGGCGGAGGACGGAGAGTGATGGCAATAGTCCCTTGGACCTTCGGCCAAAGGACTAAAAATGGGCCATGAGGCCCTGAAGTCCTTTGAACTAATATGTCTATATATGACCCCGGCTGACCAAATGAGTGATAAGTCGGAAAAATTGTAGCATTGTTTTCTTTCATTCTGGTATAGGTTGGGTAAGGTGCTTCACACGTTTTCCAAAATTATGACTGCTACAACAATTGGCGAAGTTATGGAGCATTGAACATGGAAGGGTTCAAAAAGTGAAAATGAAGAAAACGGCTGTTGAAGTTTTACATTATATATGCAAATG
Organism: Escarpia spicata; assembly: GCA_963995525.1. Taxonomy (NCBI): domain Eukaryota; kingdom Metazoa; phylum Annelida; class Polychaeta; order Sabellida; family Siboglinidae; genus Escarpia; species Escarpia spicata. Next base: position 53,532,655 of record OZ023212.1, read on the forward strand.
GATTGCATGGAAATATTACATGCATGACATTCAAATGTGGCACACAGTATGTATGTTATGTTACACTGATACACTAGAAGTACAAATGTGCTGCTACAAAAACTTATCAAGTTATGCCAAATTATGTCTTTATGTGTAAAACTGAGAGGACAGATTATTTGAGACACTGGGACAGTGTGACTGCTGCCTGGCTAAATGGATGCAATGGTGCTTTGAAGTTAGTTCTGATGTATTTGAACTTGAGCCATTAATTAAATGTCCACCAAGCAGTAACAGAGCAGTTTTATAATAATAATCCACAAGTTAAGTGGCAGTGATCTTCCTTTTATCATTCATGTGATGTTTATTGTGAGCGGAGCAGACAAATGGTTATACATACGTAGGTACAGAAAGAAACTGACATTTCCTATAAAAAGAACACGTTTGCCTATCAATGGCATGTATTTCCTATTGTTGCCGTTTCTGCCGGGAAGAAACAGTTTCTGCCCGGCATAAATCAAACAACCCTGTAGGTAATTATTAATCAAATGTTTTTTGGTGAATCCTAGTTACAGATCATTAAGGGTTATGATGGAAGTAAAATGTTGACATGTTTACTGTTCACTTATTGCACCATGTCTTGCATTTAGAGGAATAATTATAATAGAAAATAAAATGTTGTGGCACCTATTTTTAAATACATGCATTGATGAGAAACCGGGAATTACTTTTCTGTGGCCTAAGAATAACTAATTTCACAAACTTCCTGCTTATATAAAACAACTGCATAAAAATAGATATTGATCCATGCAAGACACAGACTCCGCATGTGACAGATGTTTTAGGAAGGGGAATATCTACCCCAGTTCAGTTTCTGGCACAATACACAAAATCTACTGTTAGGGGATAGTTTCAAGGGCCCTTCTCAAAACCACATCACTAGATAGTGTAAACATTTTGCATCTTGGGGGGCTGTGTCACCCTTCTTCTTGTGTGATGTAGAGTTACCACAAGGAGAAAACTTGTCTCCTTTGTTATTTGCCATTTACCTGAATGATTTTGAGCACACTGTTAGTCATAATTATAAGGGACTTGACACGACAGCTGGTGAAATTTACAACAACCTTAGTGATGATGATGTAGACATTTTTATGAAAATGAATGTTCTACTATATGCTGATGATACTAGAATGATTCAATCAAATATTGATTTCTTATGTATAGCGGAACTATGTCAACTCTTCTAATGGTTGACATTTGGTTGTTTCAGAATGACCCCTTAAAATGTATGCCCAACTGTCCAGGGGTCTAGTGGGTGCTGTCTGTGACACATGCATCTGCCAGTGACCAATTACAGATTAGTCAGTTTCCATCAGGCAGGCCCGCCCTCTACAGTGAGGTGTGACACATGTTGTAGGAAAAGGGATTAGCCAGATAGAGCTGCTCCGGCTGTAGACAATTTAGTTAGCAAATTTAACATTTTAGGGGACCTTTGGTGCCCTTAGAATGATTCAATCAAATACAGATTTCTTGTGTATAGTGGCACTACCACATGAAATGCCTATGCAACATTAGGGAAAAAGTTACTGAAGAGTTTCTGAAAAAAATTTCAAAATGTGAAAATGTACCATTTTGGGGAGTCCTTTTTTGGGGTCATTAGGTGCCCTTAGAATGATTCAATCAAATTCAGATTTCTTGTGTACAGTGACACTACCACATGAAATGTATGTGCAAAATTTGAGAAAAAGTTGCTGAACAGTTTTTTGAAAAAATAGGCAAAATGTAAATTTTTTACCAGTTTTGGGGTCCTTGGCGGCCCTAAGGAGCCCTTAGAATGATTAAATCAAATACAGATTTCTTGTGCATAGTGGCAGTGCCCTAAGATATGTCCATGCAAAATTAGAGAAAAAGCTGCTGAATGGTTTCTGAGATACGGCAGCTAACGGCAGATGGAGAGTGATGGCAATACAATAGTCCGTTGGACCTTCGGCCCAAAGGACTAAAAATGGCAAAGCAGACTATCTATTACTAATTTCATATACGCGGCTGGATGACACAGGATTCACACTAATGCCAGGGGATTTGGGAAGTTTATAAGATAATCTGGCAGGCGGAAAGATTGCTACGCCTTCACCAATATTAATCAGAAGATTAATCAGAAAGTACATAACTCAAAACTGTCTGGCTGGCTGGAATTTCATTCACCTGCAGGATGATAGCAATGGTCAACTCAACACACTGGAAATTGCAGAATGTTTCTTCCTTCCATGTAGACAAATGCTACTGCTGATGCTTGTATTTAAAGGGAGGTTGTTTGTTCTGTCAGGTAATAATTAGCAGGAAGTCTGTTAAATCAGTTGTGATTATCCCAATTTGGTCAGGAGCATCAAGATGAGACAACTTCAAAACAATAAAAGCAAATTATGCAATAAGTGCTAAAAGCGGTCGATTACAACCTGAATGTTTTGTTTATAATTTGAACATTTCGCTAGTGTAAGTTTCAAATTGTGAACAGTGCTTCAGGTTTATTAAATGCTATTTTGTAGGTAGTATACCTTCAACATATTTATTTAATGTTAAGAATGTTCAATAAATAAATAAATAAATTTATGAGGAATGGATAATATTATATATTTTACCTTTACATTTAACAGTATGTTTTTTGTCACTTTTACATGCCAAAATCCTGCTGCCTAAGCTGGTGTAAACGAGTAATTTTAGGGTGGAAAATACAAAACTGAACGTTGTCACCGCAGTTCCTGCATTTGTTTGCACCCATTTTGTGTACAAGATATATACTGTAACACGGTTATACCTCAACTATAAAACTAACACAATGGATGAAACAGATATGGATGAAATGGATATCATGTCATAATGAACAAAACTGGTCAACTAACTAACAAAGAAACAAATATGACCCACTGGAATAACATGGCCTGCAAACACAAACAGATGAAACTGACCGTATTAATGAACAAATCAGCTCAAGTAACGAACAATCTTTACAATTAGATATATCAATAAATGCTACATGAGGCAGAACAGGTGTTCTGGACTGCCTTGACATAACAAGGATTCATTAATAAGATAAGCTCAGTTTGTATGGTTTTGATCGATTTCTTGCTCCATACCTCCTGACGTTGGTAATTGTTGACCGTCTCCTAAAGGCTGGGTCCTAACTGGCCATATGGTCACCTGCTGTCACCAACGCAAACACTTTGCTCTGTTTCGTGTCTTAGAAATCACATTTGTGATTAGCCAATGCAGATGTCAGTGCGTGGATGTCACAATAATGCCAGTTTGGGCAAGAAATATGGCAAAATACAAAACGTCCCTTCTCGTAATTTAAAACAGAAAACAGTAAAATCAATATATTTGTTGCATAAGAAGCTGACATAGGTACATTTTATTTCTATCAAAGGTCTTGAATATTTTTTTTTTCTTGCGCATATACCCACTGCAAGCAACAATGGCAAATTAAATTAGCAACCGATGAAAACAAAATGTGTGGGTATGCGAAAAATAGACAAATGTTGACGAAGACATTTCCCCTATTCTTCCAGTTGCATTTTTCCTGCTTTTCCGTGAGCAGAAGGCTGACAACTACGTCAACGTAGTCTTTGTCTACTTGTCATCTTGGGCTTGATTTTTTTAAATTATAGATTCTGTTAATGATAATCATATGCACAGCAACAACAAGCAAACTTGTCCAAAATGTCAACAATAAAAACCCGACCCTGTGGTATGTTTACAGAAACACAAGTCAATTTCTGACACAACTGCTGAATTAGTCATCCTAAATTTAAGTGGTGGAGTCTGCATTAGAGAAAACACCAATAAGCCGATGTTCATAGGTTTCGAAGGAGAACACCAGAGGCATTTGAGTCCTATCACATTTGTCTGGTTTGTGAAGGCTCAGCCAAGGCTGACCTATCTGTTTTATAAAATAATGATAATAAAGTAGCTGACTTAAACACAAGGATAAACAAACTGCTAATTTATTATGGCATCACCTGACAGTGACACTACCTGATTGTTTCAGGTTGGAGAAAGGACAAAACATGTACCCCGGTAGGTAAATAACTCTAAATAACAATTACACATTGTTTTTTCTTAAATACATTGGAAGCCAGGGGTCCATGGTAACAAACTAACATAAAAAGGGGTGAGTGGACCTCAGTGCCTCAGAGGAGAAACACTTACTTACAATATTGTAAACTTAGCACACTAATATACATATATATATAATATATATATATATATATACTAATATAGTATTATATTAATAAACATTTTGTGTGCATGTACTGTCAATGTAATAGTTCCAACTAAACTTGGGTGAGAAATGGTCTTCTTTTCCTGATGTGGCGCAGCTGCTTGAACTTTTAAGCTGCGTGCCAATGCACAACAGGTCAACATCACGTACGCCGGGCTGACTAATATCTAGATTGTGACAGTGATCCAGTTAATTAATTTCACATTTCTTCAAGCCCAAATAATATACTATTCCCATACATATAGCTGACTAGCTCTTCTGTTCTACTCTAAATTTCTGAGCCCCACTCCTGAAGTTGGCACCAATGTAGCATGAAAACAGTACAACCAAAGGCATTCAATTGTCGAACCTAATGGCCAATTATAATAGACACAGACACAAGTCAATAGTATCATGTATACATCAATTGTCTGCTGGCACAAGGTCACCAGATAACTAGCCCATCAGTCACTCCAGAGCCTTGGTGCTTCAACTTTCATCCCCTGGGTTGAAGGAACAAGATCACCAATCTACCATAAGACAACATAATCTCATGAATCTGAGAGCGGTGTCGCGCTTACATTTATCCGGGCGTTAAATTTTATCCGGGGTGATGTTTATGTACATATGTAAGGCATAATATTTGGTACCAGTAGATCACGTAGTGATAAATAATATCCAGTAGTTAAATATGTTTTGTTTGTTGTCGTAATACGAGCGTTATAGTTAGAGTACATAATTATAATTTGCTGTTTCAGATTTGTGACCAAGTATAAGAGTAAGTCACGTGACGTGTGCGTGGAGAGGAAACTGTTTTATGACAGAAATTGTTTATGTCTGTGGGAAGCAGACATTTTGTAATTTATGTACAGTGTATATCTATAGATATATATAAATATATATATAAACATACATAACACCCAAATAAATGAAAACACGACAGTCGTAGTTGGTGCTAAATACATTTCCCTAGATGCGCGCGTGCGCAGAAACATCACCCGGATATTATTTAACACCCAGATAAATTTAAGTGTGACAGCGGGTCAGACACCTCGCTGTATATCTTGCCCAAACCAGACAACTTTGGCACACAATCACCAAGCATTTGTCATCAACCGCCATTCCCCGAAACAATGGTACTGTCAACTAAGGATCTTAATTAAGCTGGTTGAGGAACTGATTCGTGACCTGGATTTTGCACTCCATGTGCCACGGCGCCTGTGAATTCACCATGCTGCATGAACTCGATGCCGTTTCTAACTAGTGTTGGCAATAATGTTACATGCTTTGCCATGATTAAAGCCATAAATTTATATTTACGCTTTAAAATGTTATGTACAACATATATAATGGAGGTAAAGGATGACTGTTTCATTCATTACATTACAGTCTAATTTACAGAACAAGAAATGTTTTGTGAAAAAGATTTAAAAAATTACATAACCCTGACAAATTTGAGTACTTCAGCATGATTCAAAATACATTACGCCTTATCTAGATTACTTTAGTCTAAAATAAGACATGTCAACAGAAAAAAAGACAAAACAGCTCACTTTTCAACAGAATGTGGGATATTGTCTGGTAAAATCAAAATATTAATGTAAAGTGTATTTGAAGTCAAACACATCACATAATAATATTATGTCCTTGTTAATTGGGCCAAGTATATATTCATAGAATTCATAAAATATCTAAGATCTTGTGGATTCCAAGCTGTGTTTGACATAACTGGGGGTGGGTGTGAACCTTCTGTCATGCCCACAACTTGCACGCCCAGTCGGGTCACACGATATGTATGATGTGAACAGATTTAGATGTAGATTTAATGGACTAACCATATATTCCATGACTAACATTACATCTTTAAATCTTTCAAAGCCAGCCAGGTCTGAGGTAACATCAAACAGACTAAGCCAATATATGTGTATATTCTGTCAACATGCTTGAATGAAACAATTAACACCTAAAATCAAATGAAGCCAACCCAGTGTAAATCGGCTTCTATCTGAACAACCAGGATACAAAAAGTAAACTCAATCAAATGTGCGAAGATTTTGAGCCATTTGGACAGAAATAGGCATTGCTTCCAAGGTTGTTTGGCTAACAACACATTTAAAGTTGACATTTAAATTGTCATAATACATGGTATTTAACATAATGTAAATAATAACTTGTGAAATTATTTGCAGAAAAATATGAAGGAAACACAACTGATGGTCAAAGATCAAAGGGCTGGTCAAGACGTTCAAAACAAAGAGAGAGACAATGTTCTCTCTCACACAGTCATTAGATCTGTGTAACTGTACGGTTCATTTACCCGCCAACTCACTCAGCTAGACTTGGATACACATGCCTGGGTCGAACAAACTGACCTAGACGACTGATTAATTTGTCGCTGCATCGGCCGTCGTATTAGCCACTAATGTAGATCTACTTGCATGTACATCAGACTTAACATCGGGCAGCGGCTACTATTATGACAGAAGATACATTTAGACATCAACAAAATAATGTCCGCTGTAATGAAAAACAATTCATATCACATTGTTGTAATTTTGTCATTTTTACAGTTTTGTATATTTTACTGAACATTACATGTCGCTGGATATAAATAATAAAATAAATACACAGATCTGTATGGTCAACAAATTGTTTGTTGCATTTCTTGTGTTCACAATATTATTAAAACTAATTTATGATCACAGCAACTGCGTGATATCCTTGGATTGTTGGCCATCAAATCTTTTGAAGCGACCACAACATTGTTCGGCTACAAACGCCAGTAGCATTTACCATTTGCAATCCCACATCACACACGGATTCCAGGCACTGTGGAGTCCGACCACAATCTGTCCTGTCAGGAGTAATAACCAGGGATTAATCACTAAATGTTGTGTTTAGGTCTCTAATCAGTGATCTTCAGACCTAGGACCTGCATGTGCCATAAATCCATCTGGGACAACTCAATTAATTGTAAACACAGTGCACATGTAACTACTGATGTGCAAAGCAGGAGCCAGTAACTGTGAATACTCCTGGCCTTTAGAATACATTTCAGCGATCTATATATGGTCGTAGAAATTTGATAAATGTTCCAACGAGGTGACAAGATAACAAAGAAAAAGGCTGGATATTTAATGTGTTTATGTCATTATCATGTTAACAAATGCTTGGTAAATATTTACTACTAGGCTATTACTAGCTGAGTTACCTAGTGTTGCCCGGTAGGGGTGAAAGGCAGTTATATACAACCTAAAATAATTTCCACTGAAATATAAAAAAGTATTGTTGACATAATTATGAACACTGAAAATAGACTAAACCCCAACCAACATTTGAATTCCAGATACCCCAAAACCTATCCCAAATGTGTCCAGTATACCTGCATTAAAAAAATTGTAACTGGTCATTGGCCTAGTTGTTAGCACAACCTTTGGCCAGAAATTGCAAGCGCTCACCCATGTGAATGATGTAACCAGCAACAGGCAGTGGGGTTACACATGCGGGATTTTGTAACTTTCATAACATAAAAACTAATGCATTTGTCTGCATACACCCAGTGACACATTTGCACGTGGAATAATTACCTATGCAATGATGTAGAAAAACAAAAAATTCCGTGGCTGGAACTCCACGGAATTGTTGCAGTGTCTTGTTTGTCAGAAGTAGCAAGCGCTCATGGGCTGATACGACGAAATGCTTACATGACCAGCGACAGGTAGACCTGGTGCATGTTAAGCACTGAGGATTTTCAAACGTCAATAACTTTAAAACTATTCAAAAATTTCTGTATACATCCAGTGACATACCGATAATTGTAGATGGCATATTTATCTTTACGATGATATAGAAAAACATTGAATTCCTGGAACTCCACGTACTCCCGGTAGATATATGCCCGATACTTGCAAAACTGACAGAGATGTGGGTGCACATACAAACAGAGAACGAACTGTTTTTATAAAAAAAAATTGAAATGACACTGAGATATTATTAGATTTAGTGTCTGTCCTTTTATCATCCAATGTTGTGCATTTTGCATGATGTTGTCTCACACAGAATCTGCATAGAACAGTTGGTAATTTAGGCATGACTGTGAGTGACACTCCCGCTCAATCTCGCGTCTCACGTCTAGTCCATATTAATGTTTGCATCTAGCTAATGGTGAGATTTAATGAGATTGCAATGGTGCAGAAATCAGGACCCTGGCCAGGGTTTTGGTACACTGGGTGACTGCTCATGGAAGGGGTATCAAGTTCTTTTACAGGTTGTGAGCCTGTGTAGTACACATACCTATACTATATGTTATAGTACACAAGATTAATCAAATGCCTCTGACCAAAGTGGCCCCAAAGCCCCAACAACTGTAATGGGAGCTGTTCCCTAAGGCTAGGCCCGGCTTAAACAAGATAAATGTTTCAATAATAATGTCCCAATATAATCACTAGGCATACTAGTGTTGGCTGTTGCCAGTACTAGTAATACAGCACTATTTTGAGTAGCCAGTGTATATGCTTACAAAACCTCACTCACTGACTGAGCCCTCGAGCAGCCTGAACTTAAAAGGCAGGTTAGACTACGGAGAGAGTTTATTGCTACCCCTCCACGTACAAATGTATGCTCTTTTAGACAAAGCTCTAGCCTCTAGGACCCGTACTAGGAGTGGGACTGGCCAAGGACAAGGTACGCCATAAAACAGGCGGAAATACGACACCATCACTCATCACATCAGGCGCGATTTAGAGACTAGACGTCACTACTACAGAGAGTGAGACACTGAGAGACGTCTACACTAGTCAACAATGAATCACTGAATCCCTGTAGGTAGCTGTTCAAGTTCACAAGACGTCAATGCATGCATACAAAACGTCGAGAACGATAATTATGATCTACCGACCTGACGCTCCATGTTTAGGGTTCTGCATAGTGCTGTCGTACAAACCGACCCTCGCCTCGGACCTTGCTTGGTGTTGTGACACTGTTGACGTTGTGGACGGCTTCACGAAATGGCAACGGTACAAGCGTGCGACTGGCGATTGCGTTTCATGTCAAGTTTTGAGACGACGTGAATAAATAGTAATATGATGTCACACGACTTAGCCAAATGTCAACGACGTAAGATAAACAATGTACAGCCCATCATCGAGGTAACTGTGCTAGTAAGTTGTGTGATTTTGATTCAACCCTGAACGCCACTGACAGGTCACGCCGTCTGTATTACCGTATAAGCTCGGTTTTAACCGCAGGCGTTGCTCTACGACAGACCGTGCGCGCTACCTGACGCCACCAAGACACGGGTACCCTGAAAAGCTAGTGTTCTTTTGTTGTTTTAACACCAATGTATCTGCATTGTGTTCAATGTTTGTTAATAATCCGTGCACGGACATTGTTTAAGTCTTGGTTATGCATTCGAATTAGAACTTTTGTTGTAACCAGCTTACACGGAGCAAATCACTCATTTACATTGACGCCATCTGGTGAATTGATCACCTCTCGTCTCAGTTGCTTCCGTTACTTCTTCGCCTTTCTGAATACAACTGGCAGAGCAATGGTCGAAGGAAGCGAATGAACAGAGAAAGGGGTAAGTGAACTTCAGTGCCTAGACGGAGGTGCACTTGCAATGTTCAGAAATTTGTGTATTAATAATAAATATAGATAATAACTATAATGTCTGATGACAATGATGTCGGCAACAAATTCAATGGTTCTTTTAATTTCATAAGTGTATATTTTTTATTTAAAAGTGAATTACTTTTGGGTATGCTTGTTAGATCCTTGATCGCGGAACCGTTTACCATGCCCCGTTTCCTCTTTTCCTTTTACATCTCAATGTGTCACAATAAACGTGTTCGTACTTTCTCTACGAGAATCTTCATTCTATAATGTCGCTGTACGCACAGCCCACGGCCAGTACACGACATTAATTGGCGACGAGGTAAACTGACAACTCTACGAGTTACTTTGAACTAGACTACGTCTAATTTCTGTGTGAAAATGGAAACTGTCGCTGACGTCGCACATTTTTCGCTGGAGCCGACTGACAGCGCAGGCCATCGTTGGGAACGTTGGGTGAGGCGCTTTGAGAACTTTGTGGTGGCTAAAGACATTCAGAACGATACAAGAATGAGAGCGATGTTGCTTCATTATGCTGGTGAGGCAGTGTTTGAATTGAGTGAAGCAGTGGGGGTGACAGAAAATGATGATTTCGCAGAAACCAAGCGGAAGCTCACTGCTTACTTCAGGCCGCAGTGCAATGAAGAATATGAAATATTCAAGTTCCGACAGGCTGAACAGACGTCGTCAGAGACGCTGGACCAATTCAATGCACGATTGCAGCAACTAGCCAAAAACTGTAAGTTCCATGAGAAAGACAGAGAAGTGAAGTCGCAAATCATCCAAAAATGTGCCATGTCAAAAGTGCGTGACAAGGGGTTAAGTGAACCTACAATCACGCTAGAGAAGTTACTGACGTTCGGGCGCACACTGGAAGCTACGCTACAGCAGTCGAAAATCATGAGAAACTCTTTCGACCGTACCGAGGCCTGTCCACGCCGTATCGAATGACGAGGGGCGGCGCAACTCTTCACGTGGAGGTTTCAGCTTTGGTCGCCAGGTGGCGACACACAGAGATAGCAATCCACCAAGAAAGCGTTTTCCGCCTGATCGCCAAGGGACACCACGTCGAGACGATCGACCAGTCGTGAGTAGTCAGCAGCGGTACAGACGTCACAAGGGGGCAGCACCAGCATGCTCAGGCTGTGGTGGACCGCCACACGACGATCGGCGAATGTGCAAAGCTTGGGGCAGGAGATGCTACAAGTGTCAAAAGCTAAATCACTGCTAATGTGTGCAATGCAAACACTCAACAGACACACTTAGTAGAAAATGACACACACTCGCAACGCAATGACAAGTTATGTGAAGACACATACACACTTGACCTGTATCATGCAAGTGCCACCCACACCATACCACCGTACATTTGCAATGTCCAGATAGAGGGAAGTGAAGTGGCTATGGAGATAGATACCGGAGCAGCAGTTTCGCTTATATCGGGGGATGAGTGGGCTAAAATCTGCAAGGCATCTGTGCTCACTCTCGACACGCGTAACGTTCCGAGGTTGCGAACGTACGCAGGTACCACAATTGAGCCTTTAGGGTGAGCGCAGGTGAACGTTTGTCACAACAATCAACAGCACAGGCTGCAGGCAATCGTAGTGCCTGGGTCGGGACCTAACCTGCTGGGAAGGGACTGGCTAACAGTGTTGAAAGTGAACTGGGCTACCGTGAACCAGATAGACAGAGAGGACTTCCTAAAGCCTTACGAATCAATGTTCAGTGAGGGACTAGGCACTCTAAAGGGGCTGACTGCGAAGTTCTACGTTGATGACACGGTTAAACCGAGGTATTGTAAACCTCGACCTGTACCTCTTGCTTTACGAGCCAAAGTAGAGGACGAGTTAGATCGTATGCAGAAGGCCGGAATCATCCGTCCTGTGGAGTATTCTGAGTGGGCCGCGCCCATTGTACCGGTCTTGAAGTCTACCGGCGCAGTCAGAATCTGTGGCGACTATAAGGTAACCATCAACAGAGCCGTCAAGGTAGACAAGTACCCGATCCCGAACGTATCTGATCTGTTTACAAAATTAGCAGGTGGTACACTGTACACAACGCTGGACATGAGCCATGCGTATCAACAGGTCGTACTGGATGAAGAATCACGTCCGTTGATTACAATCAACACGTCGAAAGGGCTGTTCGCATTCGAACGTCTGCCTTTCGGTGTGAGTTCTTCTCCAGGTATCTTCCAGAGAATCATGGAGCAGTTACTACAGAACATACCCATGACTGTAGTCTACCTCGACGACATCCTGGTCACAGGAAGAACGCCAGAAGAGCATGATCGTAATCTGGCTACTGTGCTAACGCGACTACAAGACGCAGGGTTACGCCTGAAGAAGGAGAAATGTGCGTTTCGTCAGAAATCGTGCACCTATCTAGGTCATGCGATTGATGCTGAAGGTATTCATCCTACGGAAGACAAAGTGCGAGCAGTACAGAACGCGCCTGCACCACAGAATGTACAGGAGTTGAGGAGTTATCTAGGACTCATTCACTACTATCACAACTTCTTGTGCAATCTCAGTACGCTGCTTGCTCCGCTGCATGAAATGACACGCCAACACAAAGTGGAAGTGGGGTCCGGCGCAACAAAAGGCTTTCGATGAGTCTAAGGCACTGCTTGTTTCTTCAGATGTGCTTGTACACTACAACCCTGAACTCCCGATCATCTTGAGCAGTGACGCATCTCCTTACGGGATTGGAAGCGTACTGTCACACAGATTGCCCGATGGCAGCGACAAGCCTATCGCATACGCATCACGCTCTCTCTCCACAGCGGAAAAGAAGTACGCACAGCTGGAAAAGGAAGCGTTGTCGTTGGTCTTCGGGATATCCAAGTTCCATAAGTACCTTTACGGGAGGGACTTCACGTTGCAGACCGACCACAAGCCGTTGGTCGGGCTGTTGAAGGAAGATCGTGCCATCTCCGCAATGGCTAGTGCACGCATTCAGAGATGGGCACTAACACTAAGCAACTATCAGTACCATCTGGAGTACAGACCGGGTACGAGTATCTGTCATGCAGACGGATTGAGTCGCTTGCCGCTACCAGACACTCCTGAACGAGTACCAGTCCCGGAGGAAGTGGTTCTAGCACTTGCAACCATGAACGATACACCCATCACGGCAGAACACATCGCTAAATGGACAGCAAACGATCCGATGCTGTCACAAGTTCTACGGTTCGTGGAAGGAGGATGGCCTAACGATGTACCACGCGAGTGGGAGAGTTACTCTCGAAGGAAAGACGAACTGAGTGTCCAACACGGGGTGCTGATGTGGGGAGCAAGAGTCATCGTACCACCAAAGGGTCGTGACACGTTGTTGAAAGAACTACACGAGACGCATCCGGGCATAATGAAGATGAAGGCGTTAGTCCGAAGCTACCTCTGGTGGCCAGGTTTGGACGCTGAAATCGAGATGTGTGTTAAGGACTGCACGACATGCCAAATACACAGCAAACAACCACCAGTGGCACCACTGCATCCATGGGAATGGCCGGGACGAACGTGGCATCGAATACACATTGATTATGCGGGACCGTTCGAGGGACGTATGATACTCATCATAGTCGATGCTCACAGCAAGTACATCGATGCACACGTTGTATCAGCTGCGACAACCAGTGCAACTCTCACGAAGCTAAGACAGACGTTTGCGATTTTGGGTCTACCAAGCACAGTGGTATCAGATAACGGAAGCTGTTTCACCAGTGAGGAGTTTGAACAGTTTTGTCGAGCTAACGGAATCAAACACATCAAGTCTTCACCTTATCACCCATCCAGTAATGGCTTAGCTGAACGCGCCGTTCAGACTGTAAAAGCAGGGTTGAAGAAGACAAATGGCAACCTAGAAGATCGTCTCTACACCTTCCTAGCACGCTACAGGGTAACTCCACAAGCTACAACCGGCAGAGTTTGTGTTGAAGACACCACCGAGCACACGACTGGATCTTCTACGACCATCCATTCAGAACCGAGTCTTGCGCAAACAGGAAGAAGACAAAGAACGCCACGACCAGAGAGCAGTGGAGCGAAGTTTCATGACAGGAGACTGTGTCTGGGCGTTGAACTTTCAGGGACAACCGAAATGGGTCGCTGCGGTGATAGAGAACCGGCTGGGTCCGCTGACCTTCGAGGTACGTCTGCAGGATGACAGAGTGTGGAAGCGTCACCAGGATCATTTGCGCGAGAGAAGGCCGATCGAGGCGACGGAAGAGCGTCTGGTACCATTGAGGGTTGAAGAACCTCAACTTCCACCGAGGCTTGCAGAACGTGAAGTACTACCTTGGTTCGAGCGAACAACATCGACACCACTATCATCTGGCAACTCTGACGTGACTACGGGTACCGCCACAGGAGAGGTGATCTCAAGACAAACAGTTGAACGGTCGCAGTCCTGTGTAGTACCAGACGTGGTAGTACCGCTGAGAAGATCACACAGAGTGGTGAAGCCACCGGACAGATTGAACTTGTAAACTTGTGAACTTGTCATAACGGACAATGCATAGATCAAGATAGCCAGAATAGACTAGGTTTCGGTAGATGTGGCTAGTCGCGAGAGCACTAGATTAGTACTATAAACAATGGCATACTAGCTATCTTAGATATGATATTGATACGTATAAGGGACTCTTGTTTGCGTTAAAAGTTTACATTTTAATAATTATACTAATTATGTTCTTCTTAAAGGGGGAGGAATGTTAGATCCTTGATCGCGGAACCGTTTACCATGCCCCGTTTCCTCTTTTCCTTTTACATCTCAATGTGTCACAATAAACGTGTTCGTACTTTCTCTACGAGAATCTTCATTCTATAATGTCGCTGTACGCACAGCCCACGGCCAGTACACGACAATGCCACACATATTTTGCGTGTTAGCTAATCCCCTTAACCTAACGACATTTATTATCTTCATTACATAAATCATTTTGTAGGCAGTCGCCTGTTGATATCATAGTTAATCTTGTTTCACTTGCACCATAATCAAATTATTAAGTCCAAACAGGGTCGTGGCTTTCATTATGTCCCTATATGCTAGATATGTATGATAGTGCATAGCTTTCGTGCCCAGTGGCAGTCTATTCTGCTTTTGAAACAGTTCAGGGCAGGCAATAACATTTTATGGCACGAAGTTCCAATCTCTCACTAGTTATGTGCTAAAACAACCCCTTCAGAGCTGTGAAATGGCCCTTAATTTGGTTCTTGATCTTGTACACCTGTGCCATGTCACCATATCGATGTCTGTTTCAGAGCCTTCAGACAATTTATATACACTTGAATCAACCAAAGGAGTGAAGATTATAAGAAGTGTCCTAGCTTCTAAAGGACAAAGATGGTCGCATAAATTCACACAAAGTCCAAAAGTACATTAAGCATTACGTGTGGTGAGTGGTACTTTGGTCATCACCAGGTATTGGGGGGAAATATAATAACTACTGCTAGTGGCACCACCTAAACAGTGAAACATATTAATTCAAATTAATGCTATAGGGTTGTAACAGCAATTTTGGATTGCAAGAATCGCAAGTCCAAAACCACATATTGGTGGGGTTGTACCAATCAGGGTTCATGCAGCATGAGCAGTCAGATTCAAGAACACTTTCATGATCAAAAGTAGGACTTTTCATTAACATTTTCAGGAGCGTTATAAAGAAAAATATTCAATATTTATTGTCATACACATTTGTACACTTCTACTAGATGTAAGTTGGTGTCACTCTTTTTTATTATGAATTTACACAAACTTATTTGTCATTAAGTAATTGTGTGCAGGTGTTTTATTTGACAAGTTTTGATTAGAAGATTCTCACTTGGTACTACCAACATTAAACACAGGACTGCAAACTTATGAAACCATCCCTAATGTAAACCAGCAAGTTGATAACTGCAGCAGAATGAGAGTCCAGGGCTCCAAGCCAGATTTGTTGCACTCACCTAAAGGCTCCACAACATGTGCACTTCTGAATGACCCAGCTTTGTGTTTCATACGTAACGTGTCATTCTAGTAGACCTCTACAACTAGATGATGCCCCAATGGTCCCCTACACACACTTTGAGGACCCCCCGTACTCTAACAAATGCACAGCCATGCCTTCACAATTAAATACCTTAATTATGCAGTGCACAGGGGAAAACATTTTGTGAATTCATGAAAAAGTATCATGATAAACTCATAAACAATGTTAATGTTGTTTTCTAACTTTTTATTACTTAAACCAATGACTGTTTATATACTCAACAACACACAATAAACACATACAATCACATTCCAAACAGGTATGAAGCATTATTGTCACTTACTCGGACAAGAATATTCTGCTGCTGATGTTTATAATAAAAAGTCATACATATTTTTATCCTTCAAACACAGGTACCTGGTATCTCTCTAACATAATTATTGACACCACTTTGTTAATCAAAGAAAGGCAAATACTGCAACAATAAAAGTAATGTCAATTATCAATAAGAACTTTGCACAGTACAAGCCTCTGTAGGAAACAGTTTCAAAAACTGCAACATTTTAATTTCCATTATGAAAATTCAGCAAATTGTACACACATTAAATAATAATTACTTTCATGGTTTATGAACAGTTTCTATTAATTACATCATTAATAAGCCTTTTATGAATACACAACAAATAAAACTGTCAATCCATGGAAAGATTATCCTCACTACGAGGGATCATAACGATGGTGACTAATTACATATGTCAACTAATGACGTCGTAAACATTGTATTTCAGTACACACACTAGAAAAATAACATGTTTCATGTAAATGTTAATTATATAAAAAACACCCTTAACATACCCCTAATAAATTATTCCCAAAGGGAAAATGTGTATAAAAAACACAACCACCATAAGAAAATATATTTGCAATCACATCTTCACTTTATATTTTATTTAAATACATTTACCCGAAACAAATTAGCAATTTGTTTCTTCACTGACTACAAACATTTACGCAAGTGAAGCGCAACATATTTCTATGTTCTTAAATCAGTCATCAGTGTGTCTTACTATGCTAAGTTCTACTTCCAACTTGATACCTTTTTGTTCATCCCAGCAATACATCTCTTAACCTTCTCACACCAGATCTTGTTGTTCCACAACAACCAATGTCTATCTTATAATCTATTTTCTGCTATTATTAACATCTTCCAACAACAATAACAGTGTAGTTATCCTCTCTAGTATCTGATCATAAACCATCCGTACTCATAACCATTGGAATTATAACCGACTGCCGACACAATGTAACGGTACATCATTATTATATATATTTATTTCTGCTACCACTTTACAGAGTTGCAAACGCCCATTTTGCCAAAACATTTCTGTTGCTTTTTCAACACTTTCTTTACATTTCATAAGATATCTGTTGACATGGTATCCCCTGAGAAAAGCACATGAGAATATTAATCGGAGATCAGTTGTTAATTTTCTCTTCAGTATGAGAGATTACAATGTCCCACAAATGGATGACCGGATGTACCTAGTTTCAGTTGATACTGTAGCTTAAATATCAATCTGATAGAGGTCGAGAGAAGTGAGCGAGTAAAGCCTCTGTGCAAGGTTTGTGCCATTACAGTTGAGGGCAAATGAGCACTGGCGAGGCGGTCTACTCCCGCACCAGAAGTCCTCAACATTCGGCAGATCCTCGGTTGACAAATGTAGATGAAACTGCTGCAACAATCGATACTTGTACGGCATGCTACTACTACATAGTTGGTAATCCAGAGTGGCCGGAGAAACCAGCAGGATCTCACTGGATTTGCACTTGTCATGAGCTGTGATTTCTTTCACTTTATCATTCAGCATCGCCGCAGATGCACCCTTCAGATCATGCACTGTTGTAGAGCCACAATGGGGACTGTCACCTGACTTCCCCTGGGCATGCTGGGAAGGCAGTGCGAGGAGGAATCGAGGCGGCATGTAGGTGTGGTAAAATATGACATGGCGGGTGACTTGTGGCTCCCTCATATGGATGTTCTGTATATGACCGAGACAGGGCAATATACCACCCTGGTGGAGCGCTCCGAAGAACTCGCACCCAGCAACATTAAAGAGAACCCACATGACGGTGATTGTTTTAATGGCCGCCGCACCGAAGATGAGGTGGCTGTAAAGCAACGAGAGAGGAGCAAGAACGGGAACGAGGAAGCGAGCCTCCTGGTGTGGAAACAGTGAGATCAGCACCAGCGGAACAATAATGCTCAACAGCAGCGCTTTGCATGCTCCGCTTTTTGGCGGGTTATCGCATTTGCGACAACCAAACTTCCGAAACACAGCACATGCGATAGAGACAGCAGGCATGAGGGCCAGCACGCCAAACAGAAGTGGCATGTTCACTAGCAGATGAGTGATCCATGGGTGGATGCCATGCTCCGCCAGGTTTGATGACACTGTGTTGTACCTGACAAAATTGAGTGGTGTCATGACAAGGCTTCGCGTGATAGTCACAAGTGACGAAGACAATGACTCAGTGTTAAACTCGCTCAGAGTCACACTTTTCAGGGTGCCGTAATACATGGAATCGCCGATGAGAAATGTGCAGGCTATGGTAACAGCATTCAGAAGTGTCAGTGAAAACTTTGTGAGGACGTCACGGTTGATCGCCTCGAGGTTCCAGCCTCCACACAGCAGCCAGTTCAGGTACGGAACGGCGGCAAAGAAAACAAAAGTAGGGCGGTTAAAGAACCCAGCAACAAGAACAAGTGCGATGACAAACGGACCTCCAATGTCACTCCCAGATGTCTTGCCATCGTCACTATCTTCATGGATGGATCGCCTGCTCAGATCCAGTCTGGTTTTCTTTGGAGAAGGATTACACACGACCGAGGTCATTGTCATTGTTAGGTAGAGCAGCGCAACGAAGAGGAACGCCTCGACGGTGTTGGACAGCGTGCGGGTGTAGTAAACAAGACTGACGTATGAGGTTGTGTAGACTAGCATCACGGTGTTGGCATTGAGAAGGAGTCGTCGAGCAAGAGCGAACATCATGACATCAACGCCAATACTCAGTAGGATGATGGAGAGTCTTGGTAACACGAGGAGAAGGTAGGACTGCAGGTAGCTGGCCTCCTTCAGGTAGCCGAGGTGGGACACAAGCTTGAGGAGGTAGAGAGGGGGTGCGTAGATGGCGTAGGGCAGGACCATGCTGCGGATTGGGGAGTCCGACGTGAACTCCCACGACCTGTGTACATCCAGGTCCAGAACATCACCTGCAAACAAGCAGCAATATCTTTTTATCGAACTATGATCAAGCTGGAGTGTGTGTGTGACACTGTGTATGTGTGCAAGTTTGTGTGTGCGTGCTTGTGCGAGTTAACTGAGTGTGTACGTGCTCATGCAAATCAATAACATTTATTAATTAAAAGACACAAAACACATTATTTATAAATTATATAATTTTAATATATTTTCAGCATCAAACCGTGTACACCTGTATGTACCTATAACAATAGTGTTACCACAGGATGATACTGTGTTATTTATACCTGCAATGACTTCTATAGACTGGAAGAATTCGTCAGGGTGGATGTAGCCTGTCTGTGGCGCGAGTGTCCACAGACATCGCAGCACTATCAACACACGCCACATGACCCCCGCCTTCGGCATGCTGCAATGTAAAGAATATGTATATAAATAGATACCTGTATAAATTTATTATTATTATGCAGAAATTCAGCAGTAACTGTTGGTAACTGCAAATATTTATTTGAAAAAGGTTATATTTCTTGTGAAGTAATTCTTCTTGAACAACGAATGTTGTTTGGCATATTTTTATATGTAAAATGTCCTTACATAAATAATGATAATGTCTCATTTACGTATGGCAATAAGCCGTGTAACCAGCATATATGATGCTTTATCTAGCATGGTGGCATGAGATTTAAACCTATGGGTATTGTTACTATTAGGAAGATGACGTACACAGTAGCGCCACCTTGGGTGAAGGTGACACCTTCTTTCTAAAAAATAGTCTACCCAGCAAAGATTGACATGACCTTGTTTATCATGAGAGTGAAATCAGAGTTTAGGCAAATGGTCATGAATATAATGTGCACTTTTGCTTATAAATCAACTATTGTCTTAATGATTTGCGTAGTCGAAGCACTTAGATTTGGCAGTGCAAATATGGAGTTCGAGTATACTACTCGAATGCTCATGGATGTGGGCCCAATTTTAAATTGCAATTTTTAATGAATTTGAAATGAGCGGAAAAGTAGAATTGGGTGATCTTTTACTTTCTGGCCTAACCATGAAAACGACCATCTACAGTCGCCAAACTTTCTCTTCACATATCTGACATACATATAAACACACGTTTTTAAACAATTACACCTACATTCCTGTAACGATCAAAATTCACACAAAAAGTAAACTAAAACTTGACATTTCCGGCAGCTACCGTAAAATAAATATTGTGTCAAGGCGTTGCACATGCACACATGTCGTGTCAGTGTGTATATACTATTTACACATCATGTAACATAGTCTTGTCGATGATCATGCCAGTAATATAAACATGCCGTTTTCATGAAAATCTGAAGACACACTTGCGAAAGATATCCATATTGTAACCCCTTATCACTTGTTTGTCTCATGTTATGTACATAAATTGTCAGAAAAGTTGGTTTTAGTTAAGTATTTAGTTTCATTGCGAAAACACAGTGCAGCACAAAACTTTTGGTAACACCGTTTACCGTGCTAGCGGTTATAACCAATGAAAAAGATATGTTGACACGTGACATAATTGCAATCACTCAATTCTCGTAAGTCATACACAGAGATCAGCGGCTAGATCCTGTGAGAATCAAAGCGACGGATTTGGGTGTGGGTCGAACAACAACCCGGTAACTATAGTATATGTCGCGTATGCCCAGAGAAGATTGGATGCTTTAGCCAGCTAGGTAGTCGTTTCCACGGTTAGGTCAGAAAGTAAACGACCGCCTTGAATTAGATATACACCCTCATCATTCTTCAAACAAATTTGCCTATGTACTGCTCTTTAAAGGCCATCTCCTGGGATAAAACGTGCTGTGTTCCATAATAACAAATGATGTATGCACTTTCAGATGATGCTATTGAAAATATGTTTATGAATCCCATAAAGGCGTACAAGATAAAAAGAACCTCTAAATTTGCCGTCTTACATAAACTGCCGAGTGACAGCGGCGTGAGATTGTGTGACGTCACTTATGGAACAGAGCCACTAGCCTCGACCACCCTGACAGATTAACAGCTATCCCATACGCAACCCGCCTCATGTAAACAACTCATAAAATGGTGTCTGGTGGGTTGAGAGCGGTGTCTCTTCTGTTACTGAGACCGATGTAAACGATGATCAAATATATTTTTGTGACGGCGATGATGACATTTGAGAGATTAATGTTGTTTCTGCTGATGTTAGATTGCCTGGTGTCGGTGCGGTGCTATGTATACAGGCCGAGGCATGAACCTGTCGAGAGAGTCTGGCAACTGACAGCTGGCTGTTGAGGTGAAATGGCCAGCGGTGTTGTTGTGGTATTCGTTCGCATCTTGACGCTTCTTTAGTGTCATTTTAAGGACTGTTGATTAATTGACATCTAACTGTATTTTGAAGCCCATCTTCCACCTCATAAGGTATACCCATCGGCAGATCTGAACCACAAGTGATGTTATTTGCCGTAGGCTTAGCATGGATCCCGTCCTTTACACAAATTGGGTCTTTGGGGAACATGTGCATCGAATTTCCAGTCAAACCCTGAATTGTCACTGTTTCCCACAACACATATCTTCATCAATTATACATGTTAATGATAAAATAGCTGAAATATAATTATAATGAAATAACATTTAGCCATGTAGACCGTGTGACCATGTAGATGATTCCACAAGTAATGTCACGTATCTGCGCCTTCGGACATTTCCAGGTTTGCACTGTGACCGGTCATAGTTTAAGACCAATTTTATCAATGTTTTGGCAAACATATGGCTTCGAATTTGTGATAACATTGAATAACACACATGTACAAATATATTTACATAGTTCTCTGGAAAAACATTTGGACAAGATATGGCCTTTAACCAATGTTCCTTTATAATCAAATTTGACAGACTGGTGCATCTGTAGTATATCGAGTTGATTCTTCAGTGCATTAACAGTTATTTGACTGTTGGAGCTGTGACAATGGTGTCGGGTAAGGTGTTCCATACATCAATTACTCTCACTAAAAAAGTGTTTCCTTAGTTCTCATATACTCCTGTTTTTTTACAACTTTAAAGAATGCCCCCGTCTTCCTTTCTATAAGTCCAGGTTAAACATAGATTGCATGCAAGTAAATATGCCATTCAAGTATTTATAAACATTAATTAATAATGTCTCCTCATAAATAATCTAAGTAAAAGATAGTCGGACAAGTACCTTATTACGATGGAGAAAGGTTGCCTTGTCTAGATAATATGATATATTGATAGGAATTTATGATGCTTGAATTGATGGTGCTAGTTTGTTGTAGTCCGTATTAGTGGTGCCATCTACTGACACATCCTGATTGACGGGACAAGCACTGGCCATTGCCATAGGCATAGCCACTGGACTGGAGAAGCCGGGGAAAAGCCCAGGGGCCGGTTTCATGAAGAGGCTAAGAACGTTCTTAACGCTAAGATGACTGTCTTAGTAAATGACGTAATTTTTTAATTTAAGCGAATATACGAGTTAGCGTAAACACGTGACACTAAGTACTAGCGTAACTTTAAATACGCTTCATGAAACTGGCTCCTGGCCTGGGCCCGGGGCTGGAATCTGGATTGTTTGAGAAAGAATCCGTGATTTGCATCCTTGTGTTACCATTATTTTTGGCAGATCTAGGTCACTTTATGGTAAATAGGACTATATATTTTATCATGCACTATACAACTTACCGCAAAACGCGAAGCATATCCGTCCCCATCGTGAATTTTCCTGGCCGTTTGTTTCCGCCACAAAGCAAATGTTTAATAGGCGATAAATGGTAATTTAAGTGCGACACCTGTCGGACAATGGTATATTTATGCGTTGCTAAGCTAGTCCACGGTATGGCGCCACTTACATACGGACGAAGGGTATAAATTGTGACGAAGTGCCCGAGATATATAAATTATAGTGTAAAGTGCCTAGTAAGAAAAACGCGCGTACGCACGCACGCACGCACACACAACAAACACATCTCTACATCGGAAGCAGTCGCATGCGGTGTGGATGACGCTGTGTTAGGTCATCTGGACGGTTCCAGAGAGGGTAGTCTGGGAGGAGCAAAAACCTCCAATTGCATGCCCCCCTTGAAGCTCGCCCAAAACCTCAACTGTCGGCCAAACCAAATTTGTATAGGGTGGTCTAAGCCGGAGCTTCAGCACGACTCAACTGTCGCGCTGTCGGATCATGACATCGGAAGACAGGGAGGGCGTTCATGGTCCGTAACGTTTTTACGAACCCCCCTTCAAAAACGACCCCCCCTCGAACCCTCGCCTATATCCACCCCCGTTTTCCCGCTAAACCAGCTGCATAGCAGTTGATAATTACTTTTAGCTGTTCAGTGAAATCTGTTCAGAATTAAATTAAAAACCAAATATGATAACTTTTGTTTGGGAGGTTCGGACAAATCCCATGCAAAAAACAAACCCCACCCTGTTCGAACTCCTCATAAAATGACACCTCCGTTATTCCGCTAAACTAGCTGCGTAGCAATCGATAACAATTTTTAGCTGTTCAGTGAAATTTGCACAGAATTAAAACTTGTAAATATTATACTTTTTGGGGGGTGTCGGATTAATCCCACTTTTACATACTTCCGAAAACGACCCCCAATCGGAACTCTCTTACCCACCCCCGTTTTCCCGCTAAACCAGCTGCATGACAATCAATAATTACCTTTAGCTGTTTAATGAAATGTGCACATAATTAAAACCTGCATGTACGATCACTTTAGGGGATTCGAACTAATCTTATTTTCTGGAACCCGCTCCGAAAACGGACCCCCGCTCGAACCCTTCTTGCGACCTATGTTTGCTGCATAGCAATCAATAATTATGTTTTAGCTATTCAGTGAACTGTGCTTAGAATCTCAGAATTAAAACCTGGAAATATGGTAACATTTGGGGGGTCGGAATACCCGCTCCGAAAGCGAACCCGCTCGAAACCCCGTTTTCGAACACAAGAAACACGTCGATGTTTCGCCTACTTCCGTTCGAGTCACCGTTACTTGAAGACAACGTCGAAGACGACTTTGATGACGAGAGCGAGTTGGCAGGCATTCCAGAGGCAACGCTGCCTGTGGCGGATGACGACATCCCGATGTCGCCTGTCGTGGTAGGCGAACCGAGAAAATCGTCGCGTCTTCGTAAGCCGCCACAACGGCTGCTCGAACTTATGTAGACACTCGCGTACATCACTGCTATGCCTTTATTAGACATTAATACTTCTTTAGTTTATTAGTAACAGTCCGTGTTTGTGACATTTCTTATTTTAGGGAGGGATGTACTATCGTGACAGTAAAGTGTCGCCACCTACAATACTTAGCTGCTATAATATTTACGAGGACAATTATTACAGTAGGACAGCCCCCGTATAATGGCGGAGTGGAGCATGTTTCTGTTTGCGTTGCCATCAATAAAGTATACAAACCACCTCTGTCTGACAAACTATTACAACGGCTATCATTAATGATCTTAAGTTGTATATTGAAATCTCAAAAAGCAAACCTGCTAATAAGAGGAGGGGTGTTCTGACTAACTTCATTTTGATAAACCTGCTCCTAAAAATCTCCGAGGATCCAAATGTACGAACGCCAAAAGCGCTCCGCTCCCCGAAGAATGGATCTTCCCCAGATGATGCAATCGTTCTGCCATCTAGCGAAAAGGCAATGTCCGCGCCATTTTTTTAACAAAAGTGAAAGAAAAAAAATGGACAACGCATTGACTCCTTTTTTTGCCAGGTATGCATTGTCTTGAAGTAATTACTATTTTATTGCATAATCATTTGACGGTTGATGTCCGCTGACATTTATTCGGTCCTCTTTGAAATGGGTTGCGCACAGTGTAATTTATAACAAAGATTTAAATGGCATACAGCTATTACAGATCCTCATTTGTATAGGCTATAGCTCAATGCTGTCAGATGACGTTTTAAACACTACTGTCATAAGCCAGCTATTTGGATATGAATGCTGATAGTTTTATTGAAGCTATACAGTAGTTTACATGCACCGAATAGGCGTTTAAAAGGCCACACCACGAAGGGCTATCGCGGCAAAGAGCCAACAGACTGCCCAAACAGCTGTGCAAAGGCAATCAAGGAATGCCAGCGAGAATCATTCCCAACATCTTTGTTTTGTTGCAGTTGGCCTGTACAATCCCCGTAACATCATACGAATGCGAAAGAAGTGCCAGCGCTCTACGATGCCTGAAAATCTTCATGCGGACCAGTATGGGCCAAGAACGCCTCTCCTCGCTTGCACTGATGCACATCCACTATGATGTTCCTGTTGATGTCAATCAAACGGTGAATTATTTTCCAGACCGTTTCCCAAGGAAACTGCAACTAAAGAGTCTCTTGTATGAAAGCTAATGTGCCACCGAGGCAGCCGAACACTTTCAAATGAATCAATCTGAATGTGCCAAGACCATCCTTCTTCACCGTCCCTTCTGCTGCACATTAATTGTGATATCCCTACTGATTTCAATCAAAAGCAATCATTTCCGCATATCGTGCCATGAACGTTGAATATTGAATGTCGGTACAACTGCTGTTGTTATTGTAGCAGTAGGTTTGTCTTTTATTTGTGACATCACTCACATCAGTATTGGTCGTGAAGTCGAGTATATAATACCCAGATCTGCTTAAAACATCGGTCTGCCTAGCGCGGTGCTATATACATATCTGGTCAGGCTATTTTGTCGTTAGGAATATATATGTATAAATATATATTATATTATAACTATATCAAAAAATGAACCCCCTCAGCAAAACCTGGTTACGGACCTGGTGTTGTTGGTAATGTTTCGCATCCGCGCCACCGTAACTTCAGCTTCTCCGCCGTCTGATTCGACTCATGACATCGGAATACGGGGGTGGGGTGCTATTCAAATTTTTTTCGTGGAGACGTAGTAGGGGTACATTCAAAACGTTTAGGAGCACGTCACTCTAGCGAAGCCATAGCGCGGCCAAATTCCAAAGTTCTAGGGGACACGTGCCCCCAGAGCCCCCGGACCCGCCTACAGTCATTTATACTTTGTGACACAACACTCTACTCACCAATCATGTGACTTCTAGGTTTCGGCGATTGAAAACGAAGCAGTATGCCTATTCAAACTGCGAACTGTACAGGCATTCGGGGCTGGGTTCAATTATGCAACATCAAATAAATTTCATTTACATTATTTCATTTCTAAATATTATTACAATAACATATTATGCGTTAGATGTGGGACAAACTGTTTATAAAAAAGATTAATTAATTGATTAATTATGTGGCATGCAGACTTAAGGTGTATTTGGAAGTGGAATGTTCTAATTTATTAACACATTTTATGAATTTGAATTGATAAAATTCAGAAACACAAATTGAATTGGAATTCGAGACACAAAGTGAGGTGCAGAGATCGATTTTCCAAAATGAAAATAAAATGTCTACAGATTGTTTGCAGTGGAGCAACAAAAGGTTCCCTTCACAAAAAATGTGTTATCAGTATGAAACTAGCTAATACCATAATATAAACATGCATGCAATGGTTGTACTAGTAGTAACAGGGCTACTGACGTGTTTTGTTGTTTAATTCAGCCGTTGAGTCCCTAATAAAATGCCTTTTTTTGCTTTCACAAGAGTGTCACGATCTGCTGGTTGAGTTTTCTGAAGAAGTAACGTGACTCATGCGAGATAGCCTAACCTGTATAGTCTAGTCTCGGTTTGCAGTGTGTCCACAGAAGAAAGGCATGCTTATCCGATTTACAGACATATGCTAATCCACCTTCTTAACACACTATCATCGTGCTCCCTGCCAGTTACATGTCTCTATTAATTGACTGAAACATGAAGTTTAACATCAGGATAACAAATTATCGCAATGGGATATTTTGCATAATATGATTGAAACAAATGTGTGCGTCTGCAGTTTTGTTAGGGTTTTTAGATAAGGTTTACAAAAAACAGTAGCTGATCGTAAATTATGTAATTTAAAAATTACAAAACATGAGTAAATGAAACATTATGGTTTATTTCAAATCAAAACCAAAATTAATTGCAAATAAGAATCACCAATAGAATTGCAATTTCATAATTGGACCCAGCCGTGTATGCAGAACAACAGGTTCCTGTAGTTATCTTTTTTAGATATACTTTCATTTGCTTGTTCGGTTTTTTAACACAGGAATGTATGCAAGTTTGACATTCTGTTCGGCTTACAGAGTATGTACACGACAGAGTAGCACATTTATTGATGCTGTTATAGTGAAATATGGCTTTGCAAATCCTCCCTCCGATACGCAATTTTCCAGGTTGCCCGCTTCATTGCTAAGTCGTGTGGAAAGGCTAGACACAGTTGTTTAAATTAGAACCACGAAAAACACAAAATTCCCGTCTGTTTCGTACGCGTTAGCTTACAATAATGGAGTGCAAAAGAATCATTATGATACATGAATGTTCTCGCCGGGACAAAGAAACGGTTACAAATGTGGGCGAACAGTCCGCTGTGGGTTAGACGCTTGCCGTCGTCTCGTCATCGGACACGATCACTGTCGTCTGTTCGCCTTTTCCCCGCCATATTGTCGCCGCCGACGCCTAGTAGTAGGGTTCGTGTGAATGGGCGGCTTTCTTCTGCCGTCGCTTGTGCACATGGGATACGCTCTGAATGGAAGTATACGACACGAATTAAACACACCGTCGCTCTTCTTAAACACAGTTAACTTACATTTGGTCTATGACGTAATTTCGTTACGACGGTAGCCTTGGATCCACAACGTGACCTATTGCTTAGCAACAAGGTCCATCAAGTTTATAAAATGGCTGCCGCACACGTGAATCTGTCGCACATTCAATCGTATAATTATTGTGTTGACATTCTTGCCCTACCTGTTTTTATTTGCGTCAAAAACATCAAGGGAAAAGTTGCTTAAGCGAGAATTGTACGCGGGAAAGACCGATCGATTAATTGATTGATTGATTGATTGATTGGTTGATTGATCGATTGATCGATTGATTGATTGACTGACTGACGGGCGGCCGGCTGGCCGGCCAGTTGCTGATGACTGAACGACAATGGTACTGATAACGTCATCTTGATAAGATTCGCAAAATGTATTTTACAATTTGGCTATGTCAATGAGAAATGTAATATTAAGAATAACGTTGGTGAGTTTGGAATGCAACCCACATACACTCACACACACACGCACGCACACACAAACACACTCACATACAAACACACACAAACACACACGCGCACAAACACACACACATATACAAGCACACACATACAAACACACGCACCCACGCACACAAACGCACGCACACACACACCACACAAACACACGCACACATATACACTCACAAACACACGCACGCACGCACGCACACGCGCACACAAACACATACAAGCACACACACAAGCACACACATACAAACACACACAAACATACACGCACACACGTTCTTAAAATATACTGACCTTTCGTTTCCGGTGACGTCGGGTACCGATGTCGCTGAGTTTCGCAGACAGCCGTACACGGACGGTGGGCGTCGACTCCCGGCTTGCGGTAGAGCTCTGGATGTACAACGACGGTGTGTGAATGAGCACACAAACACAAGAACGTAGGAGGATATACAAACGAACGAACGAACTGACGAACGAATAGGTAGACGAACTAACGATATGTTTATGCACTGTGGAACGAAGGACATAGTGGGGCATGGGAGAGGAACACGTGTTAAGAGGCAAAGTAGATGGGAGAGATATGTGATAGAGATAAGGTCTGATTGATGACTAACTGGGAATTCTAACAACTCAATAACTCCAGTAAATTATTATAACATTCATTTCACCTACTTCGCTACTCGCGTAATTAAACATAATTAATTAAACGAGACGGTTTCTTGAGATAAATTAACGGCAACGAAGATCATTACCTTGCGATGCTCCGTCGTGGCCTGTAACTCGCGGGAATGTACCGGCACGATAAGGGGCTCAACTACAGTTTTCCTCCGTGTGAACGTGTCGGAGTCGACTTTCTTTGCCGACAGTTTCTCTTTGGAAGCAACGATGGACATCTGGCGCTTATTAGCGGCATCTTCTTCGGTGCCTTCCTTCTCAAGGGCACCGGCATTGTCTTCGATGTCAGTCTGTTCCCCGTCATTAGCATTCCTCTCTGTTTCATCGACCATACCTTTCTCCACGTCCTCCACACTTCCGTCTCTCGCTCCGCGATCTTCCTCCTCAAATATGGGCTCATGCGAAACAATTTCTTTTTCATCATTACTTTCTTCAAGGGATTCTTTGGACAAATGATCCTTCTCCTTCTTCGTAGTTTTGCTGCGTTTCGTGCCTTTGCTTTTCTTCTTGCCTTTTCCGCGGTCCTGTGATGGAGAGAAAGACCGTGCGCCCGTTTAGAAAAGTTCTCTGCAAACGACTAGTAATTGTTTAGTCTATTTACGAAATTAGAAAAAGATTTCATGTGAACTTAGAGCAACTCTCGAGCAGGCGTATTAGCAGTTTTAGCAGTATACTGTTACTTACTTGCTGCTCCCCTAACCCGTCTGGGTCATAGGTGCGCTGCATTGCTGAATGTTTCGCCAGTCTTCGCGGTTGTGTGCTAATGTCTGAGTTTCTGCGAAGGTCTTCCCAGTCCATTCTGCAGTTTTGTCTGACCATCTCCTCCTCTGTCTTCCCTGTCTTCTTTTCCCCGGCACTGTTCCTTGTAGTATTGTTTTATGAGCCCGCTTGATCGTGTTACATGACCATACCATCTACGTTTCCTCTTTGTTACTGTGGTCAGCATGTCTTCGCAATGTCCCACATGTTGAGTGATGATTTTTCTGATTTCATCGTTGGTGATGTGGTCCGTGTAGGAAATACCGAGGATTCTTCGGTAGCATTTCATTTCCACTGCAGCAATTCTTCTTTTCAGTTCCGCTGGGAGGGTCCATGATTCGCATGCATACAGAGAGATGGAAAGGACCAGTGTACGTACTAGTTTAAGTTTGGATTTCAAATGTTCTTGTCTCTCCAAACTGGTTTCGATTTCGCCAGTGCTGCTAATGTTTGCGCAGACCTTGCCAGGATTTCGTTCCTAGAAACCTCGTCATTGGTGATAGTTCCGAGGTACTTGAACTGTCTTTCTGTTTCCAGTTCCCGTCCATTGATGGTTATTTGGGACCTCATTGTACGTTTTGCTGTTTGTCATTAGCTTGCTTTTTCTGTGCTAATTTCCATTCCATATCTGGCTGATGTTTCGTCCAGTCGGTTCACAAGGTTAGCAAGTTCCTCTCCACTTCCAGCCAACCTGTCGATGTCATCAGCGAACCGTAAGTTGGTGATGATGCGTCCTCCAATGTTGACTGTGCCAGTGTGATATTCCAGGGCATCTCTGTCATTATTCGTTCCAGGAATATGTTGAATAATGTAGGTAACGAGAGGCATCCTTGACTTCTATTCCAGTACTGCGCTGCTAGCTTTCTTGAAACCAATGAAGACATGGAATAGTTCTTGTTGATGTTGCAGGTATTTCTCGCCCAGAACACGAAGAGTGAATATTTGTTCCGTGGTGCTTCTTCCACTACAAAAGCCCGCCTGTTCTTCGGCGATGATCTCTTCTACTTGTGGTTTCAATCTGTTCAAGGTGACTCTCAGCATCACTTTGCTCACATGGCTAATGAGGCTGATGGTTCGGTAGTTTTGACATTGTTGTAGGTTGCCTTTCTTGGGGAGAGTAATTATCAGTGATTGAGTCCATGTTGTTGGCCATTCTCCAATCGCCAGATTTTGTTGCAGATGTTGGTGAGGATGTCTATCACCGTTTCTCCTCCGTTCATTATCAATCCTGCTGGGATGTTGTCAAATCCAGCAGCTTTTCCATTCTTCAATGATCTTACAGCTATCTCCACTTTTCACGTAACATGGGAAAGTGGTCCTCATGTGATGATTCTTGGCTGACTAGAACACTTGGATCTCCGTTGGTCTGGAAGTTGTATAACTCCGAACAGTATTCCGTCTATCTATCGTGTTTTTTCTTCGATGAGGCATTTCCCTTCTTTGTCTTGAATAGTGTTGACTTTCTCCTGCCTTTGCTTTGTCAGTTCTCTCACGATTTGGTATGCTCTTTTGCTGATGTTGTTGGTGAGGCAGTCTTCAATTTCCGTGCACCGTTCTTTAATCCATTTTTCTTCGGCTTTTTTCATTCCTTTCTGATCTTCTTGTTGATCTCACTGTACTTTGCTGCTTCTTCTTCGATATACTTGTCTTTGCATGTACAATTGGCAGCGAAATGATGCATTTTAGACAGGTCAGGTTTTCGGCAAGACTGTTTACAAAAAACAGAGAATGGGACGCAGTATAGTCACCTACTCGGTTTCTGCCCTATCTGAGTTTCTGCCTCATTACGATTACATAGCTGGATCTCATATTAAATACATCTTTAGTCAGATATATATCGGACACAATGAGCAAAGGACGTCTACAAACTTGCAACACAGTTATTTGTCTCAAATTAAAACGAGGCAAACAGGTTTTTGACAGATAGTTTGATAGCGAACGCAGACCACGTGACTACAGCGCACCATATCGGCGACGGTGATGTAAACAACCGTAATATTAAAATTTATTGGACGAAATTGTAAGCAACTATTCATCCTAATCACTACAGGAATGTTAACGAACAGCCCGTGGAGTTTATACAGTGAATGCATTGCGATTTGTCGCACAGTGATGATTTTGAACACGATGAGTCAGAAACCGAGTGCTTCCGTTTGGCACGTGAAGTGATTATCGTCTTACAAATATTGTCAGTATTTCACTAAAAACAACTCATTTGAAGCTTCGTTTGCATGCCATTGATGATATAAGTGGTTCTGATTAATAATATTGATACGTTGCTGAACGACTTCAAAAAATGTTGGTGAAAATTGCTTATTATGCTTGCGTAAGGCAGAAACCGAGTGGTCCAGTATACGTCATATAAGCGTTACGTTGTCGCGCTTACATTTATCCGGGCGTTAAATAATATCCGGGTGACGTTTCTGCGCGTGTGCGTGTCTAGGAGAATGCATTTAGCATCAGCTACGACTGTCGCGTTTTCATTTATCCGGGCGTTATGTATGTTTATATGTATATATATATATATTTACATATATGTCTATATATATACATCAATTATAAAATGTTTGCTTCCCACAGATATAAACAATTTCTGTTGTCAAACTGTTTCCTCTCCACGCACACGTCACGTGACATACTCTTATACTTGGTCACAAATCTGAAACAGTAAATTATAATTATGTACTCTAACTATAATGCTCGTATTACGACAACAAACTAAACATATATAACTACTGGATATTATTTATCAATAAATTTAACGCCCGGATAAATGTAAGCGCGACAACGTGTGGTTGGTTTCATCTTGTATTTCGGCGAGTCTTCCTTGCTCAATCTAACAATGACTACAGGCACCAAATAGTCACTACAATGTCGGTTAATGTTCACATAATCCCACTACTTCTGTAATTAGAAATATCAATTTGTTTCAGAAAAATTCACAATTATTAAGACATACCTACATAGTCCATCACTGGCCTAGGATGTTATCTACACCCAATGTTCAGAATGATATTCGTGCACAGACTGTGTGGGTGTGTGGGGGGAGTGGGTTGGTGCGTGCGTGCGTGCGTGCGTGCGTGCGTGCGTGCGTGCGTGCGTGCGTGCGTGCGTGCGTGCGTGCGATGTGTGTGTGGAATGCATGTGCAACATGAAACCCATATACAGACACCAGCATTTTGTTCAAGATTCAATAATTGTATTATTTTGTTACCAACCTTGGATGACTTAGATGATAAACTGCGAGACTTAGATGAGAGACTGCGAGATGCCAGGCTTGACGGAGGTCTCGGCTCTCGGGGAATGATGACTTTGATGGGCCGGCTCCGTCTCCTGGGCTCGGGCTCAGGCTCAGGCGGCGCCTTTGAATATAAGGAAGAGAAATGACGACAATTTGAATTTCTAAGTATAAATGTGACTGTAGGTAGACAGAACGAAGATGGTGGAACTGAGTGTAGAGTTTGCAATGAAGAAATACTTGAAAAAGAAAGTGATTTGGAACAGATTGAGATGGGCAGTAGATATACAGAGAGTGGGTGAGAAAAAACAAATACTGCACAGAAAACAAAATATGAGGATCAAGAGAGAAGAGGGGGTGCGAAATTAAGATGTGGAGCCTGAGGCAAGAGATACATCGAAAGAGAATGGATGAGCAACCGAAATTAGAAGACAAAATCCAAAAGACCTTGATAATGATAGAAGAATTATCAATATGGCGGAAGAGACGCCCCTAACCCACGAGTCACCAAGGAGGACGAAGAAATGGGGAACAACTAACGATGTACAACTACAATCGACAATAATGCGTCAGTGGTTTGCCAATTGGGAACTGAGTTGAAACAGTTACCGGTGGTTTCTCCGGGGTAGGCGGTTTTGGTACTGTCTGTAGCGGACGCGCCACTCGTTCGATGATAAACTCCGTCACCCGTGTCACTGTTGCATCTACGTTCGAACCCTTTGCAGAAACAACGGTGGAAGTCAACAAGATTTAACAAGATTGCCATCCAGAAAATTAACTCTAGATGGCAGGTGGTTAAGGAAGCCTTTTGGCTTATCGAGAGTCCAATACTTTTTATCTACGTGTATCCCTCCCTTTTAAGGTATGTGTCGATTTTATTTTTAACATATTCACGTTACTAGCACCAACACAATCAGGAGATAATTTGTTCCATTCATATACAGTCCTTTGTGAGAATGAGAACTTTCTTATATTTAATCTACACTGCTCCTTTACTAATGTAACTTCATGTCCTCTGGTCCAACTATCTTTCTTAACTGAGAACAAAATATTTCATAACCATTCAGTATTTTAAACACTTCTATCTGATCTCCTCTCAATCTCCTGGTCTCTAGTGTTGTTAAACCACATTTGCTTAGGCGTATTTCGTAACTAAGATCCCTCAGTTTTGGTGTCATTTTAGTTGCTCTCCTCTACTTTTTCTAGCATATATATGTCCTTCCTGCAATATGGCCTCCATGCTTCAATACACTATTCTAAATGAGGCCTAACTATTGTTTAGCGGTATTATTAGCTAATTAGAGCAACCGTAGATGATATCTACTGTTGATCCCTCGTCTACCCACTTAGTGATATCTTCCAAAAAAACATAACATATTTGTTAAGCATGACCTCGCTTTTAGAAACCCATGTTGAGACGGGTTTAACAAGAAAATATACCATGTGATAATTAATTAGTCTTTCTAATAATGTGCAAATCACCGACGTTAAACTAACTGGTCTATAGTTCTCTGACTTGTTTCTGAAACCTTTTTTTAACTAACGCTATAATGTTTGCTTCTTTCCATTCTAATGGAACCACCCCTTCTTCTAATGACAAGTTGAAAACTATTGCAATTGGTATGCTAATTTATTCTACAATTTCCAATAGTAGTTTGGGCGGAATCCCATCCACTCCAGGTGATTTAGTATCCTTCATAGCCCTAATTTTCTTAGCTACCATTTCCGGGGTTACAATTAACTGTCCTAAATATTCTGATTCTGCCCCCTTGAACTTAGCCTCTGGTACTGACAATGAATTAATATCTTCCCTGGTAAACACTGAACTAAAATACTCATTCAGGTCTTCTGCCATTAAGAATCCCTCTGGTATTATATTTACAGCACTATCTTCTAGATGACCGTCCTTATCCTGAACTTTCAGTTTGCTCCGAACATATGCATAAAAACTATGTTGTCTTGTTTTATATTAGAACCAAATTTTTGTTCGTAGCTTCTCTTCGAATGTCTAATTTCAGTTGTAGCTTGGTTTAGTGCTTCTTTATAAATATTGTAGTCTTCGTCATTTCCAGTACGTCTGTATGACTTCCACAACGTTTGTTTGTACTTAATTTTTCTGATGGCTTCTTTTGATAAGTATTTCTTCCTGGACCGTTTCCCTTGTTTTTTCAAGGGAACACATTTATCAACGATGCACTCTATTTTACTCTTGCTGACTTATTCTTCAATGTGTTGTTCCAGTCTATCTTGGCTAAATATTTCCTCATTTTCTTGTATCTTCCTTTGTGAAAATTTCTCCTGAACTGCTTTTTATTATTTCTTTCTGATTTTATTTTTGTGATGGTAAAATGTATCTGGTTGTGATCACTACTTCCCAATGGCTCACATAATTTGACATTGTCAACTAATTCATTCTGTGAGGACAAAACTATGTCTAACACATTCCCACCCCTGGTTGGCTCTAGTACATGTTGAGAAAGGAAACTGTCTTGTACTAAAACTAAAAACTTGTGGTCCTCACTACCCGTACTCTGTAGAGATTTCTATTGTACATGACCATGGTTAAAATTTCCCATAATAATACCGTCCCGTTTGCTAACTTCCCTTATAGCGTTTTGTACTTTTACATTCTCTTCTACACTTATGTTTGGACTTCGATAAACTAACCCCAACGTTAACGAAAGGGGAAACTCGCCAACAAATCAGGGCACTGATATTTTTGTTACCCACCCCGTCCTCCTACTGCGTAACGCCGAAACTAAACGGAGGATGAATTAACAAATTATTCTACTAATAATTATATATTATTTTGTTTGCCAATTCTGGCGGGCGTCAAATGTGTTATTGGATATCTCGGAACCCCAAGCTGTTATCTAGAGAGAAACAGCTTGGGGTTCCGAGAGTAAACCTATCATACTTGTCCACGGCGCCGTTCATGACCAACATCGTACTTTATAAGTCAATCGTTTCACATGTACACCTGCTGCTGGTCAAGAGTAGTCCCTGGCCGGAAGTAGGTATCTCCGCGAACCGTGCCTGAGGCGTAGCTTCTAAGGTGGTTTTCGCCATTAATACGTTTAACTTTAACATTCTAATAATTATACATAGTACAAATATACACGTGTGCAATCATGTGCAGGACAAAATAATAAGAATAATGTAACACGCTCGACAACAGAACTGGTGGTCAAGGAAACAGGTCAAAACAATCCACTGCAATCCGGGAGTCCTGCTTGCTCGGGCGAGCTACCTTGCTCCCGGTCCGCGAGTCGTTACTCCGGCGTTGCGCCTTGTCGCGGCTAGTCCGGGAGTTCTGGCTAGACGACTTGCCCGTGCTCCTCCGCGGATCTCTGCTGCTGCGGCGCGGGACACTACCGAGCGAAGACTGAAGAAGAACAAGGAACATGTACATCAAGCAAGGCGTGCACGTAACGGAGAGGACAACACGAGACAGGGCAGTAGCGGTAGCGAGAATCGGGTATGTAGCCGCACCTCTTTTACGTCAAAAATAAATTATATAAAAACATGCTGTTCCATCTATCACCCTTGCCGTTCACCCGATGCGATCGATACGATCGACAGTGGCGTCACTTCAGGCGCTTCCCACCAGACTCGACGGCGGGCGGTCCTGTCAGAGCCCGCTCGCAACCACTGCGCACTCGCGCGATATATTTGACAACTATCAAATATCTCGCAGTCGCCTGAGGTCGCCACTAGCGGAGTAGTAGGAGCTTCTGCCCCGCGCCTGCTCAGGTGGCACGGTGAGAGGCTCCAAACTGCCGGCAGAAGACGCTTGTAGTAGCACCTCTACACTGCCCGCAGAAAGCA
Organism: Escarpia spicata; assembly: GCA_963995525.1. Lineage (NCBI taxonomy): Eukaryota > Metazoa > Annelida > Polychaeta > Sabellida > Siboglinidae > Escarpia > Escarpia spicata. Next base: position 53,569,410 of record OZ023212.1, read on the forward strand.
CTGTCAGAGTGTCTGAGCTTCCCTTGGAGAGCACAGCACAAGCATCGATTCTGTCCGCAGTAGGCTTTGCGGCGTTGGCGTCTTTCTTGTCCGCAACGTGTCGTGAATGGTCGCTGTCGTCGCTGTGCCGCGGTGTTGCTGGTATCAAGGCAATCTGCACCGACGCCTGCAACCGATAAGAATGACAACACTCAGATTTAACGTCAACTGTAACGCGAAACAATTGTTGGCGAAACTGTTCTTCGCATGGGGAATTGAACCATGCTAAATGTCCTTCTTAACCTGACACGGAGTTAACGTGCTGTTAATGTTTTGGCAACATTGCGTTACCTTCTTCGGTAACAGAATTGTGGAATCTAGTTCTTTTCCGCCTGGAGTGGGGCATGTTGTTTATACGTGAACACCAAAGTGATGGCTTACAGGGAAAAAAACACAGATCGTGAACGGAGACGGAAAGGGTTTGCTTACCGGCTCAGGCACGTGCGGACAATCTGCTCGCTGTACAATCTGGCGAGCAGAAGAACTAAATCCCACAATTTCGTTCCTAAAAGAGGCAGTTTTAAACTCGAAAAAATTACCATGGTACGTTAGTTAAGTTCTTCTTACGTCGTTCGTCCTATGTCATCTGGTGACCTGGGTTCGGATTCTCTTAGCACACGAATAGGGGCATTACGACTACACAACTTTTCAGTTTTCTCCCATGGTGACATAAAGATTAATTAACTTCACATAATATCGTCCACATTTGTCCGAGACAAGCATGGCAGCGGTCATTTTGTTGTTCCTAGCGACCAAACGCCCAAACCTCTCCCACGAAGCAACGAAGCAACGATAGTGACAACGAATATAGTAAATTTTTCTCAATGTGTATATCTAGGTACAAGTAACCAACATCGAAAGAATCAACATATTGCAAATTACACGAAGAAACATGTTATACATTTTATCAACATCAAGACGTTCATGGTGTAATTTTATGAAAACTTACCAAATCGCATAATACATATGTAATGTCGATATTACAATTTGGTTTGAAAAGAAACTTAGTTGATACAAGTTGATATATTGATCAAGGAGACGCTCGCTACACCAGAAGGTCGCTTTCGGGAGAGCCACCCTTAAATATTGCAACGTTGTATTCATTAATAAGTAATTGAAAGAACTAAAATGAAAGACAAATTAATATATTCATAGTTATTATTACAAACAGGAGAAAGAAAAGAAGAGAAAAAGGAAGGTAGACACTCGCATTTAGCAACCAAACGCCCACACCCGTCCCCGAAAGCGACCATACGCCCAAACCACTCCGTCGAAGCGCCTTTAATAAACAAAACGCCCAAACTCCTCCATCGAAGCTCCCCTAGCGACCAAACGTCCACACCCCTTCGTCGAAGCACCCCCTAGCGACGAAACACCCAAACCACTCCGTCGAAGTGCCCCTTGTCGATCAAACATCCAAACCCCTCTGTCGAAATGCCCCCAGCAAACAACCACCCACATCCCTTCCTTCCAACGACCATGTGATACTACACTACTCACTGTGATGTGGTGGGCGCCATCCGAGTCAATCTGCGGTGCCGCGAACATATCGGTCGGGACGCCGACGTGTTCGTTCGGCGTCCCCGCGTTCCCGTTCGTCGTGGTCGAGTCGATCGACGTCCCGAGCACGACCAGCTTGGGACGCAGGGGGCGACGCCGGACGCGGTTCTTGACTTCAACGCAGGGCTCCGTGTTCGTCGCTGTCCCGTAGACTTCGAGGACCCGCGCAGATTTCTTCTTCCTTGGTCTCGCCGACTTCGGTCGCGTGTGCTGCCGTGCCGTTGTACCGGTGAGACTCTCCCCGCTCGCCGTCGATTTCCGACCGCGTTTGCGCAGGTGGGGCGGGGAGGGGTGCCTCAGCCATTTGGTGGTGACCGAAGCCTGCCCGGCCGGACGGAGTTGACGACGCCGCGGTCGGTGACGCTTCTTGCCGGTATCCGACATATCGTTGCTGGTCGACGATGGCGTATAGCCGGAGGAGCTGAGGGCGTCCGACTGACTGAACCCGCGGCGGAGGGAGAAGAAGCTGGTCTCGGGGCTGGCTGGGGCCGTGCGGGGGCGGCGGACAGAGTGGAGTGGGCGCGACTCCTGCGGTCTGACTGTGTCGTGCTCGGCAACCGCCAACCGCATGTAGGCGTCGACCAGAGTCGCCACAGCCTCCGAGTCCGTGCTGCCCGGCGTGCCGGGCAGCGGCAGCTGCGTCACCCGGCAGTGCTCCCCGTTGACGCCGAGCCGCGCTCTCTCCAGGCACTCGTTGATGAGTTCCACGGAGCTCGACCAGTCGGATTGTTGGGTGTCGGCCCAATTGCGGCGATCCACAGTGAGCACGCTTTCCACCGCCTGCCGGATGTACCTGTTGATTAGGGCCGACGTGTCGGAGGGAGCGGGTGTCGGAGTAGGGTCGTCGCCCACGTGGTCAATGGCCAGTCGCATGGTGTGTTGCACGACGCCCGACGCCGTCTCCGACACGACGGCACTGCGCCACACCTCGTCGTAGCGCTGGGACAGCGCCCGCCGCACGTACTCCTTGATCAGCCCTTTCGTCTCTGGTGACGTGCATGACGTCACGGACACGTCATCGACGGGCTCGTCGACGGACACTTGCATCGGGGACACCCCGCTCGCCCTCCACTGCTCCATCACGCTGTGTACGGCCTTTAGCGCCCGCTCCAGATACCCACGCACCATCTGTGTCGTGCCCGACCTCTCTCGCGTGAACTCGCGCCGCAAGACGGCGCCACGGAAATCATCGAGCGCCAACTGGAGGCACTCTCGCACGATGTCAGAGGTGCCCGACGTGGTACCCCCGTCGGCCATCGGTACCAGAAATCCGCCGGTCGTGCGCGGCGTGAACGCGTTTGTCTCCGACGTCGTCGCTTCTACCCGCATGACGTCACGCTGCAGCAGGTCGACGGCGTTTTTGAGGCACGCCTTGACGGCGAACACCGACGCCTCGGAGGTGGCCATCAGAGGGCGCTCGTTCCCCACATCCAAGTCCTGGGCCTCGGACACGACCTTGTTCATGACGACCAGCAACTCCTCCTGCGACGCCGTTGCCACCGGTTTTGGCTGACCGCATATGCGCGTTACCGACATCTGGATGTAGCTGGAGATAAGGGGCGATGTCCCGTCACGCAGATCCGCGTCGTCGTCGTCGGCTATGGCGCGCGATAGATACGTATTGACGAGTTCTTTCCCGTCGCTCACCCGCTGCTCTCCGGTCTTGTCGCGGGCCTCCTGTAGCGCCACCTGCATGCAGCGGCCGACTAGCAGACTGAGGGCAGACATCTTGCAGCTCGTGTTGACGTCGCTCGGCGTGCGTCGGTCGCTGAACGTGGGCGCGGCGCTGTTCGGTCTGCGCGTTTCGGCGCCGTCTTTCCTGAACTCGTCGGCGCTCGACGACAACACGACCACCTCCCTTTGGCCCTTGATGCGGCGCGCCCGGGCCGAACGCACCTGCTTCTGCCGCAGCATCATCGAATCGTCCGGCGTCAGTTCCTTCTCCATCGACGTCGTCAGAGTTGGCCGCAGACTCTGTGTCGACGATTCCTCGCTCGTGTCGTGCTCCAGCGAGATGTCGGACGAGCGAGACGTCTGGGTCCTCAGGGGTGCGCCCTGGCTGGCGCTCGCTACCGGACGAGTGACTTGCACCGTGTGTCCGTGCGATGACATAGATGCCTCGGTCTGCGACGCGGCGTCCGACAGGAGTGGGAACATCAATGTCGTCGACGTCAACGCGGACGGCCGTGTTTCGGGTATCGTTACCGGAAGATTTGTTTGTGTTTCCGCCTCCCTCAACTGGCACACTCGAAACTCGGAGGTCTGGGTTTCTACCGGCGTCGTCGGCGCCGGCTGCGACTCCGAGCCGATCGAACCGACGGACCACGAGCCGACCGACATATTGGACGTCGACACGGGTTCCACCTGCACGGCCACCTCGTTCGACGACGTCGCCGCGTTTTTGCCGGCCGTTTGCGTCGTGATGTCAGTGGACCTGGAGCGCGGCTCCGCCGGCGGTGGAATCGGCGTCGGCGGCGACTCATCGTCGTGGATCAACGTGCGCGCCGAGAATATCGGCACCCGGATGCTGTGGTGGGAGAGAACGTCGCCTGCCGCGTGGTCGTCGTCGTTCCGGACGACGGAGAGCACTTCGTTGCTCGACAGTGTGTTCGTCGCGACGCTGGCGATATCGCTCTGGCGGCAGGAAGGTGCGATAGTCTCACAACGAGCGTCGTTCGCGTCTCTGTGCGTCACGTGACCCGGTGTTCGGGACGAGAACGAGTCAGGGGAGCATTGATTTTTTGTAACAGTGTTCGACGCCATTCTTGCCATGACTTGCGCCGGTTGTTGTGAGTACACGCCACCCGATCATCGTGTCCTCCCGCAAGACGGCGGGGAAGCATCCGTACGATGGCCAACGGACACCACACAGAACGAACATTGTACGTTTTGGAAATCTTTGAAAAATGCCATGTCGATTACACAGATGTGCGTTGTGGTTTTGTTTAAAAAAATTATAAAAGTTAGTGTCTCCATCTATACCCCTGGTGAACATATGTGTCTCCTACCGTTGCAAAGACCTGAGAAACACATTGGTAGTTGCAATATTTACTAACCGGCGTTGCATTGTCTGTAACCGGGTGCGCATCAAAGCAACATTTACTTTTACATTTTGTTTCTTTCAAAAGTCTGATATATAACGTATTTTTCTTTCTTTTAGAATCGAATAAATTAACTGGTCCAAATTCTTTGAGGAAGCGGAAAACTGAACTTCTTGCAGGTGATTTCAATGGTTGGTGCCGCGACTTGAACAAACAACAATAATGTTCAGGTGAACTGGGTTAAAATTCAGGAGATTCCACCAGGGGTGGTTGAAAACATCACGGGGGTTCCACGGACAAGTGAAAACGAAACACTTGTCTTCTACCACACACGAAACGTGAACCAGAGTTTGCGGCCGAAGCCACATTGAAATCGCTCTAGGAGCACAAAACGATCACCAAGATGTATTACTTCATAGTTTCACGATTACAATCCCGTTCCTCGGCTACCGCTAAATGCTGTCATTCTTTAGAGTACAGTTATCTTACATGTGACAACGAAGACCATGCAGCGACAACATAGAGCGTGGACTGCGGATGCTTGCGAGAGACGCTAAGGCGTTAGGAACCAATCAATGCTCCCTTGACCACGCCAGTCCACGTGATTACACTAGTTCGAGACTTTGCCGTAAAGCGGAGACAGATACAGGCAGACGGACAGAGATTATGCAAGTGAACCACGAATCAGCAAGCGACAGACACACAAGCTGCTTGTGTGCGTGTGTGCGTGTGTGTGTGTACGTGTGTGTGTGTGTTGTTTGAGAAGCCATGCTTAACAACTTGGATGAATTAACAACGGATAGCGATTGTAAACACTTATGTTTTGAGTAGACGAAAATGATGAATATTAATGCAGATGTTGCCACTGATATGTAAGACATGGTATGTGTACATGGTATGTGTACATGGTATGTGTACATGGTATGTGTACATGGTATGTGTACATGGTATGTGTACATGCGCAGGTGAATGGTGATTCACTACATTTGTCTATAGATCATTGTTTTTAAATAGCATAAAGTATACTTCAATCCATTTTTAAAGACTGCCCCAAGAAGGCATTAGAAATGTCCATTACACATTTTCAGACACTCCAGACATTGGCGTGACCGAAAATAATCGTATGAATTAGTCCCACTATTTGAAACTCCACATGAAGATTTGAAGAGTGATAGGGTAAAATGCGATAATCTCCAATATAAGTGACTTTTTTGATTGGGCGAAATGTTATATTATTACTATTATTATTAGGTGCACATTCGCGTGATGTGATCCATGTTTGTTTCGCTTGTGTCATTCCACGAAATGTAACATGACAGTTCTTATTAGAGGTAAAATGAATCGACATATAAACAAATAAAACAGTTCATTAAAATGTCGTAATTGATATGTTCAAAAAAGTTTTCGGCCCTTGCCGTCAATCTTTATGATTTGTGTTCTTAAGATATTCCGATATCGTGTAGGTAGTTTTCATTTACCCACTGAGGACTAAGTACGGGGGTTTGTTTATGTCAAAAAACATGGATATATCCCGTTTTTTCCTGAAGCCATTCATTTGGAAGCTTGGTTCATATACTAGCAGTATTGGGCACCGTTTCACTAACATTCATATGAGCCAATAAGCCCGATTTTGCTCATTAAAATTGATTCCACTCCTTAACAGTTATCGTGTATATTGAAAACTATCAACACCAGATTCACTTCCGCCAGTGTGTCATTGAAATAGTGTCCTCGGTGATACGGCGTTTTGCATTTAAAAAGCTCCTGCAGTTTAGCAACGGATTATGTACTTTTTTGTTTAATGGTGGATTCTATTAACTAATTATCTTAGTGAAATGGTCATCGCCGCCCCTCCGGGACACTACGAAGTAGCTGCGGAAAGAATGTACTTACCCGCGACGTTGCTATCGTCGATTTATCTCTCGGCCGGTACTCCGCGTCGGCAGAGATGATGGAAGTGACGATTTCGGACTCCCCGCTCGACGCCGAGGACTGGATGTCTTCCTCCTGGAGCGGCTCGAACACCTCCGGGATGCTGTCCTCGGTAGCTTGATTCTGAGCGTGTTCACACAGCCACTGTAGGAAGTCTTGCGAAAGACAGCAACCGCGTCACGCATGAGAGAACACATTTAATAGGAGGTTGTGGGTTCCTACTTTTTTACTATAAATATATTAACTAATATAATGTTCTTATGACTTGAATTAATATGTTGACGGCATAGGCTCGATAACCACTGCAAGAAGTCTTGCAACAGCAAACGCGTCAGGCATGAGTGAGCAATTTTAAAGGTAGGCTTTCCGTTCCTGTGTTTTATGATAATTAATATAATGTTCTTATGACTACAATTAATAAGCTGAAAGTATATGCCCGGTAAATTGCGTTTCAATAGCCTGAAACACCCTATTGTTCGCTATTGTAATGATTACCACGCGACAAATAAATAACACGTTTAGATTATAAAACATATCCACTGGCCATATAACGGACGCCGGCTGGCATAATCGCATTGCTCTTTGGTGTTTAGAACGGTCGCAATATTCCCTCATTCAACAACAACTTAGCGAACGGCTTCGTAATAAATACCACGAAGGCTGTATCTTGACATACAAACTTTAAAGCTCACAATAAAACACTATTTTCAAGCAAACATGTATGTATATGTATTAATTTAGACTTGTGGTTAATTTTTGCATTTTCGAGGTCAAAATTCTTCTTCTTGTAAACTTTATGTTTTATCTAATAATATGTATTATTATTGAAAGAACAATCCAAATATAATATGACATGTTTAAAACATTAGCTGTATCTAGATATTGAAATAATGCTCTTTATGTCCTATAACACTACGTGTAGGCTTACCTTCCGAGATGGTTTCTCGGTTGCCCACTGTATGGCGCTGTTTGTCGGCAGCCGGATGCGGTATAAAGGGTTCGTTGCTGCCAACACTATAACGACGCTTCGCTAATGCGATGAAGTTGCGAGACGCTTCCTCCCTATTCGACGCCTGTTAGCACAAAACCACGCACGACCCAAGTGTACACAACACTCGCACGACCTATGTGAACTCAACAACACGCACGACCCATGTTAACTCAACAACACGCACGACCCAAGTGACCACAACACAACGCACGACCCAAGTGAACACAACAACACGCACGACCCATGTGAACTCAACAACACGCACGACCCAAGTGACCACAACACAAACCACGACCCCAGTGAACACAACACCATGCACGCTCCAAATGAAAAAGACACCATGGACTATGCAAGTAAACATACCACCCACGATGCAAGTGAACACAACACCATGCACGACCCAGGTGAACACAACACCACGAACTATGCAAGTAAACATACCACGCAGGATGCAAGTGAACACAACACCATGCACGACCCTAGTGAACACAACGGACTATGTAAGAAAACACACGACGCACAACGCAATTGAACACAGCACGATGCACGATGCAAATGAACGCAACACCACGCACGATGCAAATGAACACAACACCACGCACGATCCTAGTGAACACTAAACCACTCACGACCCAAGTGAACACAACATCACCCACGACCCAAAGTAAACACAACACGACCCACGTGAACACAACAACACACACGACCGCCGAACAAATTTCTAATGAAGGTGCATCACAATACAATATATATATATATAATTATATATATATATATATATATATATATATATATATATATCGTGTGACGTTATTTATTTATTTGCAATAACCATTGTAACGCGCACCAGAACAATTATTTGGATGGGGCGCTCACTCACTCGATAAGAAAAAAAAAATTATATATATATACGTATATATATATATATATGCGTATATATATACATATATATATATATGCATTATGTGAAAGGAGTGAGTGAGTGAGTGAGTGAGTGAGTGAGTGAGTGAGTGAGTGAGTGAGTGAGTGAGTGAGTGAGTGAGTGAGTGAGTGAGTGAGTGAGTGAGTGAGTGAGTGAGTGAGTGAGTGAGTGAGTGAGTGAGTGAGTGAGTGAGTGAGTGAGTGAGTGAGTGAGTGAGTGAGTGAGTGAGTGAGTGAGTGAGTGAGTGAGTGAGTGAGTGAGTGAGTGAGTGAGTGAGTGAGTGAGTGAGTGAGTGAGTGAGTGAGTGAGTGAGTGAGTGAGTGAGTGAGTGAGTGAGTGAGTGAGTGAGTGAGTGAGTGAGTGAGTGAGTGAGTGAGTGAGTGAGTGAGTGAGTGAGTGAGTGAGTGAGTGAGTGAGTGAGTGAGTGAGTGAGTGAGTGAGTGAGTGAGTGCGTGAATGTGTCAGTCAGTCAGTCAGTCAGTCACAGTGTGAGCAAGTGTTTGAGCGAGTGAGTGAGTGAGTGAGTGAGTGAGTGAGTGAGTGAGTGAGTGAGTGAGTGAGTGAGTGAGTGAGTGAGTGAGTGAGTGAGTGAGTGAGTGAGTGAGTGAGTGAGTGAGTGAGTGAGTGAGTGAGTGAGTGAGTGAGTGAGTGAGTGAGTGAGTGAGTGAGTGAGTGAGTGAGTGAGTGAGTGAGTGAGTGAGTGAGCGAGTGAGTGAATGAATGAGTGTGCGGGTGAACGGCCCACACAGCACCCACCATGAGTCGTTGTAGGCGGCTCACGTCCGGGTTGATGAGACTACGGAACGAGTTACGTTGACACGGAAGGCCGGACTCTTTGTCGAGGTCGGAGTCTCGCTTCACGGAGATAATGGATAGCGAATGTTCGACGATCTCGCGACTCACGGGTAAAGGCAGATCCCCGAAGAACAGCTCGACGGGCTTGAACTCAAGCACGGGCGGTTTGTCCCCGGTCGGCGCCAACGCCGAGTCGGATTCGCTCGCGAGGTCCTCGGCGGCCGATCGCAGGGCGCAGTTGACAATATTCGTTACCATGTCCGACTCCACCCCGCCAGCCATGAAGCCAACGTCAGGCGATGGAGACTTGACCTCGTTCGTGGGTGTCGCCGGGTCCGACAACGATGGCTTCGTTGATGGTTTTGTAACGAACGAGATTTTCCTTTCGACGTCCGCCAACAGAAACTTGTCGATGGTGTCGGCGAGGATGTGGGCAATGAGGCTAGCGGCGTCGGTGAGAGCGAGCTCGAGTTGTGAGCGACGAGAGCTCGCGGCTTCGGCGCGACGATCAGCGTCCTTCGTCGTCAGTGTCTTGTGTCGCGCTCCCTCTAATGGGGACGAGTCACGGGGACTTATTTCCGATCAACGTGGATTGACGAAATGTCAGGAGACAATATTGAGAGACAGATGTTGGAGAGAGGAAGGGAGAGGGGGAGAGGAGAAGGAGAGAGGGGGTGAGAAAGATATGAGAGAGAGAGAGAGAGAGAGAAGAGAGAGAGAGAGGAGAAGAAGAGAGGGGTGAGAAAGAGAGAGTGGGGAGAAGAGAGGGGGTGAGAAAGAGATGAGAGAGAGAGAAGAGAGAGAGGAGAAGAAGAGAGGGGGTGAGGAAGAGAGAGTGGGGAGAAGAGAGGGGGTGAGAAAGAGATGAGAGAGAGAGAGAAGAGAGAGAGAGGAGAAGAAGAGAGGGGGTGAGAAAGAGAGAGTGGGGAGAAGAGAAGGGTGAGAAAGAGATGAGAGAGAGAGAGAAGAAGAGAGGGGGTGAGAAAAAGAGAGTGAGGAGAAGAGAGGGGAGAGAAAGAGATGAGAGAAAGAAGAGAGAGAGGAGAAGAAGAGAGAGGGTGAGAAAGAGAGAGTGGGGAGAAGAGAGGGGCTGAAAAAGATATGAGAGAAAGAGAAGAGAGGGAGTGATAAAGAGAGAGTGGGGAGAAGAGAGGGAGTGAGAAAGAGATGAGAGAGAGAAAGAGAGGGGGTGAGAAAGAGATGAGAGAGAAGAGAGAGAGGAGAAGAAGAGAGGGGGTGAGAAAGAGAGAGTGGGGAGAAGAGAGAGGGTGAGAAAGAGATGAGAGAGAGAGAGAGAGAAGAGAGAGAGAGGAGAAGAAGAGAGGGGGTGAGAAAGAGAGAGTGGAGAGAAGAGAGGGGGTGAGAAAGAGATGAGAGAGAGAGAGAGAAAGAGAGAGGAGAAGAAGAGAGGGGGTGAGAAAGAGATGAGAGAGAGAGAGAGAGAGAGAGAGAGAGAGAGAGAGAGAGAGAGAGAGAAAGTGAGAGGGAGGAAGGGAGGGAAGGGGACAGAATGACAGAGAGTGGGTGAGTGAGTGAGTGAGTGAGTGAGTGAGTGAGTGAGTGAGTGAGTGAGTGAGTGAGTGAGTGAGTGAGTGAGTGAGTGAGTGAGTGAGTGAGTGAGTGAGTGAGTGAGTGAGTGAGTGAGTGAGTGAGTGAGTGAGTGAGTGAGTGAGTGAGTGAGTGAGTGAGTGAGTGAGTGAGTGAGTGAGTGAGTGAGTGAGTGAGTGAGTGAGTGAGTGAGTGAGTGAGTGAGTGAGTGAGTGAGTGAGTGAGTGAGTGAGTGAGTGAGTGAGTGAGTGAGTGAGTGAGTGAGTGAGTGCGTGCGAGCTTGTGTGTGTGTGTGTGTGTGTGTGTGTGTGTGTGTGTGTGTGTGTGTGTGTGTGTGTGTGTGTGTGTGTGTGTGTGTGTGTGTGTGAGTGGCACTGTGTGTGTGAGCGTGTGTGTGTGTGCGAGTTTGTGTGCGTGCGCGCTTGTGCGAGTGCGTGTGTGCACCGTGTTAAGTGAGCGTGTGTGCGTGTTAAGTGAACGTGTGCGTGCTTCACGCGCGCAATTTACAAAGCTAGACGAGAGAGTGCTTCTGAGCTTGGTTTCCATGGTTGTTTTATATATACAGCGCTGTATTCTGCCCTTAGTTTTTCCAAAAAATCACAATTGTATGTCCCTCACTTAAGTAGTAAAAGCAATTTTAAAAAGGTGCGTCTTCGGCGCCGTCTTAAACGACGCAGTAGTGTCGTACTGTCTAACTGATTGTAGCAGATTATTCCAAAGTACAGAGGCCGCTTTGGAGAACGCACGGTCTCCGAAAGGCTTGAGGCGTGTGGTTGGTACTGTTAGCAGACCAGCACAATTTTATCGGAGAGAGCGCGTGTGCTTATATTCAACGAGAAGCTCGGACATGTATTGAGGTGCATGTTCGTGGAGTGTCTTGAAGGTGATTAGGATAATTTAGGCGCAAAATAAATTACCTTATTATTATTATTAGTCGTCAGCTCACCTGCTGTTAGTCTCAACCTGATCTCTTCCAGCGTCGAGCTGACAACGCTCTCCGCAACCAACGACGTTTTGTCGGTGACTGACGGTCGCTTCTGCGCGGATGTCCTACTCTCTAGTTCCCGCAGGTCCTCCAGTTCCTTCACTACCTTGTCGATCGCGTCCTGCACATACATCGTTACGCCACTAATGTTTGAATGTTGACTCGGGGAAACCTCGAGCGCTGTGTCCGACACCTGTGATGCAGTGTCCACGTAACGCTGCGCTAAGACCGACGTACTCTTGGCGTCCGCGCTGTGCTCCTCGAGAGTGTCTTTGGCGTAGCGAGCCAGGGCCTTCACGTGGTCGGGTGTAACGAGATTGTTGCCTAGCTCTTCCAGAACTTGCTGTGGAATCACGACAAAGAGTTAGAATCGTGCGTAATGGGGTAACACTGCACTGTGCTGTGTTATGCTGTAGTTGTAGTCATAGTGGGTTTGGTATTGGTGTGTGATACTGTTTGGCGATAACGTTAGATTTCAACCTCACCAGGGAAATATATAATACAGATTAATCCGTTAGGTGGCATATGAGGTAAGACCACAACATATTTTATATAGGCGGCCAGTATAACCTATCCTGTGGTGGAAGGGGAATTTACTAGAGATTTTCTCTAAACTTAAACTAAACTCGTGTGGAAAATTCGTGAAAGTACACCTGGTTTTTTTCAGAAAAAATTCACCCATATCTGTTACCCTTCGATTTCACCCAAATTTGGTGAAGGATTTTGAAATATTGGTGCTTTCTGCAAAATAGCCACTGTGCGACTAGTGCATATATATTGCTACCCCGTGAAAGATCTAATGCAGTAGTATGTTGGTTTTAGACAATTTTACAGATGTTGACATTGCAAATGCTAAAGACATTTTGGCACTTGTGTAGAATCCGGACCCACCTCGACTTCGCCACTATAACTTGAGTTTTGCCTAACTTTGATACCTCAGAGCGTTAGTTCAATCATTCAACATCATCACCTGTCTCGGCTGTGATGAACTCATGACATCCGAACACGGGGGTGGACAGTGCTGTTGACAATTATATTTTTACGTCGCGCCGCTGCTGTCAATTTACCTACTCCAGCTTCTGTCCGCTGTCTCGGCTGAAATGATTACACCCGAAGACAGGGGAGGATGGGTGCTTTAAAAAAAAAATTCGCCCAAAATACATATTAATCGTCTCATAAAATTTCCGCCCGCCACAAAACAAACATTCACGCTCACATTTAATGGGGGGGCAGAACTTATGTTCCCCCCTCCGGAGAAATTCCAGGGGCAACTGCCCCCGCCCCCTGATCTCGCGCCCGTGATCCCGTGCATATTTTATGTTACGAAAATAGTGTGCTTTGCGCATTTTTGAAGCCCAAATAGCGACCCGGTTTGCGCTAGTCTGCACCGCTGCGATCGTGCGTTACCGCATCGCGCTCGTAAAATGAGCAATATAGCGGCGTATGTTAAGGCAAACCAGGGCGTTGTTTAGCCTCAAAAGTGCGCTATGACGCAATATTCTTAAACGTAAATATGTCTGGGATAATGTTGAATAATGGAACTAACGCGCTGAGGTATCAAAGTTAGGCAAAAGTCAAGATATAACGGTGAAATCGATGTGCCCACGTTTTATTTGCTCACATGTTCATGCCCAGGGAACATCGTCGTATAAAACGACAAGGATCTGACAAGAATAAACACAACGTCGACGACATCTCGAAACTTCTCGACGAAATCGATCCGGACAATATTCCAGTGTATGTTGCTCGTGATCTTGGTAAATTGCCAAGCATTGCTTTAAATCACGTTGATACGTCTACATATTATCACGCAAAAAAATTAACAGTGCGACACTGATGATTCCAGCAGACAAGTCGCTCACTCGGTGTCCGCATTGTCTACTCAAATTTCTACTTAACCTTCCGAGAATGTGACTCAGCCCGCTCGCACCACTACTTCACAGAGAGTATCTACTGCAACAACTTCACGACTCGCCGCTGCTGCTGTATCAACTCCACGACCCGCCGCTGCTGAGCACTGTATCAACTCAACTCCACGACCCGCCGGTGCCGCTGCTGCTATATCAACCTCACGACCCGCCGCTGCTGAGCACTGTATCAACTCCACGACCGTCCGGTGCCGCTGCTGCTATATCAACCTCACGACCCGCCGCTGCTGAGCACTGTATCAACTCAACTCCACGACCCGCCGGTGCAGCTGCTGCTATATCAACCTCACGACCCGCCGTTGCTGAGCACTGTATCAACTCCACGACCCGCCGGTGCCGCTGCTGCTATATCAACCTCACGACCCGCTATTGCTGAGCACTGTATCAACTCCACGACCCGCCGGTGCCGCTGCTGCTATATCAACCTCACGACCCGCCGTTGCTGAGCACAGTATCAACTCCACGACCTGCCGGTGCCGCTGTCGCTATATCAACCTCACGACCCGCCGTTGCTGAGCACTGTATCAACTCCACGACCCGCCGGTGCCGCTGCTGCTGCTATATCAACCTCACGACCCGCCGCTGCTGAGCACTGTATCAACTCCACGACCCGCCGCTGCTGAGCATTGTATCAACTCCACGACCCGCTGATGCTGCTGTATCAACCCCACAACCCGCTGATGATGATGTGTCAACCGCTCTACCAAAACCTACACCAACCACGGGTAACACTACTACACCACTGCGGACCGTTTTTGTTGCGTGAAATGCCAAAAAAAGTCCAAGTCGGCCTCCTCTAAACATAAACCACTTACCATGACTACTGGCAGTTCTACCAAGTGTGGACTCAAATGCGCTCCTGTGCGACTCATATCTGCTGAATGCTGTTAACAGGATTTTATGCAGATGCAATTTGTGCCGAAATTTCTGCTAATGTGACAACGACTTTGAACATGAGATGCTCATGTGAATGCTTACCAACTAAACACGACTCTTATTCATCCTTCAAACTGTGTGTGGACACTGCTAAACCGAACTTGCTCTATGACGCCAATCTCTGACCTGCTGGAACAAAGACTGGATGGTACTTCCCTCATAGGAAGCACACAACAACATATTCGACTCACCTACCTGTAAACTGTCAACTCCGTATTGCTTCATTTAATGCGAAAAGCACACGGAACAATGCTTACTTTGTATGACATAATGAAAATTAAACGTTGAGAATAATGTATCTGTTTGAGTAGTTCTCTTTGTATTTGTTTCAGATTGAGTGCCATCATTTGTAATCTACGCTTCAATAAAGACATTACAAAATGGACCGGTTCCTATCTATGATGGGACTCGACGATTGGTGACGACACCACTGCTACCAACCGTTTCTACACCTCTTCACAATGTCAGCTGTCAACTGTCCCATCGCCGACTGCAACTACGCAACTCCTGATGCGGATGCAGTCTTAGCGGCAGCCCTAATCACTACCCACGCCACTATTCGTAACGTTGCTGCTGCGAAAGAGGAAAAGGTGAAACGGCCTACCATATCTTCTGCCGGCACCAGCGAAGTCTGGTCATATTTCACGTCACGATGGAATGACTGCGTCGAAGCAACCAATGTGTCAGGCAAGGACAAAGTGGTTCAGCTGTTGGAATGTTGTGGTGAACCACTACGCAAGGATCTCACTCGTACTGCTGGCGGCACATTGGCCAATCACACAGAGGCGGGTGTCTTGAAAGCCATGAAAACACTTGCTGTCGGAGAAAACCCAATGGTTGCATGTGTCACCCTGCATAACATGCGCCAGGACCGTGATAAGCAAATCCGCTCGTTTGGTGCCCGCCTCCGCTGGAGTGTGCAAGTTCGTCATAAAGTGTCCCGGCTGTGCGATGGACGTCAACTATACCGAAGCTGTTCTCGGCGATGTGCTGAGTCGAGGTCTAGACGACACAGAAATACAGCTCGGCCTACTGGGTGACAAAGATCAGAAAATGTATCTGGAGGAAGTCTTTCAATTCGTCGAGGCCAAAGAATCTGGAAAGAGCTCCGCCTCACGCCTCCTTGACTCCCAGACCCTTGGTGTTGAAGCGGCCAGCAGCTCCTACAAACATGGCATGAATGATGCCCTAAAAGTTCGTCACCGGCGCGACCAGAAAAAAACTGACAGGTCTGATATGTGCTCCTACTGCGACAAGAGGGGACACGGAAACCACGCCCCCACCAAAGACAGGAGACAAGAGTGCCCGGCCTACGGTCACACTTGCAAACACGGTGACAAAGAGCATCATTTTGACAACACGTGCATAGACAAAAACAAACAGACACGCGAGACGACAGCAAAGCCACCTGATGAGTGCGAAGGTGCCGTACTCGACTCCCTCTGTGCGATCACCAGCCTCGATCGCAGAACCATAACCCAGGACCACCATCTCTACAACCAGCTCTCTGATACATGGGTAAAGCGAACTTCCAAACGCCAGCCAGTCATTGACCTGACTGTGAGAGCCCTCGGCGAAGACTACAGGCACCTTGGCTTCGACCTAACATCCACACCCAGGACAGCTGTCGAGCCTTGTATGGCCGATACAGGCTGCCAGAGTTGCTTGGCTAGTATCAACGTCATTCGTAGACTCGGTCTGAAGAATAGCGATCTCATCCCGGTTACATTGTAGATGCATGCCGCCAACAGCAAAGGTATCACCATCCTTGACGCAGCCATCCTATGATTCTCCTGCACGGACAAAATGGGCAACATTATCGTGACCCGCCAAATCACCTATATTACAGACAACTTGTATTAAATCTTCCTCAGCAGAGAAGTTTGCATCAGTCTCGGTATGATCACTGCCACCTTCCCAATGATCGGTTGAGGTCAATTGGAACTAGACAGCTAGTGCCACAAATGACACCCACCCAGCACGGGATGATAATGACAGCGGCTTAGCCACTGATTGTGATTGCCCACGTCACCAGCTGCCACCCTCCCCACCATCAGACCTACCGTTTCCGAGGAGAACCGCGATCACCCCCGACAGTACCTACTCAACCTCTATGGGTCAAGCACCTTTAACACCTGCGAACATTAGCCACTACCTATGATGGAGGGACCTCCGC
This sequence comes from Escarpia spicata, assembly GCA_963995525.1. NCBI lineage: Eukaryota > Metazoa > Annelida > Polychaeta > Sabellida > Siboglinidae > Escarpia > Escarpia spicata. The sequence goes on from OZ023212.1 coordinate 53,586,263, forward strand.
TGCTACTCATGGTGGACCCAGACGCTAAACCCGTTGCAGTGAAAAAATGCATGCTCCAGTTCCGATACCCATCCATTGGCAAAATGACGCGAAGGCAGGACTAGATAGAGATGTCAGATTGGGCGTCATCGAACCGGTACCAGTGAGTGAACCACTAACTTGCTGTCACCGTATGGTCGTGTGCGCAAAGAGTAACGGCAAACCAAACACACGAGAAACCCACCACACACAGTCACCATTCCACCAGGCGATATCCGTAACCCCGGGGCAATAAAAACCGTATTTGATGCGTAGAACGGCTACCACAGTGTTCCTCTCCGTGGCGAAGACAAACACTTAACTACCTTCATCACCCCTTGGGGCAGATACCGTTACTGCAGAGCTCCACAGAGCTACAATGCATCCGGTGATGGTTACTTCAGACGGTTTAATGAGATCGTCTCAGATATCCCAAACAAGACTAAGTGCATCGACGACACAGTCATATGGGCCGACAATCCGAAGGAAAGCTTCGTCCAGGCATGCAACTGGCTGGATATATGTGGTATGAGAAATTCGTATTTGGCTAGGAGACAGTCGAGTTCGCTAGATTTGAAATCACACCAGACAGTGTTCGACCCTGCAAGAAGTTCCTTCAGGCAATCATGGACTTCCCAACATCACGAAACATCACTGACACCCACTCCTGGTTCGGACTGATCAACTATGTATCGTACACCTTCAGCATGACTGAGCGGCTTCCCCTCTTCCGTGACTTCCTCAAGCTGTGCATCCCCTTCCACTGGGATGACCACCTAAGCGGGTGATTGTAAGCGAGATAGAGGAGGGTGTCCGGATCTTTGACGAAACCAAGCCAACCTGTCTTGCCACAGACTGGTCTATGGTCGGGATAGGATTTTGGCTCTTTTACAAATACTGTGACTGCCCGAAGACCGAACTGTTCTGCTGCCCAACAGGTTGGAGGATCATACTCGTTGTCAGCCGCTTCACACACTCTGCTGAATCTCGCTATGCCCCAGTGGACGGGGAAGCCTTAGCTGTTGTAGATGCCCTGGACAAGGCTCGATAATTCGATGACACCTCTATCATCACCCATATACATCAAGGCGACATTAGTTCAGCAGGCCTACGCCACACTTTTATCGTTGACATTCGCTGCGTCGAGAAACGCCGGGATGGCATCGAGCACACCGTCTGTCTCGATGCAGCCCCATCACTGAGCTCGCTGCAGTCCATCGCCTGGGACAAGGTTCCATAGCGACCAGCAGTGGTGAGAATATCACCAAGTTAATTAAAAGGGCCTGCCGGAATTCCGCCACGAGTTACCCGTACCACTACAGGAATACCATCAATTCCGTGATCACCTGTTTACTGTGGACGGTGTAGAAGTCTATAAAGATCGCATCATAATTCCTCCTTCACTCAGACGAGACGGCTTAACAGCCCTGCACCAGGGCATATCATCGATGATTACGAGGGCCGAGGCATCCGTGTTCTGGCCTGGGATCACCACTCTCAGAAATGGCTGCAATCACTGCAACCGAATGGCACCCTCACAGCCCAAAGCACCACCCACCCCCAACGACACCCCCAGTCTACCCATTCAAGTGTGTGTGCGCTGACTTCTTCCATTACAAAGGCGTGAACGCTAATATTTGACAAGTATTCCAACTAGCCCATCGTCGAGAAGACTTTAGGCGGCTCCACCGTAACCTCCGTAGATCATTCGTCACCTATGGCAAACCATATGAACTCTCCTCTGATGGTGGTTCCTAGTTCACTGCTGCCACAACCCGAGAATACATGAAAAATTGGGGTGTTCACCATCGTCTATTGTCCGTCGCGTTCCCTCACAGCAACTGCCGTGCCGAGGTCGGACCGCGAAGACACTAATAACAGACAATACGGGGCTATATGGCGAGCTCGACACAGACTCCTTCCAGTGGGCGATGTTGCAGTACCGAAACTGCCCTGACAAAGACACCAAACTCTCCCGAGCGATGTGTGTCTTCGGGAGGTCTATGGAGGATTTCATCCCCATCCTTCCAGGTCGTTGCAGACCCCACAAAACATGGCGGGAGACCTTGACCGCGAATGAGGAGGCACTCCGGAATCGACACATGAGAGCTGCTGAACGGTGGCCCGCTTGGCAAACATCTGGCGATTATGACATGGCCAGCATTACCAACGTGCAGAATAATCCCATCTGTTAGTGCACGATGCTTGATGTGATAGTCTACCCCAAATGATGGCATCTATTTTGCTTCACTATACATTAACACTCGGAATGTTCATTGTATCGTAATGTATCATAACGTTTTAAGTTGCACACCAGCGTTATTCATTACAATGTTCGAGAACTTCTACCTACTGTTGCGATGTACTAGAACTACCCTCGGTGACTCTCAATCTATTATTGATATATAACCAATCCTCTCCAATCAGAGACATACCAAAGACTTGGGGGAGATAGAGAATAATGTACCTGTTTGAGTAATAATGTTTTTACTTGTTTCAGACTGAGTCCCATCGTTTGTATTCTACGCTTCAATAAAGACCTTACAAAAGGGACGGGTTCCTATCTAAATCGTGCTCAGTTTAAACATAATAAAATACTGAATCTCTTAAAGTCGAACGACATGCTTCAAAACTAAGCAGTAACGACTTTAAAAACTTCGAGAAAGATATAAAACAAATGAACAATGCCAAGTTGCCAAATCATAGCAATGTTGGCGGTGCATGTGGTGCAAAAACGTAAAGAATATGTGGCTTCTTCAATACAATACAATACAACTTTATTCATCTCTGTAAGGGCAATTGCATTGTCGTTTTGTATTGTATTGTATCATTACCAGTCTGCTTAATTCTGTACCTGGATCTCCAACACATACTAATAAGATGTACATGTATTGCAGCAACATGTAATTTAATGATCAAATGATGGTTGATGCTAAAGAAATACGAGAACTAATTCAGGCGGTGCCTACGGGAAAAGCAATGGTTGTATGATTTAAATCATTTTATTTAAATCGTTGATTTAAATCATGATTTAAATCACTCAAAAAAAATCATAAATATCATTCATTTACGGTTAATCTTATTATTTTTTAATAGCTGATTTCTATTAATCTGGGTGGAATGCATAGACAGCCTCATGAATCTATAGATGCATTATCTGCCAAATCTATGTATGTAAAACCTTTACCATAAAAAGTTATTTGGTCAAGGGAGATCAGTTTGAATGAACAGGAAGCCCTGGTTATGGCTGTATAAGTAATGAACATTTGAAATATCCGAACGACCTCATGTTTATATGTCACTGCTATACAGCAGCTTGTTAAATCCATGAGATTTACCTGACGCTATGGTGATTATAATAATAGCTCGAATAATTTAAAACAAAGCTGGTGATTTGTCTGATAACCATAACTACAGACATATTGCTCTTGCAACTTCTGCTAGTAAATTATTTGAATTTTTTATATTATCAAGGGCTACCATTTTCTTCACGACATGTGCCAATCAATTTTGGATTTAAAAAGTATCACTCAAATGAGATGCTCATATTTCTATTAAAATAACTTTATCGACACTACATAGCGAATGGCTCTTCTATGTATGTCACTATGTTGGATGCCTCTAAGGCCTTCAACAAAGTGAACCATAGCAAGCTATTCACTAAACTAACTGATCGTGACTGTCCTGCTTTTATTGTACACATTCTCTATCACTGCTATAGTACCCAGATATTCACTGTCAGATGGTGTCAGAGCTTTTCAAGATTTTATTGTCTTAAATGGTGTTAAACCAGGTGGAATCCTTTCTCTCCACCTTGGACGACTTAAGTGTAAATCTTAACAAATTACAAATTGGATGTCTTTATGCAGGCACCATAATGAATAATTTGATGTATGCAGATGACTTCTGTATTTTTTCACCTAGTGTTTCTGGGTTGAGAAACCTAACAGATTGTTGTGCCAAGTATGGCGAAATGTTTAATATAACATATAATTCCAACAAGTCTTATTGCATGGTATTGACAACAACAAAATATTAATCCTGTCAACCTCGATAATCGCCCGTTATCTTACACTATTAAATGCAAATATATGGGTCATATAATTAATAATAATCTTACTGACGATGATGACATTGCCAGACAGAACATATGAATATATATGCTCAGGCTAATGTCTTAGCATGAAAATTTAACCTTTGCAGCTTTACCATCACAATTGTTGCCTATAACAACAGTTTTAGAATGTTACACAATTTGTTATTATGTTGTAGTGCAAGTTTTATGTTTGCTACAACCTGTGTTAAATATTTTCATGAACGTATGCGTTCAACCATATATATATATAGCTTATTACGTCGTCTTCAACAGTCTGAAAATCCACTTTGTGTGAATTATTTTTATACTGATATACATTTTATAATTCCTATGTTTAAATAGTGGACTAGCCAATTGTATACTTAAAGTTGAACGCACGTTTTATATTTACTTTTTATTAAACGTGTGTTTTTTATTTCATGTGTGTCTATATCTTTGTATTTGTTATTTACTTGTAGTGTATGTATACATGTGGACTTTTGTCTGAACAGTATTATTATTATTATTGAGTATTCACACCAACATGTCCCATGTTGGTGATCGAAAAAATTCACACATAACACAAAAACGCTATTTTCAAGGGGACTCTTTCACTAACGGCGAACGGACACTAAATGTGGTCTTATGCCTGTTGCATAGCGTATTGTTAGTGTGTAATGTTGTTTGGCGATAACGTTGCATTTCTACCTCACCATGGGAATATGTAGTACAGATTAATCCGCTACGTAGCAGTTAGCATTGTTCGCCGGGAGAAACGGGAGCGAGCTTCCTGCTACTCCTCCAAGTACAAATACACAAGGATAATCTTGTCGAAAGTACCCAACCTTCAAACTAACCCTAACTCTTTTTGCACATCAAACCAACCGTAAAAGGGTGCGTGTACATGAACGGACAGTAGGAAGCTCTCTCCTGAAAAATAGCGCCACGTACGCGTAGGATTTTCATGAGTTTGTTGACCATACGGGACGCCTTCTTATGTTTTGGTTTCTTCTTCGCTTTGCCTCTCTTGATGATGTAATCGCTGATGTAGTGTTTACTGTAGTTGAGGCGACTACCGACTGTGAAGGGCAGGTCAAACAAACAATTGAACATTGAAACGCACACCCTACAATACTTTTCATCGGTTACCCAACCAGTAGAACCTACGTCATTGATACACCAGGGATTTCGTATGATGAAATTTCTACAATTCTCCGAATTT